>OX463862.1:21126507-21757842 GCA_949825065.1 Odontocerum albicorne
GGGGGATGGAGGGGGATGGATATATATATATATATATATATATATATATATATATATATATATATATTATATATATATATATATATATATATATATATAATATATATATATATATATATTATATATATATATATATTATATATATATATATATATATATATATTATATATATATATATATATATATATATATATATATATTATATAATATATATATATATATATATATATATATATATATATATATATATATATATATATATATATATATATATATATATATATATATATATATATATATATATATATATATATATATATATATATATATATATATATATATATTATATATATATATATATATATATATATATATATATATATATATATATATATATATATATATATTTATATATATATATATAATATATATATATATATATATATATATAATATATATATATATATATATATATATATATATATATATATATATATATATATATATATATATATATATATATATATATATATATATATATATATATATATATATATATATATATATATATATATATATATATATATATTATATATATATATATATATATATATATATATATATAATATATATATATATATATATATATATATATATATATATATATATATATATATATATATATATATATATATTTCAGTGTCACCTAGGGACCAGCTTTATTTTTTAAAGACGGGGTGGTGTATATTAAAAAAGATTTTGTGAATACAACTTTATCGAGTTCTAAGAAATACAATATGTATGTATAAGATGTCCCAAAATTTATTCACAATTTTACACAGTGCCGTTTACTTGAACTTGCAGCAGAAATTCATGCATTCGTGAGGAGCTTAAACATTAGGAGGACTTTCATTTCTAGCAAGATGGCGCACCTCCTTACTATCATAGTAATGTGAGAGCAAATCTTGATTAAAATTTGCTGAACAGATAAATTTGGCATATAGGTAGCACTGAATACCCACTAAGCTTCCCTTGAATAACTTTTTTATAAGGACTCGTCAAAGATAAAGTTTATGGCACAAAACCGACAACAGTTAATGAATTGAGAGCAACTATTGAAATATAATGCGCTCAAATACATAACAAATAATGCATGATGTTTGCGAATCATCGTTATCAACAATACATCGATCAAAACAGTCAGTTAACAAGTGCTTAAATTAAAATATTCCTTTTGTTTTCGTTCATTAAAAGATTTAACTTTAGATATACCTTAATAAATACTGAATTTATAATCATTTAAAGGGTGTGTAGGATACCTACCTAAATAAATAAATAATTGTCAAAATGAATAAGTGAATTGTTAAACACAATTAAATTAAATTAATTATTGTTAAAATAATAAACATACAGGGTCAATGACCGATGAAGTATTCATGGATTGTCACACGCTATGAACAACAACAATGTTTACTATTTATAGTATCTGCGACTTGTCTAGCCATCTCCAAACACAAATAAATAACCTACCGCCAATTCATGCGCTAGAGCAAGGCAGAATATGTATCGCGAACTGGTTCACTCATTTGTATAAATTACCCGCACGCCGAGAAATAAACATATTATTATTGTCATTCATTCAACTGTCAAGACTTGTTATTTATTTGCCCGCTGTCCACTTTCGCTTTTTATCCGCATTCCTGAGTTTATATTTATTTGAATACAAATCAAGATCATCACGACGTATAAAGATAAGCAATCCGCTATATTGATGACCCTGAACGAAAAGGAACGCAGAATCGACTAAAACGAACATGGCGATGTCGATATCAAGATCATCAGCACGTTCTAATAGGACACATGCTACATTGATAACGACCATCGCTATAGGTGTATACATTTTATTGGGATATCCTGTACACTATAGTTACAGTCTAAGGTTAACACCGGCTCGAGGACTGGCTACCAATAGTCCGCAGATCGGCACCAGTTCGCTGATCACTATTTGAGTAGCGCTGGTCAAATAAGTTAATATTCATGCCAAACTAGAGGGTTATTGTATAGAAGTTGATTTCAGTGCCTGAATAACCTTAAAATATTCTGCAAAACAGTGTAAGATTTCAGAGACACGACTCCAAATTAACAGTTTACCATAAAGGTGAGTCAACAATCCAAAACGTATGGAATATGCATCCTATAAAGGGACTCGACTCGCACCCAAGACTTAACACGGCTGCTACGTGGCGAGACTTTGAATATTTAATACCTGGAGACAAACAGATTAAAGTGTTTGATTATTCCATCTAGCTGTGTCAATGTGGGGGCAATTTGCAACTTGCAAACAATACATACAATTCAAATTTCTTCGGGTCACATTAACATAATATCTCCTCCGTTGCCTAGTAGATAAGACAATTGTATTCCAGTCCGAGGGTTGCTGGTTCAATTCCCGTTGGTATCTAAATGTTTAAAGAGACTTTCAGTCTTGTTCTAAACCATAATTAATAAAGCCAAACATAATATGGATTCCCAGCTACGTTCTCCAACAAGTCCTAATCATTAATTCGAATATATTGAAGGCTACCAGACGGAAAAAGTGTATATTTATCTTTCAGGTGTTTTATTATAGATACTAAATCATCTTTGCATGAACATCAAAGAAATTTTCCAGCGGCTGTTAAAAGAATTTGTGAGTCAATTTAATTTTATTGATTGATTCTGAAAGGTTAGGTTCACAAATAGTTCAAAGTGTTTGACTTCAAAAGAAATAATTTCTTATAGCTGAAAACATTACGCTCGAATTGAGCGGCACCATTTATCAGTTTTAATTCGGTAAAAACATCCATTGTGTTAAATCTATCAGTTAATGTGGTATTTATGATAAATCAACCGATTAAGAAAGATTATCGCGTCTTGTGATGTTCGCAACCGGAGAAGTAGTATTTTGATTTTATTTTACATTTATTTAACAATAAAATAAATATTGATTATTCCATGTAACTGTGTCAATATGGGTACAATTTGCAACTTGCAAACAAGACACTCAATTCAACTTTCTTTAGGTCACATTTGCATAATATCTTCTATATTTCCTAGTAGATAAATAAACTTGGCCTGGCGGACCAAAAGTTGACTCATGTGGAACAAAACGTATTTGTTATTAAGTCTAACAATATTAAAAAAAAAAAAGTTAAATAATGTATGATAGAATAAGGTGAAGTGATAAGGGATAAATTTGAAATGATGGTTGATGTTTTAAGTAAGATTAAGAAGAGCGTGTTGAGATGGGGTAGGCATGTGGAACGAAGAAAGAAGAAAAATACTAACAAAACAAATATACAGTGCAAATATAAATGGATGACGTGGTAGATGAAGATGAAGGAAAGCATGATTGGATCCATCGAATGATATTTTAGAAGGAAATGTTATATGTACAAGAAAAAATAAGAGTTGTACGAGAAGGTGTATATATGTCAAAGAAACGAAGGATATGTGTCGAGATATGAAAGACTGGCGGACGGTTCGCTGACGATATTGCTATGGTTGCTGAAAGTGAAGAGGAACTACAAGAGGCCTTAACAACTATGGAAAGCATTCTTCAAAATAACTACAGTATGAAGATAAATAAAGACAAAACAAAGCTGCTGACTGTAGGCCGAGCGCAACACCAGATGAGAATAGTGATGTCGGGTAAACCACTAAAGAACACCAAAGAGTTTGTCTACCTCGGGAGCAAAATAACATGGGACGGTCGGTCTAAGAGCGAGGTCGACAGCCGTATACATCAGGCCAGACTTGCATTTAATAAAAGGTCGAAAATAATAGAATCAAATAATATAGACCTAAAACTGAGAATACTCCTCATCAAGACCTATGTATGGAGTATCTTGATGTACGGCTGCGAGACATGGTGCCTATCCGAAAGAGATAGACGGAGACTAGAGGCTTTTGAGATGTGGTCCTATAGAAGACTATTAGGAATTTCCTGGAGAGACCACATCACGAATGAAGAGGTTCTCCAACAAATCGAAGGAGGAAGGCACCTGCTCAGGATCTTGTCCGAAAGGCGTGCAAGATGGATCGGTCATATAATACGACAAGAGGGCCTTTTGCATGCCATAATGGAGGGTATGACCGAGGGGACAAACTCTAGGGGACGCCCACGCCGAGAGTACCTGGAGGACCTGTTGGTGGACGTGCGCTGCTCAACATATACAGATTTAAAAAGAGCCGCACAGGACAGGGAGGAATGGAGGAGAAGAGTTGAAATTGCTGCAAACCAGTCTTAGGACTGCAACCACAGAGAGAGATGAAAGACTTGTGCTTTGTATCGACAGAGAAACGGCGTGTGTAAATGTCTTACAACTTACCAAGTCAATGAGATTTCTGTACATTAGAGTTAAATAATACTCAACAATCGGAAAAACTATTTTTATCTCGTTCATACACCACTTGGGTCTAAAGCTTCCGACCTGAAGTAGTAAGGGTGTATATAAACATAATACCGGCCATGCCCATTGCATGATCAGGCGATGTTACAGTTGAAACTTCCATCCTAAGTAGTATGTTATATCAACTAGAGTCGATAGACAATGTGTTTTTACTTTGTTAAAAAATGAGTATCGTGCGGTTATCAAGTATCTTTCAAAAGAAAAGAACAACCTGGCAGAAATGAAATGATGTAATCATCTAAACGTCGTTCAATTTCTGCCGGACTTTTCCTTCCTTTTGATGGAGCTTTAATAACCCAGCATTCCCAGGAGACTATGTAGGGTCCACATGTCGGTGACGTCTGCGAGAGGGAGCGCACATATAGGATCGGGCTGTTTTCTCACATAATATCACATGTGAGGAAACAGCCCGATCCTAGACCGAGTGACGTGAAAGAACAATTCAAGATTGACGTTGGAGTAGCGAGGGGATCCTCGACTACGAGGCCAAGCGACGACGATTAATAACCGCACGATAAATTTTTTTTAATATTTCAGAATACAACGAAACAACACGTCTTATATCGAACCTAGTTGATATTCTACTGAGAGTTGAGGTATCAAATTTTAACTGGAACATCACCTGCATATTCGGTGGATGTGACCGGCGTGGTTTGTTCATTTACTTGTTCAGGCTGGAAAATTTTAAACCTTTATGATATCTTGAAGACTGAAGTGAAAAAACAGATATCTCGTATGCCTCAGAAACTTGAACAACAAAGGTCAAATAAAGTCTATCAATGATGACTATTTTGGGATGTGGCATTGGAGACGATTGCTGGGTGTTTCATGGACACAACGACTAACCTCTATTTTGAAAGAAATTAAAACTTCAGAGAGGCTTTCAGGATTGTCGCATTCTTCAGGTCACTTTTCGTAAAAGGAGGTCATGGAGACAATCATGGTCGTTGACAATATGGAGAGTTGTATGAGTAGAGGTAGAACATGGCCAAATGAAGGGTGCTATGGAACTTATCTTCTGGCAGTGAATGTCGAGAGTATTGGGGAAGAATGTGCACAACTTTCTGTGTGGATCACGTTCTTCAGCATTGTGACCATAAGGCAGAATAAATATCCTCATTGAGATAAAGATAAATCTTAGTTTACTAGAGTTACGACAAATGGCTAACCCAAATTGAGGCAACAAACCCAGATTCGTATAATTTTAAAGTATCCATTTGAAATTACTGTTTTTTTCTGTCGTATATTTACATACATATTGTTAAAACACTTGTCTTCCAGCCTGGGGTCGCCTGTTTCATTCCTGTTAGAACCGAGATTTTCTTAAGTTTGGTTTCCTGTTAACGCCTCATTAAATTTCTGGTTCTTTCTGGTTCTAACATTCTGGTTGATTGTAAGATAATTCCATACGATGATATGTCCCCAGGTTGTATTGTTTACTACAAATGTGTAATATAATACAATACAACTCGTAAAAAATCATGATGTAACATACATATAATTAATTTTTATGTTTATTGCGGATTTTATAACATTTTAAATTTATAACAGTTTTATAAACAACACAAATTTAAACAAAGTGAAAGTCTAGTTTTAATAAAAACGTTTTTTTCACCTTCGTGTTGTAAGAATTTTAATGCATCCAATATTATACTAGGGGGCTTCGACTTATCCTAACATGCTAAAAGGGAGCGGTGGTCCAAAAAAGGGTTGGTAAACCCTGTTTAAAACCGATTTTTTTTACTTTTTGTATCGTTATTTTTTATGTTCCTTAAATTTTTTTGCATATTCATAGAACGACGTTGTCTATGATTTCTGCAGAAAATAACGATATATGCAGTACGGTACACAACAGTTTCTTTATTTTATTTTAACCGTGACTCGGCCTTTTTATTAATGTATTGTTTAACAAAAGATTAACGTTCCGAATGATTTAATATAGGAAATTTATTGAGAATACATTTAACACAGGTTAATCTTTTGTTAAATCGCTTTATTTAGTGAAAATTGTTTGACCTCTTTTACCGAAGGAAAATTAAAAAAAACTTTTACCTGTAAATCAGGTTTTGCAAACTTTTTGTACCAGAAGTTGAAAATAATTTTAAACAACATTTTTATTCACTACCATGTGCATCAATTGATGAAAAAGACCTCACGGTTGGGTTTTTAAATTAATTTAAACTGTCTTAAAAGATTTGTATTTATTAATTTATAAACTTTATTTAGATAATGCCTAAGATGTGTCATCCTGCAACACTGAATCCATGATGTTTTTCAAAATATATAAAAAAAATATTAAACATTTTTTCTTCCATTTATCCCAAATATCATTATTTGTAATATTTCATTAGAAATATTTTCCAAATGCTATTTTTTTACTAACTTTCGTTTTTCGGTATATACTGTATAATGTGGCAATTTATTACAACCAACTAAGAAAATGAAGAAATTTCACGCAGTCAAATATTTTGAGATAAGAAACTACATGAATAGCAAGCCTCAAGATTTCCTGAACAGACTGAGTTACAAATGTGGAAACACTTTCTCGTGTATATAAAGAACGAGACCTACTTAAAGCTGTGAAGACTCGCAAGTTGCAGTGTATCTGTCACATAATGACGGGTACAATTTACATTCTTACACCACTGATCATCCAGTGTAAAATAAATGGTAAACAAAGCAGAGAATGACGCCGCTTTCTTGACTTCTACAGGCGCTTTGAGTGCAGTTCTACTGAGTTGTTTCAGGTTCCAGTAAATATAACAAGGATTGGAGTACCTGGGCTTTCAGGATGAATGACGAGTGGAAAGAATTTATGTGAGCTCGTGAGTGTGGGTTTCTTCTTGCTGTTTTAATTTTGGTTGTTTTTGTATTTGTGTTTCTGTGTATTTTTTGTTTTAATTTTTATTTTTATTTTTGTTCTTATGATTGTGTGCGGTATATTGTGGGATGAATATTTTTGGTCTTTCTGGAGTGATGATGTGTGAGGAGATGAATTTCGCAAGATGTTTCCAGTTGTAGTTGAGTGTCACTGTTTGTCTGGTTGATGAGAGCGTGCAACGGGGTTTTGTTTTTGTGTAATCAAAAATCGGAAAGATGTATCGATTTATTTTTTCATGCTAAATATCCTCAGTGAGATACAGGCAAAAGCCTAGTTTACTGGGGATACGACAAATGAAAGGCAACAAACCCAGACTCATTAAAATTGTATGTCCAAATCAAATTACCTGTTGTTTTTTCGCAAATTGTGTATATTTCTTGTCATGTGTAATAATAAATAAATAATAAATAAAATAAAATAAATTGGCACCTCAAGAAAAAGAAAGACTTAAGTATTATTTGTTACAAATTCCATGGACGACAAGGTGAACTTATGCTTCCAGTCTCGGAGAACTGAGAGTCACTGACAGATTGACGACAATATGTCTACGACAATATGTCTACGACAAGTTTTTCGATTATTTGGACACATTGCTCGTGGCTAAGGAGATAGTTTGGAAAGAATGTTGGTCTTTAGAAGAGTAGAGAGACGACGTACAAAAGGAAGAGCCCCAATCCGTTCAACTGGCCAAGTGAGAGACGCAACAGGACTAATCTTAAAATCTATTATTTGACCTATGAGTACAGAGATAGATTCGTCAAGGGATATCATTGGAGTCACGATGCTAAGTCATGAGCTACACGACAGGATAATGAAGCAATACGGGAATCGAACCCATAATTTAATCGAGTGTATGGTCAATATTCAATCACTAGGCTACAAAGTCGTCAATTTTTACTCCCTTATCTCCCCGATAATCGAAATATTTTCAATGATAAGTATATTTAAATCAAAATGCTATACTCGTAGAACCCTCGGGGACGATAATTTATGATAACTTCCTCACAAGGAAACGTTTTGCTGTGTTACATACTTTAAATGTTCCCTATTGCGTAAATCCTTTTCGCTAAAATGAGACAATCTTTTTTTTTCCGGGTAAAACATAATTTTATTACGTTTTCAGCGTTCAAAATTTGACAATAGACAAATCGAGGTAATTTATTTTGTCAAATGTCGGTGTCTCGGATGGTGAAAAGTACAAAAAAGAGATATTTTTCGACATCATTTCTAGAATGTTTCGTTGTTGTTCACTCATTTGTTTAATTCTGTTTTGTTTAAACAAACAATTGTTGTGTTTAAAACGTGTTTTGTCAGATGTCAGAATCTTTTAATGTTATTTTTTCTTAGCAAAGGAAAGTTAACAAAGCAACAGTTTAAAAATACAAACTTAAATAATAAAACAAAAAAATACCAGTTCCTCATTATGCTTAGATACCGTTGATCTAACGACGAATTTCCTGTTTTAAGTTAGCTACTTACACCTGTCCATAAAACACTACTAATAATTATTATAAAATTATAATTCTTGTTTATCCAGTTTGCACGGATTTGTCCTGTTACACAAAGAGGGTCTGCTTCTAGCGTTAGCTTATTTGTTAGGAAGAATATCAGCCAGGATTCTTCTCATACTGCTAGGCGGTGCCGAGAATATATCAACAGTGTCATTCAGTTGGTTCAATATCTCTATACCACGCGTGACTGAGTGTTTAGCCATGATATTCGTCCTGTAAGTTGGTATGTAGAACAGAGGATGATTCCTTGCACGGCTATATTTATTAGGTACATATTAACTTAGTGTTTCTAGAATCGCGGGACAGTTAAAGCAACCTTGATTTTTTTAGTAGGAATATCGTAATGAATTCTTGCCTTATTGTTTCGAGGCTTCTATAGTTACACACCGTGAGAAGTTGGACATGGTGAGCATATTTTAGGTAATCGCTCTTTGTTCTGTACCATAGACATCTGAGGATTTTTTTTTATTTGTTCTATTTTATTCTTATATTTGAGCTGATGAGGAGTCTAAACAGCAGACGAATTTTCTATTTTAGTTCTCATTGGATATTTATACAAGTTTCTAAGGACATCGGTACTATTTAATTCTCTTGATATCCTGACTATTAAACCAAGTAGTTTGTAACAGTTTGATATCAAACGCGAGAGTGTATAGCCTTGTGTAGCGCCGTTTAGAAAGCAAACTCTCCAGAACAGCAAACTCTAGGGTGCTCTAGCTTAGGATTCGAACCCATTTATAAATTTTGATAAGACTTTCCAAAAAGGATTATCTTTAAATACTTCTTAAAGCTGCACAGTCTACCCATATATTTGATAGGGAACTAGCATCTGGAAAAGCTCTATTATAATACTTGGCCTTATCTGATTGATTGGAACAGCCAATTTATTAGATGAAAAATAAATCGATCTCAAAGTTTGACTTCTCTTCGAAGGAACATCTTACAGACACATATTTGAAAGATGTAATGGAGACATCTCAATTTAGATACATGACTACAAAGAAACAAAGTTTGAAATCAATCTATTCGCGACACTAAGGTCAACGTAGATTTTTTAGAAGAAGCGGACTAATACGGCAATATTTATGACTACTATAAATGAATTTAGCATCTGCATTGAAAAAAGACTGAAGTCTACAAATTTGTGAATCAGGTAAACCAGAATAAACAGAGTTACAATAATCCAGATGCGAAGTGAACAAATGAATTTATAAGAGTTTTTATTTTCCTTGTTGGAAGACATCGACTCTAGTCACTGAGAAGGGATATTCGAAATAACAAACAAGAAATTTATATTAATTAAATTCACTCAGTTAAACAAACAAAATAAGAAAATATAAGCAGGAATACTAACAAAAAATAATGATACTCAATACAAGGTTATATGATGTAGGAACATCAAGAATTTTGTATTTTAACGCAACCAACAATCGACAACAAGATCACCACCACTATTTCCCAATATGCAATGATACTCTCTCAGATTCAGTAGTGTCCTGAAAAGGAGCTTTTACTTTAGTGTTCATTGAGTTATGTAACAGTTAATGACTTGCACTCTGCCAGCAATGCGTTATACTCCACAGGAGCTTAAAATGTTGTTTTGGGGCAGTAGAAGTCTTCATCCTTTTACTTCAGTGTTCATTGAGCTATGTAATAGTTAATGACTTGCACTCTGCCAGCAATGCGTTATACTCCACAAGAGCTTAAAATGTTGTTTTGGGGCAGTAGAAGTCTTCATCCTTTTACTTCAGTGTTCATTGAGCTATGTAACAGTTAATGACTTGCACTCTGCCAGCAATGCGTTATGCTCCACAAGAGCTTAAAAATGTTGTTTTGGGGCAGTAGAAGTCTTCATCCTTTTACTTCAGTGTTCATTGAGCTATGTAACAGTTAATGACTTGCACTCTGCCAGCAATGCGTTATACTCCACAAGAGCTTAAAATGTTGTTTTGGGGCAGTAGAAGTCTTCATCCTTTTACTTCAGTGTTCATTGAGCTATGTAACAGTTAATGACTTGCACTCTGCCAGCAATGCGTTATACTCCACAAGAGCTTAAAAATGTTGTTTTGGGGCAGTAGAAGTCTTCATCCTTTTACTTCAGTGTTCATTGAGCTATGTAACAGTTAATGACTTGCACTCTGCCAGCAATGCGTTATACTCCACAAGAGCTTAAAATGTTGTTTTGGGGCAGTAGAAGTCTTCATCCTTTTACTTCAGTGTTCATTGAGCTATGTAACAGTTAATGACTTGCACTCTGCCAGCAATGCGTTATACTCCACAGGAGCTTAAAAATGTTGTTTTGGGGCAGTAGAAGTCTTCATCCTTTTACTTCAGTGTTCATTGAGCTATGTAACAGTTAATGACTTGCACTCTGCCAGCAATGCGTTATACTCCACAAGAGCTTAAAAATGTTGTTTTGGGGCAGTAGAAGTCTTCATCCTTTTAACACTATGTATATTCCTTCTACAGTAGTTGCAAGTTTGATAAATGTGATAAATCATCCTTTAAGCTTCAGCACCTTTGTGAATCGTGAGAACCATTTAAAATCATATAAATCTAAAGAATTTCTTTGTGGTATCATATTTAAAAATGAAAATATTATTAGTATTTTTTATTTTATGAGAGTGTAAAGTAAATGCGAAAAAAACACTGAAAAGAACCAAATAAAGGCTGAAAAAATGCATGTACTGACACGAAGATACGGAGGGACAATGGTATAGTTGGGGATAAATTTGAAGTTAATGCTATCAAACATGAGCTCCTTAGCCACCATGGTTTAACGGTTAACATTCACGTTCAGCAAGCGGTTGGATTCACTTCCAGGCTGGTTTTACTCTTAGATTATTTCATATCTGAATTTATGGTGATAGCTTATGTTATATGCTGCTTATTACAAATTCTTATAGTGCCATCAGCAACACAAAAAATAGCGACATATACAATTACCGAGGAAAAGGAAGCATAAAATGAAACCTGCTGATAGTCTAAGAAGTTTAATTGCCTTGCCATCGGAACTGTTGGTTTGATCAATCAAGAATGTGTGCTTTCTAAAGTGCAACAGAAAGACTAAGATATCTCATCTATTGAACTAAAATCTGATGTTTAATATTTAGGAAGAATAACTGTCTAAGATTGTTTGGCATTTAGAACGAATGAATGAATAACGACAAACAAAAACATACGGTGCAAATATGAGTGAGATGTGTGGTTCAAGAAGACTAAGTAAATTGTAATTGGATCAAATTAATGTTGTTTTGAAAGAAGGAAACGTAAAAACGAAGCGTAAATAGACTGAAAACCCCCGAGTCAATGCTGTAAAATAAAAGTGAATGATATTTTAAAAGAAAATGTTAGAAGTAAGAGAAATCGAAAGAGCTGTTTGTTTAAGTGTATGAATGTAGAATAAGCGAAATGTGTGTAGCGAGATAGGATGTTTGACGCATCTTATTATGTGCCTATCTCAGTAGGGAAACGGTTCGATAATACGTGTATGTATGCTATTTATTTAATAAAATAATTCATCGCAAACAGAGATTTTCTCTCTCTCTTAAGTTAAACGCTACGTCACGTCAAAATCCCAAAAGGTTCCAGTGGAGTTCTTTGTGCATGTATTGGATACGTAAATGTTTTTCTGCATATATGAGTACGTTACACGGTTTCAGTATTTTCAGGGGCCTGAATAATCTTTCATTATCCCTGAAAACGTTGGGTGGACAGCGAGTGTTATCGAATAATTCCGTAAATATCGAGATATAATTCAAGAACTTCAATCACAATCGTCATCGTACGTATTGGCAATACTACCTCGCACGTGAAGAGGTTACAACACTCGCACGAATGCAAGGTCTAGCGCGTGCAAGTAATGTTATCAGACAAACTCTGTTACAAGACAATCGGGAATCAAACTGGAAACCCTTGTGTGGAAGTAAAACGTTTTACCAACTAAGCTACTGTCTTTGATATAATTCATAAAATATAAAACAAACAAAAATAAACTTTTTAATTATATGTTACACATCTGGTTGGTATTTCGATCATTCGCAATATCTTCCAACCAGTCAAATAGAAAATGAATATTTAATGTCCATGAAAAAAAAAATACTTATTAAGAAAACAAAAATACTCACTCATTAGTGTAGTAACCCTCAACATATGCGAATTGATGATACGAATATGTTAAGAGCGTGGCTGGGAGAAAATATTGTTTTTGTCCCCAGTAATCGAGTCTGCGGATAAAGTAGCTCACAATTTGGCATCGCATATGTTGAAAATACTACGGCAAATGGACAGGCAATAACCCTTTCATACGTCTAGCGCGTGTGAGCATTATTAAAAAAGATCAACTCTTTTTAACAGACTGACACCCAACTTAATTATTTTTCAGGTACCATCGAGTATCAAACCCAGAACCCCATGAAAGAAGTCAATTATCTTACCAACTAGGCCACGGAGGCTGTCGTTTATTATTTAAATTATAATCATCATCATTCATATTACACCGTATCGCTATTGGGGTAAGTAAAAATAACTGACGTCCGCTTTATTCTATCCTGGTCTATATCTTTCGTTTCTGCCGCATATAGTCCCTTCGTTAAGCATATTCTCTTATTTTAATGGCTTTTTTTACATAGTTTTATTTATTTCAAATAAAAAAATACTATACTATAATATAAATTAACTTTATAACAAATCGTAACCTTAAATTGAACGATATTTGTCTTAGTGATTGTTTTACTTTTCTCGTTCTTAGAAAACAAGTGTTTTGTGGACAGAGGGAGTTGGACTAGTTCTATTTTACACTTAACGCACTCAATTGTGGTGAACTTTTAATTTGGTACCAATGAAATTGAATCCAAGGCTGCCAAATCAACATACTCGTATATTTCCCTGAACCACAAGGCCACACACAAAATCTTCACAATTTTAAAAAGTAAATTTCGAATATATTTTTAATTCCAGGGAATTACGCAAACAATTAAATTTTCTTTGAACAGATAATATTTCGCTTCCTTCCCTTCCTCAGTCCATTGTCTGAAGTTAGGGGTTAGAACGACTACCCTCGATCAATCAAAGCCTTGTTCAGTGAGTATTATAAAAAGGTTTTTTATTTCATTTTATAGTAAACGGCGATTCGGCGGGGTAAACTTTTAGAATTTCAATAAATCTAGAGAAAAAAAAAGATTGATAAAATGTAAAACTTTTGTTTTAGTTTTAATAAAGATTTTATACATATATAAACACCATCGCGCAATTCTCCTACAGCGAAAGGTAAAAAGAATAGAGAGCCAATTTTTTTATACTTTCTTCGCCTCCATCTCATCCATATTTTATCGTACAGTACATTTTGTTTCTGTTACTCCTTACCTTTCCTTCAATTTAAATAGCATTTACTTGATGTAATCATCAACCTCAACGATCTCCATGGTCTAGTTCAGGGGTTGGCAAACCGCGGCTCGCGAGACGCATGCGGCTCTTTCCATAGCATGTGCGACTCTTCAACTTCAGCATCACCTGCACTCCGCAGCCTCAACAGAAGAGCATGAACACGGCCGATGGACGAACACAAGCGGCACTATCTTATCGTTATGTTTTATTAGTGTTTAATTATTTAGGTTTTCTTGATTTATAGGCAGTGCACTGAGCTACTAAAGCTTATAACTCCCATTTGTAATATTTTATTCTTCTATGTAGCCTACGACTGTATTGTCAATTTGAGTTTTAAATTCAAATCTTGATTTTATCTCGCTTTTTTTTAATGTATATGCCTACAGTGAAAATTAATGTTGCGGCTCTATGAAAATGTTGAGATTCTGTTTACTTAATATTTGGCTCATCTCTCTAGAAAGTCTGCCGACCCCTGGTCTACTTGATAAGACACCTTTCGACCCGGAGTTTGCGTGTTCGATTCACAGATGGTTAGAACCAATTTTCTTATGAATCATTATGAAGTTGGGTCAAAATTATGCAATGGAAAAATATTTCATGTGCAGTTCCCTTTTTGTTGACTTCTGCGGATTTATGAGTGCTTTTTTGTGTGTACAAATCAGTGAATGATTCTTTGTAGATTGACTGTTTCTGATTTTAATTCTTTATCTTAATTTAATGTGATAATGGGGAGATTTAATGTGTATTATATTTAAGTTTGGTTTTAATTCTTAAAAACGCTCTGTATACAAACCCTTCTTTGTTTCGTGAAACCATCCGGTATTAGAATGGCCTTGTTACGCAAGGGAGGATTTTGAAGTGATATCAAAAGGACAAAAAAAAACTGACCGTTCAAACCTTAAACATGTTGGATATATACGAGCATATAAACATAGCATATGTAATAATTTTAAAACTGTCTTACTTGTTTAAAATAAAGCATAAAACTTCATTCAACCAGCTTGGATGAAATAAAGAATATAAGAAAATTGATTTCACTCCACGGGACAGTCACAAAAGGCGAGATTAGTTTTGAAAAAAAAAAAGACTGAAGGATATTGAAACTCTTCGCCTGAAGGCTGGATTCAAGACTTGGCGAGATTCAGCAGGATTCTCATATTAAAGCCTTTGCAACATATGTTGTTTATAGTTAAGGCACTAACATTGTGGAGGTTTAAAGACATTGTAATTTATTTTTATCAAACAGATAAAAATAAATTACAATGCCTTTGCAGCAGATGGGAAAATTATTGATTTTTTTAAGTACCCATATGTAAACTAAAGGCAAGGCTAAGCCTTTTTTATTGTATTATTTATTGTCTAATATTTTCGTTGTATTCAGTAGAATCTTGCGTTTTCTTACTCTCTCATTGTGTTCTTACTTTCTAGATTCCTTTCTTAGTTCGACATATAACATCCGTCTTTACTTGACAAGTATTCTTCTTCTGATAATTTCTTATTTTATTTAACATTGATAATTTTTCATTTTATTTTACATAAAATACGAAATTATCAGATAAGGAATAAGAAAGGTTTTATTCACACTTATCTACTCGGTTCTTATCACTCTTTTTCAATGCATAAGCTTCGTTTTCATAAATCAAAGTGATTACAGTACCCAGCGGTAAGTAATACACATCGGGCTTAAGAAAGAGACTGTCGGCCATAATCGGCTAACTTTGGCTTTGTAGAGCGTCGTCTCTGTCATTCATACACGTGTTCCGCCGTGATTTGTCAGTCGTTGTCAAGCGTTCTATTCTAGGGTGGGGTCGCTCGCTTATTTCACCTTGCACTTCTGACCTGTAACATATTCTTGTTTAATCATTCTTTCGTCATTCATTCTCTGCACATGGCTTATCTTGCCTTAATTACAGAAAACAGAGGCTTATTTCTACATACATTAATCCCTTGCCAACCACTGGGGATACATTCTTCAAAAACGTCGCGATTGACAAAAACGCAGTTGGCAAGACAAAAAAAAGGAATATCAAAAACAGTAATGGGTATTTTACATACATACCATTGCGCTATTTTCCTGTTAGAATAGGCAGAGAAGACAGAGCACCAGACTTTCCTGTCGTGACATACATGTTATTATTACGAGTATTAGTCAATTACACAATCTATGCTATAAAGAAATCTCCTTAAGAGTTAGACAAGATCTATGCGCCGATTTATAAATATGTTAATTTATACATTGGTGCACTAACAGAAAAAAAAATAGCTAGCCCCTTGTTCATTTACAAACTTTTGTTTAATGTACCGAATAATTAATTACGCTATAATTAATTGAGATTGTTTTCGGTATCGTATTCACGAACTGAGCTGTTGAGGGCATCGCCACTCGCACACGGAATGACGTTGTTGATTAAATTTTTCGATATCGATATTATCCACACCTCAATGGATAAACTGAGAATTGAACTCCTTAATTTTGTAGGCATGAGTGAATTAAATCACAGGGAAGCAGGAGTGTAACTTTTTCTGAAATCATTCTATTCTTTTCAGACTTTTAATCATTCAATCTGTTTTATGGTTATAAGGAGTAATTGGGTTGAACCTGTATAAAATATAAAATAAATAAAAAACACCTTAAACTACTTCTACATTCATACACCTTCTCAAGCAACTCCTAAGATTTTCAGATTTTTTACATTTCCTTATTTCAAAATATCATTCGCTTGATCCAACCATACTTTATTTAGGCTTTCACTATCTCACCTTCCACTCACGTTTATTTCATTAGTCTTCCTTCATTTATTCTTAATAAATCAACGATCTCAGAGTGATTTTCTTCATTTTACTTGGCCTTAAGTTCACATTCATCCCTTATTCCACATTATATCATACATTATTACCCCATGTATTTATCGCAGTGCACTACATTTCCTCGGTTTCTTTTGGACTTTTTTCACGTCCACATTTCATTTCAAAGAATATTTTGTTTATTTTTCAAACAAAAATTTAAGTGTTATTTATTTTTTTAATTTGTTTTTATCAAACATTGTTTATTTCACTTTTTAAAACGGTTTAACCCTACCGGTTTCAAGGCTTTCATCTCATCAGGGGAAACAAGACTTGTTTGTGCTCCCCTGATGATGAGGTGAAAGTCTTGAAACCGGTAGGGTTATACCGTTATAAAAAGTGAAATAAACAGTGTTTGATAAAAACAAATTACAATGTCTTTAAACCTCCACAATGTTAATGCCTTAACTATAAATATTATCTTATTTATTTCTTTTCAATTCAAACTTTATTGGTTATCCTATGAAAAATCCTACGAAAATATTTAGCTGAAAATCTTTAGCTGAAAATATATAGCTGAAAAAAGCTTCCAAATATCGTTTTCTTTAAATTAGAATTCGTTCTATTTGTGAATCAATTTCTTGAAAATGCTCGGCAAGTTGAAATGTCATATTTAAACCCTCTTGCTGAGGGTCAAACTGGCTTTTATTCCTTTTGCCTCTGTACTTCGCAATTCTGTAATTTAACGTGATTTTGCAAATTTTCAGTCAATTCCTAAGAGAATATTGTGTTGTGTAAATATATTTTGTTAATAACATATTTAAAAAATCTCGATTTACAAAACCGCAGTTGAAGAGGAATAACTGTTATCTTTATCTTTCCTAATCAAGAATTCTTATCCCTGAGGCAAATATAATATTTTTTACCTCTAGAAAATATATATGTTATTTACAAACACAATATGAAACCGTAATTTAATGAATTCTAACGTAAACCTTTGATTTCGGTTTCCCATTTATTTTATAAATTTGAGCTTAAAAGAAAAAAAAAATCCATGGAAAATAATATTCATTCAAACGACTTTGTAATAAGAAATTGTAAGTATTATTTTTCTAAGGAGAGTTGTTACAGGCAAACGTTGAATTATTAAACGTTTAACGAACATCTGACGCATGACACAATTAGTCTTTGGACAGAGCAGTGGCCTATAATCAAGAATACAGGACTCGTCACTAGAATTAGATATCAATTATCTCGAAATTCAGCCAAATTGATATTTGATACAATCATGTATTTATTAATATTATAAACGGCACTTAAGTGCTCTTTACGAAACACAGTATAATCTTTGAAAAAATCAAAAGATTATTTCAATATCCTCCAAAAAATTCTTCAATATATAAATACCATCACACGATTTCCCTGTCAGGACAGACAGAAAGGACAGAGCGCCAGAGTTTCCTGTCACAATCCTTAGCCTCCTCTATACCCATACACCTTTTCATACATGTTATACAATTTCACTGACTTTCTACGTTTCCTTCTTTCAAAATATCATTCATTTGATCCAACCATACATTTCATGGTTTTCCTCTCACACGCCTTCCACTTGCATTTGCACTATATATCTGTTTTAAGTGCACCTCTTCAAATTGCTTAGTTCATCGACTTAAGTTCACATTTATCCCTATCACTTTATTCCGTATTCTGTCATACATTGTCACCTTATGTATATTTCTTAGTGCATGCATTTCTACAGCATTTATTAGGTTCCTTTCAGTATTTTTTCACGTCAACATTTCACATTCATATATTAAAGTTGGTAATAGAACACTGTTGTTGACTTTCATTTTAGCAGATTTTCTTACTGTCGGGTTTGAGTATATATGTTTTAGTGCTCCGTTGACTTTGTTTGCCATTATTTTATATTGTTAAACGTGGGATTAGTGCCATTTCGGACCTTTTGAGGAAAAAGAGAAACCGATTACAAATAATCGAACAGAACGATTAAAAATGGTTGTTAATAGTGATAAAGAATTAGTTTTATTGCATCAGGTCCTTTTTTCACATTTTCAATTTCAACATAATTAAGTATATTGTATTTTATTGTATTTTATTATACTTGTATACAATATGATCTTTTGAGTATTTTCTCATGAGACAATCTCTTTCATCCAATCTCATAGGTGATAAAAAAAAGCCTTAAGAGGGTATTCTACTTTACAGGCATGAATTTCAGGCGTTTTTTTTTTCAGACTAAATAAAAAAAAACCTAAAATATTTTTCAAATGCACTTTTTACAATTTGTTTATTAATGATTTGAGAATGAACAAAAAAAATTTTTGAAAAAAAAAAAATTTAAATTCAAAATGGTATCAGCTTGTAAAAAAAAAGGAGTAAGCTGGTCGACATGATTAAAACCTATTTGTAGATTTGTAATAAAAATCATTCACATTTTCTTAATAAAAAAAAAATAATGTGGTTATAGTTGGTACCAAAGAGAAAAGAAACGTAAAATGGCGGCTGTCTGAAAGAAATTCTTTATTTTTTTTGAAATAGTAAAAAAGTCGTTTTTAATTTTTCAAGGTAGACGATATAAAGATATTTATCAAAGTTTTATACGAAACTTGAAGGTTGGATAGAACTTGAGATTTTATGTCGACCAGGTCGAAAAAAGTAGTTTCGGGCAAAATGCATTTGAAGTTTTGAAATTATTGTCATTCCGGTGCGGCGTAATTGCTGCCTCATTTATAGCTATAACTTCATAAATATTGAGAATTTTTTAATTTTCTTTTGAGAACATATTCTTTAAGGTCTAAACTTTAATAATATGCTAAAAACGATATTTTCAAATTTCTAGAGTAGAACACCCCCTTAAGTGAATATCAAACTGTAATCCATACGGAAATCAAACCCATAATCCCCGAGTTGAAAGACAGACGTATAACCAACTACACAGCGGTAGCCATTGTATTTTAACTAAATAAATGCCTGTATTTATAGTTATTAAAATTTTATTTTCAACGTATAATTATTGTGTAATTTTTTGGGGGGACGTACTGTTAAAAAATATTCTCTTAAAGGGAGCGTTGTGAAAAACTTGTGAAACACTACTGCGTATTTTCTACTTTGCAGTTACGAAAGTATTTTTGCTGGAAAATAACGAACTTATAGATAACTAAGTCACATCCACGTGACCAAATTCACGAAAAAATCTCGTAAAAGTAAGAATATACTATGAAATTCTACAAATAATCAAACACTAACTTAATTAATCAACATGCTACGCTGAAAGGCTGAAAAATCTACTGAAAAAGTTTAAAAAACGAATGTTTTTTTTTTAAGTTTTGGTAGCCCAGAAAATTCGGATAGCTTAACGACTCCATGAAAAGTTGAGGGAACTTACGTCGTGGTTCATTTTCATATTGAAGAACAATTCCTTTATGACGGCAACATTTGAATGTTTTTCAGGAGTTCTCTCAACTCCAAATGAGAGAAAGGCAAAATTGGAATTCAGCATTGATCGAGCTACAGTTATGAGTTTCAACTCTGTTCTCGTTAAAGTTGTCATGATATTAAACTTTAAGTATTCTCTCAGAACGTTGACAAAAGTCACACATTCGCTGTGCTTCTTCAGCACGACGCGTTTTGACTTCCTTTTCAGTCTCTTGCTGTTGTTGCACTTGTAATCAAATTTCATATGGTATATGTAGCGTGACGCTTAATCTTCTTCTGCTATTTACATTTCGCTCTATTGCCTCTGATAGTTGTGCAAATATTTAGTGCATTTTGCTCTTCTTTCGTTTGAATCCATTCATTTGTTTAATTATTACTTATTTAAGGATAATAATATTAAAAATACTAAACTGTTACTATGAAATTAACAATTAAAAATTTTATGTTAAACCTTACTATGACAACACATATTCTTACAGACACCGATTTTACACCGTTTGATGATTGTTGTGAGCAGCCGCATCAGAGATTACAATCCTCAGCCAAAAGGAATCACCAAAAAAGGAGAGATTAAGTAATGAGTCCACTTCGTCACATGTCTTACCTGGTGAGCTCCATATTCTCACGCTTTCGTTGAACTTCCGTAACATGAAACTCACTAACTTCCCCTTCAGTCTCGTGCTGTTGTTGCACTTGTCGAAAATCACGCTTTCGTCGAGCTTCCGTAGTACAAAGCTCACTAACTTCCACTTCAGTATGTTGCTGTTGTTGAAATTATTGATAATCACGCTTTCATCGAGCTTTCGTAGCACGAAGCTCACTAGCTACACCTACAGTCTCTTGCTGCTATTGCACTTGTCGAAAATCACACTTTCGTTGAGCTGCCGTAGCACGAAGCTCACTAACTTCCGATTCAGTTTCTTGCTGTTGTTGCGCTTGTCAAAAATTTCGCATTTGCAGATCATGTGCAGCGCGACGCTCATTGATTTACTCTGCTGTTTGTGTCTAACGCTGTTACCTCCAATAGTAATGAACATATTCAGCGCACTTTGCTATTCTTTCAAATATATCAATTCCTATTTATTTAATTAAACCGTAACTATGACAGTACCTGTTGTTACACACGGTCGTACGTAGAACCAATTATATATTGCTTAAAGATCAGCAACATTAAGTGTTTTTTTTATGCGAAAATAAACTAGCAAGGAAAATCTAAGGTCAAACCATTCTTAGAAATATTTTTCTAATGAAAAGTTCTCTTTTAAGTTTCATTATATTTTTCCTTTGAATTATTCCAGCATCTTGATATAATGACAGTATTTTTTTATATATTAATTAATTTTTTCTTTTATTATCTTCAGTAAATATTTCCCTATAGAGACTCACTTATTGAGGCTATCACAAAGAAACTAAAAGCTTTTGAAATGTGGTAATATAAAAGAATGGTGTTTCTCGTGAGTTGACGAAGACCGTAATAGTGACATCTTCAAACGGATAAAGAAGATAGAAAAGTATTATCTCTCATCAAAGATAGGAACTTAGAGTGATTTGGACATGCGAAGAGAAAATATGAGATCTTGCTGCTGATATTCCAGGAGAAAATTCAAAACAGGAGATAAACACGAAGTAGACGCATCTCTTGGTTGAAGAATTTACGGAATTGGTTTCATAGTGGTACCATATTCGAGTATCGTATCATGAATATAATTATTTTAAAGCACATTTGACATACACGGTCGCTTACTACATCGCCGTCATACACTATACATATCTTTGTTTTTGTTTCCATCAAACCTTTCTTATTTTTTTATTGATAATATCTCATTTTTAATTCTATTGAATTATATACAAATAAATTAATTGAATTATTGTTACAACCGTGTAATTTTATTTACTTTTGTTTGGTTGGTTGGAAAAGATTGATACCTGACAATAAGTCTGCAATTTTTTTATAACGTGAAGGGTAAAACAAATAAACACAAAAGCATCAAGCACCAAAAAAATCAATTTACAAATCCATCTTCAAAATAATGCCAAAAAATTGCTCAAGCAATTTAGGTGAAAAATGACAGTAAAAATTCTGTAAACCTTTCATGAAAAAAAGACTTTTCTGTAGTTACGTCCATTACCTTCCAAACCGTTCCCTTTACTTATATATATATTTTATTTATTTTGTAATATTTGTAATCTGTCAGTATTAGTGGGTTCAAGTCAAGAGTTAGAACGTCCTTGAGGAGAGTTTGCTCACTAAACGGCGCTATATAAATTGTCCTTTTATTATTATTATTTATAAAAATATACATTCAACACGTTTAGAATGAAGTTAGTGACATTTTTTTCTCCTTCTGATATCTGTCTGCGAAACACAGAACTATTATACTTGCAGGACAATACAATAAAATAACGCGTAACTCATAGTTAATTCACCTTATTCATATTTCACCATGGTATATATTAGCAATGATGATATGATACTAGACAATCCTTCGAGATTGAATATTACTCTCTTTGCCACATAACACAATCATCGAAAGGAATCCACAATTCTCTGATAATTAAGCGAGTTCAAGAGAGCTTTCTGCGACATCCTTCGTGCTCAAATTTCCTTCGACATCAAATAATGATGCATGAAGAATAGCCCAATGGGGCTTTGTTTAGAAAACCCGTGGCATTTTTAAGAGCCCTTGCCTGTGGTAAGAAACCAATTAACCTTATTATATCCATGGCTGTCTCCCATATTTTTAATGGGTATGCTTGGATATTACTCCTTAAAGGTGCATGGCCACGTAGTAACGAACTCGACTTCCGTGCGTTAGGTCGCCAGTTCGAACCTCGCGCTGTGCTACTTCCTTCGAATGACACAGGTATTTTCCATCCAGTATTCGTGGGTATAAGGATACCTATTACTTCGGTCATATCTATTTATTCAAAAAAGGGGAAAAAAAAGGGGAAACATGCCGGTATGCTTCAATCGTCACACATCGGTGTATCATCGGATCCAGTACAGCGGTGTGGTTGGTGAGTTTGCTGGTGTGCAACAGGATACATCAGCAAAAAAATCATTCAACGGCACAGCTTTGCTTTCTAACTGATTTGGCGTAGAAATGGCGAGAGCATCCTCCACTACGAGGTCCAGGAACGACAACTCCTTAAGCGTACGAAGAGATCTACGCACCTGTGTATAACGTATCAATCAACAATTCCCGGAACTAACCAACAGATGGCACCTCTAATAACAAATTCATACCATTCTCAGTTAGTACAAAACCTTTAGAAGTTACGTGTTAAACTTTCATGATATTCCGACATTGTGTCATTGAGTTACAGTGGTTTTAGTGACGCTACTTTTGCTATTTTCTAAACAATAGAAAAAAAACGAATTTCGTGTGTTGATAAAACTTTGCTTTTTAATGGAAAAAAATACCGTTCAAACTCAGCGATGGCTTGAAAAGTGTTATCCGGGCTCTGCTCTGTCGAAAACAACTATTTGTCGGTGGTATGCTGATTTCAAACGCGGTCGTACAGACACAAATGATGCTGAACTTAACTCAATGTATTATGTTTAAATTTATTATCTTGTTGGCGGTTTACATAATTCAATAAAGATTTGGTATCACTAAATGGAAGTAAACCGCGAACGAGATAAATCGCCTGATATCGATAACATACTCGAAACATTCTTTTTTAATCTATCGAAGGGTCGTGCGTATGGTTATCTTTGCTTTAAATAGGACGTCATATCTGAGGCAGCAAGCATTATTCTTAAAGCCACTACGATGTTAACATCATCGTTATCATTACTTCTATAATATTGTTAATATTATACTTCAATGTAATTCAACCATTATACAAATAAAATTACACAGTTGAAATTCTAAAAGTGTTTTCGTTGCAAAAGGCCATAACACAAGTTATTAAGACTTGATTATTTAATTTGTTCTTGTTATTTGATATCATTGGGTAAAACATGTATCAAATAAAAATAGAATAAATAAATAAATTCAGTTTGTTTTCTTGCACACCCTTAAATACAAAACAACTTTCTGGATATCCCAATAATTTAGTGTTTTTGATGCCATAAAAAACAAGAATATCGTTCGCGAGCAAAGTAAATAACAGTAGTAAATATACATGTGTGAACGATAAAATTGATAACACATAACTTCTTTTTAAGAAGTTAAACGGTAATATTATATAAGTAATGTTCGCATATAGAAATTCTGGTCTAATCCTTACAAAAGAGAAATTAATGAATTTTGTGACGATCATTTTCATTGCCGATATTAATTGGGACGTGCAAAGACGTGAAGAAGAATTTATGTCCAGACATATTACTGAGCTAAAGTGAGATGTCGATATGAAGCTATTACACCAGATCTGGACAAATTACGGCCCGCGAGCCATCTACAAGTACAAGTACGTCTCGCCTCGTGGCCAGCAAGTTATAGCTAATTTTTATTTACATTGACTAATATTTAGCGTTGTTAATCCATTAATATCGTTGCTGAACCTTGTAGTTGAGGATACCTTCACCATCCCAATGTCAATTCGGCTGGAAAGCAAATCTGGGCGTGGAGTTTTTTTTTTTCAATTGAGTGAGCCGTATCCTTATATACCCAAATACTAGGCGGCCTAATATTTGGGGATATAAGAATAAATGTTAATGTCATTCGAGGGAAGTAACACAGAGCGGGGTTCGAACCTACGACCTTCTGCACGGAAATCAAACGGGTCACCGCGCAGACATTCACCTCTAATACGAGTACATACGTGTACAGTACCCCTCGGTAAGTAATAAACATCGGGCTTAAGAAAGAGACTGTTGGCCATAATCGGCTAACTTCGGCTTTCTAGAGCGTCGTCTGTGTCATTCATACACGTATTCCGTCGCGATTTGTCAGTCGTTGTCAAGCGTCCTAGGGTGTGATCGCGTCCACTCGTGTGACCGAGATGACGCTCTACAAAGCAGAAGTCAGCCGATTATGGCCGACAGTCTCTTTCTTAAGCCCGGTGTGTATTACTTACCGCCGGGTACTGTACATATATACCATTATGCCGTTTTAATCTTAATTAATCATCATTATGTCGTTCAGCTCATGATTGAACATAGTATTCAGTTAGGTGGCTCCGATGACAGTCTTTGACGACTTCTTTCCATCCATATCTGTACCCTGCAGCGTGAAGACGAAACATCTGTTCTACGTTTCTCCCTTGTTATTAATTACTACATCAGCTTTAAGTTCACATTCATCACTAATCACTACATTCCGAGGCATAAGTATACCTATGACACCGGTCATATATTTTCTTTAAAAAAAAACACACCGGTGTGCTTCCGATCGTCTCACTTCGGTGTACCATCGGATCCAGTACAGCGGCGTGCCTGATCAGTTTGCTGGTATAGAAAGGCTTACTTACTTAAAGGGGGAGAAAAAAGAAGAAACGACACAATTTCGCTTTCCAACTTGATTAACGTTAGAAAAGCGAGGAGACCCTCGACTAGGAGACTTAGCAAAGACAAGGCAAGATTATTTTGATTGCACGCATTTCCATAGCATTTATTCGGCTCTTTTCATTTTTTTCCACACCAGACTTTCTTATCTCGACAAAGATCCTTCGCCTCGTATACATCCATAAACCTTCTCATACAACTTTAATTGCCCTGGCTTTCTGTGTTTCCTTCTTTCATAACATCATTCCCTCAATCCAGCCATACTTTTGTTGGTCTTCCTCTACCATGCCAAACACTCACATTTGCACTATATTTTATATTTGTTTTGTTAGTATTTCTTCATTCATTCGTTCTAGATTCTCCAATCAGAGAACTCTTTTTCATCTTACTCAACACATCAACCTTAAATTTAAATTCATCCCTTTTCACTTCCCTCGGTATTGTCATAAATTGTGCCCCCCCCCCCCTCTTCCTTGTATTCTTCTCAGTGCACGCATTTTTTATAACATTTATTCGGTTCTTGTCCGTATTTTTTTCCCGTTCACGTTTCACTCCTATACACCAAAGTGTGTTCTAAAATACTGTTTTGGACTATCATCTTAACCAATTTTGATACTGGTTCGAGTATTTATGTTTTAAGGTCCCATTTACTGTGTGTTCTAATGCTACACGCTGTTCAATATACCTCTTAACTCTTCCATCATCTGATGTTTGAGTTGTACGAGTATGTGATATATGTATGTGAATCCTCAATGCGGACCTTTAGTACAAATATAATATTTGCCCAGGCCTGCATTACACCATAACACTGGGAGTTGGGGAACGATCAATAAAATGTGATATACGTGGGTATAACTTCTAAAATGTAGCAATAATGAGCGTAATAAATATAATGGCCTTAATTAGATAAGGTTCTGCGCCGATTGTAATAAAATAGAAGAAAAAAATAGATGAGTTCTTTTTCTTCAACGCGTGCTCATTACTGAGCGTTGTGGTCTTCTGAAATGTCTGTATCTTGTGCGCCACCTGTCTCCCATCATTCCCGGTCCTGGATCAAATTGAAAGCAGCGTTCAAAAAGGATCCTGTTTAGTCCTTTATTTTGTGCAACCATCTAATTTTATTTTATTTATTTCAACGGTCAAACGACCTTTTTGATAGAAAGTTTATAAAATATCAATAATATAATTAAACATTGAAATGTATACAGTGTATATGTTACTTGTAAAATAGGGAAAAACCAGTACAAGTCGAACAACACAACAAAGCAAATATATACATGCAATTACAAATTTTGATACGAATTGCCAAAAAGAGTTATCTTCAAGTTCTTCCTAAAGCTGCACACGCCATCCATATATCTAACACTTTGATACGTATAAAGAAATAGTACTAAAAAAATTTACGATAACTTAAAATAAAGATCAATTCATTAAATATTGCTCAATAGTAATATGATATGAGTGTTGTAATAGTAAAATTAATACGTCAAAATGACGAAAAATACAATTCCAAGTGCTTCCTAAAGCTACACACGCCACCCATATCTATAACATCATAAGTTTAACTGTTAACCTTTCCTTCCCTGCGATGTGTAACTAGTACACATTGCTTCTAAAAACATTAATATCTCTATAAATATAATAAATACTGGGTTCAGATTTTAGGTGTTCCTCTGTAATACATTTACGCATTGAATGAAAAAAATAATATTAACATAAATTTGCACTTATCGGCCATATCAGAGATATCTTGTGAAAATCGGGAATAAATTCACCAATATAATCGAACGTGTGCCAGTGTGTGATGTAGGTATATTCATTCTAAAAACCGCTATGAGTGAGGAAGCGACGCTATTCACGTCTCACTCCACTTCGGTTTATGGGAACGCAAGAAATAGAATCTCAGTTCGCTCGCTTCTCTCGCTTCAGTAGCGATAGTGGGCACCCATTTGAGGTGGTCTCTTCGCCCGTTTTGTGAACGTCGGCCGATGTTTTTTTTCATGTTTTCAGCAATTAAATTTCAATGTGGACTTCAAATTTAATTAATTTAAGCGATTGGCTATGAATATTCTTATTTTTACGGTTTTAAATCGCTCATTTTTACATGTGAATTTATGTGTATTGAATACACGGCACCAGAACACGCGGATTTCTTTAGCACAGGAAGGGAAAGATTAACAATAAATTTAATACTTTGTATTTTGTTGTACACGTATCTCTGACATTTTTTTGGTGAAAAACAAGACTAAGTCAATATTTAAAAAAAAATGTAAAAACAGGCAGATCGTCTCAAGCCACAGGATCAGCAATGGCAAAAGCTCCATCATAATACTTCGTCCTATTGGATCGATTCGGAATAATCGAGATATTAGATGAAGATGAAATTGACTTCAAAATTCTACACACAGATTCGAAAGATATATAATCAGAAAACCCATTAAGGGAACTGAATACAAAGAAACAAAGTTTAAACGCAATCCGTTCGCGAAAATATATGATACGATTGATATAAAATTCATACAAACATCTTTGTTTGATTCCAACTCATCTCCTTCAATCTGTCCCATCAAATACCGGGCATCCTGTATATTGATCTTCATAGTTCCAAGTAATTATATTATTATCTACGAGCTAACAAGGTAAAAACTGGAGGAACTGTGGAATTCGTTTATCTACGAGCTAACGAGGTAAAAACTAGAGGAACTGTGGAATTATATTATCTACGAGCTAACAAGGTAAAAACTTGAAGAACTGTGAATTCTTTTATCGACGAGCTAGCAAGGTAAAAACTGGAGGAACTGTGGAATTCGTTTATCTACGAGCTAACGTGGTAAAACTGGAGGGACTATACAATTATTTTACCTACGAGCTAACAAGGTAAAAACTGGAGGAACTGTTGAATTTGTTTATCTACGAGCTAACAAAGTAAAAACTGGAAGAACTGTGGAATTATTTTATCTACGAGCTAACAAGATAAAAACTCGAGGAACTGTGGAATTCGTTTATCTACGAGCTAACGTGTTAAAAACTGGAGGAACTATACAATTATTTTATCTACGAGCTAACTAGGTAAAAGCTGGAGGAACTGTGGAATTATATTATCTACGAGCTAACAAGGTAAAAACTGGAAGAACTGTGAATTCTCTTATCTACGAGCTAACAAGGTAAAAACTGGAGGAACTGTGGAATTCGTTTATCTAAGAGCTAACGTGGTAAAAACTGGAGGAACTATACAATTATTTTATCTACGAGGTAACTAGGTAAAAGCTGGAGGAACTGTTAAATTCGTTTATCTACGAGCTAACAAGGTAAAAACTGGAGGAACTGTGGAATTCTTTTAATTCTAAATCCACCATAATTTTCCTAGAAAAACTCGGACATTTTATCTGATAACGGTCTCGTCGTCCTTTGTCATAAAAATAATGAAAGTTCATAAAGGATTAGTTTCATCCCCCGGGATGACTGGGAGCACCGAGGAGGGCAGTAATTAAATGACTCAGTCTTGCAGACACACCCTCTTGTTAATGTTGCTGTAGGGAAAAATTCAGAAACAAATTATGAAAAAAAAATGTAATTTCACAAGTCTTAATATTACTGATGCGCAACTTGATAATGTTTAATAAATGTAAGATGTCTGTTTGCGTTATATATTTCGTCTTCTTATTATTTTACAAAAGGGCGAAAAGAAAGTAATGCGATACATGTGTGAACAATCACAGATTGGAGAGGCTGAAGAATTCTGCTATTTGGGTAGTATTTCCTTAGATAATAAAAGAGTTTCTAGAATTATTGAACGCCGTGAAGCGATAGGAAACAAAATCAATGAGACTCTTCAACATATATTATATACTTGGACCGGGTAAAATCCAAACCTGCTAAGATTATAGATAGTCTACAACAGTATTTTAGTACTAACTTGAATGAATGGGAAGGAAATGTATAATAGATATGGAAAAAGACTGAAAGAAGCTAAAAAGCTCTGAAAAAGCTGTAGAAATGCGAGCACCATAAATAATACATGGGATGAAAATGTATCACAGAATACAAAATAATGTGATATGAGACAGATGTGAACTAGAGACTGATGTGTTAAGTAACATGAAGAAGAGCACGCTGAGATGGTTTGGGCGCGTGGGACGAATAAATGAAGAAAGACTAACGAAACAAATGTGTAGTGCAAATCCGAGTAAAATGCGTGGTAGAGGAAAACTAAAGAAAGTATGGTTAGATTAAGTGGATGACTTTTTTTAAAGAAGAAAAAGTAAGAGAAATCGTAGGAGTTGTATTAGAAGATATATATGGATATAGAAGAGGCGAAGCATTTGTGTCGAGACAGGAAATTTGGAGCTCTGTGTTATTTGCCTACTCCAGTTGAGAAACGACATGACGGTATGTAAGTATAAAAATATTATTCTACTGCCATGAAAATTACGACTGGAAGTTTTGAGTTAAAATTCTGATGTGTTCCAGTGTTTTAATTTTTTCATATTTAGATATTTTATCATACTTTCGAATATCTCAAAGTAAAATGCCTGTTGGATGTTTTTTGTAAACGATTATACACCTTTAAAAACTTATGATAAGGGCATCTCAAAACTGAGCTTTCCTTAGAATAACATAGCTTTTGTGAATACGAGTGGTTTTATCTACCGAATGGGAAAAAAGAAAGATCTAATTAGATTTGTTTGGAAGTTGTTAACAAAGTCAAAATTTTCTTACATCTTTTAAAGCATGAAACATTATATAGAATATGAATATATTTTATAAAAGAAAATATATTAGTGATCCCTTGCCATCCGCGGTTTCAATTATACGCAAAAAAAAACTAAGTTTATGAATAATTCCATAGCTTCAGATACGAATGCGATAATGAACCAAATTGTAACTGTCACAGATAGCGTCGAGTGTGAAGACTTTAATATAATTAAAATGATAGACATAGAAGATATTGTGACAGGAAATGAATGTAAAGAATTTATAACACAGCTTACATGTCAATGTTAAATTTTATATGTTGTTGGTTTTTAATATTTGTATCAAAAAGACCCCTTGACCGTTGAAATAAATAAAGAAGATATTATTTCGTTAAAATATTTTATAACGATTTTTTTTTTAGAAAATCCGCTAATTTCAAGTGAATCGGGTTACTTTATGCACGTAACCCATATATTGTATGGGCGTGATTTTTTTATCCACGATATATAGTATTGGCAGAATGTTACTCCAGCGAATAATAAGGGATAGTTTTATTAATATATCAAATACAAATTTTATATGTGTAATACCGTCAAAACATACTTGATTCAAATTCAGCGGTGTAACAAACTTTCTTTCATTATTTTGAAGACTCCAGAATTGTTTGTTAAACTTTCAATAAACACTTAAGTTTTAATAAGAGTTTGTTATTCTTCTCTCGTATGTTTTTTCTCTCATCCATGATACTCTGGAGTAGACCAACAAATCTTCTCCATTCCTCCCGGGAATGAATATACCAGGCACTCTTTCACGACATCGACAGTTTGGACTATTCCACATGAGCATAACTCCACCTGCGCAAGGCGTGTACAGTACAACCGTGGTCATACTTAAGATGATTAATGGTACACCACAATCTTCGTGGCAGGTCAAATCTTAGAGAAGCACGTTAAGATCACTCAAGAAGTTAAAAAAATCCTACTGAACATCGATTTCATGACTGTCGCCAGCTATTTTGTAAACTCGTCCTTTTCTCTCAATCTAAATGGTCGTCAGGATCTACGGGGATTCAGAAGAGACCAAGAAATACCCACGTTAATTGATATCATGTAATTTAGACACACCTTCTGGTGCTCCTTCATAAAGGAGGCTTCGCGTCATAGATAAGGTGGCAGCAAGTTTGCAAGAACCAAAAGCCATGCCAAAGAGTTCATAAGAATTTGCCCTTTAATTTGTCAGCAGCCCTGAGATTCGTTTGGTTTACCGATCTTGAAAAAGTAGTCATATGGCAATAAAACCTGCGAGAATATACTTTAGTTTTAGTTTTAAACAATAAAATCTTTCGTATATATTATTTTTAGTTAAGGCATTAACATTGTGGAAGTTTAAATACATTATAATTTGTTTTATCAAAAACTGTTTATTCCACTTTATGTTACAGTATAACCCTACCGGTTTCAAGGTGTTTACCTCATCATCAGAAGAGCACAAACAAGTATTGTTCATGCTCCCCTGATGATGACGTAAAAGCCATGAAACTGGTAAGGTAAACAAATTGTAATAATCCATCGTGTGTATTTGACACACACTTTTCAACAATTATTATTTTTGTTAACTTTTAACTTACTTATAGATTCGTAACAACACATTTGTTGCTGACCAAACGTTAATTAACCTTTTTTCTATTTACTGCATTTGATGCCTCGGTGTAAAAAAATATTAAACATATTTAGGTCAATTTCCAGTTATATAGTTTAAGCAAAGATACATCTAGCGGATTTATTGCTTTGAAGTTAAAACTTTTGTTACACAATTTTTTTTCGTATCCATGACAGTGTTTTTAACTTAGTGAATATAAATATTATTTGATAAAAACTTTCAAAAATCAAAATAAAAGATACATCTCAAAATAGAAATAGATATCACGGTGGGAATTGCATGAGAGTTAAGAAAGAGGAATATTTAGAGAAAAATAATACTCTTGAGAATTTTCTTGAATATCGATAAGGATAAAGCACATCTGATTGAGACAATTCATTCCGAAATTGAACTGTAAAAAATTAAACGTAAACTAATGATTTGCGATGCATTTGTGTACAAAGGATTATGTCGTCATGAGATATACTCGTAACATATATGTATATTAAGTGCCGAGGGTCGAAGATAGACGAGGATCCTCTCGCCATTCCAATATAAATTCAGTTAGATAGCGAAACTGTGCCGTGGAGTTTATGTTTCTTTCATAATTTCTCCTCTTTGAGTGAGTGAACCGTTGTTCACCAGCAAACTTACCTACCGCTGTACTCGATTTTATGGCGCACCGAAGTGAAATGATCGAACCACAATAGCATGTTAGTTCCATGTTTTTAGAAAGAATGAATGAAATCGAAGTCATAGATATCCTTTTACCCCCCCGAATACTTGGCAGAAAAAAGCCTGTGACGCTAAGGACCAGTGTATAGTGGACAGGCACAATCAATCACTCGTCACCGATAGTGACTCTGTTTTTGTTAAGGATTAAAGACGCTTGTGTGTGTGTATCAGATAGGATTAAAGACATTTGTGTGTGCATGTACAAGCTACTGAACTTAAGCAAGCATAGTCTCGACACATTAAACCCAAATAATTATGTAATTGTTTAAACTTATGCCTAAATTTACAAGACAATTATTTAAAAAACGGCCCGAATTTATGTTACAGCCCCCAATTTACCAACGGGCCATGGTTGTAAAAAATATAATGGATTGTTTTGACCTGTTTTCAATCTTAAAAAATAAAATCTTCATTTTTCAAGATATTCCTCTTCCCACCCAGGGACAGCCTCCTCACTCGTGGCAAAGATTAAGCGAAAGTTTTTCGTAGCTTTTCAAGTGAACATTGTTCAGAGGCATACTTTTAAATCGGGGGACACAATAAAATTACTTTTTCGCGACAAACGAAAATATCTTCAAAAAAAAGTTCGAAAAAGTTTGGTTTAATTTTCTTTTTGTATAACTTTAAAACCAATAATGGGACTTTTATGCTTTTCGAGAATATTTCGTATATTTTAAGAGGATTTGTTTTCAAACAACGACTTTTACCTTAACACTTTGTATCCCAATCCCGTGTTTCAACGTGATACACTGATACCGTGTTTCAACGTGATACACTGAAACTGTGTTTCAACGTGATACACTGAAACTGTGTTTCAACGTGATACACTGATACCGTGTTTCAACGTTATACACTGACTTATTTCAACGTGATACACTGATACCGTAATTCAAGGTTATACACTGATATCGTGTTTCAATGTTGTTTATAGTTAAGGCATTAACGTTGTGGAGGTTTAAAGACATTGTAATTTATTTTTAACAAACACTGTTTATTCCACTTTTTTATGACGGTATAACCCTACCGGTTTCAAGGCTTTCACCTCATCTTCAGGGGAGTACAAACAAGACTTGTTTGTACTCCCCTGAAGATGAGGTGAAAGCCTTGAAACCGGTAGGGTTATACCGTCATAAAAAAGTGGAATAAACAGTGTTTGTTAAAAATAAATTACAATGTTTCAATGTGATACACTGATACCGTGTTTCAACGTGATACACTTTTTATTGTGTCCCGGTCCCTTGTCTTCCCGCGATCGATACCTCTTCCAAAAAAAGGACCTATTACCGAGATCTAGCAAATATATTTGTGAACAATTTAACCTTTAAAAGATATTCAAACTTAGACAATAATCAAAATATACATGATTTTATTTATGATAGAGATTCTAATGCCCCGTCATCAATGTGCAGAGAATTGTCAGATCTTGAAGATTTTGACATATGAATCTGGAGACCAACTACAGTCTCCGGGTCTCATAAGAATAAGACATTTGCAGGATCCTCCAAACAGGTTGTTAAAGAGCATGTCTAAACAGGTATCGATATGTCTTGCATCAACTGATAAAAAAGAAAAACCATGCAGAACTTGCAAGATATGTGCTAAGCACAAGAAGAAAAATAAGATCCGGTACATCTGTTAGGAAGGATTGTGGCGTAACTCTCCACAAAGGGGATTGTTGGCAGAATTATAATACTTAACTAAATTGTTAAAAGTAAATATATGTATTCGTCCTATCTTGACCTATGCTGCACCCGTTTGGGGTAGTTTGAGCAACACGGATCACCTGAAACTCCAGAGAGTGCAGAACAAGGCATTCAAGATATCTTTTAACACCCATCCCAGAACAAACCTTACCCGACTTCACACCAAACAGCGAGAAGAAACTCTACAACATTACATCCTTGCTTGGACCGTGAAGTTCTATAAAAGCCAACAAAATCACAGCAATCTCTTAGTCGCTGCCCTGGGGGCTTACGAGAGTAAATCCGACCTACCCTTCCGTTATAAGCACAAGCTCCCGAAGCATTATCTGTTGCCTGACTAGTCCACCTACAGTATTAGCTGGGACGACCAAGGTCTGAGTGAATGTGATGGAATACAAGTAGCCTGAACGAGTGGGCTTGTTTTTGCTAAATAATTAGTGTAAGAATTGTTATCTAGTTATAAGTAGTGTGTAGATGTTAATTATTTCTATGAAATCATATATTAAGATTGAATAAATAAAATAAAATGATATGTAGGAAAATAAGATTAAGTAAGTGCATAAATTATAACATATAATTAAGATTAGTTAAGTAATAAATTTGTATATAGGTATAGCCTTGACAAATGTTTGTACAATAATTTACTTTGTTTAATAAACAAAAAAAAAACAAAGTTTCATTATATGGAAAATTTTCACAAAAATCAAAGTCTTTTAAAAACAAGCGAGACACTGGGAAAGGCTGTTACGATTTTGATCGTGTCTTAAAGTGTTAATAAAAGTGATATAATTTTAACAATACTCGTATCTTTCGTGAATTCAACAACCAGGCGTCGCGTCGCAGTCGACGACAAAGTAGGTGAAATAATTCAATAATTTTATTTCCATTTTTTAATATAAATACCAATTGTATAATGTTCTCACATTATTTTAAAGATACGGTCATGAATACCAATTATAATCAGGAATTAAAACCTGATTTATTAGAAAAAAATGCATGAATCAATAAATACGTCAGATGTATTTGCGTGAAAGAGTTAAATAAATAAACAAATGATAACCAAACTAAAACCTTCTTTAAAAAATATGTGCACGGACGACAGCCCCCACAAATTAAATCAAATCCACCCCTCCTTGGCTGGAAGACTAGAGTTTTACCAACTGGGCATTGGTTTTGATTGGATTTTATCGATATCGCTTCTCCCGATATCCATAGAAGTAATGCCGCTGATCTAAAAAAAAAAGCAATCGCGAGACCTAAAACACAGATTATATGGTCACTAGCCAGTTATAATGAGATTGAAGTCTAGGATTAGATTGTAATTTATTTTTATCAAACACTGTTTATTCCACTAGTGGAATAAACAGTGTTTGATAAAAATAAATTACAATGTCTTTAAACCTCCATAACGTTAATACCTTAACTATAAACAACATAGGATTAGATTCATTAAGAAAACGCAATAGTTGGCGATTTCTCTGGATAAATGACTTTCTTTGAAGAAGAAAGAAAATATATCCGATTACTACAATAGATACAATTCTACGAAAAAACGCCACTAAGAGACTAGCTACGTAGGCCTTCTTGGAAAGCCGTGAATAGACTCTGAGTAGGGGAAAGTAGATGCAAGGTGACGTTTGACGACCTCCGTGATCTAATTGGTAAGACGCCTGTCTTCTGATCCAGAGGTTGCGGGTTCGAACCTACAGCTGGAACCTAGTTTTTTTTTCAATTAAGGTTTTCACTTAAAGCCTTATAAATATATTTTTGGTTAGTTAGAGGCGATTGTCACATGAAAATTATCGTATAAGGTTATACTGTATACGAAAAAATTGTTATACATAATTAACTCGGGTGCTGCTATAGCTTCCGGGCGTGATTTATTAAATATTAGTGGGTTCAAGTCCCGAGTTACAGCACCACTGAGGAGAGTTTGCTTTCTAAGCGGCGATATATAAAGTTGTCCCTTGAATTGAAATTTTAACGTGAACATGCATAGATGGGGTTTGTCGAACGAAAGTAGCATTGAATCGGGTTGTGGAGCAATATATATGCTAACTTGTTCAAATATTAGGACTACAAGAAAACCTGATCGATGCGAATTATAGAGCGTTATCTATTGCCTCCTACTACTTACTACTACTACTATTACTTGAAAGATTGCAGCATAATCATTAACTACAATTGATGGTCCAGATGGGGGAATTAATTAATGACCAGCCGAGGTCCTTCTAAGATCAAATGACGAAGATTAATTATTTTGATATCAGAAAAAAAAATAAAGAAAATAGATAATGGTGACTTTTTATTGTAAAATGAAAATAAGATTACATTGTCACCGAGAACAAAAAACTTGACGCAACCCCCGAGCAAAACTTTGTTGTAATCTGACTCAAATGAAGAGTTTTTATCTCAAATAAGAATTTTAAAAGAAGTTTTGACAATTTTCGCGTAATTTCCGCCTCAGTAATGAGGAAACAAAACAACAGGGCGTTTTGGAAAAATAGGTATCCCAAGGCAGCGCCAACTTCAGAGGGACACCGATACGAAAATTATGATTGTTTTGAAATATTTAACGATACAATGTCAAGTTTGGTGACAATCTCAAGACTTAGGTAAAAAGGAATAAAACCAGGACTTTTTAAAAGTACGATACGCGTAACGAAACCTACCCACATGTTACTTGCCAAGGATATAATAAAATAAGTACGATACGCGTAAGTACGATACGCGTAACGAAACCTACCCACATGTTACTTGCCAAGGATATAATAAAATATACGAGTATTTAAACTATACTAGACGATTCACTTGTGCCATGCACGGTTTCAGAGCTTTTTTATAACGTTTTTGATCTGTTACATAACGATGCTTTTAAATAAAATATTCACGGTGTTAACTGCTTACTAGTCCTATAAACACATTTACTATCAATTTCCCATATGTAATAACGCGATAAAAACAGCTTTACCGCCCCGACACATCACCTAAAAGCTTAATGTCAAAAGTATAAAATTTCCACTCACAACTTTTATTTATGGTATTCAACACGATAAATATAAATTATTTCGATTTTTAAATTGAAGGGGAAATCGTGGTAAAAGAAGACCAAGGAAAGTATTATTGAATCAAGTTAAGAAGGAAACGTAGAAAGTCAGATAAATCATCGGAATTGTATGAGGTGTATGAATGTACAATAGGTGAAGGATGCGTGTTGAGATATGAAAATCTTTGTGATTGGAGTACTTATTCACAATCTCTTCAAATAAATCAGACAGAAGTTTCATATATTGTGCCGATTGTTGATTGAGAAGTTACAATTTTTTTAGGGTACATACAAAATGAAAAAACAAATGTTACAACTAAAAAGTAAAGAATAAAGAAAAAGTGAACAGTGTTATGTTATTTATAGTTAAGGCATTGAAACTGTGGAGGTTCAAAGACATTGTTATAAAGTGGAATAAACAGTGTTGGACTAAACAAATTACTAAACATTATTGTTTAATACCACCAATGTCTTGGAAAGAGGAGGGATAAGGAATGAAAAATAGATCGAGGAAAAGCGAAAGACAAGCCGTTTTACGTCACTTTTTAAAACAAGTCAATGAGGCTGTAAGTTATATAAAAAAGATAAAAAGTCAGAGCTGCTTGTTCAAAATTTCCAACTGCCAGGATAGTCGGCTCCTATTAAGTGTTCATGTATAAGTTAGTTTTAATCGACAGATTTAAAAATATTTTGCCATATAAGCTTGGTAAGCAATGTATTAAGTACAGTTTGACAATGCTTTTATAAAGCAAAACAGGCCTATCAATTTAATTTAAGTAAATTTTATAGATTTATTTACATATTTCAATGTTAAATCATTACGTTTAAAAATTAATAACTACAATATAAAAACTTAATTAATAAGAAAAATAAACATTAAAAATCAGAAAAAATATCATATTTAAAGTAGAAGAGAAAGAAAACATACTTAGCATTATTTTTTTATTATCGTGAACAACTTGGAGAGGGGAAGGATAGGGAAATAAAAATGTATTGGGGAATAGATAAAGACAGGCTCTGTCGTTGAAGAGAGATATAATGATTTTAAGTCGCTTTTTGATGCAAGCTTAAGTAAAAAAAGGTGTGACCACTTTATTATAATGGTTATGAAATTGGTCAAAACATATGTGTGGAGTATTTTGATATATGGTTGCAAGACATGGTGCATAGGCGAAAGAGATCGAAAAAGATTGGAGGCCTTCGAGATGTGGACCTATAGACGAATCCTAAGGATTTCCTGTAGACACCACATTACAAATGACGAGGTTCTCGGCAGAATCGAAGAAACCAGGCACTTTCAAACACCATATCGGAAAGGCGTACAGAATGGATAGGTCATATGCTGCGACATGAAAATCTCCTGCACTACAGGAGGGAATGATTGAGGAATCGATTGGCAGAGGGCGTCCTCGCCGAGAGTATCTGGAACAAATATGCCACAATATGGACAGCATCTCCTATACAGAGCTCAAGAGGATTGCAGAAGACCGAACGGAGGGGAGGAGGAGATGCAGGGCTTTGCTGCTAACCAATCCCTAGGATTGAAACTGAAGAAGAAGTTGATATCAGCATTTAAATATAATTTTCCATTTATTGTATAATTATTATTGGTTTATGACACAATGGGTGTGTATTAGAGTTCAACAAACGAATATAACATACAAACATACCCCACCTTGCGAAATTTTTAAAATAACATAATACTATTTACTTCCAGCGTCTGCTGCTCCACCTCTTCACTAGAAATCCAAATGATTTGGACATTATTTTGATTCAAAAAAAAACTTACATGAAATTAGTCGAGATTTTCACACATAACATTTAATTTAGAAATATAATAATACTAAAGATTAAAATCCTATTTCTCCATGTTAGTAGATCAGTGAAAATGTTACATATGATGTAGAATATATGAAGAAGAAAAAAAAACACTAATTTCTCAATCAATTCAGCCTCCTCCTTAACGCTAGCATGTCGAACTAAAATGTCCACATCCGAATAAGCTAGCGCATTTTAATCTCGGCGTAATCTTATTACTGAATTATAGAAACCGATGTTACTTCTAAATGAAGATGCACTGAACAAAGCAGGTGTTCAAGAGAGCGAGAGAGAACACGTAAATCAATACATCCTCAAGTCACAGGTGAATCTTTTTACTGGGTTACAATCCTAGGATTGGTCTGCACCAAGCACTCGATCCCTCCACTCATTTCTGTCATCCACCAGTCTCTTCATCTCCTAATAGCTGCTACAGCGCACATCCCGGATCACCCGGTCCATGTAGCTATATCTAGGGCAGCCTCTATGGTTATTGCCCTCAATCATTCCTTCGACGATGGTAAGGAGCAGGCCTGGGTGCCTGATGTTATGACCTATCCGACTGGATCGTTGTTGGGCAACTCTATTTAGGAGTGGCCCTGTTTCTCTAACCCCGCTCAATACCTCGTCGTTTTGGATGTGATCTGACCAATGGACCCTGGCCATGCGCCTGTAGCACCACATCTCAAAGGCAGCCAGACGTCCGGACTCGCTCTGGCTGATGGTCCACGTTTCGCAGTCATACAGCAGCACACTTCAGACAGGAGTTTTCACTAAATGCTTCCTAACATTGATATCAATGTTAGGAGATTCAAATATCTTGGATTTCTTGTTAAAAGCAACTCTTGCTTGTTGGACTCTTCTTATTAGGTAAGTCTACAAAACCATTTAAGACTTTATAAGGAAATAAAAGAGCAACGGTACGTTTTCGAGCTTCGAATGATTTAAGATCGAAAAAAAGACAATCTATCACTGTACAATCCAAGAACACTAAGCAGCCCCTTACTATGATACAGATCCCTCAAAAATCACCGCTGGACTACCTCAACTAATCCAACGTACAAACTATAGTAAGTGTTCCATATTTCATAGGCATACTCCAGGCTGCTTCTTAACAATGACTTACATACTCCAGGCTGCTTCTTAACAATGACTTACATACTCCAGGCTGCTTCTTAACAATGACTTACATACTCCAGGCTGCTTCTTAACAATGACTTACATAATATCAACAATGATTACAAATTCTTGAATGGTCTTGTGTTTCAAATTAGAAATTCCATGCCAACCACGTCAGGCGATGTCACAGATAAATTAGATAATTTTACCCTCACAGTATAGTTTCGCTGTATTCGAAAGCACTGGCAACTTGTTAGACTGTTGAAGAAGAGCACTCTAAGATGGTATGGGCATATAGAACGAATAAATTAACTTCTTCTCCCTGGCTCCATCCCAACTCACTGTCTGCGAAGACTGTTGGGGTCAGCTCTCCTCGTCCTCAGGTTGTATGCTCTTCTGTCCCGGACTACGTCCCCCAGGCCGTGCCTCTGCATCATGTTATCTTTTTGCACCACCCACGAATTTTTTGGTCTTCCTCTGGTTGTTATTCGAAGAAGATCCATGGAGAATGCCTGGTTCACAATATGATAGGGTACTCTGCGTCCAACATGCGCACACCATCTCAATCGCCTCTCCTCCATCTTACTGTTGATGTATGTAACACCCAGGCTTCCACGAATGCGTGAACTTTTTATTTTGTCTGTTAGGGACACACCAGCTGACCATCTTAGCATGCGCATCTCAGCAGTTTCTAGTTGCCTGGAGTAAGAGTAATACATCGTCCAGCATTCGGAGTCATAGAGGAGTGCGGATCTGACAATCGTTTAGTATACTTTTCCTTTTAACTTTACTGGCACTTTCGGATAATTTAGAACTCCCGTCATTGATCTAAACTTCATCCATCCCACACTTATTATATGTGTTACATGTGCTGCACATCATCACATTTAGTTGCGGGATAAAAACAATTCAACAGTTTTTTTAAATAACACATTCACTCTTTATGACACAGTTTCGAAACTTCCGTGACTTAGTTGCTATGACGCTTGTCTTCCCTCCCGGAAGTTGCTGGTTCGGTTTCCGTAGGAAACTCTATTTTAAAAAAAAGTTTCTAGTCTGCTTTTTACTTAAGGCCTCTATAACGTTTTTAAGGTTGTTTGAAAGAGATTGTTACATGACAATGAGCTCGCCAAGTTGTACTGCTATGTGACCGAAAAAGGCGTTTGCCCGGGGTGTGCCTGTACGTATAAAATACAGCACAAATTCTGTTTGTGCGAAAATTATTGAAGCGAAATATAAATTAGCGCCATAAACGTCCTTACAGTATGAGAATACGTTTACCTGCGTCTTAAATTTATATTCCGTTCCTTCTATTTCCTCACTCACGGAAGCTAACAGGTCTGGATTGGTTATTTACGGTTCTAAAATATAATTTCTTCTTTAATATAGTTATGAATTCAAATTCGATTGTTCCCAGTGAGCCATCAATAATAAGTTACTCGTGCATCAATTGTAAATATCATGCAAAACATGTTCTAGAAACACAACCACAGAGTGAGACATTGCTTTAAAAAAAATACCACATTTATCAAATTAAATTATTAATCGCGTATATTTCTATACAAACCAACAGCCTACATTAGCCGTCTCAATAAACTCATCGCTTGTTCTGAGACAGTTAACTTATTAAGCCCATCAAATTGCGTATATTTCGATTGCGTATAGTGGGCTTATTAAGTGTGAAATTGTGTATATTTCTATATAAAACAATGACCTACATTAGCCGTCTCAATAAACTCATTGTATATTCCGAGACAGTTTTTTTTTTTTTTTTTTTTTTATCCACTTTGCACGGATTTCTCCTGTTACACAAAGAGGGTTTGCTTCTAGCGTTAGCTTATTCGTTAGGAATAATATCAGCCAGGATTCTTCTCATACTGCTAGACGGTACCGAGAATATATCAACCGTGTCATTCAGTTGGTTCAATATCTCTATACCACGGGTGACTGAGTGTTTAGCCATGATATTCGTCCTGTAAGTTGGTATGTAGAAAAGAGGGTGATTCCTTGCACGGATATATTTATTGGGTACATATAAACTTAGTGCTTCTAGAATCGCGGGACAGTTAAAAGAACCTTGGAAAACCTTTATTAGGAATATCGCAATGGATTCTTGCCTTCTTGTTTCAAGGCTTCTATAGTTACACACCGTGAGAAGTTCGGCATGGTGGGCATATTTTGGGTAATCGCCCTTTGTTCTGTACCATAGATATCTGAGGATTTTTTTTTTGTATTTGTTCTATATTGTTTTTGTATTTGAGCTGGTGAGGAGCCCAAACCGTAGATGCATATTCTAATTTGGTTCTAATTAGATAATTATATAAGTTTCGGAGGATATCGGTGCTGTTAAATTCTCTTGATATTCTCATTACAAAACCGAGTAGTTTGTAACAGTCCGATATCAATCGTGAGACATGGTTAACGAACGTGAGTCCGACATCGAAGGTTACGCCCAAATCCTTGAATTCAGAAACTCTGTTTAGTGCCACTCCCTGTATAGTATACTGATGGTGGATTGGTGAAAACGATCGACTATAAGATACACAGACACATTTATTAATGTTGAACAGAAGATGATTTTGCTCACTCCAGGAGACTAGGGAGTCTAGGTCATGTTGTAACTGTGCACAGTCCTGAGGTGAATTGACTTAATAAGCCCATGACTCATTCGCACATGTATAATAATAATAATATAAGGACAATTTATACAGCGCCGTTTAGAAAGAAAACTCTCATCAACGGCGCTCTAACTTAGTATTTGAAATCACTCATAAATTTTGATAAGACCTCCTAAAAGGGTTGTCTTTAAGTGCTTTCTAAAGCTGCACAGTCCACCCATATATTTGATACAGGACTAGCAACTACAAAAGCTCTATCATAATACTTCGCCCCGTCTGATTGATTTGGAATAACCAATTTATTCAATGAAAATGAAATCGACCTCAAAGTTCTACTTCTTTCCGAAGGAACATCCCTTAGATGCAGATTCGAAAGATATAATAGAAATATCTCATCAATTCGTTCGCGACACTTGAGTCAATATAGACTTTTAGAAATTCACTAATATGGCAATACAAAGACATCTACAAAGAAACCTTTGTAGATCTTCCGATATGTGGTAGTAACACGTTCGACTTTTGGTAGGAAATGGAATTTTTTAGAAACAGACCAATATGGCATTCTTTATGACTAACATATATCAACCTAGCAGCTGCATTGCCAATAGACTAGAATCTTAAAAAAATATGAATCAGATAAACTAGAATAAATATAGTTACAATAGTCAAGACGCGACACAACAAATGAATTGATAAGAGTTTTTATTTCCCTTGTTAGAAAACATCGACGTATACATTTAAACTTTCTAAGACTATAGAAACCTGAAGTAACCCTATAACAAATTCATCTATCAAAAGAAAGCTCACTATTATGACAGACACCAAGAAATCATATGAAAATTGATATCAGTCATGGGCAGTGGCGGCCGGTGGACCAAATAATTGGGGGTTCACCAGAGTAGGTATCCAAATACCAAATAATATAAAGAAAAAAAAAATTACATACCTATTTATAGAGAAGTTCTATTCTCCGCTCTTTTTGTTTAGCGAAGACCTCAATGACCCTTTTGTTGAAATCAGGTATAGACTGAATTAGCTCTTTTTCGATGCTTAATATTGATAAAGCATTCAGTCTGTCCTGGCTCATTGTATTTCTCAAAAATGATTTTATCCTTTTTAACGTAGAGAAACACCTTTCACTCTCAACAGAAGTCATTGGAATAGTGCATACGAGTTTAATTAACTTTACAGTCTGAGAAAAATCTTCTAGTAAACCAGTATTATAAAAAAGTTGTAAAATAGACAAAGCGCCATCAGCATTGGCAAAATCATCGCGAGCATAAATTGCACTGAGTTCACCTTTTAATTGAACTTTATTTAAAAAATCGTATGTTTTTACCGTCAAAACAAAATCATGTTCGGGAAATTTTGACCTATACTCAGTAAATTTTTCGCAATAGAGTAATTTTGCGGCAGTTAAGTGATTGCTGAATGCAAAACGTTGTTTCATTTCACACAAAATTGTATCGCAGACTTCTTTACAAATAACTGACTTTGAGGTTTTTATTCGTTTAGTCGGTGGTTCAAAAAAATTATCCGTGGAGTTCCGCACATTTTGAACACATTTTTCAAACTCACTGATATTGTTACGAATCATAACGGGATCTAAATTCTTAAATTGCAATTGTTTAAATAAAATATCACAGTGTGGCATAATTTTTTGGAAAAAACTCAACCAATAAAGAAATGTTTCATCTGTAAGATAGCGCAAAAGCATATCTGCTTGATTAATTGTCTGGTTATCATTATCGGATGCCAAAATGGTTTCCATACACTCAATTAGAGATTCGCGATTCGTGCTAATAGTTTTAACTGTTCTGATGTTAAAATTCCACCTCGTTTGCGGAACTGATGGAATTTTGCGTTTTACTATTTCACTTAAAATGTCTGTACGTTTAGATGAACGCGAAAAAAACTTTGGAAATGTTTGTAAGTTCGAGAAAAACATCTTTACTTCTCTATTTTGAGACACACTTTTTTCGACTATTAAATTTAGTTGATGAGCGTAACAGTGAACATAATGCGCATAAGGAAACATATTTTGAATTTTTGTCCGAACTCCTCCAATTTGACCGCTCATTACTGCAGCACCATCGTAACATTGAGCGATTAATTGCGTCTTAGATATATTTAAATACTCAAGTTCTTGAAATAGAGAATCGGATAATCCCACAGCGCAATGGGATTTTGGCGTTAAATACTTCCAAAATCGTTCGTGAATTTTGCCATTCCATTCATATCGAATGACCATAACCATTTGCATAACTGTCGATACATCAGTTGTTTCATCCGCTTGGATTGCTACAAAATCGCATTTCGAAATTTGTAATTTTATTTCTTCGTAATAAACTTCCAAAATTGCATCCAATATGTCGTTTTGTATTGTCTTTGAAGTGCCCTTGAATAAAGAGTCGGATTCCATGTGTTGCTTCATCGATATGTCAAGTTCAGCCACAAAGTCAATTAAACCACGATATATTCCTGGATTTAACGAATCACTACTCTCATCATGGCCACGCATAGCTAGTTCAAACACACCGCAAAACTTCACACAATCGATTAGTTTGGACAGAATGTATCGGTTTTTGTTAACGAGCTCGGTATGATATTTAATATGTGAACGATAGCCTGAATCCAATTGCATTCGGATATCAACTTTTCCTAACACATTTAGGCTTAAAACGTTTTTAAGATGAATTTGGCATGAATTATGTTTTTTGATCTTTTCTGAAAGGTGAGTTAAATCGTTAATGCCGCCAATTGTCCAAGCTGAATCAACATCATAAATAAGACACGGAAAACAAAATAAACTATTGAGTTTTTCACATCCACAGAGCCATGAAGCTTTATTATACATCCTCTTGTTAAAGGAACGAATAAATTTTTTAGCACCAGATTTACACTCTTGTTTTATCACAAGTTCGGGTCTAGGAGGGCCGTTTTTTTTTATTGTCACTTTGTTTTCAAAGCTTGACTTATTTTTTTTAATATTTTCCACAGTTATAATATTCATGTTTATTAATTTACGCAAACAAACACAATAAATAATCCAAATTGTTACGTTTATCTTGCAAATGGCTCGTAATATTATATAGATAGGTAGAGAAAAGTTGTGCGCGACTAAACTTCAAAAATGTAATAAAACACAACTCATGTTATACTTAAAGTAAAGAAAGAAAGTCGCTACCTAATTAAGCAAAAACGTTTGTTAATTTGGAGACATATACTCGCAAAGACATATGTACTAAAAAGACGCCCCAGTTTAAACGTTACGAACAAATCATCCCTTCTCTGCGGTGGTCATATTTAAAAAAAAAAACTTTAAATTGATGTATTACTATCCCAGCGAACTGTCATTCGGAAATTTTCGGGATCACTCGTATATCTGGTGCGTGAACCTAAAACACGAAAAATTCCTAGAACTCCCTATACAAATATAGCTGTCTCAAGATGTTCTGTGCTCTTTTAACTTCAAAATATTTCTATGATTTTGCCTTATTTTGGAGCTCGTCGAATAACGCACTCAAAGATCCAACATGCTCGCAGATTGCGTCCAGATGCAAAACACATGTATACAACAAATAGCTCTAACAAATCCAGTTGCATACTGTGATGAGCCATGTCGACATAAATATATATTATTTTTCATAAATATTGTTATGATAATATACATTTTCGCTATACTTCTTTAGGTGTTTATTGTTATATAAATTCAGTAGTTCGACGCACGAGAGCACTTATGAGCCAGCCGCCACTGGTCATGGGTGTTAGTATCTTTTGGAAATACATTAACGTACATAACTGATAAATCATCCCCATCAAGGGGGTGTTAAAGATAAACGACCCAATATTTCTAAGTTTCAGCCTCTCGTGAAATTTGACAACTAGCAGCATTAAAAAGTATTGGTACAATTACATCAAAATACCCAAAAACTAGATACATTTAAAAAAATCACTTAAAAGTGTCGCCTTTTCTTCTATTTTTCTATCAAACCCTACTGCTCAAAGACTACTGGTCCCGAGGAAAGGAGATGCAGTTTCCTCAGTCCTTAAGCAGTGAGTATTTTATGAAGTCGTTCACAATGTAGTGAGCCGTTCATAATGTGATCAGTCGTTGACAATGTTGGCAGTCGTTTACAATGTAAATTGTCGTTCGCCTGTCATTCACAATATAGTTAGTGGTTTATAATGTGGCCACTCGTTTACAATGTGTCCAGTCCTTCATGATGTTGTTAGTCGTTCACAGTGTAGTTAGTCGGTCATAATTTAGTTAATTATTACCAATGTGAAGAGTCGTTGACAATGTGGCCATTCGTTTATAATGTAGTCAGTCGTTTCTAATTTAGTCAATCGTTCATAATGTGGTCAGTCGTTCACAATGTGTCCAGTCGTTCAAAATGTGGTCATTCGCTCACACTCTTTCAATGGTGTGAGTAGCTCATTTTAACAATTGCTGGCTGTGTATGAAAAAGATCCCTTATATAATATCAGATTGGGACGAGTAATATAGATTTTCTACTCGTATTGTATTTCATTGCATTGAGTTTATAATTATATAATACAACAGCATATTTACCATCGTTTAACTTTAACGTATTATAATTTACGTATAAAAAGATGCGAGCTGAAAAATATCTGACATCCTTGTATCCAAACTCGCTCTCCTATTGATGGGGTGTCATTACATTTAAAGGATGTTACAAGATGAGGCCAAGCCATTTGATAACTTTAATCCACGCATATATCATATGTTAAGGCAATAGAAAATAAATGTGTTTTCTTTTCTATTGCTGTGTAATTTCAGGACATATATTTGTACACTGTATTGCTTTCGATAAACCTTTTTTTATATTTATTAAATAAAGTAATGTATAACACAAAATTTGTCAAAGGCTATACCCATAAACAAATGTATATCTTAAGAACTGATCTAATTTATATACTTTAACATAACTTTAAACTAACTTAATTTTAATTTCCTACTTTTTATAATCTAAATATTTAATTTCTTAGAAAAAGTTATGTGCTATGATTATGTGCGGTATATTGTGGGATGAACGTTTTGGTCTCTCTGGAAAGATGAAGTGTCAGGGGTTGGGTTCACTATTCATATATACATACGTAATTGAGTGTCAGTGTTTGTCAGGTTGATGAGAATGTGCAACGGGGAAGAAATATCGATTTATTTCTTCATGCTATATGTCCTCAGTGTGATACAGGCAAAAGCCTAGTTTACTGGGGACACGACAAATGAAAGGCAAACCCAGATCCATTAAAATTGCATGTCTAAATTCAATTGCCTGTTGTTTTTTTCGCAAATTGTGTATATTTCTTGTCATGTGTAAATATTTTTTTTTTAATAAAAAAAACGAACTAATTACTAAATAATAATTCTTATAACTAATTATTTTAAAACTAATTATTTAATGTCCACTCGTTCAGGCTACTTGCATTCTATCACATTCGCTCAGACCCTGGTCCTCCCAGCTAATACAGTAGGTAATACAAAATATAAAAGATGGAATCAGACAGGTGCAACATCACAAATCTTCAAAAAGCATGGAGAAAAAAAACCAAGGTCAGGCAACAGATGATGATTCGGAAGCCTGTGCTTATAACAGAAAGGTAGGTCGGACTTACTTTCGTATGCCTCCAGGGCAGCGATTAGAGAATCGATAATCTATTATTTATTTATTCAATGAGTCAACGAGTCTTTTGACATATTCGTTGGTTTTAGATTTTGACCGTAAATGAAAATATAATAAAATATCAGAAATTTATTTTATATTATATTTGATACAGGTTTAACCCAAATCATATCATTTTATATTATATTTGATACTGGTTTAACCCGAATCATATCATTTTATATTATATTTGATACAGGTTTAACCCAAATCATATCATTTTAAATTCTATTTGATAGAGGTTTAACCCAAATCATATCATTTTAAATTCTATTTGATTCAGGTTTAACCCAAATCATATCATTTAATATTATATTTGATACAGGTTTAACCCAAATAATATCATTTTATATTATATTTGATACAGGTTTAGCCCAAATTATATCATTTTAAATTATATTTGATACAGATTTTACCCAAATCATATCATTTTATATAATATTTAATACAGGTTTAACCCAAACCCAAAATATCAAATAAAAAAACATAATCAATTTAAGGGAACACACGCGATTAAGTTTCTATACATCGCCTTGGTGAGAAGTAAATTAGTATACAATTCTAGTACATGGACTCTCCATTATACAGTCCATTCCAGTGCACTGGAGAGAGTTCAACATAAGTTTTTGCGCCACGTCAATTTTTAAATGGGTCTGAATATGAATGATATAAATTATATCATAATTTGTTGTTATCTAACCTAAACTTAATGTCTCTCTGATCGGTGAAGCATTGTATTTTTCAAAGTCGTGAATGGAATGATCGATTAACCGAAGCTCTTGGAATTGATTAGCATTAGAGTTTCAAAAAGAATTACTAGGCTGCAAGACACATTTATATGTGAAAATTATAGGACAAATTATTTTGTGAATTCTCCCATACCTAGACTGCACAGGATCGGAAATGAATACGCTGTGATCTCGGATATTTTTAGAGTTAGTTTGCTGACCCACAAGGAGTGCCAGAAAAGGCACTTCCGAGTATCCGAGCCTTAAAGTGGGTCTTTTGGGGACTTTTGAAGACCTTTTTTGAAATGCTTTTTAATCGATTATAGTGGTTTTTTTTCTCCATGCTTTTTGAAGATTTGTGATGTTGCACCTGTCTGATTCCATCTTTTATATTTTGTTTTCAATTTGTATTTTGTTTTTGATTTGTTTTTTAATGATTTATTCTTGTATTTTTACATAGTTCGGGCTGTGCACTTATGGATGGCATCATATTGTGTTGGTAACATTTGATTTTACGATTTAATACCTGTTTCATTTCAAATATTTTTGTTGTATATTCTGTCAAACGTCTCTTATATTTATTATTTTATTTGTTATAAGGAACAATGTATCTTTACTTATAAATAAATAACACAAGTTTTAAAAATAATAAAAACAGGAACAATTATACTCGTGCTTCTCTCTAAAGCGGCTCAGTAATACCTACAAAGTTTATTGAGTAGCTCAATCCATACTTATCCTCCAAGATACGGGGGATATCAATATCGGGAAATTCGTTTAACAAGGTAATCTAAAATTAATAGCTCTGTTCGTGAATACGGCATGGAAAATAAATCTAAATTTGCGATGGCGTAAATAGTCGTAGGTACATTAAACAAAAATGTGTCAATCAAGGGGCCCGCTATTTTTCCTGTTACAAATTTTTTTATATAACAACGAATTCATAGATCATTTCTTGCGTTTCGACGTCGTCGGTGCTGGGCTCCGTCGTCGAGAATTCCCTCGCCTTTCCAACGTCAATTCAGTTGGAAAGCGAATTTGTACCATGAAGTTTTTCTTTAATTGAGTGAGCTTTTGGAAGTTTTTGGAAGAAATATCACCCCAGTCATTGGTATCCTTATAACCCCCGAATACCAGGCGAAAAAAAAAGTGTCAGTCGAAGGGTGTAAGCATAGGGTGGGGCTAGAACTGACAACCTTCCGCAAGAAAATCCAGAGCGTTACCGCGTGTCCATGCACCTCGCATGGCCATATACGAGTACCTCTTGTGTTTAAGGTTATTGTAATAGCTAAACATGTTTTTTATTGCGTGTTCAATGCTGAGCGTCGTAGACTTCTGCTATATCTGGAATCTGGTTTACCACATGTTTCTGTCTCCATCATTCCTACTCCTGGGATATGTTGAACGCAACATTCAAAGAGAATCGTGTAAACTTCTTTATTTGGTCGGTCCATCTTACATAACACTTTCCTTTTGCTCGTCCACTCTCCACGTGATCACTAGCTTATCCAGAATTTCGTTAATTTTTCTGACAACACATCAACAATACGTTAGAATTCTTATTGTCGAAAAGTTTTTCATTGAATTCTTATTGTTGGAATATGGAACGTCCGCTTCCAACACCACATATTGAAAGCATGCTCGTATTATATAATGTTCCTAAACAGTGTCACAGTGCTTAAAGATTTAACTAAACGTGATAACCAAGCATCTGAGAATAAACCGGTTAATCTATAATTTATTTTTATTAAGATCACAGTCATGTCACTTATTGGCGTATTGTTACCACGACGATCTCCATTGCCTAGTTAATAAGACGCCTGTCTTTTAGCTCGAAGATTGCGGGTTTGATTCTCGTTGTAACCCAGATTTTTTTAAAGGATTTTCAGTCCGGTTTTCACTTAAGACCTCTTATGCATATTTCGTATAGGTTGTGCGGAGATTGCAACGTGGTAATGGTCCCGCACGCTTATACTGTACGCAAAGCAAAGTGGTATACATGATTCGCTCGGGTGCCGCTATAACTGCCAGACGTGATTTGTTTAATACTCGTAATTGTAAAAGTTCGAGTCCCGAATAAAAGCGCCCTTGAGAAAAGTTTGCTCTCTAAATGACGTTATACTCGTATGAAATTATCTTCTAAATTAAAACTTGACAGTGTGAAATTCCTTGTCACACTTTGAGGAAAGAACAAGTAGGTGGAGAGAATAAGAAGGAGTCTACCTTCTAAGACATATATCACGTTTCTTTTTCTTCTTTCTAATCGTCCAATTTTCCTCTATATACAGTGTTACGGAGAATATAAGAGAATTAACTTAATGTGATAGGTAAGCATACCCATTAAAACAATTACGGGATATAGTAATGTGTAAAATCGATATTTCGTTAAATAAAGGTGACGCAGAAATCTGATTTGATAACCTGGAACTGCCAAAATGCGATATATGCTTATGCTTAGCTTATGCGCATTATGGTTACTAAGAGAAAGATTTAAATATTAAATAGGTTGTTTACATATAACTCTAGTGGTTAGCTTTATTTTGACTTCAAACTCGACCTCTAGAACGGAATGTATGAAGTAACCCGTGACGTAAGTGAGATGAACGTCAGACCGCCAGTCAGTATGTGGTTTGAATGCTCCCTAAAAAGCAAAACAACGTCTTCTTGTTTTCCAGGGTTGAGAAACTTATGTTTCATGAACCAAATACGTCCAAGAACTGGAATAAATATATTTAAAAACAACCAAATGGCAATCTCTTCTAGCCGCAAGGGAGATAGACTTTTTAAGTTTTAAAGATAATTTGTCTTGAAAAAAAAAACTATAAAATCATATCACCTGATAATGGGTATTTCAGTTCGATCCCACCTCCACCCATATAGTACTGTTATGGGAGATAACATAAGTCCCCATCCAACGCGATCTTCACTAGAATATCGAAATCTTCTTTATTTTTTATGAGCGCGACGTCACGCAGTGACGAAGAAGAAACTACCCGAAGGGACTCCTTCTCCGGTGGCGACACACCTGAGTGGGAAAAAAATAGTAGTGACGACGGACTTAAGGTCCGACATCACGGGATATAAGAAATTACTCGCAGTACACTTATAAAGCTCAAAACCTGGAGTTCAAACAGCTCAGCAAGTTGCCAGTATTTTCACAGAAGGTTTCGAATGCAACAAAACCATGATTTGACGCCACTAAATCGGAGAAGCCAATTGGTCCGAAGATGAATAGGTGTAAGGCTGAGTGGAATTCCCTTCGGGATGAGCAGCAACCGTCATCAATACTGGACCAAGGCGAGGAAAAAGGACAGACAGACAGTTGTTATGTTGTGTCGTGCAGGTCACGCCCATTTATAGTTAAGCGATGTTACAGTTTAAATTCGATATATCTACCCTCAGTTATATTTTAACTAGAACCAAAAGAAGACGGGTTGATTCGTAATTTTCTGAAATGTTGAAAATTGAATATCGCGCGGTTATCAAATTGTTTTCAAGAAAATGAAAAAGTCTAGCATTAATTAAACAACGTTTATCATCTTGTGCACGAAAAATCTTTTCCGTCATATTCCACAGTGAAGGATTAGGCTGAACAGCTTCGCGTAATCAGATAATTTATTGAAGATGACCCTCATCAAGGGAGAACAGCAGAAGCACTCCTGAATTTTATTTCAGTTGTATTGAAAAATGAATTTATCGTTCTACAAAATATTATTTAACTACAAGGTGACTTGATTAAAAAATAAAAATAATAAATTGTTTCATTGTATCACCTCTTTGTATCCTTGGACTGAAAACGTTTGGTTCTAACTACGTAGCATTGAAACTAGTCGAACATAAAAAAAGAAACATTTCTCGTTTTTTTTTAGAATAATCATGGTGTTTTATTTTTATTACATATATATCAGACGCATGAAAAAGAAAACGAAATACTCATTTGCATTAAAAAGAGAAGATTATAATACTTTGGAGATTTCGTGAGAGGAAACAAATATGAAATCATCAAAATCATATTGATGGGGAAGATACAAGACTGTAGAAAGGCGAAGAAACTCCTTGCTGAATAATCTTAATAGTGAATCCACTGAAGCAAGAATACACAGATCAGAGCAGCTGAAGACAAAGTTAAAATAGTCATGATTATTGCCAACCTCCAACTCTTTCAACAACCTTCTCGGTAAGGGTCAGCATATAAGTATAAGTGACGTTCGTCCGCCTTCACCTATTGCATGGAATAACCCCTAACGCGATTATTAAAGCCTGCCTACAGGCCCAGTTGTCAACATCGTTGGTCGTCCTCTTCCGTGGGAAGACAGGCGTCAAAAAATTTACTTGCAACAGGGCACACCTCGGCTCCTCGTGGGTGCACCCAAACTATTGGGCTACCCAATTTCTCTCTGTCAATGGGAGCTTTAACGGCAAACTCTTGAGCTCTAAGATTGTTCTTTAACCCTGTAGCAAAAAAATTGCGGTCATCTGGATAAATTTGCAGAGTACATTTTGAATACTGCGATGATAATAATATTATCAGCAAAGTAAAGTTGCGTGAGATAGCTGACATCCTGAAGATATCATTTGGTAGTGTTTACACTATTTTGTATGAACATTTGTTCATGAAAAAGCTTTTTTCGAAATGGGTACCGCGTTTGCTCACAATGGAACAGAAACAACAACGCATCGATGATTCAGAGCGCTGTTTGGCGCTGTTTACGCGAAATGAACAGGAGTTTTTGAGTCAGTATGTGACAATGGATGAAACTTGGATCCACCACTATACTCTGGAATCAAATCGGCAGTCAGCTGAGTGGAGAGCAGCCGGTGAAAGTCATCCGAAGCGACCAAAAACTCAACAGTCGGCCAGGAAGGTTATGGGCTCCGTATTTTGGGATGCCCATGGTATAATATTCATCGATCACCTTGAAAAGGGGAAAATCATCAATAGCGAATATTACATAGCGTTATTGGAGCGTTTGAAGGCAGAGATTACAAAAAAACGGCCCCTTATGAAGAAGAAAAAAGTTCTCTTTCATCAGGCAGACTATATATAGACTATATTATAGTCAATGATTTCCGAAGGGAACTCCACTTAGCCTTACATCGGTTCATCTTCGGACCGATTGGCTTTTGACATTTCAGCCTGAGTTAAAAATACATAACTCTGCAAAACAACAAAATTCGTAATAATATCATAAACTAAATGCACACAGTCTATATTTTAAGAAAAATATCATGGAATCATATTCATTATTCTTGTTTATATTTGTTTCAATCAAAAAACATCTAAATTAAATCGTATGCTGAATTTTAAAACGTTGGGCACCCCTCAAATACAGTACTTTAATATGACGTAAACATTTTACTGTTTGTATTTTCGCATCGTGTACTCGTTTGAATATACACAGGGACCGTAAAAAAGATCCGTAGAATTTTTATTCTCAAGAGAAAGAGAATAAAATAATACAAAAATTTCACCAGTCCAGTTCTGTGGTGTAATTTTATTTGCAAATGTTTCTTTCCACTTGAATCGTTTTCCCCATAAAGTCCCCCGTGTTTTTATTGTTATAATATATTAAGCAGTCAAATTTTATGCATGAAATATGGGAAAATAATGATAACTATTTCTTACTGTACTTTTTTGTTGCCATTTATATTTGAGGAATATATATTTTTTTATTATTGTAGCCCTCCTGCCAAAATGGCGGATCTATAAAGACCGATTTACACGAACGTTTTTTTTTTTTTTTTTTTATGACAATTTTTGGTCTAGCAATTAGCAAATTTGTAAATTTATTCAGATTTTTCAGAAAAGTATAATACGGCAAGGACTAATTGTAGACTTTTAGACAAAAAATAAACACTTGTGATAAGATACGGACAGAAAAAACGAATGTCTCATTATAACAAATCTGTTTTAAATTTTTTTTATTAATAATTTTTATCAAAACATTCACACACAAAAATACAACAATTTTAACCAGTTATAAAGGAAAGGCCACATCTTTGCCGCACCCAATGAACGTTGCGTTTCTTCTTTCTTCGTGGAACTTTTCCACTTATATAATAGATCTATTATTAAATTATTGAAGCTTAATCAGTTTAAACTTTATATGGTCTAGAATTTTAATAAAAAAAATGTTATATTATATTTTATTATACTCACATAATTACATAATGACTTGAATTGGATGACACAAATCATCCTAGTTTGGGTGGATTGCCTATTAAAAAAAGGCATAGGAATGAAAGTGAAGCTCTGATGTGAATGTAGAACGTGTGATAAGGAGTTATTGCACATGATTTGGTGTGAGTTTTAAGATTCTGGTTTAGTTGTGTACGTGAAAGCTTGGGATTTAAGCATTCGAATGCAGACTATAAATTTTTCAGCGGTCTCTGTTACCTCCTACTGGACACATGTGTCATAATTGATGGTTCTGATACAAAAACAAATAATAACTGTTATTTTTCTTATTATTATTATCATTACTCGTATTATAATTATTATAATGATATTACGATTAAATTATGAAAGACAAACAAAATAAATAAACAGTGCAAATCGGAATGGAAAGTATAGAGGTAAACGAAGTTACAAGTACCCGGCGGTAAGTAATAAAAATCGGGCTTAAGAAAGAGACTGTCGCCCACAATCGGCTAGCTTCGGCTTTGTAGAGCGTCGTCTCTGTAGCTCTGATTCATACACGTGTTCCGTCGCGATTTGTCACTCGTTGTCAAGCGCTCTTGTGCGACAGAGACGACGCTCTACAAAGCCGAAGTTAGCCGATTATGGCCGACAGTCTCTTTCTTAAGCCCGGTGTGTATTTCTTACCGCCGGGTACTTGTAAGTATATTTGATCAAATGAATGATTTTTTAAATAAAGAAATGTAAAATTCTAATAAATCCTAGAAGTTATATAAGAAAGTTGGATGTAGAAGAGGTGTAAGATATGTGTCGTGATAGAAGTATGTATGGCGTTCTCTCATCTATGTTTATTCCGACAGGGAAACGGCGCGATTGTATATACGAGTATATCATCACTTTTATTAAAACAGAGCAACATATTTTGTTTATTTAAAAATTTGATTTGTTTTTTGTTTATACCCCTATGCTTTTGCGCCTGACGTTAAAACACGAAGTTTTCTTAGAAAATAACTTGAAATCAAAAAGACAGGTAGGTTTACATGTTATGTAAATATCAGCGAAGTCCAAGTGAACCTAACCGAGCGCAAAATTAATTGATTCGCCTGATTACATTGAATTAACACGCATTAAAATGAAAATTAATAAATTTGTCATAACAATCAAAACAGGTGTCGACAATCTTTAAAGTATAGTTTCTTAACATATAGATCGCGATTCAAAATTAGTATTGTGAATATTTAAACAATAGCATCTTTTTTATATTTTTGCGAACAACAAATTACAAATTTACTAAAGTATTTTTTTTAACAATAGTAGTGTAACGTGAATATGGTAAATCATTTATAGAACCCGAAGAAATGCGTGCACTTAGAACAATATGTAGAGTGACAATTTAGGATAGAATACGGAATGATGTGTAATGAGATATGAATTTGAACTCCGTGACTACCTTCGTGGCATGCATGGTAATACGCCCGTCTGAAGGTTACGGATTCGTTCATCCAATGGGAATCGAACTTGCAACTTCCAACCTGGAAATTGCGGGTTCGATCTCCATTGGAACCATTCTTTTTAAAAAAAAAAGGATACTCGTCTGATTTTCACTTAAGACCTCTCTAACATCCATCTGATTGGTCGGAAAAAATTGCCGCATGCCAATAAGTCCTTGAGGTTGTGTTGTATACAACAAAAATGTAATTCAATACAACTTTTTTTTTTTTTATCCACTTTGCACGGATTTATCCTGTTACACAGAGAGGGTCTGCTTCTAGCGTTAGCTTATTCGTTAAGAAGAATATCAGCCAGGATTCTTCTCATACTGCTAGGCGGTACCGAGAATATATCAACCGTGTCATTCAGTTGGTTCAATATCTCTATACCACGCGTGACTGAGTGTTTAGCCATGATACTCGTCCTGTAAGTTGGTATGTAGAACAGAGGGTGATTCCTTGCACGGCTATATTTATTGGGTACATATTGTATAAACTTAGTGCTTCTAGAATCGCGGGACAGTTAAAGGAACCTTGGAAAACCTTATGACTGATATGTTAAGTAAGATGGAGAAGAGCGCTCGTGACATAACACCAACATTTATTTATTTTAGCTCCATTTATTTATTTTAAGTCCTTTGCACATTACAGGTTTCCCTAATTCGTACAAGGACCAAACATAACAAGTAAAAAAAATGTGTATAAAACAGTTAAAATTTCAAGACTTATTTGATAAAAGCAATAGTAAGAATGTATGTTAGACTAAAACGTTATGCCAAGATATGACATGTTAAATACAATAATATAATTATTTTTATTATTTCAAGTATTACATTAAATTAATAAGTTTTTTTTCCTGAAGGAGCTGAGCGACACATGAACCACGTCTGTATGATGACGCACACGGTTAAAAAGTATGATTACTCTACCTACCGGCATCTCCAAAAGCAGGTTGGTTCGACTTATAAGTTAATATGATCTATGGATGTGTTATCTCAAATAATTATCTGGAACATTCTGTTTGAAAAAATAGTGGTCTTCAAGTGCTTTATTTAGCTGCACACGCGATCCACATCTCCAACACTTTGTCGCAGATAAAGATCAATCTCACTATAATATCACTTGAGCAAACAAACGTCAATGAAAAATAAAGATCGTCAATGAAAAATAAAGATTGTCAATGAAAAACAAAGATCATCCATTCATTGAATATTACGCAAGAAGAATTTAACTATTGTAAAAAATAAATTAAACAAATTAAAATGATAAAAATATACAGTTATCGACTTAAACCAATCATGAAATGAACTATACTCGTAAATATAACGGAGTATTGTGCTTTAAGAATATCCAAGATATCGAAAATCGAATAAATCACAATTCACTTGAGAAATTCTAAAAGAAAAGAAAAAATCACGTCGAACAGTTAACAGTAGCGTCCGAGCGCTGAAATGTCAAATTATGAAATCACATAATATCTTGAATGGAACGTGTGGAAATAATAAAAATCCACTTTGCCAGAGCTACTGAGAATTGGAAAATAAATAACAATACGAAAATTCCTCTCCTTTTCTTCTTTATCACTTGTCCAATGCTGAGCGTCGTGGTCCTCTACTATGTATGAAATCTGGTGCACCACTTGTCTTTGTCCTTCTTACTGAGATATGTTGAATCCAGCGTTCAAAAAAGAACTACTTCGGTTCGCTCATCTTATAGGGCACCTTTCTCTTGGTCACTTTCTCTCCACTGTTTCTATGAACACCAATTTCTCCAGACGCTTTTCATCCCTTCTGGCAACATGCTCGAATTTAATATCAATTCAAATGACACTTTAAAGCACCGTTTAGATAGCAAACTCTCTTTAAGGGTGCACTTAATCGAGACTCGGATCCATTATGATTAAACAAATCACGTCTGGCAGCTACAGCAGCGCCCGAATGAATCACGTTAAAAACTCTCTTTGTTTACAATACAACCTTGTGGGATTATTGCCATTCGGCAATATTGCCTCCCACAACCAACCAGAAGGATGTTTATTAGACCTTATGTAAAAATTAGGCAAAAAAACTTTTTTTTTAAATCTGGGTTCTAGTGAAAATCCAATTCGTAACCTCCAGAGTAGCCAATCGGTCCGAAGATGAACTGATGTAAGACTCAGCGGAGATCCCTTCTTAAATAATTGATTCGATTATCATCGCAGTAAGCCATCTTATCAATTAGGCCAAGAAGTTGTCAAAGTACGTTAAGATTATTTTCCTGCATGTTGTCGATTTTTTTTTTCTTTGATCTCTAGTTCTTGGATGAAAGAAAAGTTGATGCGCTTTGCGGTCCATGGGATACGGAGTATTCGGCTCCAACACTATGTCTCGAAGAGGACTTTGAAGTTTATTTCTTATCGTCTACGTTTCCACTCAATCCCACATCAATTCATGAGCTGAAGAACGAAATTGTTCGCGTTATTGATGAGTTAGAACCGCAATTATGCCAAAATATCATCGATAATTTTGACAAAAGAGTGGATATCTGTGGAGCTGCAAAAGGTGGACATTTGGCAGATATTGTTTTTTTGTGTTTAAATGTTACATTATAGTTCAATGGCCAATAAAAAGTTTTTTGAAATCAAATCAAATTGTGTGTTTTATTCAAGAATAAAAAAATGTATTAAAAGAAACGCTGAATTTGAAAGGACCTTTAGTTTTCTATTGCTTCATGTTAAAGTATGAATTTTTAATGCGTTATTTTCTATGAATATTTCACTGGTCTAGATTAAGTTATGTAGTCTGTATAATGTATTCAACATGCTGTTTTTTTATAATACTATAGATTTCATTATACGGATTTTGGTAAAAATCGGCTTTGCCATATCTTTGTCAGATTTCTCATAGCTGATTTCACTCACAATCTACCTCTTGTCAACCCCTGCATTGAAAACAACCCGCTGCCATAAGGTATCGATCAATTCATCTATTTAAAACCTCAGTACCTACTTAGAAAGAGAAAAGTTATTAATCAGGGAGTAAATTAACTTCTAACATTGTTAAACAATTTCTCAGAAAATAAAATTACGAAATATTAAAACGTAATATCATTAGACGCAGAGTAGATGTGAAGCCATAATCATCGATAATTTATCTTGTTTACGATTAATTAAGTAAATTTCAAATTTATTATTGTACGAGTACATTACCAGTTTATATAATCAAATTTGAATTTGCTTTAAAATTCATTGTTTTTTTACATAAATATCATCAAGCCGTGTGCCTCGCTGAGTAGGCAAAAATAACAGATCTCTCTAAACTTTTCTATCCATGCAGAATCTTCTATAATATTACGCATACTTTCCCCTTTACCTTCTTTCAAACTGTGGTCCATTTGGTCCAGCCACGTTTTCCTCGAACTATCTCTTCCACGCACACCTTACACTTTTGACTTGTATATTAGCTAAGTCATTCTTTCATTATTCATTCTCTCCACATGTCCAAACAATCTTAAAGCTCCTCTCATCATCTTACTTAAAACATCCATTTTACCCATGCATTAATTTCTAATACCTTCATTCCGCCTCCTTCGAAACATTCTTCTTCTTCTCAGTGTCATGTCAGGTCCCCCCAACGTTGAATATCACTTGAGAGTAGATATCTTTGTCCCCGGCAGCCCGAAAAAGATCTCCAACGCCACTTATGCCAGTTCAATCACGTATATTGCGGAGCCAGGAGATTTGCCTCCTGCCAACACCTCTTCAGCCTTCTATTTTACCTTGGATGATCAGGTGCAGTAATTTGTACTTTGCTCCTCTAAGTACATGACCCAAGTAGGACACCTTTCGGATTTTAATATTAGTCAGCAACTCTCTATCAACTTTGACTCTTTGAAGAACCCTTGTGTTGCTGACAATATCCGTCCAGGGTATCCGTAGCATTCTCCGGTGCATACACATTTAATGCACATTTAATGAATGAATGCTTCCAGTCGGTTCATACTACTTACTTTGAGGGTCCATGATTCCACTCCATGCAATAATACTGACCAAACATTGACACATCCCAAATTTTCATAAGTGCACATATCTCTACAGCATTCATCTTACTATTATCCTTCTGCAAATTTCAAGTTTCATTTCCATACATCAAGGTGGGCCCCAACACTCTATTATGTACTGTCGTTTTTGTTACTGTTGATATTGCACAGTTGTTGTATATAGTATAACATTAAGTGACCCGTTTACCTTGTTCCATTAGCAAACATTTGAAAAGAATAAATTAGTTTGCTTTTATAAATATACGTTCACTAATTTATGATTTTTAACAATTTGTTGATAAATAAATATTTAAATAGCATACATCAATTTTTACAGTACAATATTTGTTAAACAATTACCGAAATAAAATACACGATTTTAAAAAGATAATTTTCCCAAGTCCCTGAATGAATTGCTCCCTGACAAGATGAATTAAGGTCAAATTAATCAGAGATGATAAAAATAAATCAAATAAATGGCTCTTTGACAGGGGGAGGGAAGTGAAAGTTAGGAGGGAGTAGCTTTTGGAGATGTCCACATAGGCATGTGAGAGAATGTATGAATAGATTTATTGGAAATGATTTTAATGTGGTGTTTAGATTATTATGCGGATGGAATTTTATATGTGATAACTTGAGATTCGTGAGCATGTGTAAGGGTGTGATATATTTCAACTGAGGGTTTTAGTATTTAAGACAAATATAATATATAAAATAAGGGATTTAAGAATACATTCAAATGCAATTAAAGCGGAGTTTCTCTGGGTGGCTTCATCGCGTAGACATCTTGATGGGGATGCTTTATCAGTTATTAATGTTAGTATATTTCTAAAATATACTAAATCATCCAATTTCTTGATATCTATCTTGATAGTAAACTTTCCTTGGATAGACAAATTGGTTATACGGTTTTTCAGATTTCTAAAGACTTAGATAAAATTTATACGTCGATGTCTTCCAACAAAGGAAATTCTTCTTCTTCTCAGTGTCATGTTGGGTCCCCTCAACGTTGAATATCACTTGAGAGTTATCTTTGTCCCCGGCAGCCCGAAAAAGATCTCCAACGCCCCTTATGCCATTCCAATCATGTATATTGCGGAGCCAGGAGGTTTGCCTCCTGTCAACACCTCTTAGGCCTTCTATTTTGCCTTGGATGATCAGGTGCAGTAATTTGTACTATTCTCCTCTAAGTACATGACCCAAGTATGATACCTTTCGGATTTTAATATTAGTCAGCAACTCTCTATCAACTTTGGCTCTTTGAAGAACTCTTGTGTTACTGACCATATCCGTCCAGGGTATCCGTATCGTTCTCCGATGCATCCACATTTCAAATGCTTTCAGTCGGTTCATACTACTTACTTAAAGGAAATAAAAACTCTTATTAATTCATTTATTGTATCGCATCTGGATTTTTGTTACTTTATTAATTCTGATTTGCCTGATTCACTAATTTTTAGACTCCAATATATTTACAATGCAGCTGATGGGCTGATATATGGTAGTCATAAATATTGCAATATTGGTCCGGTTTTAAAAAGTTTACACTGCCTTAAGGGTCGCGAATGAATTTATTTCAAACTTTATCTTTGTATTCAAATCCCTTAATGTGATGTCTCCATTTAACTTTTCGGTTCTGTGTCTGAGGAATGTTTCTTCGGAGAGAAGTAAAACTTTGAGATCGATTTCTTATTCATCTAATAATTTATCGGACGTATGCGTCACTTAAAATATATGATTCTATTTGTGTAAGTGTTGTGTAAATATCGTAGAGTTGATATCTGTACCTATTGTAATGGAATGTTTCTTATGCGTGGCTTTCGCAATAATCACTATAAATAATCGAATAGCCCATGCATGCAGAGAGCGCACGGTATACATGGTATCTAGCAAGTATCTAGTAAGCCATGACAGTATACACGGGCGAATGAAAGGAAAAATGAGCAAAATATATTCTCAGTTTCTGGAACGTCTACTGTGTTTTATTTACAACAAAATTCTACCTGCTGAAGAGGAATCTCTTCACCCTGCTACTTTTAACCGAAAACGCAAGAAGTAAACCGAAAACTCCGAGTATTGAGCGGCAGCCATCCACTTATTTTACAGTATTTGTACCGGTGCTGTACAAATAAATTGGCTGAGCTTTTACCGTTGCTGGTTCTGTGATACGGAATGGTCTGCCTCCTAATATCAGAGATGTTGATAGTGTGTACAGCTTTAGGACGCTCTTAGAGACAATACTTTTTGGGAGTTTTTATCAAAATATATAAATTCGAACCGTGAGTTAGAGCGCCCTTGAGGTGAATTTGCTCTCTCAACGTCAATATATTAATTGTTGTTTTATTTTAAGAAATGAGAACAATTCATCATAGGCCATGCCTAGTGAAACGATTCTCTATATCAACAAAATGGAAAGTTTTTAGAATTTTCATGTACATGAACATATAGTATACTCTACGGTTCATATTTCCAACAAAAAATTTAATTATGTATTGTGACATGTAGCTAGAAAAAAATATATAAAAGTCTGGAGAAGTTGATGACCACGAAGACAGTTGAGGGAAAGTGAGAAAGAGAAAGGTTTCTTATAAGATGGACGGCTGACATAAAGGAGTAAACAGGATCCTCTTTAAGCACAACTAACATGGTCCTGGACCGGGAGGGATGGAGACAGGTAGTGCGCTGAGTTCGAGACATAACAGAAAACCACGACTCTCTGTATTGAACACACGAAGAAAATGAGAAATTGAAAAACATGTTTCAAGTCAGTCACGATTATTATACAACATTAGTTTCCTCACCATTTAGATGTATTTGTGTGCATATATGTACTGATGTAAAGATATAATCTAACGCATACGTATGTGTTAGAGTATTTGTGAGTATAAATAAATACCCATTCTAAAACGGGTCCCCCCATTAAAACGGACATATGTTAGTTTTAATTCAATAACAGGAAAAAAGTTGGAGCAAATTAAATTAAATATCCGTAAATAAAACGTGATTCAATCCCATGACATTTATTTTATTGTTTGAAAATATGTTCAGATGATATACTCGTATGATTGGTCGCTCAAAATCAACAATTCAATTTCAATGCAATTCAAAGGACAATTTTATATAGCTCTGTTTAGAGAGCAAACCCTCCTCAACGGCTCTCTAACTCGGGACGAACCCACTATTATTAAACAAATCACGCCTAGCAGCTATAGCAGCGTCCGATCGAACATGCATAATACCTTTTTTGTGTACAGTACAACCTTGTGGGATTATTTCCATGTGGCAATCTTCCCCAACCAATCAGAAATATGTTTGTGAGTACTAAAGTGAAAATCAGGCTGAATCCCATTTATTTTAAATCTGAGTTCCAGCGGGAATCGAAACCATAACCTCCGGGTTGGAAGACAGGAGTTTTACCAAATAGGCCACGGTGGTCGTCAAAAGTAAACAAAGTATATAAAGAAGACACCAGAGATCTGAAATCCATAAAAAGATACTTTCGAGAATGGCATTTAAAACCTAAAGCGACAAAAACAACAATTAAGTCTTTGGACCTTCCCAACGTATAAACAAATGCGTATTAAATTTGTGAATGAACGCATAAATAATCAGCCATATCCCTTCTATCTCGGTGTCACGTTAGATCGTTCGCTCACATTTGAACTCCATCCACAATCCCTAAAAAAAAGCTTAAGAACAAACGTTACATCGTTCATACATGTATACTAGAACAACTTGCGACCAGAGTTTTACCACCTGGAACATTGGGAGTCGAGCCGAGACACTCGGGTGGAAGTTAAGCGTTTTACCAACTAGGTCGCAGAGATCGTCCTCAATGCACGGTTGCATTGTATACAATGCAATCTGAATTTATTGCCACGTACAAATTTTTTCCAACCAACCAAATAGATGTTGCGAGATGGAGACATGTTTTTGGTCCCCATTTTGAAATAGCAATAATGCAAATTTGTAACGGCGTCTTAAAAAATATGTGTTCTCGATAATAATCCGCATTGTCTCGTAAATGAATCCGTATTGTAAATTTTGAACTAGTCAACTTCTGCATATAACATAAGCGCTTTTAACGCACGACCAAGCATTCATGCATATTGGAAAATGAAAAACATGAATTAATGAACAATGCTAATGTATTTCATGTTTATTCAATTGTCTATGGCTTAATTTCAAAACAAACGAACGACACAAAATGTATTTTGTGACGTTCGTTTGTTTTGAAATTAAGCCATAAATTGGAATTTTCAAATTGAGAACAAATAATGTAAATATAAACAAGTTCCACGTTAGCATAAACAAAATTGGAGCGTGATTTAGTGATGGGAATTATCGATGGGTTTGGAATTGGCTGACCCCGATATAATTGGCGAGCGATTTACGAACGTGGAAAATTCGTTCAACTCAAACTATAGTTATGAACGAGGCCGTTCTATTTTCAAAATCGTTATTAAGGGGATTAAAGGTAAACTGGGCTAGGTTTCCTTTTATTCAATTTCCCATATTCGTAATCTGTGACGGCTCGTGAGTTTTAAAAATGGTGGGACATTTTTAAATTCTGTTTCTTTTTATTTTATTAATTATGATTATATATATTAACACTGTAATACACCTTAAGTCGAATGTGTTACTATTACATACCGGAAGATCTAGAAAGGTTTATTTATAGTTCGTCTACCATTGATACATTTTCTATGGTTTTATTATCAAATACTTTTTTTCTTAACATATGCAGATACGAGGAAGTACCATCGAGAAAGCCACCCATCAGCCATTTTCTTTGACATATGTGTATTCGGTAAATAATAATCGGTCCCAACCTGTTGAAGAGAGTCTATTCTCTAAACATAAACATGTGTGTATATGTGGATGTAAAATGTCCTTTTATTTTTATAACTAGTTAGTTGGAAAAGTTTGGTAAAAAGCAATTAAAATAGATCCTTAATAAAGTGACATACTTCTGGCAAGTAATATTCATCAAGCGACTTATGTCAAGTAGTAGTTAAAGTTTTACCGCTATCTGAATCGATTACTTCCACATTTGCCGCAACAGTGGAAAAACGCGTCCCGTCCGTCATAAAACATTTTTATTTAAAGAAGTTAACAGCCGCGCAGATCAAAGCCGAATTAGATAAAGTTTACGAGGACTGCGCCAGCGTTGAAAGGCGCCTATTTATAGATTAATGAGTTTAAACAAGGTCACATATGCATCGAAGATGAATCGCGCTTCTGACCCCGAATTGTGTCCATCACCGAGAAAATCATTGAAAAAAATCCATGGTATCGTTATGAAATATTTTTCCCCGTAGGCTTATGAGTACGTATGTTACTTTGAATTTTTGATGTAAAGGTATTTTTCTCACAACCACGTAAAGTTGCTAAGGCGTTGTGTATCTTGTGCAATGTGATATTAGAGGTGCATGGCCGCGCGGTAACGTACTGAACTTTCGTGCGGAAGGTCGCCGGTTTGAACTCCGCGCTTACTACTCTCCTTGAATGACACCGCCATTTTTCCACCTAGTATTCGGAAGGTAAATGAATACCTATGATTTCGGTCATATCTATTATTTCAAACAAAAAGGAAAAAAACATGCCGGTGTGCTCCGATCGTCTCACTTCGGTGTTCCATCGAATCCAGGACAGTGGTGAGACCGGTAAATTTGCTGATGTACAACAGCTCACTGACTTAAAAAAAAACTCCACGCACGAAGATCCTCGACTACGAGGCCCAGCAACTTTGTTTCCTCGACTACGAGGCCGAGAATTATGTGTATCTTTTTTTAACATTTTTTTTTGTTTGTGTTATTTTATTCTTTCCATGCGTAAGATTCAACCCTGGGCATTGGCATGATGCGTGCGTCTATGTGGCGATATGCGTGTGCTTCTTTTGATTGAAATTTTGTAAAAATCGTGTTAACGTATAAATGTTTATATGTGAGAAACGTAAAATGTTATATAAAAACGACCTACATTGTAATAAAATATAATTAATAAAATTATGGTCTAAATTCTTTGCCCAGTCGTACTATTTCTAACCTAAATACATCATGATTTTTTAATTCAGAGTCGGACCTCATACACTCTAAAGTAAGGTAATACTCGTAAAACCTCATGATTATCTTATTTAAGGAAACTACAAAAAAATAATGAAATCGAATTTAAATTATTTATATTTTCAGTAATAAATCATGAAATAAGACTTGAATTATTTATATTGTCAGTAATAAATAATGAAATAAGACTTAAATTATTTATATTGTCAGTAATAAATAATGAAAAAAACTTAAATTATTTATGTTGTCAGTATAAATTAATAATTTTAAGTGTAAAAATTGTTATTTATTCAGTAAAACACTGTTTTTTCACCTAACATAACGGTATAATCGTACTGGTTTCAAGGTTTTCCCCTCATCACCAGGGAAGTATAAACAAGACCACCTCAGGACTGTGCACAGTTACAACAGGACCTAGACTCCCTAGTCTCCTGGAGTGAGCAAAATCATCTTTTGTTCAACATTAATAAATGTGTCTGTGTATCTTATAGTCGATCGTTTTCACCAATCCACCATCAGTATACTATACAGGGAGTGGCACTAAACAGAGTTTCTGAATTCAAGGATTTGGGCGTGACCTTCGATGTCGGACTCACGTTCGTTAACCATGTCTCACGTTTGATATCGGACTGTTACAAACTACTCGGTTTTGTAATGAGAATATCAAGAGAATTTAACAGCACCGATACCCTCCGAAACTTATATAATTATCTAATTAGAACCAAATTAGAATATGCATCTACGGTTTGGGCTCCTCACCAGCTCAAATACAAAAACAATATAGAACAAATACAAAAAAAATTCCTCAGATATCTATGGTACAGAACAAAGGGCGATTACCCAAAATATGCTCACCATGCCGAACTTCTCACGGTGTGTAACTATAGAAGCCTCGAAACAAGAAGGCAAGAATCCATTGCGATATTCCTAATAAAGGTTTTCCAAGGTTCCTTTAACTGTCCCGCGATTCTAGAAGCACTAAGTTTATATGTACCCAATAAATATATCCGTGCAAGGAATCACCCTCTGTTCTACATACCAACTTACAGGACTAATATCATGGCTAAACACTCAGTCACCCGTGGTATAGAGATATTGAACCAACTGAATGACACGGTTGATATATTCTCGGTACCGTCTAGCAGTATGAGAAGAATCCTGGCTGATATTATTCCTAACGAATAAGCTAACGCTAGAAGCAAACCCTCTTTGTGTAACAGGAGAAATCCGTGCAAAGTGGATAAAAAAAAAAAAAAAAAAAAAAAGACTGAACTGGAAGGGAGCACAAACAAGACCGACTGACTGAGCGTAAATAAGACTGAAACCGGTATGGTTATACCGTTATGTTAACACTTGAAGACCCGATCAAAATCATGAAAACGTTTCCCAGTGCCCGGCAAGTTTTTGACTTAATCTGATTGTTGTGAAGGGTTTACTTAAATTGCTTTATCTAAATCAACATTAGGAATATTGCGATGAAACTTTGTATATTTGTTTGAAATTCAATCATTTAGTTTAGTATGGTAATTCTGCCAGCATTTCCTTTTGTGAAAAGCTTAATCACCCTCCTTACATGTGTACCGGATCTCACTTATTTTTCTGTGCATTGCACATGGCTTGCAAATTCTTATGTTTTCTTGTTTGTCAGTTGTTGAATAAACATATGTATTATATATCTATATATGTTTTAACACTATTTTGACAACCTATTTGAAGAATTTTGTAAATTTCTAATTATTTTTGGACCCGGAGACTGTAGTTGATCTTCAGGTTCATATGTTAAAATTTTCGAAATCTGGAACAGTACATTGACGACGCGACGTCCGAATCTCCCTTACAAATCAACTCACGCATATTTTCATTATCTAGGGAATTGTCCATGCTAGGAATCAGAAATCAGGAAACTATATTTTAAAGGTTGAAATGTTTACAAAAATATTTGCAGGATACCAGTAATATGTCAATTTGGAAGAGGTATCGATCACGTGAAAACGCGGACCGAGACTCAACGTAAATTTAATTTATCACGTTGAAACACAGAATCGAGATACAAAATATTAAGGGAGGAAACAGTGATTTACTTAACAAATTACAATGTCTTTAAATCTCCAGTGCTAATTTTAATCAACTATTGTCCATGCTGATTATTAGTAATCAGAAATCAGAGGACTATCGTTTAAAGATTGAATTGTTAACAAAAATATTTGATAGATGTCAGTAATATGTTATTTTTTGGAAAAGGTATCGATCACGTGAAAACACTGGACTCAATGTAAATCGAGTGTATCACGTTGAAACACAGAATCTGAATGCAAAGTATTTAGGGAAAAAACAGTGTTTTACTAAACAAATAACATTATTTTTAAATCCTTAGGGTTAATGCTTTAATTATAAATAATATATTATATGCAAAAGTTAGGATTTCGAGCCTAAGACTTTAAAAATTATAAATTGTTTTATGGTATCTTGTTTACAAAGTATATCTTTTGAAACAGTTCTCATCCCTTTATTATCTGTAGTTTGAAGTATAGAAAATAATTTAGACATGGTACTTAAATTGTATCACATACCAATTTGTTGTCTCGAATAGCATTTATTTCGATAACACGTATGAATGACTATCTTCTTATGATGAAATGACCGCTTACCTAAAACAAAGGGAAAAATAGTATTATTTAACAATCAAACTAAGACACCGTTAGAGTGATTATTGATTACGAAATAGCGTCAGAAAAATAAATGCAAACATAAACGTAAAATATTATAATCTTTGCAGGTAACAAGTGGTAACATGCATAATAATAAACAAATATACACAAGTTGAGTGTATTTCATCGCATCTGCATATGTTCATTAAATCACATTTGTTAAGAAAACCGCAGAATACTTCTTACCAAGGAAAGACGAATTACAAAGAAATCTTTTCTGATCTTCCGATATGTGATAGTAATACATTCAGTCAAACGATACCATAACACAATTTTCCTGTGTGTGTAAGCAGAGAGAACAGAACACGAAATTTTCTTATATCGACAAAATCTTTTCAAATCTTCCGATATGTGATAAATACACATTCAGTCAAACGATACAATAACGCAATTTTCCTGTATGTGTATGCAGAAAGGAGAGAAAACGAAATTTTCTTATATCGACACACATATTTCGTCTTTTCTACATCTATACACCTTTTCACATAATTCCTACGATTAATCTGACTTTAAACGTTTCCTTCTTCCAAAATATAATTCACTTATCCAACCATGTTTACCTTGGTCTTCTTCTACCACGCTTTCCACTCACGGTTCCACTATATATTTGTTTGTGATAACTTTTATGTGGTTAACTAAACAAATATGTTTTTTATAAACATTTGCAACAACATGAAACAGCAACACGGCGACAACATGTAGCAGCAACACGACAACAACATGAAGCAGCGAATCGGCGACAACATGAAGCAGCAACACGACAACAACTTGAAGTAGTAACAGGGCGACAACATGAAGCAGCACGAAAAAAAGCACGTCATATTAAAATAAAATAATTCCTTCATTATTGACGAGTTATTACTAGGTATAGAGTAAACACAATTTTTCCCCTAAAAGGATATATTGAAATTATTTTCCGCCCGGTTTCGATATTGCTTACATCTTCAAAGGAAAATAATGTACTTGTAACATATATTGTGGTTCTTTGGAGATTAAAGACAAGGATCCTGTCCTTTAAAGATGACGTCCGTGGACTGCGTAGTCTAGTTGACTTTTGGCGACCTCCGTTATCAAGTTTTGTTTCGAAAGCGGGTGAGATTGGTTCAAATTCCGTTGGTGCCCATTATTTAAAAAAAAGGGGGTTGAGTCTTATTTCTACTTCTTAGATAATTAGACCTCTTTGACGTATTTCTGGTTTGTTGGTAGATATTGAAACAGGGAAATAAATTCACAATTTGTTGTGTATGAAAAAAAATGGTTTGGACGTGTAGAACATATGAATTACAAATCAAATATACATTGGACATGTGAGTTAAAGGCGTGGTCGAGGAAGGCGTAAGAAATAATGATTAGATCAGGTGAATAATATTTTGAAGAAGGAAATGTATAAGTCATAAAAATCGTAGAAGTTGTATGATAAGGTTTATGGATTTACAGGGTATCGCAGAAGATGTATACCTTTACACTTTAAAAGCTGGTAACTTGCTTATATTTTTTTGTTGTAGATTTAACTGTTGAGAAATATTGGATGAAACCAGACTAACTTTTGAACAAAGAAAGTTTATTTTGAAGTGCTACTGGAAGTACAAAACGCGGTAGCAGTGCTACTGGAAGTACGAAAACGCAGTAGAAGTGCTACTGGAAATACGAAAACGTGGTAGAAGTGCTACTAGTTACTGTACGAAAACGTGGTAGAAGTGTTACTGGTAGTATAAAAACGCGGTAGAAGTGCTAATGGAAGTACGAAAACGTGGTAAAAATACTACTGGAAGTACGAGAACGTAGTACCATAGAAGTGCTACTGGAAGTATAAAAACGCGGTAGAAGTGCTACTGGAAGTACGAAAACGCGGTAGTAGACTTTTTCTTTTGGGGATTTCTCAAGAATAAAGTGTATGCTGAAACCATTGATGAATTGCGAGTAGCCATTGAAAGAGAATGCGCCCAAATACCAAATGAAATGATTCTCGATGTTTGTGATTCCGTTGTTTCGCGTTGTCAGCAATTTCTAGACCAGAATGGTCACCAGTTTAAAAACAGGCGCAAAATATAAAAAAATACATTTACGTAGTTTATTGTGAACGTTGAAAGGGCAAATAAATACATACTTTATAATCGTTAAAATTGTGGATATATTTTTTAGTGACGCCCTGTAGAAGAGGCGAACAATATGTGGTGCGATAGGAAAGTCTGGCGCTTTCTCCTCTCTGCCTATGCCTGATAGTATGTACGTTATTTAACAAAAGTGTAATATAATACAAGGCTACACAATGCCTTGATTATTGTATTCCATTGTAAATTATCACGTCATGTCCCTGTTGAGATAGGCAGAGAGGAAGATTCATATGAGTATATCTTCCCATTAAGTATTTTATGTTCCTTTGACTCGCTACTTTTCCTTCTTTTAAACTTGAATCCAACTCCAGACATACTTTCTCAGTTCCTCTACAACAGATTTTCCTCGTGTTATTTTCCATGCATAGAAAACTTAGAAATATATTGGAAAACTTGGAAAAATAAGTAACTTGGAAAAAGAAGTAAATTGTAAAAAATATTTTTGTGTCAATATACAAGTGGAAGGTGTGGTGGAATAAAACCAAAGAAAGTATGGTTGGATAAAGCGAATGGTATTTTGAAAGAAGGAAATTTAGAATGTCAGAGAAATCGTAGGCGTTTTATGAGAAAGTGTATGAATGTAAGAAATGCGAAGGATGTGTATCGAGATAGGGAAGTCTGGTACTCTGTCCACTCTGCCTACCCTGATAGAGAAAATGCGTGATGGTATATGTAATATGCAATTGAATACGTAAAAAACTAGGCTTCGTATATTTTTTAATTAAAATATATTTTATTTTAATTAAAAATTTACATGGCTTTCTCGAACCCCATTTAATCATAATATATAAATCCATTAAATATAGAAATCAAATATATATTGATTTTCAGAAATCCAATACAAACTTTTTTAAAACGCGTTTCCATTATCGTTTTGCTAAATTTCAATCTACATTTTAAATCTACACCAGTGGTTCTAAACCCAAGGTAAACGCAATTCTAGGAATTCTTGGACAGTACCTAGCAGATGCATTTTGTTTCACAAATAAAAGAAAGACATTTTTCAATTATCACTTCAAGAGCGTGTACATTTGAAAGTATCGTCTCTCAAATAATAAAAACTTATGGGTGTACAGTACCCGGGGGTAAGTAATACACATCGGGCTTAAGAAAGAGACTATCGGCCATAATCGGCTAACTTGGCTTTGAAGAATGTCGTCTCTGTCATTCATACACGTGTTCCGTCGCGATTTGTCAGTCGTTGTCAAGTGGACTGTTAACGCGTCGTGCAACAGAGACTACGCTCTACAAAACCGAAGTTAGCCGATTATGACCGACAGTCCCTTTCTTAAGCCCGATGTGTATTACTTACCGCCAGGTACTTTAAATAGATGATGTGTCACATATATGATATCTCAAAAAATGTATACGCATTTTTACACCGTGACGTTTACTTGTCACGATGTAAACATGTGTATTACCCCACTATCATCATGATGTGAGGGTCTATCCTGTTGAAAATTTGTTAGTGGAAGGCGTGGTTGAGAAAAACCACGAAAAGTATTGTTGGATGAAGTATTTTCAAAGAAGCAATGTAAGAAAGAAGAATAAATTACAACCGGGCAAATCGCGTGCCCAATTATAATAAATCGTAAAAAATGGGATATTTTGAGCATGTGACCATGACCATCTTTTCCATTCATGGACCTTCTCAAATAACTTCTTCGATTTCTCTGACTTTCTAAGTTTCCATCTTTTACAATATCATTATTTTAATCTTGATCCAACCATACCTTCCTTGGTCTTCCTCTAACACTCCTTCCACTCATACTCGTTTTTGATCTATATATTTGTTTTCTTAGCTTTTCTTCATTAATTCCTTCTACATACCCAAACCATCTTATCTTACTCAACACATCAGCCTTAAGTTCATATTCATCATCAATTATTTCATTCCGTCTTATATATTCTTCGTGCATTAAAAAAAATATTGTATATCCAAACATACATGGTAAAAAGTAAATAGAATATAAAGCCATCGATACAAACCAAATTCACTCATAAAGAGATATCGCAGATATATTTTCTGATTCTTCTCTACCACGAGTGAGATGTTTATTCCTACGGGTTACAAATGCTAGCATTGCTTTCAACTTGTGACCTTGGCTTTTTTGGGTCGTGGTGATCCCAGATGATGTAAACTCATCAATAAACCAGTTTGACTCAATTATTCCTTTATTTCCCCGTCGCTATACCGCCGTATTTATCTATAGACGCTCTAACTTATTCAGACCGAAAAAAATTCGACTTATGTGGTATATCCAAGCATACATAGTTATCCTTTCCTGTTTCCTTAAAAAAAACAAATTTCAACCTAAATAACATAACAGTCAGAATGTATCCAGTGAAAGAGTAAGGCGTCTTACCATTGGACCGAGACTCTGAACAAGTTATTTACCACTTAGCATACATAATAGATATTAAGATGGATAAAGCCATATATAGGTACTAAAATCACTGACAAAAATATCGTTGATATTTTTTCTGCGCCTTCTTCACCATGAGCAAGTTTTGCATTCTCTGTAGGCGCCAAATGCAAGCATTGTTCTCTAATTTGCTACGCACCAATAAATTAAAACGAGATTAACTTTATAAGGGTTTTGAGTTAAATATATATTGAGAATCACCGATCCAGACGATTGAGGAATTTTCAATGAGCGAAGGAGAAGAAAAGTAAACGAAAAAGAAACTGAAAAGTCTTTAATAGAAATCGGAACCAAAATAAATAATATTGAAAGAATTACGCTTCTATTGAAATCAAAACAAATCAGATTTAAAGTGATGGAGGTAAAAGGTTCTCGAGTATATTCATAGAAAGCTTTCAAATTAGAAAATATATTGATTGCTCGTGAATTAACATTTTTTTAATCATTTTAATTTATATGCTAGGGATTAGATAAATTGTTCATTATTAAGAGTATGACGATCTACGCGGCCTAGATAATAAAACGCTCGACTTACACTCGGAGTTTTCAAGTTCTATTCTAAATGGTTTTGACAAAAGTCTGATAAAAGAGTTTAACAAAGATACTCATACGCGCTGAGTAAGTATGTTATAATAATAAAAAAGGACAATTTATACAGCGCTGTCTTAAGAGCAGACTTTCCTCAAGATCGCTCCAACAGGGAACTCGAACCCACTATTATTGAGAGATTAAAAATATAAAAAAATAAATATATATGTATATGTGTTGAGTGTAAGTCAGTGCTTTTTTAATTTAAAAAAAAAGTGGCGGAGCTCACTTCTTGTCAAGCTTTTTGTAAACCGGTGGAGCGCCACTCCACTGCGCTCCACCGCAAAAAAGCACTGATAGTGCTTTTAACAAAAAGGTGCCGGAGCTCACTCCTTGTCAAGTTTTTTGTACACCGTAAAAAAGGTAGTGGAGCGCCGCTCCACCGCAAAAAAAAAGCACTGAGGGTAAGGATAGGAAGGTGGTAATTGCGACTATAAGATATGGTACTTCTCCAAATCAGCATTTGTTTAGAAAAATATATTTGGTAAGAAAACCGCAGTGAACTAACAAAGGAAGCTACAAAAAAGCTGCATTGAAGATATTTCTATATGTTATAGTAACACATTCGGTTTTAATGTGATAGTAACACATTCGACTTGAATGTAATAGTATCACATTCGGCTTAAATGTAATAGTAACACATTCAGCATTAAAATGATAGCAATACATTCAAAATAGGTTAATTTATGTCATAATATGCCAGATAAAATATGAGATTTTGAATCACTGCAGTAGGCACGTAACTCGATATCCATGGCAGTACATTTTAATAACACTGCAGGGAGGTAACAATAGCCTCGTAAAATAACGATTTACTAGACGTTATTGCGTACTAACCGGGAGTGATAAGCATCTTACCAAATAGGTATCAAAGGTCCCCTTAACACGACCAATGTGACCAAGTTAGAAAATACCTGTTTTCTGACACGAGAGTTACAGGTTCAACTCCTTTTGCTGTCCAATTATAATAGATTCCACTCTGGTTTTCACTTTAGACATCATTAATAATTTCTTCTCCTCCATTCTCAAAGAACTGAGAAACACCGACAGATTGTCGACACAATATGCCTTCGACGAGTCCTCCGATTCTTTAGGCACAGTTTGAAGAGGTTTGTGGTTACTGGAGGCGTGGAATGACGACGCACAAGAGGAAAAATCCCAGTGCGTTGGACTGAACAAGTGAGAGACGTAACTGAACTACCCTTAACAACTGGCCTTCACGCTGCGGAGTGCAGGGATGGATGGAGAGAAGTCGTCAGAGGCTATCATGGGAGTCACGATGCTCAATCATGAGCTATACGACACAATGATGATAAATATCTTTTTGATGGGCTGAAAGAGATTTTTACATGACAAGAAATACGCCGTTGTACTGTATACAACGAAAGTGATACAAAATTATCTATCCGTAAGAATAAATATTCTTTAAAAAAAAAAAGGAAAATTTGAGTGACAATATTTGAAAAAAGGTGGAACGAAGACATAAAAAATTAATACATGGATAAAATGGATGTATTTTAAGGAAGATGAAAAAGCAACAAGATGGTTTGGACATGAAGAGAAAATGAATGATGAAAGAATAACTAAGTGAGTTAACACGTCAGAAGTGCAAGTGTTTGTGGAAGAAGTAACCGTGGAAAACGTGGCTGGACCAAATCGATCAGATTTTGAAAGAAAGTTAATGTGAAGTATGTCCTCTCCACCTACCCCTCAAAGGACACGGCGTGATGATATGTATATATAAACAATTACCTTATTTGGTTGTTTAAAATAGAAAAAGAAGAAAAGAAACAACATAATATAAACATGTATTTTGTATCACTTTATTGAAGGTTCCCTCGTCATTTGACCTCAAATTCTAGTCACGCAAGTCATGGGCGTTCCCGAAAATTATTTGAAAGTGGGACTCGATCCGTTCCTAGATGATACGCAAGGGATACGTATACCCTAGCAAACTAAACCGTGGAAACGTGTTTGGAAAAAGTTATTCCCAAAGCATATTCGATCCTAACTCATCGAGCAGACTTAAGGGCAGTGGTGTTGAACCATTTACAAAGAGACATATATATGTCCTATCCCTTTGGGAGAAAAGAAAACAGAAGTGCTAACTATCTAAAGATTTTCAAGGAAATAACGACTGTTCAGAATTGTCCAAAATTATCAAATTACAATAATATGTTGAGCTGAAAGAAGTTTGTGTTTTTGGACAGATGCCGTTAGCACAAAATTTTCGTTGCTAACTTCAATCCAAACATGCTGAACGTAGAAATAGTATTATTTTAGCGCATATTTTCGGGTATTCTTTAGCTAAAATTGTTTTAGCGGTTTTTTTGGCGTTATGTTGAAGATGATTTCTATGCTATGTAATTTTTTTAACTCCCATATGTCAAGGCTGGCCTCAACACTTTTATGTAGTCATTTTTTTAACTCCCATGTGTCAAGATTGACCTCAACACACCTTTATATCATTTCATTTTTCAAACTCCCATATATCAAGGTTGGCCTCAAGGCTTTTATGTAGTCATTTTTTTAACTCCCACATGTCAAGATTGCCCTCAACACACCTTTATGTCATTTCATTTTTTAAACTCCCATATATCAAAGTTGGCCTCAGCACTTTTATGTAGTCATTTTTTGAACTCCCATATGTCAAGGTTGACCTCAATATACCTTTATGTCATTAAATTTTTTAAACTCCCATACATCAAAGTTGGCCTCAACACTTTTATGTAGTCATTTTTTGAACTCCCATATGTCAAGGTTGCCCTGAACATACTGTTAAGTTATACCATTTTTTACACATAATTGAGAGGAGGGTCAACAAAAAGGATTGACGCCACAATCAAAAGGCAGATCGCGGCCAAATGATTGAGTACCCCAACTGAAGGAAAAATAAACCCTTTATATCTATGGGTATGGTAAAGATCTTCTTTATTAGAGATCTATGGAGGAAACGATCTTAAGTGAACGATTCTACATACCCTTATGGAATAATCTGTTAGATTTTTATACAAGTTTGCAGATATTTTTTTAACTTACATATGTGTACCATCATATTATGTCCCTTTTAGAATAATAATAATAAAATGATAATTTTTATAGCGCCGTTCGGAGAGCACTCTCCTGCGCTAAAAATCAACTCCACTATTATTAAAAGTTTATTTTTTTTAAGCAAATCTTATCAAAATATGTCATTGTATATGAACACTGCATATTTTCACTACACTCCACCTAAAGCCGAATGTGTTTCTATCACATATTGGAAGATCTACGAAAGTATCTTTGTATCGTCATATCAATCCATTTCTAAAAAGTCTATATTGGATCACGTATCAAGAACGGATTAATTTCAAACTTTGACTCTTCGTATTCAAATCCTTTAATGGAGTCGTCTCTATTATATCTTGTGAGTATATTTTTCTGAACAAATGCATATGCGGGAAGTACCTAATCCCACAGCCACTACCTTCCAATCCTCATACTGAATATATATTTATTTTGTAATGTAATTCTTCTTCTTCTTAAACTTTCTATAGACTCAAGAGTATGTTACTGCAGGATTGTCCTCCTGTGATGCTGAGCTCCAGCTATCTCTCCATCGTTTCGGGGGTCTCCCTGGTGGACGCCGTCCATCCGGCACCCCATGCAGAGCTATGTATGGAATTCTTGTGGAATTCATTCTCTGTACATGTTGGTACTAGTATCGTCGACGCTGTCGTCCCCACCTGTGGTGTTCCTTATACGATCACGCAAAGTCTTCCCAGCAATAGCAAGCAGAGTTCTCATTTCCGTTGTCCTTAGCATACTTTTTGTCCTGACAGTTTCCGCCCTCTTTGTAATGTACTTTTTATCAATAATAGTGGGGTCGACTCAAGTTGGAGCGCTCTTCAGGGGAGTTTGTTCTCAAAAAGGCGCTATATATTGTCATTTTAATATTATTATAATTATTAATTTACACAGGTAAGTGTGCTTTGTTTTATAAGAAAAAAATATTACTAAACATAAAACAAGTTGATTATAAAGATAGGAAGGTTGGCGCTGCGGCAATTAGATTTGATATTGTCCCACATCCGTATATGTTAAAACAATATATTTTATAAGAACACCGCAGAAAACTTATCGAGATAAGACGAATAACAACGAAATCTTCGTAGATCTTCCGGCATGTGATAGTAACACTTAACAGTGACAAGAAGTTTTATGATTTTTATATATTTATTAATTCATTCACACGACATCCCCCAATACATCGAAACTGGGTTTCGGACATATTAGAATGTGTGACAACATTGTCTTCAGCTCTATAAATAAAGCCTTCAGACTTTCAGAACCACTGAATTAGGCACGAAACTCGGAGTTGACAATATTACAACGTATGAAGATGCAACAATATTTGCACACGTCAAGCGCGCAAGACAAACTTTTTTATAAGACAGGAACCCTTTTTAGTTTATTTTTCGGGTACTCTCTGAAATCGATCTCGAAACCCTCAACCTATTTAGATCTATAAACATGATTGTGAGGTGCATGGCCGGTAACGCACTGGACTCTCATGCAGAAGTTGCCGGTTCGAACCCCACGTCCTACTACTCACCTCAAAGGACACAGGTTTTTTTTTGTTTAGTATTCGAGGATATAAGGATATCTATAACTTCGGTCATATATATTCTTTCAAAAAGAAGAAAATAAAATTTCCCGGTGTGCTCCGATCGTCTCACTTCGTGTGTGACGTCTGAACCAGTAAGCGGCGTGGCCGGTGACTTGGCTAGTGTGCAACGGCTCCCTCATTAAAAAAAACTACATGGCACAGCTTCGATTAGCAATTGAATTAACATTGGAATGGCGAGGGAATCCTCAACTTCGAGGCCTACCAACAGATTCTATCACATATCGAAAAATTTACAAAGTTTTCTTAGTAGTTCATCTTCCCTTGGTAAGTTGTCTGTGGTTTTCTTACTAAATGTTTCTTAACATATGCAGAGTACTTAATCTAATGACGTCAGTCACCACCTTCCTACCCTTAATAAAATCGAATTCCGTGGCACAATTTCGCTTTCCAACTAAATTGACATTGAAATGGCGAGGAAATCCTCGACTACGAGGCCCAGCAACGACGACGATAAACAAAAATAAAATTAAATTAACGTAGATTATGAATAAAAAAATATTAAATTTATTAACGTAAATCAACCATTTTTGGCAACAGTGTCCGGTTTCTATTTGAATATGGCGTCACGCTATTGTTTCTTGTAGATTTATAACGAATACATAATAACGTCGTAAAACTCAAAACTGATTTATTATTAGTGTATATTAAATGATATATCAAGGCGTATTAAACTGGAATAATTAATATGGAAATATTTCATAGAGACCTGGAAAAAAAACACGGATAAAACTTTTTATCAGTCTTGACACCAGACTTTTCCTATCTCAACACATATTCTTCGCCTCTTTCATAGTACATTCGACAATATGTCAGTGATTTTCAGTTCTTCGAGAATGAAGACGTAAGTTCACTTTACTGTTCGTTGAATTCGTAACATCTTTTTCCAGCATCACATTTCAAATGCATCTAATCTTCTCGTATATCTATCGCATGTTTTCAAAGTCCAAGTATCCGCGCCATATTCTGTAGATAAGAGACTCAACTAAGCGTATTTTACATAAGCTTTGACATCGCATCGACAGATTTTCGATAATATCCCCTCAACGAGTCCTCCGATCCTTTGAGCACATTGCTTGTAGCCAAGGAGAAAGTTTGGAGAGGCTTGTGGTCACTGGAAGCGTGGAAGGACAAGAGGAAGAGTCTCAATGTCAAGTAAAAGAAACAACAGGATTATCCTTAAAAACTGCCCTTCGAACCGCGGAGTGCGCAGATGGATGGAGAAGAGTCGTCAAAAGCTATCATGGAAGTCACGCTGCTCAGTCATGATCTACAGGATATGGTGGATGACCTTAATGTATGTAAGTACGTAAGCAACCCAAGTTTCATACTCGATGGATATATAATATTTTGACTTTTTTACTGCCAGGTTTTATTAACTGAGCCCTACTTCATGGTACACATATTTACTGGCTTTATTTATTTATTAATTTATTTAACACTTTTATTGCAAATACAATCTGGCGGACTTATTGCCAGGTGGCAATCTCTTCCAACCAACCAGACAAAAGTGAATTAAGCAAGTTACATGGTCGCAAAAATAATTCAAATGAATATCCATCCCCACGAAATCCATGAACTCATACGTGAGCATATGCCCACAAACCCGACAAAGACGGACATTCACCCGAACATTCATTTTCATATAAAGTGAGATATCATCAATCAAAAGGAAAGGAAAGGATGGTGGAGAGGAAAGGAAAAGAAAAATCAGGAATGAAGCACGTTATATTACTGACTAGAAATTAAGAGTTTTTTCAGTCGCTTCTTTAAAGCATGCCAAGGACGGAGCGAGTCTTACATTGGCAGAGAAGATAGAGAAGCTAGACTTTCCTATTTCGATACACATGCTTCGCCTCTTCTACATCCAAACTCCTACGATTTTTTTGACTTTATCAAAATATTATTATCTTGAACCAAACACACTTTCCTTGGTGTGTCTTCACCGCGCCGTTATCTCACAATTGAATTTAATATTTATTTTGTGAGTATTTTTTTATTCATCTGTTCCTCATGCCCAAACAATCCTTATTTAAACCGCTTTTATCGTTAAATTTATCTGAAATTCGATAAAAATATATTATTCAAAAATTATTTCAACCCGTGGGATCGTCTAAATGAAACTTTAGCAGCATTGTCTCTTGTAGAATGAAATGCCATAGACATAGAATTAACCACCATTTTGTTCCCTAAGGCACTGTTCGCAACAATTAAATAACCTACCAAAACACTATTTTAAGATCAATATATTTGAAGAACGTCTCCGAACTCGAGCAAATGAATCGATTAATTTGAAATTAAGGTTAACAATTTTTAGTATAGCAATAAAGTATCCAAAGTAATTAACAATGAAATCATCATTTAAACTGAGAAATAAATTACTGAAAGTTTTCTAAGAATATAAAAAAGAATAATCAAAGAACAATTTGTACAGCGCCGTTTACATGACAGACTCTCCTCAAGGGCGTAACTCGAACCTCTAACTCGTAACTCGAACCTCTAACTCGTAACTCGAACCTCTAACTCGTAACTCGAACCTCTAACGCTCTAGCTCGTAACTCGAACCCACCACAGATTAAAACCATTACAAAATAATCATATATAAGTTAAAAATAAAGATAGGAAGTTAGTAGCTGCGACCATTGAATTAGGTACTTCCCGTAAAGTGAGAGGTTAAGTAGTTCCCGCAAAGATAGGAAGGTGAAAGCTGCGGCAATTAGATTAAGGTAGAAACACTGCAGAAAATATACTAAAGGAAGACGAAGTACAAAAAAACCTTTGTAGACCGTATGATATGTGATAGTAACACATTCGACTTGAGGTGTAGTGTGATGTATGTGTTCAATGTTCATATATAATCTTGATTTTTTTTTACATAGTCCCTACCAAGAAGGGTTCTCTTCAAGTGCTTCCTAAAGCTGCACACGCCAGCCATATCTCTCAAGCTTACATTAGTTGAAAAATTAATGACTTAGATATTTATTTTTATAAAGGGTCTTTCAAATTGGTTTTTTTAATTCTATTTTTTTTTATTTCTTGAATAAAACACACAATATGCTTTGATTTCAAAAAACTTTATATTGTTCGTTGAAGTATAATGCGTGGCATTTAAACACAAAAAAACAATATCCGCCAAATGTCCACCTCTTGCAGCTTCACAGATATTCACTCTTTTGTCAAACTCTTCGATGACATTTTGGCATAATTGCGGTTCTAACTCACCAATAACGCGAATAATTTCGTCCTTCAGCTCAGGGATTGATTGGGGGTCATTCTTATAGACCTGGATTTTCACGTAACCCCAGAGAAAATAGTTCAACGGTGTCAAATCACGTGATATTGGTGGCCAATTAACATCACCGTTTCCGGGGACTACAATATATAAAATAATAAATAATTCAACAATTTGAACGCGTTGTCGTATTGTATACGACTCCATTTTTATAAATGTCATACATTACACTTCTCAAATGTCACAAGGCCGAGGCAAGTTCGCAACGCCATCTGTGTTTTATCCAAGAATTTAAAAAACATCTCAATTTGAAAGACCCTTTATTTTCCACTTTCTTAAAGGATAAAAATTTATATTGTATTCGATATAATTTTACGTTGATATAATTTCAAATCTTTTTACGAGTACTTCGTCTAATTCCTAATTTACTGAGTAACAATTTGTGTTAACTAGTTCAAAATATTTTTCGGAGCTGGCTTGAATTATAACTGACGTTTCGAAAGCTATGCAGGCCTCATCGTAAGAACTATGTCAAAAAATATTTCCGAATACTTCACTGGGCAACAACTTCGAAAAGTATTTTAAACTCGTTTTGTTTTTTTAAGAATAGATATGACCGAAGTCACAGGCATCCTTAATACCCTCGAACACTAGGCGGAAAAAGTGGCTGTGTCGTTCGAAGGGAGTAGCACAGCGCGGGGTTCGAACCGACGATCTTCCGCACAGAAGTCCAGCGCGTTACCGCGCGGCCATGCACCTCAAATTTGTTTAGTCAAACACTGTTTATTCCACTTTATATAACAGTATTACCCTACCAGTTTCAAAGTTTTCGCCTCATCATCAGGGAGCACAAACAAGACTTATTTGTTCGAACTGGTACCGACATACACGCTTTAACACGAGACAACTTCAGCAAGCAGCGGTGAGATCCTGCGAATGCGTGTATTTGTCAGATATTTAGCTCAATTCACTGACTTGTATATTACTAGCCGGTTCACTGCCACGAGCGAGTTGACACGCTCTCCGATTCAGTGCTCGCCAGGCCGGCCATACAAAATTATCGCGTGTGCTCTCCTTTGAGCTTGTCGCAAGCCAATATCAAATCTCTTTGTAATAATTTATAAATTATAACACATAGAGACATCTATTGGGATGGTCAAAAAATACTTAAATATTACAATTTACCGATATTATCAAAGTTACAGTCATCTTTCTAAAAGCTTTCACTGACAGTCAATACGTGTCTCTGATACAGGGTTACCGACTACAGTTTTTTGCGACGTAATTGCGACGATTTATAACGACTTCGTTTGTAGTGTGGTTCAATGGTTGATTTTTAACTTTTGTGCGTTATTTTTGTTAATTTTTCCAAGTATTTATTTACAAAGTGTGTTTCATGTATTCTTTTGTTATTGGCGGTAGTTTTGCGGCATAATACGACGTTTATATAGACTTTTTACGGTTTTATTTTATAGTTTATTTACCTTTTGTGCTTTATTATACATCATACAGATAATTTGTTGATTTTTGTTTACAAAGTATATTATATTCCACTATATTTATAAGTAAGCGTGTTTTCTGTGTCAAGTTGTGACAACCCTGACATTTTGTGAATATTTAAATTGTGTTTTTCTGAGTGAACGACAGCTCAAACGCCCCACGGTGTATATATTTAGTAAGTTTTCATAATATCCTTTATATCTGTATACAAAAAATATAATTTTTTTAGGTTTTATTTTTTTGAAAAAATCCCGGCCTGCTGGGTACGGCCATACTAATAACTTCCGGCACTTAGAGGGCTAGAGCCTCTAATATGTTGAATGTATTTCCATTACTATAAATAAATTCAGTCTTGTTTGTGATTTCCTGATGATGAGGCTAAAACTTTGTGACTGGTAGGGTAATACCGTTATATAAAGTGGAATAAACAGTGCTTGACTAAACATAGTACAATGACTTTACACCTCCACATTCGTAATGCCTTAACTATAAAATATATATATTTTAAACTTGTTCAAACAGTTGCGATGTTTTTCGAACACATTTGTTTCGATTCCACGTCAATATAATATTTTTTATACATCAATGATCAAAGTGACCGTAAATTATATGTACGAGGCATATCCAGAAAGTAAGTGTACTGAATTTTTGTAGGTTACAATTTTTTTTATTTAAACAAAAAAATTACGTGGTTACCGTAGTACATATGTAAACTATTTTTCGACATAGTCGCCATTCCTCTCAATGCAGGTGGTGAAACGGGGTATCAACTTTTTGATGCCTTCCTCGAAGTAGTTTCCCGCTAACCCCTCCGTCCACTTCTCCACCTCCTCCTTTACCTCCTCGTCGGCTGAAAACCTTTTTCCACCCATGTGCAGCTTCAGGGAGGTAAAGAGATAGTAATCTGAAGGTGCTAGGTCAGGGGAATGCGCGGGATGGTTCAGGACATCCCATTTAAACGAGGCGAGCAGTTCCTACGTGGCGTTGGCCGTGTGTGGTCTGGCATTGTCGTGCAGCAGGCAGACTCCCTTTGTCAGCATGCCTCTCCTCTTGTTCTGAATCGCCCTCTGCAATTTTTTTAGGGTCTCACAGTATCTTGCAGAGTTGATGGTCTCCCCTTGAGGCATATATTCAATTAAAATTATGCCTTGACAGTCCCAAAACACGGATGCCATGATTTTCTTGGCTGAAATTGTGGTTATGAACTTTTTGGCGGAGGGTGAAGAGGTGTGACGTGACCGTTTTTAAACTCGCGACACCACTTGTACACACTCGTACGATTCATAGCTTTATCACCATATGTAGTTTTCACCTCATTATAAACCTCAACCGGAGGTTTTCCCTTCCAAACGAGATAACGGATGACGCCGCGTTATTCGCACTTGGCGGGAGATTGGATTGACATTTTTAACGAAACGTGTTGTCGCGTCGACACTTCACAACGTACTGACCTCGAACCGGTCTCGTTGTGGAGGGGAAGGATCAGGCTACACGGAAGTGTAGCCAACATGTCGAAAATAAAATCCATCCGGTCGTGAGAGCCTCAGTACACTTACTTTCTGGATACGCATAGTACATAAATTAATAAACATTAGCGTATGTGTATTCCCAGTAAGAGCCTTGTAATATTAAGTACGTGTCATCCAGTTTACATCCAATTAAAAATACTTAACACATTTTGATGAGAAAATTGTGGCGCTGACATCGAAACCGGTAGAAATATTATTGTTTCTATTCGACCTCGTTAACTCATTTAACGAACGGGAAAATTTATAACTTGACAAGTTAAGGTAAGTCTTGGTTAAAAATAATTTTGATTTTGCAGCTTTATGACTAACGCGACATGTTGGCAATCAATCATTTTGATTTAATGGAGAAACATTCGTTTTTGTTAAAACCATGGCATTATTATTTTCGAATTGGTTGTTTCCTGTCGTTTTCATACTTAAACCCAGTCAGTAGTGGCCCATAAAAGCTATATTTAAATTAATACTTCAAAACCCGATCGAAATTAAGACAACATTTCTCAGTGCCTGGTTTATTATTGAGGAGTTCTGTATTTTTGTGAAGAGTTTACTAAAATTGCTTTATTTAACTAAATGCAGGGTGGCCACTGAAAGACTGAAAGGTTTGAAAAAGTCATAACTTGTTCATTTTCAACTTTTATTTTACAAGTTATAGAGCTTTACTATCCTAAGATATTCAGCAGCGCCTACAATACGCCATTTGATTTCAACACCTAGCCAGAGATAACAAAAACTTTTTAAACAACTTGATAATGAGTGATAAGGCCCATTTTCAATTAAACGGGTACATCAACAAACAAAACTGCAGATTTTGGGATATTGAGAATCCCAGGGAATTACATCAGCATTAATTGCATCCCCAAAAAAGGACTGTTTGGTGCAGTGTTATGGCTGAAAGAGTTATCGGTCTCTATTTCTTTGAAAATGAGGAAAGTCAGTCAGAAAGAATCAACGTGGCCCTGTATAGGGCAATGCTTGAAAAAAATTTAAGCCCAGTGGTTGAAGATAATCAGAAGGTATGGTTTCCATAAGATGGAGCAACTACGCATACTGCCAGGGCGACGATAGCAGTGTGCGCAGGACAGCCATGTACATCCTTCAGCCTTTCATGGGCCACCCTGTATAAAGAATTTTGCAATGAAACTTTGTATATTTGTTTAAAATACCTTGATAATTCAGCTTATCATAGTTTTTATGACAACATTCTCATTTGTAGAGAGCTACATCGAACTCCTCACACATGTTCCAGGTCTTACTTATTTTCTTGGGTCTAGCACATACCTTGCAAGTTTTGCAGGATTTTTTATTATTGTCAGTTGATAGAATACATATCAACACACGTGTTGATATACGTTCTTTGAAAATCTTTTTGAAGAATTCTGTAAATTCCTCATTCCGTTCGAACCCAGAGACTGGTGTATTAAAAATATTACGAAATAAATATATGCAAGAATGTAAGAGTTGAAAGGTGGTGGTTGAGGCCATAATATTTGGTACGTCCACATCTGCAAATGTTTAGAAAAACATATTTAGTAAGAAAACCGCAGAAAACTTGACAAGCGAAGATGAATTACTAAGAAAACTTTTTAGATCTTCCGATATGTGATAGTAGTCGTTGCTGGGATTCGTAGTCGAGGATCCCCTCGCTATTCCAACGCCAATTCAATTGGAAAGCGAAGCTGTGCCGAGGAGTTTTTTATTTTATTTGAGTTATTGAGTAGTCGCACACCAGCAAACTCACCGACCCACACCGCTGTGCTGGATTTGGTGGCACATCGAAGTCAGACAATCGGAACACACCGGCATGTTTTTTTTTTTCTTTTTAAAAGAATAGATATGACCGAAATCATAGGTATATTTATACTCCAAAAAACTAGGCGGAAAAAATGCATTTGTCATTCGAGGGGAGTAGAACAGCGCAGGGTTCGAACCGACGAACTTCCGTACGGAAATCCAGTGCGTTACCGCGCGGCTATGCACCTCTACGATATGTCGATCGATCGATCGATAGTAACACACTCAGCTTTAGAAGTGTAGTGTTCACATGTAATCATGAAATTTAAATGAAGCCTCCCAAAAAAGGTTGTCTTGAAAGCGCTGTATTGACGTGGCTGAAGATAAAAAAAAATCAGCGTCTTTCAGATGATGGACTAGAGCTACGCTTAAAAAGAAATTGTTTATTGGCCTTCCCAGTTCAACGGTCCTCTTTTTTTACATCGCCCTTTACTGTCCATGCAGTGAGACTCTGGAATCATTTACAAACCAATAGTATACTCGCTCCGTCCTTGGCATGCTTTAGCTTTGAAGCGACTGAAGAAACTTAATTTCTAGTCAGTAATATAACATGTTTCATTCCTGATTTTTCTTTCATCTCCACGATCCCTTCCTTTTCCTTTGATTGGTGATATCTCACTTTATATTTAAAGGAATGTTAGGTTGATTGTTCGTTTTGTGGGGTTTATGGACGTATGCTCACGTATGTTTATATGTTTATGGCTTTCGTAGGAATGGATAGTCATTTGAATGTTTTTCACGACCATGTAACTTGCTTCATTTACTTTTGTCCGGTTGGTAGGAAAAGTTACCGCCTTGCAATAATCCCGCCAAATTGTATTTGCAATAAAAGTGTCCAATAAATAAATAAAGATGTGTCAGTATAGAATTCAGTGGAGATGTATTATATCTGCCTACATGAATATGGATAGGACTTGATGGTTATAATCAAAATGTTTTTTACTATTTTCAGGTTTATTTTCAGGCATACTCGTATGGTACAAACCCTTTGTTACCAACATTTCGCCTTGGCAGAAAGCCGTACCAAGTCGCGATGGCGCCTAAATTGCATCTTGCAACACACAAATAATGCTAATGGCGCGATATACACAATAGAACCAAAATGGCGAATGAATTTGGCGCGAGTCCAGAAGGCCGGAATGCAGTTCGCGTAATGTCAATCAAGATTGAAACGTCAAATTGTTTGTAAATATCGATTTGATATCGGGTTTATACGATTCGGACGAGAATGATTATCCTTCACAATTCTCTATTCCCATAATCTTCATTATGTTCTTCAATGCACTTTGATAGTTTTCTACATTTATTTTTTTACATTTCAGAATGTAACGAAATAACACGTCTTCTATCGGCTTTAGGGTAGAAGTATGAAATAATACTGTAATAACGCCTAATCTGTATCTGTTCATATACGATCTTATTTATTTATTTAACACTACATTGCAAATACAATCTGGCGGGCGTATTGCAAGGCGGCAATCTCTTCCAGCCAACCAGACAAAATTAAATGAAGCAAGTTACATGGTCACTAAAAATATTCAAATGTATATTCATATTTATGAAATTTATGGGCGTATACATACTTAAGTAAATATAACATATCATCAATCAAAGGAAAAAGAAAGGATGGCGGAGGGGAAAGAAAAATCAGAAACGAAACACGTTATATTACTGATTAGAAATTAAGAGTTTTTTTAGTCGCTTCTTAAAGCATGCCAAGGATGGAGCGAGTCTAACATTGGTTTGTATTTGGTTCCAGAGTCTCACTGCATGGACAGTAAAGGACAACGTAAAAAAAAGAGTGGTGAACTGGGAAGGGCAATAAACAATCTATGTCTGAGCATGGTGCAAGTTCGTTATCGAAAAACGCTGAAATTTTTCAGCGAGATAAGAGGAGGCGGCGGGATAGTTAATGATATTATACAATAGATATAGTATGTGAATTTGACGTCTATTCTTCTTACTTGTTCAGACAACATTTTTGGACATTAGTGGTATTAGAGTGCCGGTTTTACTTTGAAATTTTATTTTATCTGAATTGTTTTTTATTGTAGCTCAATAACAGCTTTCCTCGGTATTATTATTTAAGAGTCCATGACTTGGTTCCATCTGTGACAGGTTTGATTATGGTGTATTACAGTTACAGCGTAAACCTTCTGAACAGAAGCTTGGATTATAGGATTATCGACATGGACGCTACTGTTCTAAGGCCATTCTGGATACAGAGTTTCAACACAATATGAATGGTTTTTAGGATAACACAAATTTGTATTTTGTTCTAACATAGTTCTTATCGTCTCACAGGGCTTCAATGATTTCTGCTTTGGATTATGTCATCTGGACAGCACTGGATGTTCCATGAATCAAGTCTTCAAACTCAATATGAATTATTTTTAGGATAGAACTAATTTGTCTTATGTTCTACTTCATATCGTCTCAAAGTTCCAAAATTATTTCTGCCCTGAATTCTGAGACCTGACCAGCGCTGGATGTTCCATGAACCAAGTCTTCTTCGGTGTAAGAACCCGAGCTCTTCGGGCACTACAGAAAATGTTCCATATACTGCTCTCCTCACCACAGATGAAGAGATTCAATAAATCAATCACGTAACATTCCCCATCTTAACATGTTGTCCTTGGTTCTTCCAATTCCTGTACGGGACCTGTTATTAGATTTCCAGGTTTTCGAGGGCAGTTTAGAGGTAGGTGGCAAATATTTCACAGGCAAAATCCACCTGCTGGAGCCCGCTGTTATTCTCCACTCCTTCATCCTAGCAGCTCAGTTTGATCCATCCCCCACCACACTGTTGTGGAGAACAAAATATGTCCCTGTATCGGACGTATGCGTCATCATACTCGTACAACATATAATTGATTGGTTTGATATGTAAATCCATGGTTTGCTTTGATGTATAATATTTTTATGTGTATTTATTTGATGTTATTTGGTATTTTGTATGTAAAATATATGTTTGTTGGGGTCCGTGCGGTGTCGCGACCGCAACGGAAATGTACCTTATTCACGTTCGCCGCGAGACTATATCGCAAGCCAGCCGGTCTCTGCAGGCGCACAACTTCCGAAAATTGTGACATTTCGCGAGTTGTGACGGCAGGCAGAGGCAAAAACAGGCGCTTGCAATGAGCGATTGACCGTACATAAGAAGCGAAAAAATCAAATAAATCACGTTCTCAGTTCACTCTGCCTACTGTGTTTTACTTGCGACCATCTAGTACCTGCCTAAGAGGAATCTCTTCACCCTGCTACCTTGCTACCTTTTCACCGAGCTACGCTTCTGAAGGTTAGCTGAATTCTCCGAGTATCGTGCAACAGCCATCCACCTATGTTACATTTCTTTGTACCGGTGCCGTACAGTCCCTATAAGGCGACACGCCTGAGTGTGGAAAAAATCAAATGCAGCAAAACTATTATTTGATGCCACTAGATTAGAATAGCAAATCGGTCCGAAGATGAATCGATGTAAGCGTGAGTGGAGTTTCCTTCGTAAATGGTTGACTCGATTATCATCGCAGTATCACAGAATGTGATCTGTGTATTGATACAGAAGGTCGTAAAAATTGCAACAAGGTGAAGGGACAAAATTGAAGCTAAAGAGTTTGCCATTAAAGCTCCCATGGCCAGAGATAAATTGGATAGTTCAATAGTTTGGGTACACCCACCGGAAAATGAGGCGCGCCCAGATGCAAGGTAACAATTTAAATGTTTGTATTCCCTTGGAGAAGGATGACCAACTATGTTGCCGTGTTGGCAGCACGCTGACTGTTTTTCACACGTCTAGCTGTTGAAGAATCATTAGCTCAAAAACAGATAGCTCTCCTCTTTCCAGGATCTTGAGTCACCTATTTTCAGTTTTCAGGCATCCCGCGCAAAGTCAGCGACTCTCGCAGACTGTCTTCATAGTGCTTCACTTGCCCATTACTTCCTCATATACTATAAGACGAGTTTTAGTAGCCAATGAGTAGCTTAGTTTTTGTTACAAATCCCTTTAATTTTATTTATTCCTATGGTATCCTTCAACAAATCCAAATTGGTCATTCGGACATACTGAAAACGGGGAGCCAAAGCGCGTCCTAATGCATGGAAAAATTTGAATGTCTGTCTTCATCCTAGCAATAGTAGATGTTGTTCCAGAGACTCAATGACTCTTATGAACCTGTGCATGGATTTGAACCTAGGATCTGGGGACTGGTGGTTATGTTAAGAATGTTTGCCACAAATACAGAGGGTTGATCTAAAACGTTATATTTCCATTTTCTTTGTTTCTCATAAATATTTAAATTCCATCATAAAGTAACTATGATATCAAAAACAAAATTTCAATTATAAATACAAACAAAAATGAATAAATCATTTTAGCTTCGTAACCTTAAACGGCTTATGGCGAGAGTAAAATGTGAATTCACAAAATTCGCTAATGCCATTTAAGAAGATTGAAAAAAGGCGAAAAAGGAAAATCTTTCAAATTCCAGATTACTTTTTAATCGCTCCAAAAAACCCCTGGCAAATGTTCAATTTCTCCCTCAAAAAATCGGGCATCCTTTAATCAACAAAATGTTTTTTTTTTCATAACCAATTTAATTTTTACCCCCAGACGTGAGAGAAGCCGTGCTGACAAGTCACTTTTTGAAGTTAAGATCTGGCGCCTTGAGATTGATTAATTATCATTGAGATCTTCACTTAATGTATTATATTCCTAATGCCACTTAACTCACTCCTCAGCTCAGGACCGTCTTTGTGAAAAGAAGAAGAGGAATAAATATAGCAGCCTACTTCTTCTAGATTCAGTTAGAAAATTAAATAAAACATTGTCAAATTATAGAAGACTCCTAATACATTTCCCACAACCTAATAGATCGTTTAAAATACATATTATCAAAGAAATTATGGAGATATTCAATTAAGCTAAAATTTGTTTGAATCTATTTTAAGTGTTTTCATAAAGTCTATCAACAGTAAACTAGGGTGATTATTGATTACTAAATAGCGTTACTAAATAGATTACTAAATAAGATCTATCAACAATAGACCAAAGGGATTATTGATTACTAAATAGATTACTAAATAAGATCTATCAACAATAGACCAAAGTGATTATTGATTACTAAATAGATTACTAAATAAGATCTATCAACAATAGACCAAAGTGATTATTGATTACTAAATAGCGTTACTTAATAGATTACTAAATAAGATCTATCAACAATAGACCAAAGGGATTATTGATTACTAAATAGCGTTACTAAATAGATTACTTAATAAGATCTATCAACAATAGACCAAAGTGATTATTGATTACTAAATAGATTACTAAATAAGATATTTCAACAATAGACCAAAATGATTACTGATTACTAAATAGCATTACTCAATAGATTACTAAATAAGATCTATCGACAATAGTCAGTCAGAGTAGAGTGATTATTGATTACTAAATAACGTTAGAAAAATTAATAAATGCAAATGTAAACATAAAATAACATGACCTTTGCTGGTAATAAGTTGTTACAAATATACATAATAATTATAATAATAAAATGAGAATTTATATAGCGCCGTTTAGAGAGCAAACTCTCATCAAGAGCGCTCCAACTCGGAACTCGAACCCATTATTATTGATATTACAAAAAATATATATAAGTGGAGTGTGATGATAGGAACCTGGTGACTGCGGCTATTAGATTTGATTCTTCCCCGCATCTGCATATCCTGGGTTCAATACTAAAACTAGGTTACTCGAAATTTAGCGGTTTTGAGTTATTTACATCAATGGATTGCTCATCGAAAGGGCAATAAATAGGTATCTTAAAATATTATTTCTCAACTGAGTTATTTAGCATTTTCATAATTAGGTAAGTCGTAAACGTGGAGACAAAATAATGCTTAAAGTAGATATCTGAAGTTCATATAACTTACATCTTACGGTCTATTGAAACCTCCTTTATTAGTTTCATCAAAATATTAGCGCGATACCTCATCATTAAAGAGGAGTTACTAGGCAAAAGCACCTCGAAACTAAGAACGCCATTTTCTCAGAAAAGAGAATTTTGAGTTACTTAGTTATAGTATTGAGCCCACGATATGTTCAGAAAAAATATATTTTTAAGAAAATTTACCAAAGGAAGACGAACTACATAGAAACCTTTGTAGTTGATAGTAACACATTCGGCTTAAGGTGCAGTGTATTATATGTATGTGGTGTTCATATACAATCATAAATGTTAATAAGACCTTCCAAAGTGGATGCCTTCAAGTGCTTCCTAGAGCTGCACATGCCACCGATATCTCTAACTAAGAAGCAGACCATTTCACGCTACAGGACCAGTATCAGTTAAAGCTCTATTGGATTATATGAATCTCAATCCGCCAGCTGGGCCGTCTCTAAGTTTTTGAGCTCTAATTAATATTCTATTAAGATATATAAATGTGGGAAAGCACCAGGGTCAGGGTCAGATGAGGTGCTTACTAAATTGATCAAATTAATTGATAATGAAAACATCGATATTCTAGTCAAACTGTTCAACATCATTGTATTGTTTTACACTTCCGTCGTATACGATTCAGCCTGGCGGAGTTATCGCCATGCGGCAAACTATTCTAACCAACCAGATAAATGTTCAAGTGGCCTTAAGTGAAGATCAGACTGGAATTCTTTTTAAAAAAATCTGGGTTAGAACGGGATTTGAACCCACAACCTCCGGGTGGGGAGGCGTCTAATCAACAAGATTATTTTAATAATCTGGCATAGCTCCACATTCATCACATAGCCCAAAAAAATATCAATAGATGCAATGAATGTAGAACAATAAACCTGAACCATATATTAAAAAAAGTCTTAAAAGTCATCCACTTTTAAAAAAATATGAAGAAAATGGGATAAGAATGCAGTTTGGCTTTAGAAATTAATATAGCCCAAGATAAGCTTTTTATTACATTCGAATACTTTAAGAAAAATGTCGAAACAAGAATGAAGATTTGTACGCTTGCTTTATTAATTTAAAAAAAGCATTTGATAAGATACATCATAAACTTATAGAAAACTTGATTGGCAAGGGTCTAGATAAAAAAGATCTAAGAGTTATAAGTAAACTTTACTAGTATCAGAAAGTTGCAGTTAAGCTAGATGATGAGTTTTTACTCGGTATAGGAATATATCGTGGAGTTCGACAAGGATGCAAACTAAAAATGTTACTGTAGAGGTTTAACTGTAGAGCTTATAATGCAAGATGCTTGAAAATGATCACATCAAAGATAAAATTTATGAATGCCAGTAAAAATTAAGTACAGATAAAATAATATACATATAAACAATACAATTGTTGAGTGAGTTAAACAGTATAAATATCTGGGATGCTGGTTGAGTGATCAATTGGACCAATTTCAAGAAATCAAAGTAGGAATAGAGATGGCACAAATCTGCTTCTCCAAAAAGTGGATGAGACACCGGTTCCCCGTATAGTTTCTCATGATAACCTCATAGCAAACCACACATCAGACACACCTTGAAAGAGATGATTGAATATCTGGCAGTCTATATTTCAGAAATAATGCAGAATAAAACAGATCAAAAGCATGCTGTGAGAAGTTCAATGTATTTTAAATATATTACTGCTCGATTGAAAGAGATAGTCACATAGCAATTAACGTACCAGGTTGTATAATTAGTAAAATGCAATGTAATAATCTAATATCATCTTAATTATTTGCGTTTTTTATAAAAAATTAAACAATTCCATAGCTATAAGAATAAATCATAAAATTTTATTAACAAATTATTTTTTTTTAATATATATTTTTTTTATTTCAAGTTCGATTACAGTTTTATTTTCAAGTTCGATGACAGTTTTATTTTATTCACAATATTAATATGTATAATGTAACAAAAACTAGGCTAAATAAATACAATATTACTTTCTAATAGTGGTGTGGAGTATTTTTCTTAACCCTTATTATACTTATTATATTAAATCAAATTACAAAGTGTGTTACATATAAGCTTTCAAGTGCCTGCATCATTTCAGTTCTTCATATTTTGACTTCTTATATCTAACAAAACCCCAGTTCTAAGATAGAACAGCAAATCCATTAGATACCTGGGCCATGCCTCCATCAAATTAAATTATAATCTTCCGCACTTTTAGCGGCTTTAACCAAAAAAAATAGGGTGGCAATTTACCCCCTGAGGCACACCATTGGGGAGAGAAATAACTCCCCACGGAAGGGCAACTGAAATCTGGAAAGTGCCCCTTTTATCCTTTTCTTTCAGGAGTTTATTTCTTGTTGAAAGGTGTATAAAGTGGGTTTAATTAAAACCTTTTCAAACCAGATTTCATTAAGTTGTTTGTTTACGTGAAAGATTTTTGGAGACGCAAAAACAATACGCCACACACAACAAATAGGGTCTCTGAAAATATAAGACACTTGAAAAAGATTTACTGCGTCGAAAAACTGTCGTGACATGTCGTATCGTGTGAAGAATGTACAACACACGTGGAAAATATAAAATTATTTGCAAGGTCTTTGGCTCGTTTCGAATTGAAGAAACAGGGCCACCGTTCCCATGTCACCAATGTGTGTGATACTCTCAGGCGACCAATTAAAGGAGTGTCAGTTCAGTTCAGTTCGATCCCATCCATCATCCAAGCTGTTATGGAGCACAAAATATGTCTCCGTTTGGCGTGATCTATACTAGAAAATCTAAATCTTCTTTATTTATTATGAACGCGAAGTCATTAAGTAAAAGGACTTTTACTCCGAGGGCGACATCTGAGTGTGAAAAGAATAGTAACGACGATGTGAAAAGAATAGTAGGCGACATCTGAGTGTGAAAATAATAGTAACGAAGGATCTACCCAAAAGGACTTTTACTCCGGCAGCGACATCTGAGTATGAAAAGAATAGTAACACCGATGGACTTAAGCTCCGACGTCACGGGAGAAAGAAAATGACTCAACGCAATAAATATTCAATTAAAAAGCTACTCTTGTGATTCGACAACTCTCAGTAAAAAAATATCCTAGATTATTTATTTAATAAAATTTGGATTCTTCTTTTATGTTTTGATAAAATTTGGATTCTTCTTTTATGTTTTGATAAAATTTGGATTCTTCTTTTATGTTTTGATAAAATTTGGATTCTTCTTTTATGTTTTGATAAAATTTGGATTCTTCTTTTATGTTTTCTCTTAACGGTGACCGTGAATCTGGGATTGTGTGTACGTGTATGTGCATTTATATTTTGATTTTTTTTAATATTTATTGAGTTTATAGTTCATGTTGACTGCTTATGTTTTCTATTTTTTTTTGTTATAATTTATGTATCTTCTTCTTCTTCTCAGTGTCATGTCAGGTCCTCCCAACGTTGAATATCACTTGAGAGTAGATATATTTGTCCCCGGCAGCCCGAAAAAGATCTCCAACACCCCTTATTCCAATCCAATCACGTATATTGCGGAGTCAGGAGATTTGCTTCCTGCCAACACCTCTTCGGCCTTCTATTTTGCCTTGAATGTAATATAAAGGTGTAAACTGAAAAACATCTGGCGTACTTTGCAGCCGGACTCGCCCTCCTATTGGTGGGGACGGATCTCGATTGGGGGGATGTTACGATAAGAGCCCAGACCTTTTGATAACTTCTCTCTCAAATGTATTTTCTTTTCCATTGAAATCACATATGATATATGAAAATGTGTAATTTAATAATACGAGTATGTTTACATAACATACTACAAGTACGTTGTCATTATTTATTTGTTTAAATATAATTTTAAAACGGTTTGTAATCTGAAGCTGCAATAGCTCATCATAATACGACTGTCCCAGCCTAGTTGATAAGACACTTGTCTTCAAACCCAGGGATGTGACGGGTTCGATTTCCGTTGGTACCTAGATTTTTTTGAAAAAAGGTTCCAGTCTAGCTTTTACTTAAAGCTTGATTAATATCTTTCGAATGTGATTTTAACAAGTCCACCAGGTAATATATTATACAACGAAACTGTAATTCAATGTAATACAACGATTCAGTAAAGAATTTGAGACAAATATTATATGTTTGATGAAAAAAGTTATAAACATATTGTTATTTGTTTTTATCAAACACTGTTTATTCCACTTTTTGTAACGGTATAACCCTAACGGTTTCAAGGCGTTCACCTCATCATCAGGGGAGCACAAACAAAGAGTGTACTCCCCTGATGATGAGGCGAAAGCCTTGAAACCGGTAGGGTTAATAACGTTATAAAAAGTGGAATAAACAGTGTTTGATAAAAACAAATTACTATGTATTTAAACCTCCACAATGTTAAAACCTTAACTATAAATAATATTATTAACATATTTTTTATTAAATGTCCTTTTTAGGGATAATATTTTCGATTTCGCTCAAAGGCGGTACTACCCCTAGAGGAGACTTTATGAAAATATCCACCAACGTACATGTGTGATAAACCATCAAAGGATACCCGAAGAAAACTTGCCAACTCTTTATGATCCCGTCAGGTACGATAGAGCTTAAAAACATCAATTGAACGTGGATAGCTTTACGGGAGAATTCAGGATTTGTTGAGAGTCACAGAAAAGCTTTGCATGGATCTGACGTTTGTTGTCACGTATTTCTGGCAAAATGGTGTCATATAATATATATGAAAAACTGTTATACATTTCTCAACACATTTAATTTGAAATTTATGTTTTTTGATGCCTCGTTGACTTTTTTTCCTACTGTAGCTCGCCGTTCAATATCTCGTTCCACCTTTACATCGTCTGAGAAGATGCTTCCGAGGTAGAATTCTTCACCTCATTATAATAATTCATTGTTCGCCAGAATATCTCAATTACTTTTCTTTTCGTCCGTTCAATAAGCATTACTAGTTTTTGCAAAATTCATTCTCAGACCATTTTCCTCAAATCTCATATACTCGTGCAATTTACTCGTTCCACATTGTGGTTAATTTTCTTTCTCCGTTATCAAACACTACCGTGTCATCAGCATACAACATTCCACATGCATTCCCTTTCGACTTATTTATTTTAAAGCAGTTTAAAAAGCGAAATCATAATTTCTATTCGATTAACTTATGTCATTGTTTTCTGTTTTACATATGATTTACTCGGATGTGTTTTTCCATTTTGATTGTGTGTTTTCAAGTTTTCATTTATATTGATAATTTTTTTTTTCAGGTGATATGTTTTAAAGTTTGATTGATGTTTTAAAGTTTGCTTGCTGTTTTCAGGTGATATGTTTTAAAGTTTGATTGCTGTTTTCAGGTGATATGTTTTAATGTTTGATTGATGTTTTCAGGTGATATGTTTTAAAGTTTGCTTGCTGTTTTCAGGTGATATGTTTTAAAGTTTGATTGCTGTTTTCAGGTGATATGTTTTAATGTTTGATTGCTGTTTTCAGGCGATATGTTTTAAAGTTTGATTGCTGTTTTCAGGTGATATGTTTTAAAGTTTGCTTGCTGTTTTCAGATGATATGTTTTAAAGTTTGATTGCTGTTTTCAGGTCATATGTTTTAAAGTTTGATTGTTGTTTTCAGGTGATATGTTTTAAAGTTTGCTTGCTGTTTTCAGATGATATGTTTTAAAATTTGATTGCTGATTTCAGGTGATATGTTTTAAAGTTTGATCGCTGTTTTCATTTGATTTCCTTTTTGTTTTGTTTTTTTTTAAATAGATACATACCTGTCGGGGATGGAAGAGAGGACAGAACACCACATTTTACTATCTCGACACACATTATTCGCCTCTTACACGTAATAAGCCCATCAGGTTGTATTGTAAACGAAAACGTAATACCACTGATAAAAGAATGACTTAATTAATATACAAAGAAGAAGTACAATGACGTATGTGGAAGAGGTAGGCTGAAGAGAGCGTTTAGTAAAAGTAAATTTAAAACAGTACAATTAGTATATTATTTTACATGACGAGATGTATGCATGCTGAGGAAGCGAAAGACGTTTGCATGGAGTATTGAAAACCGGTGTCTATGCCTATTCCGTAAGGGGTCACAGCGTGTACTTTAATTACACGACTGATACAACCCATAAAATGTATGTATTACGTGCAAAATTATGTCACCACCCATCAAATGTTATGTTTCAGTTATACTGTATACAACGAAACTCATAATACAATAAGATTAAATATCGAAAATTGGGTAATTATTTATTTTTTTCTGCACAAAAAAAAAATAATATTGTAAGGGTAAAACTCCACAGAGTGGTTGTAAGAGAGCATATCATTTCTGAATCTCTCTCTCTCTCTCTCTCTCTCTCAACCATTCTCAAGAATAAGAGGAATTTTCGTGAGGGCACTAACATCCCCCTGCTGGGCCGGTTTATAGATAACACGAATTTAAATACTCAATTACCGGAGAAAAAAAAATGTCTTAAGTGAAAACTTTGTTTGTTCCTCCATTGTCATTTATCAGTTTATTTTGTTATTATTTATTCATCAAACGTAGGTTTTTTTTTAATTTTAAAAACGTTTTAGAATAAGGGCTCTAGATATAAATCAATTCAGCATTATCTCCGTTTGAAACCATGGTTTAATATAATGAAAATTAACAAGATGAAAGTGTAAGTCATGTGTTGCTTGCAAACGGGCCACAGTGTGGTGGCAAGTGACCTTTACAGAATGTGTATCGTAGAGCATCCCAACTGCGAATGTGGTTTTGATTGTGAGAATATAGGTCACGTGTCCTTTACGTGACTGATTTGATTTGCTAAATACCATATCTTTGTAGCGTCCAATGAATGTTTTGTCTAACATTATCATGCCAAGTATTTTTCTAAGTGCCTGCTTTGCTACATTATTTCATACGCCTCTTTTCAGTTATTTTCTACGTTCACGTTTCACTCCCTTACATTAAAAAATGGCACTTAACACCATTTTCAATCAATTTCTCTATAAATATTCCGGTAAATACGTTAGTAATTTAATATCGGCAGCCTGTTCATGCGATTCAAAGATAGTCAGTGCATGTTGTTAAATGGCATATTTTTTCAGTGTTTGTGAAAGGATATAAATTTTTAGTGTTTGTGAAATGACATGATTTTTTAGTGTTTGTGAAAAGACATATTTTTTTAGTGTTTGTGAAAAGAAATGATTTTTTCGAGTTCGGAAAGAACATAAATTTTTAGTGTGTGTAAAATGGCATAATTTTTTATTGGATTAACAATTGAAGTAACAAGCAATCATAAGTCAGTAATTTCATACTTTAATTTCATTGATTGAGCTATGGTAAAAAAAGGTGGGAATTTAAAGCGTGCTCTCGAAGAATTATATGTTAAACAATTTCACATCCTTTTTACGTATGTTTTTTTTTAATAAAGTTTTCTATAACACAAACATTTTCCAAATGCTGTACCTATATGCAAATTTATATATTAAGAACTAATCTAATTTATATATTATAACTATGAACTCACTTAATTTTAATTTCATGTATGTAATTTTTATTTTTGATAATCTAAATATTTCATTTATTACAAATAGTTCACACATACATACTAACTTATAACTAGATAACAATTCTTACATTAAAATTATTTTAATGGTAATTATTTAACACACATATGTCCACTTGTTCAGGCTACTTGTATTTAATCACATTCACTCAGACCTTGTCCTCTCTGCTTATATTGTAGGTGGACTAGTCAGGCAACAGATGATACTTCGGAAATCAATGCTTATAACAGAAATGTAGATCAGACTAACTCTCGTAAATCACTAGGGCAGCATCCTTTTTACGATTTCTTAGCAGATTTTTATAAAATAAAAAGAGACTCAATTTAATTTATCGCCATATTTCACCCTTATCCGAGAAACTGTTGGCACCACAGTGACCTAACTTTTGGAGACAACACTCGAAGAATATTATTCCAAGTGAAGAGTTCCACCTATTCTGACTACTCTAGCGAAACGCAACAAAGATATCGCTGGAGCTTCGAAGGAATTCAAAGTAGGTTACTAAAGTTAAATTGAATTATTTTATCAACTTTGCCGATCGGTGAGCCAAGAGAATGATTTGATTTTTTTGTTTTGGTCTACAAAAGTTTAAAAACAGGAAGTCCTCAGCTTTCGTACATAAATGGTTCCTGAAAAAGGTGTCCAAAAGTTGAATGTGCACATGCATACAAATCTCGCCATTTCTCTATTGTATCGTGTTGTACTACACTTTTGTTGTATACAGTATAACTTCCTACATGTTCCTACAACCAACCAGAAAGATGTTCAATATGCTCTTAGTAAAAAAAACTGGAAAAACGTTTTAAAAACATTTGGTTTTTAACGGGGATCTAACCCACAATCTCCGAGTCGGGAGACAAGCGTCTTACCAACAATTGTGGGGGTAGGCGTCATCAAACAATTGTTGGGGTAGGCGAAGGACACAGAAGGCCAGATTTCCTTATTTCGGCACACATAATTCACCTGTTCAACATCCATCTTCTTATACAACTCATACGATTTCTTTGACTTTTTACATTTCCTTTTTTCAAAATATCTTGACTCGATCTAACCATGCTTTTCTTGGTTTTTCTCTCCCACGCCTTCCATTCACATTCGCATCATTTATTTGTTTTGTTAATCTTTCCTTATTCATTTGTTGGACGAGCTCAAACCATCTCGTAGTGCTTTTATTCATCTTATTCAACACGCCAGACACACTTTCATATTAATCCCTACTCACTTAATTCCGTATTCTATCATACATTTTTCCCCCACTTTTCTTCTCAGTACACGCATTTCTAGTACTAACTTCAAAAATTACTTTTTAGTTGAGATGTACTATTTCTATCAATCTACGAGACATTTCCATACGAAAATTGAATACACGAAAGTCGAAAACTGCCTGTATTTATATTCATACTTATCTATTATTTTCCGGTAAATTGAATGATTTGCGAAACAGCCCAGCTTAAGTTGACTTGGGGTTTTCTATGTTACAGAAAACTCAGAACCAAGGCAAAAGCCAGACACAGGGCTTAAAAACTAATCTTTTCAGCTGTTTGGACACCAGAAACAATATTAACGGTCGCAAGGGTTTGTTGAATTTCTTAAACTTGTTTTTAATCATTCACATCCCGTGGTCTAGGTCTAAGACGCTGGACTTCCACCCGGGGTTTTGAGTTCGACATCCGAAAACAAATAAAGGGTCCTAGTTTGATAAAACAGTTCTCCTAGTAACAATACATATACGCGCTAACGTGTACGAGTGTTTGCGCTTCTTCTCGTTTGGTATTATTGCCACCACGTGCGATAATGAACTGCGAGCTCTGTGCCTACTCCAGTGGTTCTAAAACCCGATGGCTTGATTGAGAAGGTTGAATGCAATATGTATTAATGGCGATTTTATTGTATACGGCAATCTCTTGTAACCAATTAGATAAGAGTTGTGCATATTCGTGTCAATTGCTGACGTTATTCTTTTAAAAAGAAAAAAAAATAAATAGAGTAGATATGATCGTAGTCATAAGTATTCTTATCCCAAATATTACGCGGCATGTGTCATTCGTATTCTTATCCCAAATATTACGCGGCATGTGTCATTCGTATTCTTATCCCAAATATTACGCGGCATGTGTCATTCGTATTCTTATCCCAAATATTACGCGGCATGTGTCATTCGAGGGGAATAGAACAGACTAGCGACCTTCCACAAGGAAGTCCAGTATGTAACAGCGCGACAATGCACCTCGTAAATCTTCTTCATGTCTCGTGTCCAGTAACCTCGATGTTGATAATCACCTAATCGAAAATGTATCTGTCTGGATATCTGTACATTCGCGAATGTTCAATTAAATAACCAAGACAGGAGCCTTCTACCGATTTTGCGTCGACCCTCAATTTCACCCATCAATATTAATTTTATCAAGTGGTAATTTATCTTCTCAATGTATGATCCAGACAAGGGAACCTTTCAGCATTTTTTTGTTATTTGAGATCTTTCGTTCTTCCCCTGCTCTACGCGGTACATCGAAGTTTGATTTTCTTGTTTTTCTATATACACTCAAATCCTGAATTTTAATTATACATACAAATATACCATCACGTAATTTCCCTGTCGGGGTGGGCAGAGAGTATAGAGCGCCAGACTTTCATATTTCGACAGATATCCTTAGCCTCTCTTACGTCCATATAACTTCAACGATTTCTCAGACTTTCTACGTTTCCTTTTTTTAGAATATCATTCACTTGATCCTACCACGCTTTCCTTAGTCTTATTCTCACAGTCCTTCCACTCACACTAGCACTTTATATCGTTTTGTTAATCTTCTTTCATAAATTTGTTCCAAACCATCTCGACATACTCTTCTTCGTGTTACTTAACACATCAACCCTGAGTTCACATTTATCCCTCATCACTTCAATCAATATTCTGTCATACATTGATACTCCATGTATTCTACTCTATACACACATTTCTAAAGCTTATCTCAGTATTTTTTCACGACCACGTTTCACTCCCATATACCAAAGTTGGCATCAAAATATTATTGTGGACAATCATTTTAGCTAATTTTGATACTGCGCGGTTCGAGTGTATGTGTTTAAGTACCCTATTGACTTTGTTTCCTATCGCTATACGCCGTTCGATATTCCTGTTAACTCTTCCATTATCTGAGTAAATAGTACCCAAATGGCAGAATTGGCCGACTTGTTCAATCTTTCATTATTTACCCATATGTCGCAATTACTTTTCCTGTCACACTTTTCTGTCCCCATTACTTTGTATTTCGCAATATTCATTCACAGATCTGTATCGTAAAAATTGTCAATGGTTGAAATCGGCCGTAAATTAATTTGCTAAATTTAATGAATAAATTAATTTGCTAAAAGGAAACAAGTGTAATAAGAGAAATTATTTTTATTAATAAATATAAGAGTATATGAATTATCATGTTTATTTCTTCCCCCAAATGAAACATATTTAAACAATGTATATCATATTCTATTTCGCCGTGTCCTCAATACTGAGGAACATGACTAATTGTTGAGCATATTCATATAGTTTTCTTGGGGAAAATAGTGCGGTGGTTACCCATTGTCTTTATTATAGGAATTATATACGATACATGTTGTACGTGTAAATATAGTTATTATGAGCCCTACTGGCAATACAGAATATGTTGGGGAGTGGTGTTAGGTCCCAGATAAAATGTGCATGTATGTGTTAAATGGGAGTAGGAGGGTAGTAGAAATATTTTTGAATATATTTGTTTATTTATTATTTATTTAACACTACATTGTAAAAACAATCTAGCACGTTTATTGCCAGGGGGCAGTCTCTTCTAACCAACCAGACAAAAGTTAATAAAGGAAGTTAAATGTTCGCTAAAAATATTAAAATTATCATTTTTATGAAATTTATGAACATACACATAATAAAAGTAAACGCGAGATATCATCAATAAAAGGAAAAGGAAAGAATGGTGGAGAGGAAATAAAAATCAGGAATGAAACGCGTTATGTTACTGACTAGAAATTAAGAGTTTTTTTCAGTCGTTTCTTAAAGCATGCCAAGGACGAAGCGAGTCTAATATTGATTTGTAACTGGTTACTTATGTAGATAGGAGTTTGAAGTATTAGGAGAAAGGATAGAGAAAGCACAAAAGTAGAAGTGACCGGTATCTGTGTCCTTCTACCAAGTTTAGCGTAAGGCCCTACGTAATTTTCGGACTGTATCCGATGTCCATACACGTATAGCTACATGTGTTCGAACAAGAGTTCGAAGTATCAGTGGACCAGGGGCTGAGTGCTTTCTAGGTGACCCTACACAGTTAAGACACTGCCAGTCTTCGGATCCACTGGAGTGATCATATTACAAATGTCTCGGTCATGCAATGCTCCAACTGTAAATCTATAGAGGATATGGTTGTAAAAGCGAAATTGTGATGAACCGGACATGTTATACGAACGAGTATATGCGATCATAGGCTCCCAAAACGCGTCTTGTACGGAGAAGTAGTGGGCAAGCGAAGAGTTCACTTGCCCACTACTTCTCCGTACAAAGGAGAAAACGCTATAAAGACAGTCTGCGAGAGTCGTTGTGCGGAGCGCCTGAGGACTGGGAGCAGGTGGCTCAGGACCGTGGAGAATGGGCAACCATCTGTTCTCGGACTGATCAGCGTACTACGAACATGTCAGGCGACTCAGCAGGATCCACATGTATGTAACATCTGCGAGAAGGAGTGCGCATCCAGGACCGGGCTGCTTTCTCACAGAAGGTCACATGATCGACGTGAAAGAGCAGCTCAAGATTCACGTTGGTGTGGTGAGGAGATCCTCAAATACGAGGCCCAGCAATGACGACGACACTAGCCAGTAACGTACTACCGCTTAACATCTATCTACAATTGTGATATGATATATTTTCACCAATTTCCCCTAAAAGTAAGGGGCCCAAAAATAATACCTTGCACACAACACTTGGAAAGCCAAGTTACAGCATTGCTTGTCAGGCAACGCGGTTGGATCGTCATTGGGGTCCGTTTGTTTCAAATGAATGAATCAAAAGTTGTAAAATCTTTCACAAAAGCGTAGTTTTATTTTCTTTACTTCCCTTAATAGCGTCAGTAACTTTCGTTGAAGATGCGTCTGTCAGATAAATTACTCAGAGAGATTATCTATGGCACGAGGGCGCTGAAGAGAGTATAATATTCTCTATGCCTGGCACTCTCCCGCCTGAAACAAAGACACCAGGCGGCCCTTATCAATGGATTGTAACGCTCGACTTGAAATATCGCTAGTTTAACAAAAGAGTATTTAGCGATAAAATAGGTATTCGATTTAACACCCCAAATTTGAGCGCAAAGTCTTATGAATTAAATAATACATTTTTTTCTTGAATCTAAAAAAAATGTTTGTCTCACTTCGTAGTGTCATGTTTATAAATTTTTAATAAAATAAATAAACTCTTATTTTCTTTATTCACTGCTGTTTTATTTGAGTTCACTACCGGTTTCAATGGCCTCTGTCTTCTTCGTCAGTTCGTCTACACCTGACGAGGAAAACGGAGATCTTTGAAACCGGTGATGAACTCAAATAAATCAGTAGTGAATACAAAATAAGTGTATTATTTATTTTATTAAAAAAGTTATGAATACTACATGTTTGTTTGTGTATTTATTTAAAAATCTTTTTTTTTTTAACCTGGCGAGTTTATTGCCATGTGGAAATCTCTTCCAACCAACCAGAAAGATGTTTTAATAGGCCCTAAGTGAAAACCAGACTGGAATCCTATTTTTAAATAAATCTGGGTTCCAGCGGGGATCGAACCCGCAGCCTCCGGATTGGCAGACAAGTGTCTTACCACCAGGCCACGGAGGTCGTATGTATTATTATTATAATTAAATAATGACATTTTAATTAATTAATCTTATGTATTATTATAATTAAATAATGACATTTTCAGACATATATGTATATAGTATTTGTTTTGTAAGTTTACTATACTCAACTCATTCTTTCAGTGGGGACCAAATATATTGTAAGGTCCAAAAGTGTCCAGCCTAAGAATATAAAAATGGTAATAGAATTAAACAAAAAAGATATACTTTTCAATGTAAAGGGTGTTTTTTTGGGTGTTTTTTTGGGTGTGATAGGATTTTGAATTGGCCGCCAAGATCGTGCGATTTAACGCCTCTAGATTCTTTTCTTCGGGGTTATGTTAAATCACAGGTTTACACCAACAAACCCAAGACGCTTGATGAACTTGAGGCCAACATTTGTCGTGTTATTGGCGCCATACAGCTGGAAATGCTCCACCGAGTCACCGAAAATTGGCGTGCTCGAATTGGCCAGTGCAAAAGAAGCCGTGGAAGCCATTTGAACGATATCTTGTTTAAATCATAAACGGCATGAAATATTCTTCCAAATTAAACCTTCAGATCTATTTTTGGTTTATTAGTTGTTGTTTTATTTTATTTTAAAGTTCTATCCTTCTTAATGGGAAACTCATCTTATGATCGGTTAAGGTGCATAAGCCACTAGCCAGCCACAGTCAATATTTGATATATACCTTATACATAAAACAATAATTGTCATTAAACAACCTATCAATTGAATTCAAATACACGGCCATTTAAATAATTTATATGTATTTTATTTCAAAAACAAATCCTATCACACCAAAAAAAACACCCTATATATCTTTTTTGTAATCACTATGTAGTCCTGTTTTTTTAATAGATAAATTAATTAGGAAAATGTAAATGTGTTAGTCAACCCTTGTAAAATATTGCTAGACTGTTCGTTTGCTGAAGTGCAATAGCTTGCACACAATAAACCGACACACGCACAAGCGTCTTCCACCCACAAGATAACTGACAGTCATACCCGATTACGAAGGATTACCTATAGGATGGGCGGCCAACAGGTCTATAGCGAAACAATTTTTGGTCGATCGCGGCCGTCTTCGTAACTTACAATATGGCGTGCGATGTTAGCAAATCTCATTACGCGCATACACTTGTCAATCTTTTTTAATATGTAGATATGTGTATACATCAAATAAATGTACGAGTATGTGTTTTATTTAACATGTATAAGTTTTTTTTCCTTAGTATTTTTTTAGTGACATAAGTTCTGTTCATACTTATTAATAAACTTTTCGAACATTATTTTTCGTATAAAGTGAGATATCATCAATTAAAAGAAAATGAAGGGACGGTGGAGAGGAAAGGAAAAGAAAAATCAAGTCATCTTTTTTTTTAACATGGGTATTGTGTATTTAATCTCGCGAATTTGATATATTGATTGCGCCAATTTTTTACGCAAAAAGTCCATCGCGACAAAAAACAAGTTGGCTACCCCTGGCCTATAGTAATACATTTTATGGCACAGTTTCTCAACTTTTGGGTTGAGACCTAAAATTGTTTTGATTCGTATTATAAATGATGTATCGGACGTATGCGTCAGCCAAAACATATGATGTATTTGTTTTCCTGTTTGTTATTTGGTACTTTTATGATATGATATTTTGATTTCATTTAGTATTTCAATGTATAAATTCTTGGGTATTTTTTTATGATTTGTATGTAAATATTATGTTTGTTGAGGTCTGTGCTGTGTCACGATCATAACTGAAATGCTTCTTATGCGCGGCCATCGCGAGATAGTATCAAAAGTCAGCCGGCCCATGCACGCGAAAACTTGCGAGAATTGTGATATTTTGCAAGTTATCACGGCATGCACGGGGGAAAACAGGCACTTGCGATGAGCGATATGCCTCACATAAGGAGCGCCAAAACCCAAAAAATACATTCTCAGTTCACTCCAGTCTACTGAATTTTACTTGCGACCATCTACTACCTGTTAAAGAGTAATCTCTTCACCCTGCTACTTTTACCGAACGTTTCACCGTGACCCGAAATCTCCGAGCATTGAACAGCAGCCATCCACCTATTGTTACAGTCTTTTTCTTTGTACCGGTGCCGTACAAATGAGTTGCGAAGTTTTCCAATATTAACAATATTTTAATGCATACATACATACAGAACAAAAGACATCCATACATACAAACCATCACACTGTTCCCGAGCAGGGCTAGGCAGAAAATACAGAGCTCCAGACTTTCCAATCACAAAACACATATTTCGCCTCTTCCACATTCATACATTTCCCTTACTTGTTACTTTTCCATCTTTCAAAATATCATTCACTTGATCCAACCATACTTTCCTTAGTATTTCTCTTGCATGCTTTTCACTCACATTTGCACTGAATATATGTTTTTGTGATATCTCTTCATTTATTCGTTTCAATTCGTAGAAATTTATTTAATTATTATCGTAATTTGTTTTATCAAACACTGTTTATACCACTTTTTGTAACGGTATAACCCTACCAGTTTCAAGGCTTTCATCTCATCATCAGAGGAGCACAAACAAGTCATGTATCTGCTCCCCTGATTATGAGGTGAAAGCCTTGAAACCGGTAGGATTATAACGTTATAAAAAGTGGAATAAATAAAGTGTTTGATAAAACAAATTACAATGTTTTTAAACCTCCACAATGTTAATACCTTAACTATAAATAATTCATTATCATCTGTACGTGTTATTTTATTAATCTTGACTTGGGTCGCGTAACAAAAACTACCCTAATCTGGGTCACGGCTTAAAAAGGTTTAACATACAATATTTTAAGGGTTAGTCAAGGCCATGACGCTATTTTTATAGCCGTTTCCTCCTTAGTATATCTATCACATTCGGAACGCGAAAAAAACACTATTTTTGATCCGGAATGATAAAAACGGGACAGATAATAAAAAAAAACAAAAAAAAAGCTTTTTGCAGGATGTTTTCATGAAATAAAAACATTTTATCTCCGTTTTCAAAGCGGAATTTCAAATTATTCCATTGACGTATGTTCTTGCTATTATTTTTAATGGTAGGTTTTGTGTTCATAAAATAATAATCAAAGCACTTGGAAATAAAAAAAAATATGGAGTCATTTTAAGATTTTACTATAAAAAAAAACTTTTTTAACTTATTCAGACCGGGCGTCCTTTATAATGGACACAGAGTTCATATGCACTTTGTAAACAACTTTGTGGTATCTTTCTGCTTCCAATGATAACAAATAAAGTGTAGGATACTGTATTATCGACTTTGAACGTTTAGGACGCCATCTATCTGAACGTATACAACATAATATTGCATTTAGTATAAATAATAAACTCGTAAGCAAGAATATTTTTTTAAACCTTAGAATTAATTCAAGGTGTTAAGAGGTTAGGGCTTCTTCAGGTGGCGAAATTAAATTTTGACATCATGTCGGCCAATTATGTTTTCCATCTGAGTTCTCAAGGGAATATGTAAGGAGAAAACTATGATACCGTCATCCGAGGGCTAGTTGATAAAACGCCTGTCTTTTAACGCGAGGGTTGAGGGTTTGATTATCTTGTTAGTACGACATTAATTATATAGTAGGTATTAAATCGTAACTAAGACAACACTTGTTGTTACACACGGACGTAGGTATAACATATGTTACATTTGTTTTTGTGCTGTTTGTGCTTGTCTTTATACTGCTTCATGTTGTCGTGTTGCTGCTTCTCTAGAGTCTCACTTGCTCGTTGTGATTGACGCGATCGTCTCTTCCTTTTGTCATCTGCAACTTTTAGCAGCAATCTTCTAATTTTAATCCATAGTAATACCAGTAAGTCTGTAATACTTTGAATTAAACTTACAGTCTTACAGAAGCAATCAAAAACAAATAACTACTGACGCCTCTTTAATATATTTCTGGTTAGTTGGAAAAGATGACCACGTGGCCATTAACCCACCAGGTTATACTATATACAACGAAAGTGTAATACAACATGTAAAGAAGTATGAAAGTAGACGAGCTGAGAGCTGTTACTTCTCATTGTATATAGTAAAACATGGCGGCGAAAGCGTAATAAAGGTTTTTTTAATTCTTGGATAAAACACAGACGGCGTCGCGAATTTGCCAGGACTTGTGACATTTGTGAAGTATAATGTATGACATTTATACAAATGGAGTCGTATACAAAATACAACAACGCGTTCAAATTGATAATTATTTTATGTATTGTAATCTCCGGAAACGGTGATGGTACCAAGATCGGCTACCAAGATCATGTGATCTGACACCGTTGGACTATTTTCTCTGAAAGCCAGGTCTATAAGAATGACCCTCAATCAATTCTTGAGCTAAAGGACGAAATTATTCGCGTTGTTCGTGAGTTAGAACCGCAATTATGCCAAAATGTCATCGAAAAATTTGACAAAAGAGTGGACTTCTGTGGAGCTGCAAGTGGGCATTTGGATTACAATACATCAAATAATTCAACACTTTGAACGCATTGTTGTATTGTATATGACTCCATTTTTATAAATGTTATACATTACACTTCTCAAATGTCACAAGACCCAGGCAAGTTCGCGACGCCATCTGTGTTTTATCAAAGAATTTTAAAAAATCGCTCAATTTGAAAGACCCTTTATATATTGTATACTTAAATATATTATTTCTGAATATTTCCGTTCTTATAATTTTAATATTCCTAACTACCTACGGTTTATACTAAAAATGAATGCCGCTACATATGTAAGTCTGTCTGTTTGTCTATGCATTATTCTCTAGAATGGCGAAACGGATTTTTATTCAGTTTCTCCAATTCTATTAGTGTTTTCCCAGATTATGTAAGAATGACGAGAGATATCAAACGGCGTATGGCGATAAGAAATAAAGTCAATGGGGCGGTAAAACATATACACTCGAACCGGATAGTATTAAAATCTGCAAAAAATGATTGATTGCCCACATTAATATTATCTACATACTTTGATGTACAAGAGTGAAAATTGAACGTGGAAAGAGACTGGAAAGACTCAAATAAATGCTATATAAATGCGTACACTTAGAAGAATACACGTAGTGATAATGTACGACAGAATACGAAAATAAGGGATTAGGGATGAATGGGAACTCAAGGTTGATGTGTTCAGTAAGATATACTCGTACTTGGGCACGTGGAACGATTGAATGAAGGAAGGCTAACAAAACAAATATACAGTACCAATTTGAGTATAAGGCGTAGTATATAAGGGAACAAGTAAGAAGTATAGGAAATCAGAAGGTATGAAAAGGTATATGCATGAGAAAGGTGAAATATATGTATTGAGATAGGAAAGTCTGGCGCTGTGCCAATCTAAGTAGAGAAGGGGTGTGATACTATGTATTTATGTATGTCAGTTATTTCTTGAGAAAGGTTTAGGCGTATAAAAATAGTTACGTGTGTACAACCTATTATATGTTGTTTGATGACTTTCTTGTAATTCTATAAAAAGTAATCTCGCTCTTGGTGTAAGAACTTGAGGTTGATTGACTCACAATCACTCCTTTCTACGTTGGGTATTGATTTAAAGCATCCACTTTTCTGTAATCTTCTTTTCCCAGTGTCATGTCAGGTCCCCCCAACGTTGAATATCATCTGAGAGTGGACATCTTTGTCCCCGGCAGCCCGAAAAAGATCTCTCACGCCCCTTATGCCAGTCCAATCACGTATATTGCGGAGCCAGGAGATTTGCCTCCTACCAACATCTCTTCGGCAGTCTATTTTGCCTTGGATGATCAGGTGCAGTAATTTGTACTTTGCTCCTCTAAGTACATGATCCAAGTAGGACACCTTTTGAATTTTAATATTAGTCAGCAACTCTCTATCAACTTTGGCTCTTTGAAGAACCCTCGTGTTGCTGACCATATCCGTCCAGGACATCCGTAGCATTCTCCGGTGTATCCACATTTCGAATGCTTCCAGTCGGTTCATACTACCAACTTTGAGGGTCCATGATTCCACTCCATGCAATAACACTGACCAAACGTAGCATTTAACTAACCGTTGTCGAAGTTTCAAGTTTAGATTATCATCGCAGAATACGCTTCTCATTTTATTAAAAACCGCACGAGATTATTCAATTCTGCACTTGACTTCGGTTTCTGGGTCGAGGTCTTCCACTAGGATACTTCCGAGGTATTTAAATTTTTTCACTCTCTCTATATCAGCACCGTTCAATGTAAGACGTGTTTTCTGTAATAACACGCCTCAATAAAAGATTACGTTTTCTCCCGAATCAGTAAAGATTGGCATATTGAGATACTGCGTGCTGCACTGCGCGAGATTCACCCGGAAGAGTCAAATATATATTTTTGACGAGACAAATAAATCTACTTATTCTTCCTTAATTTGTCTAATCTGGATCTAACAAATCAAAAAACGAGTTTTTAAGAGACTTTAATTAAAATGTTTTTGAATGGCTTTACTAACTCAATATATAAGATGAAATATTAAGTTTAATTTCGTCGTGGCCCAGCAAAATACTGTTTCTTAGTGGGGCAGCATCGGTCCGGGGGGCATAATTTACAATAAGAAGCACTGGCCTAGTTAATATGAAGTCTACCAACTAACCAGATTATTGCAGGTTAAATTCCCATCGGTGGGTTCCAGTTTAGTTTCACATAATATGTCTGAAAGTGCCTAGACTGAACAGTGTGTATGGTGATAGAACGCTGCGAGACGTAACGAGAGACAAGAAGTTTGAATCGATTGAATAATAAATTGTGAATGAAAAATAAAAAAAACGTTTCGACTCTGTATGAAAATAGCCGAATAAATACTGTGGAAATGCGTGCACTTAGAAAAATATAATACACGGGGTGACAATGCATGATAGAATACGAAATTAAATGATTATGGATGAATGTGAAGTTAAGATTTCATGTGTTGATTATGATGATCTCTTTGAGATGGTTGGTCACGTGGAACGAATAAATGAAGAAATATAACACAACAAAATATATACAGTGTTAATGTGAGTGAAAGGCGTGGTCGAGGATGACCAAGGAAAGTATGTTTGAATTAAATTGGTGATATTTTGAAAGAAGGAAACGTAGAAAGTCAGATAAATTGTATGAGGAGGTGTATGGATATGGAAGATGCGTAAAATGTGTCAAGATAGGAAATCTGAGGCTCTGTTTTCTCCGCTTACTTCGCCAATGAAATGGCGAAATAGTATGTAACATATGTATGGTTGATCACTAATGTATTTTAATATAAATGTGGATTTTGGACATTTCATTTTGATATTTTTTTGTATTTGAATCTTATAAATTTCTTTATAGTTTGTTTTTAATATTATGTAAAAATTGTTATACTTTGTTTAAAACAGCAAGAGCCTTTGCCGAAAGACTTTCAGTCAGTGGAGCAAATTATTTGTTATTCGATACAATGGGCAAAGTATGAGTGTCAAACATCCTGCGGATGGAAGACGGGTGTGTGTGTGTATTGGTTTATCATGTGAAAACTATTGCTCTTCATTAAACACACTCTTGACAGATCAAAACCCGAAGTTCCGACGGCAGTTCAGTTCAGTTTGATTCCACCAGCACCCTCGCCGTGATAGGGGACAAAAGAAGTACCCATCCAGAGCGATCTACACTAGAAGAACGAAATCGTCTTTATTTGTTTATGAGCCCGTAGGGATGAAAAAGGAGCTGCCCAAAGTGACTGCTTCTCTGGTAACGACACACCTGAGTGTGATAAGAATAGTAGTAACGAAGGACTTAAGGTGCGACATCACTGGAGAAGGAAAATTACTCGCTGAGTAATAAATATATTTATGAAATAGCTTAAGGCTTAGAGTTCAAACAGTTTAGCAAGTTGCCAGCACTTGCAAGGAAAATTTCAAATACAGCAAAACTATAATTTGACGTCACTAGATCGGAGTAACCAATCGGTCCGAAGATAAACTGAAGTAAGACAGAGTGGAGTTCCCTTCGGAAATTATCGACTCGATTATCATCGCAGTGCAAGATTGAAACTAAAGTGTTTGCCATTTAAGTCTACATCTGAGTGTTAGAGATATAGATGGTGTGTGCAGGTTTAAGAAGCACTTAAAGACAACCCTTCTTGGGAGGTCTTATCAAAATTGAAGATTATACATGAACACAGCATACACAACACTAGACACAAACCGAACGTTTAATCAGATTTTCAAAAGATCAACAAAGAGTTTATTGTAGTTCGTCTTCTTTTAATAATTTTCTGCGGTTTTCTTACCAAATATGTTTTTCTATACAGATACAGGGAAGTACCTTGCCTAATGGCAGCAGTTACCACCATCTTATCATTACACTTAACTTATGTTGTAATAATTTTAACCTGTCAATAAAAGTGAGTTCGAATCACGAATTTGAGCGCCCTTGAAGAAAGTCTACTCTCTAAACGGCGCTATATATATTGTCATATAATTATTATTAAGAGGGAATGAAGTGATTAGGGATGAATTTGAACTTACGGCTGATATATAGATATGATGTAAGGTAAAGAAAAGCACTTTTGAGATGGTTTGAGAATAGAGAACGAATGAATGAAGAAACACCATCAAAACAAATATATTATATAATGCAAATGTTAGTGAAAGTATGGTTGGATTACGTAAATAATATGTTTAAAGAAGGAAATGTAGAGTCTAAAACATCTTTGGGGTTATATGAGGAGGTGTATGGATGTAGAAGAGACAAAAGATTTGTCTCGTGATAGGAAAATCTGGTGCTTTCTTCTCTCTATCTACCCTGATAGGGAGACTACATGATAGTTTTGTTCTACCCTGGCTTGAGTAGTTATCAATAACTTTGTTTCTTTCTTAGATGGAGCATAGTTGATTCCTATAGTTGATTCCCTGTTTTAATGGGTTGAGGTAACAGAATTAAGTAGATGCTATCTCCACAGATAAATAAAGACAAAACAAAGCTGCTGACTGTAGGCCGAGCGCAGCACCAGATGAGAATAGTGATGTCGGGTAAACCACTAAAGAACACCAAGGAGTTTGTCTACCTCGGGAGCAAAATAACATGGGACGGTCGGTCCAAGAGCGAGGTCGACAGCCGTATACATCAGGCTAGACTTGCATTTAATAAAAGGTCGAAAATAATAGAATCAAATAATATAGACCTAAAACTGAGAATACTCCTCATCAAGACCTATGTATGGAGTATCTTGATGTACGGCTGCGAGACATGGTGCCTATCCGAAAGAGATAGACGAAGACTAGAGGCTTTTGAGATGTGGTCCTATAGAAGACTATTAGGAATTTCCTGGAGAGACCGCATCACAAATGAAGAGGTTCTCCAACGAATCGAAGGAGGAAGGCACCTGCTCAGGATCCTGTCCGAAAGGCGTGCAAGATGGATCGGTCATATAATACGACAAGAGGGCCTCTTGCATGCCATAATGGAGGGTATGACCGAGGGGACAAACTCTAGGGGACGCCCACGCCGAGAGTACCTGGAGGACCTGTTGGTGGACGTGCGCTGCTCAACATATACAGACTTAAAAAGAGCCGCACAGGACAGGGGGGAATGGAGGAGAAGAGTTCAAATTGCTGCAAACCAGTCTTAGGACTGCAACCACGGAAGAAGGATTAATAATAAAAAGAAAAAAACTCTTAAAGCTAAAAGTTTGACAACAGCTTTTAGAATGACATCTTAGAATATTTAGCATGACATATTTATACGTTACAATATGGCTCCAATGGTGGGCGAAAAGAGGAACAGTTGACCAAATTATTATTCTAAAAACATGTTTAAACACGTTTTGTTAACACATGGGTACTTTTTGAAGGGTAATTAATTGAATGAAGTTGGTCCCCACAAAACAGAGACAAAGAAATGTTATGATTAAGGTCAGCGCATGTGGACATTTACAGGTGTACACAATACTGATAGGTAACCTAAACCTGCCATGGTTAAAGCAATGAGACAAAGAGGTTTATGCTTACTTATAAAATAAACTGAACAAGTAATAAGTACTTAAACTTGCCAGCAGGGTTGTGGAGTTGGCAAAAAAATTCTACTCCAATTCAGACTCCAGAAACTTAAAATATTTTACTCCAACTCCTGCTTTGACTCATATTACAGTACATATAGTATAACATATTGCTAGCCAGTTATACTTAATAACGTGGCGTGACTACTTAATACCAGAACAAATTTCTCCTGACTTCATACCGAACAGCGTGAAGAGACCCTCCAACACCACATCCTCGCTTGGAGCGTAAAGTTCTCTTAAAGTCAGCAGAAGCGCAGCAATCCTCTAATTGCTGCCCTAAGGGCTAACGAGACTAAGTCCGATCTACCTTTCCGTTATAAGTACAGGCTCCTGAAGCATCATCTGTTGCCTGACTAGTTCACCTACAGTATTAGCTGGAAGGACCAAGGTCTGAGTGAATGTGATGGAATGTACGAGTAAATAGCCTGAACGAGTGAACATGTACGTGTTAAATAATTAGTTGTAATCATTGTTATCTAGTTATAACTAACATATAGGTGTTACTATTTCTAAGTAATTCAATATTAAGATTTTTTTAAATAAAATGACATGTAGGAAATTTAAATTTTGTTAGTTCATAGTTAATAGGTTAGTCAAAAAGTTTTGATAGCGACATCTATGGAGCAGTAGAAAAACCAAAACTTCTACGCCATTTTAATATTTCATCTTTCATAAGAACGTACTCAAAATTTCATTTCTATCTGTCAATTCATTATTTGTTTACAAGCCATTTGAAGTTGACGTGTCAGTGTATTTTTTAACAATGGAAAAATCCGAATATCGTGCAGTGATTAAATTCTTTGTTTTGGAAGGTTTATCGGCTACTGAGATCCATGCAAAGATAGTGAAAGTATTAAAGGAGTCTTCTCCTTCATTTCCAACCGTTCACCGATGGTTTTTGGAGTTTAAGCGTGGCCGTACAAGCGTTGAAGACGATCCACGCTCAGGACGTCCAAAAAGTGCATCAACACCAGAAATCATAGCGAAAATACAGGATATGGTTTTGGAAGATCATCGTTCGACTATGGATGTGATAGCTGACACCATAGGCATCTCACATGGAAAAACATGGCATATTTTGGCTGAAGTATTGGGTTTCAAAAAACTGTGTGCACAATGGGTGCCGCATTTGCTAACAATGCAACAAAAACACGTTCGAATGCGACTTTCTCAGCAACATTTGGAGCAATTTCGAAAGGATAAAAAGGATATTCTGCATCGATTCATCACTATGGATGAGACTTGGGTCTACCACCATGATCCTGAATCAAAACAAGAGGCTAAGGAGTGGTGTGAACCAGGCACTTTGGCTCCGAAGCGAGTTCGTGTCCAGAAATCGGCCAAGAAGGTGTTAGCGTCAGTTTTTTGGGATGCAAAAGGAATTTTATTGATAGATTATCTCCAAACTGGTAAGACAATCAACTCTGGTTATTATTGTGACCTTTTGGACCAGTTGGATGAAAAAAATTGTGAAAAAAGACCCGGTTTGCAGAAGAAAAAAATCATTTTTCATCAAGACAATGCACCTGCTCACACAGCTCAAAAAACCATCGCGAAAATCAATGAATTGGGGTACGAATTGTTGCAGCATCCACCCTATTCGCCAGATTTAGCTCCCTCTGACTTCTGGCTGTTCTCACACCTCAAAAAATTCCTTCGTGGAAAGCATTTTTCATCAAACGAAGAGATTATAGCCGTCGTAGAGGAGTATTTTGCAGGCCTTCCAGAAAGTCACTTCCGTGATGGGACAACAAAGTTGGAAGATCGTTGGACCAAGTGTATTGATCTTATAGAAGACTATACTGAGCAATAAAAATGATTTCCCCCCAAAAAAAATGTATTTTCATTTCCGCTTTCAAAACTTTTTGACTAACTAGTATAATATTTTAATAGATTTTGTTTTTTTTTAATACTATTTTTGTAAGTTTTTTTTGTGCTTTTTGAAAATTTGTGAAGTTCCACCTATCTGATTCCGTCTTTTATACTTTATTTAGAATTTATATTTAGTTTATGATTTATGTTTTGTGTTTTTTTTTTTGCGCAGTGTGGACGGCCTCGTATGTGATTTTTACTCTTTGATACCTGTTTCATTCTGATTGTTTTTGTTGTAATTGTGTAATTTTTTTGTATTCTATATTCTATCAATCTTAATGTGTTGTGCACTCACTACTGGCTCTTTTTGTTATAAAGTATATAGTTCCGTTTACTTATAAATAAATACCTGTAATATATGCCTTTGGCAAATGTTTGTGTTATAAATTACTTTATTAAATAAAAAAAAGTAGTTTTTTTGTAAATAATGTGTACGGGGATTCCTCGTCATACTACACGCTATTTGTACAAAAATGGTATAATGGTATAAATACCATAATATCATAATATAATTTATGTAGCTAATAAATTTAAATTAGGGCCCGGAAGAAGACAGATGTCCTGGCTGCGGAATGTGAGGGAGTGGACATTGACAGACAGTGGCATCCGGAGTGTGGAGGAGCTGTTCCGGGCGGCTCAGGACCGAGACGGATTCGCCGAAGTGATCGCCAACGTTGGGGGGACCCGACAGGGCACTTAGAAGAAGAAGAAGAATAAATTTAAAAAAATATAATTTTCTTAAATTCGGAGTTAAATTTAGAATAGCATCTTCCAATGCCGACTCTGATCCCGACTCCACAACCTTCGACTCCACAACCATGTTTATCAGGTTTGCCTCCGACTCCACAACCCTGTTTAACACTATGTATGTATTGTACATTAATAAGCGTAAAAATATCGAAAGCCATTTTTTCGAAGGTTTTTAGAGTTATTACCTTACAGAACTTGTGTAACAAAATTACGCACTGAATATAAAAACATGTCTAATAGCAGTTAGTGGAAATTAGACGCATCTTTCATTAAATTACTGTAATTTAGTGTGGAATTTTTGATGATAAAATACGACAATTTATTTGGAATTTAGTGAGTCACCGTCGCACTTCAATGGTACTTGTATAATAGTAGTATATTACAGTTTTGTTGTCAACTGTACAAACTGCTGGATTTATTGCCATATGGCAATCTCTGGTGAGCTAGAATAATTTTAAATGCCTTACTTTCAAACCATATTCCGCTTGAATTTGTATCGTGTCATTTGACAATCTCTTCAAACCATCCAGAAAATAAGTTAAAAACTGCCATGTATACATCACACCGTTCCCTACTGGGTAGGCAGAGAGGACAGAGCGCCAGATCTTCTTATCTTGATACGTATATTTCGCCTCGTTCATATCCATATATCTTTTCAAACAACTCCTACGATTTCTCTGGCTTTTAGTTCATCATCCAACTGTTCTCTTTATTTGTTTGGTTATTCTTTCTTCATTCATTCGTTCCACGTGCTAAAACCATATCAAGTGTTAATATTCATCTTATTCAACATTAATATTACCTTAGTTTCACATTAATATTAATCACGTCATTCCGTATTCTGTCATACATTGTCACTCCGTATATTCTTCTCAATGCATGCATTTCTACAGCATTTATTCGGCTCCTATCAATATTTTTCCACATCCATATTTCCCTCCCATGCATCGAAGTTATTGACACCAAAATACTATTGTGGACTATCATCTTAGCAGGTTTTGGTACCGTCCGGTTCAAGTATATATAAATGTTATAGTGTATGATTGTTTCATATCGCTATACGACATTTAATATCCCTCTTAACTCTTCCATCATCTGAGAAAATAATATCCAAATAGCAGAATTCCTTAACTTCTTCAATTCTTTCATTACTCACCCATATATCACATTTACTTTTCCTTTCACATTTTATTATCACCATTACTTTTCATCCTGCAACATTCATTCTCAGAGCTTTCTCTTCGCATCTCTCATAAAATTTACTTATCAAACTCCGCAATTCATCTTCACTCTCCACCAGCAAAAATAAGTCATTGTATACAGTAATCCGGAAACGTTCCCGTCATACATTGTGACCCTATGTATTTTTCAAGGTGCGCGCGCACGCGTTGCTTAAATATTTATTTGGCTCTTTTAAGTATTTTTCCACATCCACGTTTCACTCTCATACATCTAAGTTGGCATTCAAATACTGTTTTGGACTATCAATTCAGCATAATTTGATATCGTCCGGTATATGTTTTATAAAGTTATACATACGTTATATGTTAAACAATGAAAACTAGAGTGTATATGTCGAACTAACTTTTAGGGAAAACCAGACTGGATACGTAATTAAAAAAAAATGAGTATCAACAGGATTTGAACAAGCAAACCTCGGGATTTAAGGCAAACGTCTTACCAACTAGGCCACGGAAGTTGTCATAAACACGTTAAAATAACGAAAAATTTACTAAACTTGGTCAAGAAATGAATCATAAATATCATATAACAATATACACAGCTTAAAGAATAACAACCCTAATCGCTAAAAATCCTTCAAATCACAATTTACTTTTTAAAAAAACTTTCAATTCCTTCTTTCAATAATTTATTGGTCAATTACTTTTATTGGTCGTCCTCGACCATGAAATAAGAAATGTAATAAATCTTAATATTGCATAGTTTGAATTTACGTTGTTTAATGCCCCGTTGACTTTATTTCCTATTGCGACTCATCGTTCAGTAGATTGTTCCACTTTTTCGTCGTCTGAGAACATATTTCCAAACAGCAGAATCCCTTGTTCCTATGTTTTATTGTTCACTGAAATACACATTTATTTTTTCAATCAGCACTGCATTTGGATTTTACAATATTCAATATCCCATATTTTTCTCCACATTTCACTTACATATGTCGTTTAGTGCCCCGTTGACTTTGTTTCCTATTGCAACTCGTCGTTCAGTATATCATTTCACCTTTTCATCGTCTGAGAGCACATTTCCTAAATAGCAGAATCTCTTGTTCTAACATTTCCTTCATCACTCTTATATCACCCTTTTCTATCAGAATTGCATTTAGATTTTGTAACAATAATTCTCAGATTCTTCACATTTCACATGCAATTTAATTACACGTGTCTTTTAGTATCCCATCGCTTTTGTTTCCTATTGCAACTCGACGTTCAACATATCGTTCTACTTTAACAAAAAAAGAATAATGATAAATAAATAAATAATTTTGAAAATAATAACAAAATATAAAAATACTTTTCTTTAACCTTAAAAATCGATAAATAGATTTTAGTAACACGTGTTTTCATCGTGTTTTTTTTTTCGATAGCACTTACACATGCATGTCTCTAAAAATTTATATAACCTTTTCATACATTTCTCGGCGAAATAAAAACAAAAAAAGATGACTGAAAAACGTCACAAAACAACAAATACAAAGCGAATATTGTAAATAGAACAATAATCCAACAAAATTAACAATGATTACAACAAATTCAATTACGATAACACAACTGACATGCAATAATTTTTGACAATGTTAAATCGACATACCATCACGCGACTGGTGTTATTTGTTGTCCATATAATTTATTTAGAACTGCACAAGAAAAGTTATACAGTAATAAACAGTTATTAATTAGTTTATGGTCAATAATAAATTTCACACTACCATAGTATAGTTTTTTTTTTATTATGATTTTTGAAATAAAAACATTAAGGAGCGTTTTTGAAATTCGTATGAGAACGTCAGAAGAAGAAAATGGCAGGCCGACGCGCGCGCTTTCCTCGACGGGCGGCGACCGACTGAAAACTGAACGCGCGCGCCCCCTTTGTAAAGGGGACAGACATTCAGGATTCAGTCCAGTGGCTTAACGTCAATGGTATTGCAAGCTTGATATGGGAGATAAAATTCCCTCCTCCCATAAGTCCCTCCTCCCCTAACACAATCTCTATGAACGAATCAGATTCCCTTACAGTGCGATCGTACCTGCGATTTTTTTTTATTTAGTTATACTTAAATTAAAGATCTGTCTCTAGTTTCCTGGCACCGAAGGGAGAAAATAATAGCATCGGCACCGGTATAAAGTCATATACCACAAATAAATAGGAAATTTAAATACATACACACATATAATCACGTCGCGTCCATTGCGGGGTATGCAGAGAGAACAGATCTCCAAACTTTTTTTATCTAAACACGCAACTTTCGTCTCCACGTGTAAATATTAAAATTTTATTAAATAATAAAAGAACAAAAATAAAAATATTATTGATGAATTGAAACTTGGATCAGGCAGAATATGAATATTTGTAACATTAATATGTTGTGGAGATATCTGCACTAAAAAAATTAATACATGAATAATTTAGATGTTTATTAATTTATTTTACTAACATATTATTTATATATTTTATTATTTATATATAACGAGACTTATTTGTGATCCCCTGATGATGAGGTGACAGTCTTAAAACCGGTAGGGTTATACCGTTACAAAAAGTGGAATGAACAGTGTTTGATAAAACAAATTACAATGTTTATTTATTTGTTTTATTTTAACACTTTTATGTAAATATATCTGGAAAATTTATTATTTTAAAGCAATTTCTTCCAATGAACCAGATATTGTTTCAAAATTAGTATCGGTATCCGTGGCCGTGTTTTAAACTTAGTAAATGAAAATAATACTTGAGAAAAAGTAATAAAACATAAAATAAATCTCAAGAAAAATGGAGGTAAGAATATGAACTATGAAGGGGGATGAATAATGATTCTTTAGTTTTTCAACTCCCGGTTGGGGAAAACAGAAATACAAAAAGGAGTAAAGAAACCGTGAGCATCATCTTAAACAGTATTTTATAATATATAGTATGTTAACGATAGATTTAAGAATACTTGAAGGGAAAAACACATGTAAGTTACATATATACCACCACGCCGTTTCTCCTCTGGGGTAGGCAGAGAGGACAGAGCGTTTTAAATACATATGTGCATAGCATACATACTCGTATATGTATTGAAAACGCTATTTTCTTATCTCGACACATATTTTTCCCATCTTCCGTGTATATATTATATATCTTATAATACAGCTTCGACAGTTTTTCTTGCTGCTTGCATTTCTTTCTTTCAAAATAAATGTAAGTTGTCGGATGTAAAATTATAGATGTGAGTTAATTAGGCTAAAATGTGTTTGTGTATTTTTTTGACAAACTTAATCTTAATTGTCGATCATGATAACCTACTTTATTTACTTTAACTCAACATAGTGGTTTATACTCATCCAATCTATGATATAAAACCAAAATTATTGACCACTTTTAGATTCATATTACCTGCATAATAAAACGTTACGCCACTGCTAATTGAACCGAGCTGACGCTCTCTTCTCTCTGGTTGGTCCAAAACTTCACTAATACAATCAAAATCCTCCTCTTATTGGTGAACTTTATTCTTGGGTCACCGATCTGAGATGAACGATACTTCACGTGCAGGGACTTGCGCGAATCATTTTACAAAACTATTGTACTGTCACATTTTGACATCAAATTATCTGTCATCACATTCTGAATGGCTGCATAATTTATAGGCAAATTGTAGCCGTAATTAATATATAGGTTCATTGGAATGTGAAATATCGAACGGTTTGAAAAAAAATCAGTCTGAATTATAGTTGAATGAATATGTGGTAACTTTCAAATAGCGCGCATATTATCATAGAGTAGGGAGATGGAAACGTTTATAAAAATGTTACAACTTTTGTTAAAATATTGAATTTAAATTGCTATTCAATTTTAATTTTCAAAATAATGAAATGAAAATGTATATAACGTCGTTTAGAGAGGGGACTCCCACCCAGGAATCAAACCCACTGTTAGTGGCAGATTGAAAATATTCCAAAAAAAAAAACGAGTTTACATTTTTTAGGTATATTATTTATAGTTAAGGTATTATTAACATTGTGGAGGTTTAAAGACATTGTAATTTGTTTTTATCAAACACTGTTTATTCCACTTTATGTATCGATATGACCCTACCGGTTTCAAGACTTTCACCTAAAATCAGGAGAGCACAAACAAGACTTGTTTGTTTTCCCCTGACGATGAGGTGAAAACCTTGAAACCGGTAGGGTTATACCGTTACAATAACTGGAATAAACAGTGTTTGATACAAAAAAATTACAATAAGTTTTTTAGGTTGTTGAACTCGAACAAACTCCCAATATATCATGAATCAATAATAATTATACAATAAATAGAAAATGATTTATAATTGCTTACATCAATTTCAAAAACCATTGTAGGCCACAGACGACCTCCATTGGCTAGTTGGTAAGACGCTTGTCTCTCAGCCCAGAATTACGAGATCGATGCACGCTGGAACCTAGATTTTTTTTAAATGGATTCCATTCTGGTTTTCACTTAAGGCTTCTTTAACATCATATGGCAATCAGCCCGCCAGGTTGTACTAGTATCCAACGAAAATTAATACAATACAATAATAACGAAACAACACCACTTTTTATCATTGTTTGCTTTAAAAAGCGACTTATAATCATTATATCTCTCTTCAGTTACAGAGCATGTATTTTCCTATTCCCTGTATTATTTTTCATTTTCCATCCTTCCCCTCTACAAGTAATTAGTGATACAAAAAATCATGTCAAATGGTTTTTATACGAAATTAAAAAAAAAATTAAATTGAAGTTTGACATGTAAGCAGTGTTAAACTATATATAGAAATAGCAAAATACAAACCCATCACAATAACTAAGCAAATACCCATCACAATAACCACAAATATCCATCACAATAACCTCATAATGAAATCAATTCAACCCGCCAAGAATAATATCTTCAATTTAGTCTTGAAAGTTGTCAAAATGATGACCTTCGTTGCTTAATTGATGAGACGCTTGTCTCCCGACCTGACGGTTGCGGGTTCGATTCCCGTTAGAACCCAGATTATGTTTTAATAAAAAATTCCAGACTGGTTTTCACTTAAGGCCACTTTAACATATTTTGTTTTAACCTGGCTAGCTTATTTTCATGTGACAATCTCTTCCAACCAACCAGAAAGGGCCCTAAGTGAAAACCAGACTAAAATTCTATATTGCCACATGGCAATAAGCCCGTCAGGTTGTACTGTATACAACGAAAGTGTAATACAATACAATGCAAAAAGTTATATGAAAGTTCATAAAATGACTATATTTATTGCCCACGCTATGCAATTTTGTTTAGCAAGAGTTTTTCCAATAATTTGTTTCAACCACTTCACTGCAGAAGATAGCATTTTTTTCGAATGGGCCTTCAAGGAACGTATAACATAACAAACTGAGTTAGTTCTGGACTATTGAAGTATGGGCTGATAATTTTAATAATGTTATGAAGTCAAACATTTTTCTAAAATTGGCATTAACACACCACTGTGTAGTGTATTGTATCACACTTTCGTTGTATAGAGTTGGACCTGGTTGGCTTATTTCCATGTGGCAATCTCCTCCAGCCAACCACAAAGATATTGAAAAGGCCTTAAGTAAAAATCAAATAAACCCTTTTTAAAAAAATCTGAGTTCCAACGAGAATCGAACCCGTAAACACACGGTTCGGAAGACAGGTGTCTTACAAACTAGGCTACGGAATTTGTTTTTGCAATTGAACAATTTGCAATTGTTTTATAGGCAAATAAAGTACTAAGTTGACCGTTGACCTTCCCTGCAGCAACACACCTTTCGATATCTTTCTCTATATCAAAACCGTGCTTATTAGATAGCAAAATCCCTCAATTTGCTCTACCAATATTTCATTAACCATCAATATACTGCACTCGTATGGTTATGAAAAATGGCCTGTTCATCCTGTTGGAACCATACCTCCTGGTTATCTTCAACCGCTTGACGTAAAAAAATTCAAGCATTGTCCTATACAGGACCCCGCTGATTCTTTCTGGCTGACCTTCCTCATTTTCAAAGAAATAGACGCCGATAACTCTTTCAGCCATAACTCCGCATCTAACAGTGCATTTTTGGGAATGCAATTGATGGTGATGTAATTCCCTTGGATTCTCAGTACCCCCAAATCTGCAGTTTCGTTTGTTAATGTTCCCGTTTAAATGAAAATGGGCCTCATCCCTCATTATCAAGTTGTTGTTATTTCTGGGTAGATGTTGAAATCAAATGGCGTACTGCAGACACTTGAATATTTTGGGGCAGTAAAATTCTATAATTTGTAAAAAAAGAAAATAAAAAAGATTGAAAATGAACAAGTTATGACTTTTTCAAACCCTTCAGTCTTTCAGTGGCCACCCATGTAAAGTGGAATAAACAGTGTTGAACTTAACAAATTCCAATAAATATTTTATTGTCTATGCTACATTTAAGAGTTAATGAATTATGATAGTGTTTATCTAAGCCTCTGCGGACCGGATACATTCACCTGGTGGTTCAGATACGGGTCGCGGGTAATAGTTTGGGACCACTGCATTCATCATTGGAAATCAGAGGCTCGTGATATGGAAAACAATTATTCCAAAATTTAAGCCCATGAAATATTTTCAATAATTCGAAATGTTGAGTTTTTTTTTTTGTATGATAATACGAATATTGTACGGGAGATCTTTGCCATTTGAATTATACATTTTTTATATCTTCGGAAAATACATTATTTTCATTACTTATCTTTTCAAAGTTTTTTTAGTATCAGGAGTTATGTACCTTTTTTTAAGTATGTATTTTAGTATTGAAGAAGTTTACGAAATATTCGATCATTTTCGTTTTTTATTCTCAATAAAGGTACAGTTCCAAAAACAGTGAGTTTTTAGTATTGCATATTAGGATTCATTGAAAAACTTTTCACTTATTGGGCTATACTTAGGTGTTCATTATAAGTTTTTTGTAAGGTTTTTCTACGTTTGTGAACTTTTTGAAATTTTAGATGTAATCAGCATAGTTTCAATTCTTTCGAGAATTTTCGGCGTTTTGAAGTATCATCATTATCAACATGATATCACCAGAGAAAAGATCTCCACTTTCACTTCTACCACATTCATACATTTCGTGAAGCATTGTATTACAATACATTACACTTACATTGTATACAGTACAACCTGGTGAGCTTATTGCCATGTGGCAATATCTTCCAGACAACCAGAAAGATGTAACTGAGGCCTAAAGTGAAAATCAGACTGGATTTTTTTTTCAATCAAGGGGAATAACGGGAGTCGAACCCGTAACCTCCGGGCTGGGAGACAAGCGTCTTACCATCTAGGCAATAGAGGACCTCATACTTTCCTATTTAAAAAAATCAAGTATTTATTTATGTATCCCTTCATTGTACCGGACTTTTACCTGGTGGCAATCTCTCCCAACCCACAATTAAAATGTTTCTTCAACGAAAGATGTTTTCAAATAATTAACGAATATTTTAAAGTTTTTTTATATCTCCAGTTCTCTATTTATCTCTCCAGTTCTCATTTGATATATGATACATTTATCTATTTTATATACATATTATACATTAATCTTGTCGTGTAGCTCATGACTGAGCATCGTGACTCCCATGATAGCCTACGACAACTCTTCTCTATCCATCCTTGCACTCCGCAACTCGAAGAACAGTCGAAGGGTAGTCCAGTTTCGTCTCCAACTTGGTCAGCCCAACGCATTGGGATTCTTCCTATTGTACGTCATACTTCCACCCCTCCAGTAATCACAAACTGTTTCATTCCTGATATTTCTTTCCTCTCCACCATCTCCTCCTTTTCTTTTGATTGATGATATCTCATTACTACTTTAACTACGAATGTTTATGAGTATATTGTTTATTAATTTCATAAAAGTGAATAATCATTGAAATATTATTTTTACCATGTAACTTGCTTCATTTATGTTTGTCTGGTTGGATGAAAGAGATTGCCACCTGGCAATAAGCCCGCCAGATTGTTTGTCCAATAAAAAATGCCTGTGTCATCCAATGAAAGTAATACGTACAGCACATAATGAGGTGCACGGCCGCGCGGTAACGCACTGGACTTCCGTCCGGAAGGTCGTCGATTCGAACCCCGCGCTGTGCTACTCCCCTCGAACGACACAGGCACTTTTTCCGCCTAGTGTTCGAGAGTATAAGCATACCTATGACTTCGGTCATATCTATTCTTAAAAATAAAAAAAGCAAATCTTAAAAGGTTTCACTGTAATTGTCTTTGCTTGATATCTTTTCTGGGGTTATCATGCCAAATATGTTTTTCTACACATATCCAGATGCGGGGAAGTATTTAATCTAATAGCCGCAATCACCACCTTCCAATCCTCAGACTAAATTTATTTTATGTTTGTAATATTGGTCAAACACATTGGATTATATTCCTGAATTAGAGCGCCCTTGAAGAGGGTCTACTCGCTAAACGACGCTATATAAATTGTCAGTTTATCATTATTATTATTTTTGCACAAACATGATTTAGACTTGCGTAAGCGATACTTCAAATAAATCACAAAAATGTGTTTTGTGGACTGTATCCAGAAATGTTTCCATTCCAATAAACGACTGTCAATGGGTCTTTTATTGCATATCAGAAGTAAAATTCCTCTTCAACAGATGGGTTTAATATCTGGTATCCTCGGAAGCAGAGCTGTACCAAGGGTGAGACAACAGGTGCACTGGTCCCAGGCGCGATATCTGAAGAGCTTCAAAATCGATTCAATATTGATATAATCCGTTTTTTTTCAATGCTCGTATCACCACATGAAAGAAATTTTAGGAAATTATTAGTAATCAAAACTTATTGTAGGTAAAATCAAGAGAGGCTATCATACGTGTATATGTATATTATCTCTATTGAACATTTAATTTCAAACATAGTTAATTTAGATAAAGTTATTAATGATTTTACCACCATGAAAGTTTAATTTTCATTCATTGTCAGTGAGTCAACTGACTATAGCAAGCCCTCAATTTTTAATGTTAGAAAGAAATAACATCCCTTGTTTTAAAATAAGAAAAAATTGCTAAATTATCGCGTTTATTTAAATTTATTTATTAAAGTAATATAAAGTGAAAAAAATTCCAAAGGGTAATACTTTTATACAAATTTATATATTAAGTACTAATATTATTTATATAACATATTATAACAATGAACTAACTTAATTTTGATTTCCTACATGTAATTTTACTTTTAATAATTTTAATATACTCGTATAATTTTAATGACATTGTTATGTCTATTGGATTTTAGCAATGTATTCAATACTGTATACTTTGATCTGCTTATGGTACGGATGCGTTCATTATGATTCTCTGAATCGGCCATTGTTTGGTTTTCGAGCAATTTAAAAGGAAAACAACAATCCTGTAAATACCAAGATCGTATATAGAATGGACTGATACGAATGATCTGCAGATATATATTCATTTTCATTCAAATTGCTTTCACACCGCATTGAACGATCTAAATGCAGACCTTCAATCGATATCCGAGTGGATTAAGGAGCGTGGCTTACTCATTAATCTTACAAAGTATCTTGGTAGTCCTCAGCCTCTCAGTAAATTCAACACGGACTAATATTTCTAGATGTCTCTATAAAACCGTTAAAAACCTAGGAGTGCTGATGGATACTCGTAACACTCTCTCATGGCGAGGTGAAATAAATGAGGTAATCCAAAGGATCTTCTTCAGCATTCATTCCTTTAAAGTGTTTAAAAGATTCCTGCCTATTAAAACCAAAATTTTACTCGTGCAATATCTGCTCTTTCCGATTTTGGACTATGCGGACGTCTGTTTGGATATTACGGGTGAACAGCTGGACAACTTACAGCGTCTTCAAAATGTTTATCTAAGACTTCATTCCAGAAGGCACTGAACTGGTTGAACGTGATGAATAGACGCCAAATCTACATACTATATATATTGAATAATATCCTTGACGGTCCCGCCACCCCCTCTCATCTCGCCGAAACTTTTCCGCGTCTTTCCGATCATGGACTAATGCTAAGCTCAAATATTGTTTATTGGCCTTCCCAGTTCACGCTCTTCTTTTTTTACGTTTTCCTTTACTGTCCATGCAGTGAGACTCTGGAATCAGTTACAAACCAATGTTAGACTTGCTCCGTCCTTGGCATGATTTAAGAAGCGACTGAAAATACTTTTCATTTCTAATCAGTAATAGGACGTGTTTCGTTTCTGATTTATCTTTGCCCTCCACCATCCTTTTTTCCCCTTTGATTGATGATATCTTACTTTTACTTTAATATGTGTATGTCCATAAATTTCATAAATATGAATAATCATTTAAATATTTTTTGCGACCATGCAACTTGCTTCATTTAATTTTGTCCGGTTGGCTGGAAATACGCCCGCCAGATTGTATTTGCAATAAAAGTGTAATGTAAATAAATAAATAAATATATAATATAATTTCTTAGAAATAGTTAACACCTACAAATTACTTATAACTAGATCACAATTCTTACAACTAATTATTTAGCAAGTACATGTCCACTCATTCATGCTGCTTGCATTGCATCACATTTACTCAGACCTTGGTCCTCCCTGCTAATACTGTAGATGGACTAGTCAGGCAACAGATTATGCTTCGGGAGCCTGTGCTTATATCCTGTAATAGTATACTTGTATTTATTATTATCAGAATTCATAAATAATTAGGTAAAAGTAACGCACTTCATCCAAAAGTAATTCGCAAGTTACGTAATTACTACGTTTTACTTGCAATACTTAAGTTACATGCTAATTAAGATTTGCATGCATGCCATCAAGATATTGCAGTTAATTTTTGACTGAATAATATGTCTTATTTGTTCAATTAAATATTTCAATCAGGTAGGGAAATAATTTAAAGAAGGTAGGACACAGACTTCGTTTTTTCTTGTTCGATTTCTTCCCCATCTTATAAAATCTTCTACTTCTCGTATATCTCGTTTGTCTATCAATCTCTAAATATTTTGGCTGCAATGACCGAGTGTTTTCATTTCACTAGTTCTTAGTTGTAGGAGTGTCACTGATTTAAGTGCCCTGATTTTTTTAAACTGTGTCTCATGTTATACAAACTCTTAAAATGGATCTATATCATATGAGAAACGGGTTTTTTAAAACGTGATATACACAAAGATTGGTAGGGTTTAATAATATATACTACAGGGTTAGTTTTGACCGAGCGAGCGGACATAACAATCGGTCATTTGAAATAGACTTTTTTTGTAGTGTCAAAATATTATTGGCATAGAAGCTATAAAGAACAATTTTAAGTTGACTGTTTTTGATGCTGCAATATACCAAAAACACCATTAAAATAACTCAAGTCACCAAACAATGATAAAGAGAAAAGTATGGTTAAGTTTTTATAATAATTCTTCCTCTGTGTATCGGTGGCATGGCTATTGTATATTTAATTCACATCGGACGACCAGCAGTATTATCTATCTCATTAGGTTGTCTTTGAATCTACCTACGTCTGTTCATAGTCTGACAACATCATCTTTGTTAATTAATTTTTCTTCTTAATGTAAGTATTGAATCTATTGCGAAAATCATTCCGGAGAAGTAGAGTACCAGCTGTATTTTTACATTTGAGGTAGGCTCCCAGACATGCGGTCTTCTGTGGAAATCTCGTGTGTCATTATGTATGGGATTCTGTATCTGTTCATCCTATTTACATAGTCACGCCAGTGCCGCCTTCTATTCCTGCTCCATCTAACTAAATAATTTTTGTAGCAGGTTTGTTGGATGTGAAAGTTTCTGACCCAACCTCTGAAAAATTTTCTTACGATAATTCATAATATTCTCATCTCGGGTGTTCGAATAAGACTCTTTGTGATAATTATGTAGATTCTGGTTTCAATCGGCCTAATACATGTTTTATAAAATCAAACTTTTCTATAGATTCGTTTAATTTATAAAATTAAAATAGTTTGACACACCTTTTTATTAAAAAAAAAAACTATCAAACGAATGATAAGTGTTTGAAACCTTTACATTCAGAGTCATATCCAAACCAATTTCTATTTATTTTCTGACAAAATATAGTAAAATCTACAGTTTATATATATTATTTTTATAAAAACGAAGATTTATTGAAATACCCACCACCTAAACATAAACAACGTTTTTTCTAGTCTATGAAAACCTAATGTGTGTAATGTTGGCGTTATTGAAAATGTGAGCATCAGCTGTTTAGTATTAGAATGTGAATTATCCAAAGAAATAAGACGCACATCGTACAGTCTAAAAATCTGTGTACAATGGGAAAGTCTTTTCTGAACAAAACTATGTGTGGCTGTCAGTCTTCACAAGCTTACATTGGCACCACTGAAAATGCATTTTACAGCTAATATTGCCCGTAGAATGTGAATCCCTTAAATTTGAATTATAAGAAAACAACACATTCCAAGCATCACACTTATGATAAGAAGTTTTTTATGAAAAAAAACTGTTTTGCTTTAGTAAAATTACGACTGATACGTCATTTACTTGACAATATTTGTCATAAAAACCCTCTTTCGCTTTGTGTTGTGCGCATGTATCCGCGTCAAAATGATTTTAGTATATTATTGATAACTGTCAATAACAAATAGGTTGTGATCGTCTATTGTGTCGTATTTTTCGAACATATCGTCGTGGTTTCATAATTCGTACAGTGTTACAGAACGACTTCAAAATGGTGAACTTTAAAAATGTGATGTTTTACTCGCGTAAATGCAACGAGAAAATCTTATTTTACGACGAGGCATGTCTCAGTGTCGCCTCGGATAAAAATATTACTTTGTGGAAACAATATACAGAATGTGAGGGCTGTAATTATGTCAAAGGATTAAATGTGAATAATGGAACTGATTCTCTACTTGTACGCACGATATGGCCTCTCAAGTATCAAGTAGAAAATAGTGATGGGAATCAGATTTGTAATGGAACATTCACGTTCAAAGAATATGGTGTTTATAGCTTGAACATTAGTGATCAAAGGTGTTCAGATATTAAAACTATTGAACAGCCCGATGAACCGCTTCTGCCGTTATTGGTGGCAATCGTTGTTATGCTCTCGATTGCTACATTATGGTATTTGATCAAAGGAATGTGGAAAAAGTTGACTCAATCGGAATTTTGGAACCATATATTAAGAAGGTAAGATCAAATTTTTTTTAGCTATTTTATGACATTGTAATTTTTTGTTGTAATTTGTTTTATCAAACACCTTATTCCACTTTTTGTAATGGTATAACCCTACCGGTTTCAAGGCTTTCATTTAATCTTCAAGGGAGCACACACAAGACTGGAATAAACAGTGTTTGATAAAACAAATTACAATGTCTTTAAACCTTCACAACGTTAATGTCTTAACTATAAACAATACATTGTAATTTGTTTAGTAAATCACTTTATTCCATTTAATATAACGGTATAACCCTACCGATTTCAAGGTTTTCACCTCATCATCTGGGAAGCGCATATGATGAGGTAAAAACCTTGAAACCGGTAGGGTTATACCGTTATGTTAAATAAATAGTGGTTTACATTGTCTTGAAACCTTCACAGTGTAAATGCCTTAACTTAAATATTTTAAGTGAGACCCATTGCACACCAGCAAACTCACCGGCAAAACTGCTATACTGGATCTGATGGCACCTAAAGTGTGCCATCAGATCAAGCTCACTGGCAAGTTTAATTTTTTTGTTTTAAGAATAGATATGACCGAAGTCATAACTATCCTTATACCCCTGATTACTAAGCGAAAAAAATGCCTGTGTCATTCGAGGGAATGAACACAAAGCGGGATTCAAACAGGCTACCTTCCGCATGAAAGTCCAGTGCGTTACCGCGTGGCCATGCATCTTTACGTATATAATATATATTATGATAGCATATATACCATCATGCCATTTGCCTGTCAGCGTATGCAGAGAGGATAGAACATCAGATCTTCCTGTCATTACACACTTCTTTCACCTTTTCTTCATCCACACGCCTCACACAACTTCTACGATTACTTTGGCATTTTACTAAACCTTCTTTCAAAATGTAATTCACTTGATCCAACCATACTTTCTTTGGTCTACCTCTACCACTAACATTTATACTTTATGTTAATTTTGTGAGGCTTATCAACATTTCTGATTATATATTAATACAGCTGAAGCCGAATGTGGTGCTATCAAACATCGGAAGATCTATCAATGTTTCTTTGTTATTCTTCTTCCGTTGATAAGTTTTCTGCGACTTTCTTACCAAAAATGTTTTTTTAACTTATGCAGATACAGAGAAGTACGAGTACATTATCTTATGGCGCAGCCACCATCTTCCTATCCTTACACTCGACTTGTACATATTTATTTTGTAATATTTTTTATCTGAGTTTGAATACCGAGTTAGAACGCCCTTGAAGAGACTACTTATGTTATAAATATTATTCGTTTTACATGCCCAAACCATCTTTTAGTGCTCTTATTCCATTTAATCTGGTTTGCCTGATTCACAAATATCTAGACTCCAGGCTGTTTTCAACTATAGGCTGATATGTAGGAGTCATAAATATTGTCATGCTTCTAAAAAGTCTATATATAGTAGCTTAACCTATTCACCGCGTTAAAAATCAAATTCCACGAATCCTGTGCGCGGCACAATTTCAGCGTTTTTTTAATTTCTAAGTTTAAACACATATTTTGTTTAGAACCACTGATATTTGATTACAACACCAAGTAAACATGACACGTAAGTAATTTTCTGATAATAAATAATAGTCATTACTCTTAAGGAGACTCATTAAATAAAGGAGATAAACTTAACATTACGTAAAATAAACAAAGGAATGCTACGATCAAATCAATGCTTCATGACACTCACCCAATCAAATGCATATAGCACTAGTAATGTTTATTTACGTAAGAGAGACTTAGTAATGTTTATTTACGTAAGAGAGACTCATCGCAGGACTCGATCCGCGCGACAGGTCGTTAATGCTGGAAATATTGAGAAACCAAAAAAATTCGGCGCTCTGTTTATTCAACAATATCTCATAAACTATTATATTATTTGACAAGGTTTTCAGAGATGTCGCTAGAATAAAGATTATTTTAAATTTTAGTTCAATTTTTATTCCGATTTTGTGTCATTTTTTTTAAGTATTTGTGATTTGAAACTTGGATTGTCGTCAGATCACAGGCGTTTGTGCTCCCCGCGGGGAAAGAGTTAAGTGTCACTCGTGGATTGATTTCAAGATTTGTCTTTTTGTATTAAAGTCCCTGAATGGGATGTCTCCGTTGTACTCCTCTTAATCATCGCCAATTTAAATAATTTTTAGTAGAAATGGAGAGTGAGTATGCAGATTTTCTGCTGCATAACAAGGTATGTCGGTTATCAAGAGGAAACCTTTTAAAACATTTCGCTTCCTTATTTACAGATATTAAAGCATTTCTTGAGAAGGGTGGTCACTATCCAGAACTAACAGACGATCAGTGGATCCAAAAAAAATTATTTCATGGTAGACGTTGTCTCATCTAAATCAGCTTAATCGTAAACTACAGGGGAAAAGAAACACAATTTTTTCGATGCTAGAGTTATTTAATTCGATTGACATTTGCTATTTCAAAACGACAATTTTAAATATGAGAGAAGCTTTTCTCAACAGGTTTCAGGAATTCAAAAACAGCAAAGCGACGTTAGCTTTTGTTTAAAAAAACCCTCTTAATGCTACTGTAAAAAAATTAACTTTTTCTCCATTTAATGTTGACATTGGCAACTTTGAAATGCAGTTGCTGGATTTAAAAAACAAAGAATTATGGAGCTCTAAATTTGAACGTCTTTGTGCTGATATGGAAATATTGGAGAAAAACAAATGTGAACTTAGTTCACAGCGCAAGTGATCTGCTTTGCAAAACCTGGAGAAGGAAGACGTGATGATTTTTAACACCTGGAATAGTATTCCTGAGTCATATGATCTGTTAAAAAAACTAGCGTTTGCTGTTCTTTCCCTTTTCGGTTCTATATATTCATGCGAACAATCTTTTTCAAGCATGAACCTTATCAAGAATAAATTGAGAAGTTGTCTTTTTGATGAAAACCTGGAATCGTGCCTCAAATTAAAAACAACAAATTACAAACCTGACTTACCCAAACTTTCCAAGGAGATGCAAGGCAATTCACATTAAGTGTTTGTCAGTCATTGTCATGATTTAATTTTATGGATACCTTACTCACAATAAGATCATTATTAAGTATGATATCAAGTTTTATTCAATGTACCTATAGTTTAATTAAGACTTTAATTAAAGTTTATTAAGTCAATAAACAGTGCACCTACCTATATAGTTTAAGTTTAAGAAATTTGGCTCTCAAGAGAAATCTCAATCGTTGTACTGTTGATATTTGGCTCTTTTGACTAATGAGTTTGCCGACCACTACCGTGTAAGATTGTGATGAAGCAAAGACTATTTGTTTGGATATGAAGATGTGTTCTCTCTGTCTACCTCAAAAGGGCTGTGACGTGATAGTATGTATGTGTTTATAAATATTTTTCTTATCCTAATAGTTTGTTTCTTTTGTGAAAGAACAATGACATTCAAAGAAAATTTTGTTTGCTCTTACTGACACACACAACAATATTTATTATTTAGTTGTGTCCACTAATGTGTTGAGAAACCTCATGATAAGCCGTTTATCACGTTCAACTGAATCATCATTGAATGATTCACGGGTCAACGGTTTGAAAACCAAATTGATGGACATTTACACAAATGATCCATCGTACATTCTACCTATTTTGAGATTTTAATGAAATTTATTTAGCGGTTAGTATTGAATTGTTTTTTCAGAGACTAAATTTAGCTATGAACCTTTTACTGACTTTATATGTTTGCATATATAAATAATAAATAAATAAATACAGGTTTATTGATAGCAACATAGTATGTACATAATACATTTAGACACATTTCAAGAACACATTAAAAAGAGAATACATTAAAAAACAGAAGCTATCAAAAGGTCTGGGCTCATCTAATAACATCCCCCCGGCCAAGATACACCCCACCAATATAGGGCGAGCCCAGCCACGGGGACACCAGATGTTTTTCAGCCCACAGCCTAAGAAGGGTCATCATCAAATAAGTTTCCTTTGAAAAAGCATCTAGCACTGAAAAAACAACTTTGTTCCAATCTTTAAAATTATATCAAAAAAAGCTCAAGCAATTTTGGTAAATAATTGTTGAAAAAATGCGCTTAGTTATTATCTTGCATAATAATATACATTCAGCATGTTTGGAATGAAATAAGCAATAAATTTTTTATCCCAATGGAATATTTTAGAGAAATCCGAAACTGCTTTCCAGAAAACCCAATTTTTGTCATATTTTTTAATTTTTCATAGATTTTTATTATTATCGACAGTCAGCATTAATACTGTTAATATCTATATAAAGTTTAACCTGTCACGCATTGTTTATGAAAAAAAAACAAGGGAAAACAATGAGACAATTCAATGCAAAGGAAATAAAACACCATTAAAACAGCAGTTCTGGATTTGTGTGTAGGAACTTGTCCAGCTGGTTTATAAACTGGTTCAATATTACAGCGCTCACTACACAACAAGGCAGTTTCTTCCAACATTTCACAACTCTGTTAGCAAAACAATATTTATTTGGATTATTGTGAAATTTAGTTTTCGTAAGTTTTAACCGATGTTCTCACAAAGTGAGTTTTGGTTAAAAGAAAATTGTCGACAGAGTTCTGAGCAATCATAATATGTGCTCAAAATCTTATAACACTCAATCAACAAGTCTCCACAAAATCCTTCAATAAACACCGTCTGTCTTCGTTAGTTAGATTGATCTAATTAATTTTAAAAATTTGCTCGTCTTTGAACCAAGAGGTTTTGAGAAACTTTATTTTAAAATAAGGGTTCTATATTTGATAACCATATTCTAGCAAAGGTCTAACATAGGTCTTATAGATAAACAAAAACGTTTGTTTATATATACGTCATATTTTATTTATTTATTTATAAATGAAAAATAATTTGTTTGAGAGATTTCTTTTTGCTAGTAATAACAATGCAAACTAATGCTGATTTATAAAATAGTAATTACTAATTTTCGCGAAAAAAATAATAATGAACATTACAAAAAATAACACTTTATTTTTCTGCTACATAGCCCGCAATAATGAATACACTTTATCAGAAACCCATATTTGTCTGCATTATGTCATCATTTCTTACTTACTATCAATGATGTCGCTTATTTAAATAAAATACAAAAATAATAGAGGTATTTTTGTATTATTAAATATATATTTATATATTATATTAAGTTGACCTCAAATTTGAGTACATCAATTTCAGTTCCATTCGATCCCACCACCATCCACGTAAGACAAAATAAATCCCCATCCAAAACGATCAACACTAGATCTAAATAATTTGTAATTTATTTTTATCAAACACTGTTTATTCCACTTTTTTGTAACGGTATAACCTTACCGGTTTCAAGGCTTTCACCTCATCTTCAAGGGGAGCACAAACAAGACTAAATTCTGTTCAAACTGGTACCGATATACACGCTTCAACGGTTGGGGACTAAGGGGTAAGGGAGGCATGGGACGATTTCGGCCAAGAGCGGAGAGATTTTTGGGATATAACTGTTTACCAGATGTTCGGATCGATGTACTGACTTAGAAACTATAAACAACAGATCTAAATAAATAAATATAGGTTTAGTGATAACAACATATTTAAATACATTCCAAAATCACATATCCACATATCCTCAGGGTGTGGGCTGTAAAACATCTGGTGTCCCCGTGGCTGGGTTCACCCTATATTGGTGGGGTGTATCTTGGCCGAGGGGATGTTATTAGATGAGCCCAGACCTTTTGATAGCTTCTGTCTTGAATGTATTCTCTGCAATTTATGTGTTTTTGAAGTGTTATTTAAATATATTATGTACGTACTATGTTGCTATCAATAAACCTATATTTATTTATTTATATCTCAAGATAAATAGCAGAAAATACATTTAAAAGAGAAGCTATCAAAAAGTCCAGGCTCATCTCATAATATCCTGCTGTTTCTACAAGAGAGAGTATGGATACTATCCCTGACTCTATCCTAGTTTATTTTTAGTGGGAATGCTATCTTATGGAACTCTACAGAATGATAGACCCTTGTGATTGAGTGTTCACTTTTTTTACTTGCTCAGTAATTACCTGATAAACCTCTTGGCCATCCTGGATAATCTTGGTTTGTATAATTATCTTGTTCCGAATATATTGTAGAGGCAATGCATTCACAGATTGTTCTATCAACTTCTATGTAGAACCAGCCTGCCTTTGGAATTGCCAGTAGGTAGAGTAATTACACCTTTCAACCGTGTGTCCTTTAACCCATTGTTTACACGGGTGTTTATTAAAAATACTATATTGTTTATTAAAAATATGTGTTTATTAAAAAAATAAAAAAAAAGCAATAGAAATAAAAAGTTTAACATGTGATTTTTATGTATGAAGTTGAACGTAACCGAAATGCACAAATATGTGCACACCGTGGCAATAGACGGTTTCTGAAATGCACAAATTTGTGCACACCGTAAACAATGTCTTAAGATAGACGTTTTTCATATGCCGCTAAACTCCTTCAAGGAATAATGGTTATTTTTATTGTAAAATTTTTTCAATTTTTAAAATATATCCATAATATATATTATTTTGATGTTTTTACATTAATTTCTCATATCTCAATATTGTTATTGATTTGAAATACAGTGGAACCTCAGTTCTCCAATGTCTCTTATCTCGAACATATGGTTTAATTCGGTTCTCGAACATAACATTTTCAATGGCAATGCTATATCTCACGTCTGGAATGGATTAATCCAATCTACATTACTTCTTATATGAAAAATTTATTCGGTTTTCGAACAGTCTTCTGAAACGGATTTAGTTCGAAAATTGAGGTTGCACTGTATTATTTTGTTTTCCACTGTTATACTTGTTATGAGGTTTTAATGTTATTTTATTTATAACTTAAAAACGTATTTATATTAGGTGTAAAAATAAGTTTCCGCCGTTTTTTATCAAAAATTGGGCATTTATTGTGAAAGAACGGAACCTCATGTTTTATTCGAAGTATTGCCCATCGCTTGCCACTACTTTTTCCCATCTTTCTGGCAGCATACGGATACCGCGTCGGAAAAATGATTCATCTTTTGAGGCTATCCACGAATCGACCCAATTTTTGGTATCTTCATATGATGTGAAGTGCTGCTCAGACAGGCCATGCGTCATCGATCGAAACAAGTGGAAATCAGAAGGCGCAATGTCTGGTGAATACGGCGGGTGGGATAAAACTTCCCAATTGAGTGTTTCCAAATAGGTTTTGACCGGCGCCGCAACATGTGGACGAGCATTATCATGCAGGAGAATAATTTTGTCGTGTCTGGAGTAGCAGTGGGCGCGCTTTTCCTCGAGTGCTCGACTCAATCTCATCAATTGTGCTCTGTAGACAGCCCCAGTAATGGTTTCGTTCGGTTTGAGCAACTCATAATACACGACACCAAGCTGATCCCACCAAATACACAACAAGAGTTTTTTTCCATGAATATTTGGCTTAGCTGTAGATGTTGAAGCATGGCCAGGGGTTCCCCATGATTTCTTCCTTTTTGGATTATCATAGTGGATCCATTTTTCATCACCAGTGACTATACGGTGCAGAAAACCCTTTCGTTTATGCCTGGCAAGCAGCATTTCACATGTGGAAAATCGGCGTTCAACGTTTCTCGGTGTCAGTTCATATGGAACCCAATTTCCTTGTTTTTGAATCATTCCCAATGATTTCAACCTATGTGAAATTGCTTGTTGAGTCACTCCTAATGTAAGTGCAAGTTCTTCTTGCGTTTGGCACGAATCTTGATCCAATAATACTTCCAATTCCGCGTCTTCGTACATTTTCGGCCTTCCGCTACGTTCTTTGTCTTCGATGTCAAATTCACCGTTCTTAAACTTTTGAAACCACTCACGACAACTTCTCTCACTTAAGGCAGCCTCACCATATGCTTCTACAAGCAATCGATGCGCCTCAGCTGCAGATTTCTTCAAATTGAAGAAGTAAATCAAAAGTTCCCGCAAATGACGCTTATTCGGCTCAAAACTTGACATTTTCGCACACAAAAGAATATATTATACTGCTAAAAATTCACTAATATTTTAAGGTTATGTTGTTGACAGATGTTCAAACTTACGACAATGACGTATTACATCTGACAATTTTAACCATAACTTACTGGTGGCGCCAACTTCTGTCAAACGGCGGCAACTTATTTGTACACCCAATATTTTATAATTCTTCTTATAAAGTTAATTTTTACTTTTTATGTATATTTTTTTCTTTGCATGAATTAGGGAAACCTATTATGTATAAATAATTGTTTTTAATAATTGAAATTTTTTAAAATCTGTTATCATTTCAGAGGAGAAACCGGCGCTGAACTTTTGGGCGCAAATCCCAGTCCAACTCGTCGCGCCAACACTCGCCTGCTCTCGGCAGATGTCTTCCGCGGTATCACTATATCGCTGATGGTGCTGGTGAACTACGGGGGCGGAGGCTACTCCCAGCTACGACACACGCCATGGAACGGGCTGACCATAGCCGACTTGGTCTTCCCGTGGTTCGCATGGCTAATGGGAATGGCCATGTGTCTCTCGCTACACACCAGATTGAGGACAGCTATGACAAGATCTAAAGCTTTTATGCAGGTAAAACAATTAAACTAATTCTTCCAGTTTTTTATTTATATATTTTCAGTATAATTCAAAATTTGCTCAGTAAAAATGTTCTTAAATATATATATTTCGATTCATGGCAGTCGGCACTTTCCTACAGTATATCGGTTTGGGAGGGTTGCATCTTAACACAGAAGTGAATACTGCATGGTTTCCCAAAAATTAATCATAAAAATAATTAATAAATTTCCTATCCGGTATCCCACAACTGAAATTTTCAGGGAATGTCGGGTCCTTAACATAGTCAACTTACACTTCAAATCCATTCTCTGGTACTATCATCAAGAAAAAAGAAAATGCAAACTCAGCAGAAACACATGACAACTGATCAAATGTTCACCATCCCTAGAGTTAGAACATCTTTTACCCAAAGGCTAAAATTTAAATATATTTTTTGAAAAATATATTTAAATATATACATAAAAACCAATGGCAATTATACCAAAATTCTCTTCAAGGGTGCTACGTTTAAATGTAACATCTCTTAATAGTGTTAACATAAGAATCCCCTTGAATGCATCCAAGCCATTAGGCGGCCAACACTCCAGAGGAATATGTTATTTATAGTTAAGGCATTAACATTGTGGAAGTTTAAAGACATTGTAATTTATCAAACACTGTTTATTCCACTTTTTGTAACGGTATAACCCTACCGGTTTCAAGGCTTTCACCTCATCGTCAGGGGAGCACAAACAAGACTACTGGTTTATACCATTACAAAAAGTGGAATAAACAGTGTTTGATAAAACAAATTACAAAATCCAGAGGAAGTCTACACCACACAATTATCCTATTTTCATGTAATCGGACTGATGATTTGGGAACAACCGAGGCAAACAGTCTAGTCTCTGATCCTATTTGGCCGTGTTATCACCAAAGAATCAGATCAATCAGACTGACAGAGGAAATTTCATGAATCTTCAATTCATTAACACTATATGCGAACCGAGACTAATTGCTAATTACACGCACCGTGGACTTATCAAGGCCGTGTATAGCTTCTAATTAATCAATTATAGATAATTGACTAATCGTCCAAAATTTGTAAAATATAACAAACTTATGTAATAATACAGGTTTATAAAAATAAATTTATATTTACAACTCTCGTAATATTTATTTATAGCAAAAAAAATTGTGAAAGAAAAAATATATGTGATTGAGTGAACAATGAAAGATTAGAACGGTTCCGAAGAATTCTGTTATTCGGGAAATATGTTCTCAGGTGACAAAAAGGAGGAATTAAATCTCTTTCCCTGGAGCATCTTTTTGAGGTCTGCGAACAGCCAATAGTCGTTGGGGTCCAAATCTGGAGAATATGGTGGGTGCGGAAGCAATTCAAAGTTCAACTCATGCAATTTGGCCATCGTTACCATTGACTTGTGACACGGTGCATTGTCCTGATGAAAGAGAACTTTTTTCTTCTTCATATGGGGCCGTTTTTTTGCAATTTATGCCTTCAAACGCTCCAATAACGCTATGTAATATTCGCTATTGATGGTTTTTCCCTTTTCAAGGTGATCGATAAATATTATACCATGCCCATCCCAAAATACGGAAGCCATAACCTTCCCGGCCGACAGTTGAGTTTTTGGTCGCTTCGAACGACTTTCACCGGCTGCTCTCCACTCAGCTGACTGCCGATTTGATTCCGGAGAATAGTGGTGGATCCAAGTTTCATCCATTGTAACATACCGACGCAAAAACTCCTGTTTATTTAGCGTAAACAGTGCCAAACAGCGTTCTGAATCATCGATGCGTTGTTGTTTCTGTTCCATTGTAAGAAAACGCGGTACCCATTTTGAAAAAAACTTTTTCATGACCAAATGTTCATACAAAATAGTGTAAACACTACCAAATGATATCTTCAGGATGTCAGCTATCTCACGCAACTTTACTTTGCGATTTTCCATCACGATTTTGAGGGTTTTTTTTATGTTTTCTGGTGTAACAGCCTCATTTGGACGACCAGAGCGTTCAGCATCATTTGTGTTTGTACGACTGCGTTTGAAATCAGCATACCACTGACAAATGGTTGTTTTCGACGGAGCAGAGCCCGGATAACACTTTTCAAGCCATCGCTGAGTATTTTTTTTCCATTAAAAAGCAATGTTTTATCAACACACAAAATTCGGTTTTTTCCATTGTTTTGAAAATAGCAAAAGTAGTGTCATTAAAACCACTGTAACTCAATGACACAATGTCGGAATGCCATGAAAGTTTGACACGTAACTTCTAAAGGTTGGTACTAACTGAAAATGGTATGGATTTGTTATTAGAGGCGCCATTTGTTGGTTAGTCCCGGGACTTATTGATCGATGTGTTACAACAGTCCACTTAAAACACTGTTGTGTCGTAAATTAAATAAATAAATCAATTCCTACTTTGTTTTAGTTAACGCATTGTTAATCTAATTATCCTCATTTTTTACAGGTCCTTCGCCGCACGGCGATCCTGATATGTCTGGGCATCGTGCTGGGTTCCAAAGGCCGCATCATTGAAGAACTACGCCTACCTGGAGTACTGCAGAGGCTGGGAGCTGCCTATTTCCTTGTCGCCACCGTCGAATGCTTCACCATGAATGCATCCATTAATTACACACCTGGTTAGTTATTGCTTTTCTGTGTCGAATACGTTGAGCGAAAGTGTTACACTTGTGGCTGGTCAAAAAGTTTTGATTAGCCACCACAAGTGTAATAACACAATCATAATAAAAGAACAACAAAGGATTTCTCCGTTATCTCTTCATGAGAGAGTATAGATATTATCCCTGAATATATCCTATCCAAGGATGGCGAAACCTATTTCTCCAAATGTGTCAGAGAAAATGCCCAATTCTTAAAGAAAATCTTCAAGTGTTATATAAATAATATGAGAATTGTAATCGAAAATCAAAATATGTTTTTACACAATTAGGTGTATTGTAAATACACTACAAATATTAGGTACCATATGATTTTTAAATTTACAACTCGGTGAGATTTTTGTTATTGTTTGCCTGATGCCAATTTAATAATTCGCGGTTTATAGTTGGAGACTTTTAATTCTACACAAATGTTGCTGTCAAATCTTGACCAATGCAATTTTCAATTCCAGTTCCATTAAGTTAAAATTACATTCTTCAATAATGTCATTTCACCGCATTCGTCAAAATTTCGAGAAAAATAGTGTCTTTATTCAAATTTTGTTGTATAAATTTATTTTTCCATACGAAATTATGGAAAAATAATTTGAAATTCTACTTTCTCCATTTCCAAGTCTTCTGGTGTTTGACCAAAAATTTTCTCAGCTTTTTTAGCTCGTCATATATAAAGTGACGGGCGTGCGTGTCGTGTATGCGTATTTTACTAGAGATGGGAAAGAAAATTCACTAAGATGAACTAATCTTTTTACGTTCGTTCAATAAAATGAACTAGTCCATTGAAGTAGTTCGCTAGATCGCTCGACAAGCAGACTTACTGTTTGCTCAGTGCAAATGGAGCAAAAGAAACTCTACTTAAATTCATGTTTCAAATAAAATTCGAACTTTGCCCGCGTGTCATCAACAATTGAAGGATAAACCTCATGTTTAGTGTAAAATTGTTCGATTTTTTTATATTATTTATAACATGCTATTATTGGTTTTAAATATTAGGTGTACAAATAAGTTTCCGCCGTTTTTTATCAAAAATTGGGCATTTATTGTGAAAGAACGGAACCTCATGTTTTATTCGAAGTATTGCCCATCGCTTGCCACTACCTTTTCCCATCTTTCTGGCAGCATACGGATACCGCGTCGGAAAAATGATTCATCTTTTGAGGCTATCCACGAATCGACCCAATTTTTGGTATCTTCATATGATGTGAAGTGCTGCTCAGACAGGCCATGCGTCATCGATCGAAACAAGTGGAAATCAGAAGGCGCAATGTCTGGTGAATACGGCGGGTGGGGTAAAACTTCCCAATTGATTGTTTCCAAAAAGGTTTTGACCGGCGCCGCAACATGTGGACGAGCATTATCATGCAGGAGAATAATTTTGTCGTGTCTGGAGTAGCAGTGGGCGCGCTTTTCCTCGAGTGCTCGACTCAATCTCATCAATTGTGCTCGGTAGACAGTCCCAGCAATGGTTTCGTTCGGTTTGAGCAACTCATAATACACGACACCAAGCTGATCCCACCAAATACACAACAAGAGTTTTTTTCCATGAATATTTGGCTTAGCTGTAGATGTTGAAGCATGGCCAGGGGTTCCCCATGATTTCTTCCTTTTTGGATTATCATAGTGGATCCATTTTTCATCACCAGTGACTATACGGTGCAGAAAACCCTTTCGTTTATGCCTGGCAAGCAGCATTTCACATGTGGAAAATCGGCGTTCAACGTTTCTCGGTGTCAGTTCATATGGAACCCAATTTCCTTGTTTTTGAATCATTCCCAATGATTTCAACCTATGTGAAATTGCTTGTTGAGTCACTCCTAATGTAAGTGCAAGTTCTTCTTGCGTTTGGCACGAATCTTGATCCAATAATACTGCCAATTCCGCGTCTTCGTACATTTTCGGCCTTCCGCTACGTTCTTTGTCTTCGATGTCAAATTCACCGTTCTTAAACTTTTGAAACCACTCACGACAACTTCTCTCACTTAAGGCAGCCTCACCATATGCTTCTACAAGCAATCGATGCGCCTCAGCTGCAGATTTCTTCAAATTGAAGAAGTAAATCAAAAGTTCCCGCAAATGACGCTTATTCGGCTCAAAACTTGACATTTTCGAACACAAAAAAATATGGTATACTGATAAAAATTCACTAATATTTCAAGGTCATGTTGTTGACAGATGTCCAACCTTACGATAATGACATTTTACATCTGACAATTTTAACCATAACTTACTGGTGGCGCCAACTTTTGTCAAACGGCGGTGACTTATTTGTACACCCAATATTATTCATACACATTTTTTTATCAATAAATGCACGACCTCCTCTGCAACAAGCATTTCTAACTTGAATTGTATGTACGAATTTTGCTTTGCTACACCATAAATAGATCTGTTCTGTACCCTAAATATCTCAGGAAGTATATTTTAGTTGATGACATGTTCAAACTTCCGAAGCATATTCTCTAATTTGAACGAATTCAACAATTATACCATTTTTGCGGGATATCAGATGCAGTCAAGAAGTTTGTAACAGTTGAATTTTAAGCTGCAATTTTTATGATAGTTCCAATACTCGACAATTTTATGAAAAAATTGATTCCTTGGGTTTTCATGAAATAGTGTCAGCTGATGTCCTTTCAAATGTGTATTTTGATTTAAATAAAAAATTTAATGGAACTCTGGTCATTAATGATTAGATAAGGTTTTACAATTTTAAAGTAAAGAACTCTGATAAAAAAAGTTTCAAGGATCTTGCACAACAACAGATGATGAAAATTGCGAACCTGAAATTCGGAGAACAAATGCAATGGCAAAAAACTCGGTAAAACTGTAGCATATGCAAGGATTGAAATATTTCAAAACGAACCAAAAAAAAAGACTTAGGGATGCCCAGATCTTCTCCATTTTCTTATATGGAGCGGAAATCTGGACACTGAGGGTAAAATGAGAATGGTGGATGCATTCAAAATATGTTGCTTAAAAAGACATGCTGAGGAAACCTTGGATGGGGCAGCAATCAGCGTATCCATAATCCAACAACTTGCGATTTAGGTCAGACTGTCTATTTGTCTAAGACGAATACTCCAATTCTTTGGCTACATAGCATGCAGAGAGGAGAATTTGCAGACTAGAGAGAGGTAGATCACCAGCCTGTTGGACTGATCAAGTCAGGAAAGCAATGGATTATCTGTGACAGCAGCACTTTGAGAGGCCCAAAGTAAGACAGGTGAAGAATCGTAGAAGGCAGAGTTGGGCAGATGGATTGAAGGGATCACAGCCCTCGCTCATGAATAAAACAACCAGCAAAAAATGTTCATCTTGAACAGTTGTCGTAATTTCTCTAGATTCATATTGTTGGAAAAAAAAAAAATTTATTATTTAATTTAGTAAATTTTGATCCCATCTCTTTTTGATTGCTCCTCACAGAAAGGTTGATGACTTGCAACAAGGTCATTCCTCATTTCCAAGTCAATTAATTGCATTTACTAATTTCTAATTACTGTTTTGTTTAGTTTAATTAACCACTGAAGCAGAAATTTCTGTTCTGTTGAATTTTAACGCAATCGCAGGCATATGCTGCATTATATGGCACAAGTTTGAGATTAAGTGCATATTATAAGTGGCATTATTAAGTGCATATTATAAGTGGCAGTGAGTACAGAATGCCAGACTCTCCTATCCCGACACATCCATACAACTTCTACGATTTCTCTGACTTTCTAGGTTTCCTCCATTCACGTGATCCAACCATACTTTCCTTGGTCTTCCTCTCACACGCCTTCCACTTATATTTGCGCTATATATTTGTTTTGTTAGTCTTTCTTCACTTATTCGTCCCACATGCCCAAACCATCTCAGCATGGTCTTCTTTATCTTACTCAACACATCAGCCTTAAGTTCACATTCATCCCTTATCACTTCATTGTCCCTCCATGTATTCTGTCATACATTATCACTATGTTGTATTCTTCTCAATGCATGCATTTTTATAGCATTTATTCAGCTCCTCTTAATCTTTTCCACGTTCCCGTTTCACTTCCATACATCAAAGTTGGCACCAAAATACTATTATGGATTATCAGATTTAGATACTATCCGGTTCAAATATATATCTTAGTGCTCCAGTGACTTTGTTCGCTATCGCTACACGCCGTTCGATATCCCTCTTAACTCTTCCATCATCTGAGGAAATACTACCCAAATGGCAGAATTCCTCAGCTGCAGAAAATCATCAGTTCAGATGAAAAGCAGTCTTAAGAGTATAACCAGTCTGGAATTGAATCCACCGTGGATCGAGCCATGGACGCCCGCTTGCTTAGTGCGAATGCTAACTGTTACACCACAGCTGTCACGGTATTTATTCATATTCATTGAGAAATTAAAACAAAATTGAGTTAGAAAAATAAGCAATGTTATAGATATGGATTGCTTTACCTTTCATTCTAAAGATCAGCAAAGCAGTTTGGTTCAGTGTAAAGTACCATTTTCCTTACAGGCACAGCAATCCTCCGTGACCTCCACTGCACATGGCGCCAATGGTGCTTCACCCTCTCCCTCGTAGCCATCCACCTGAGCCTGTCGCTGGGCGGGAAAGTTCCAGACTGTCCAAGAGGCTACCTGGGGCCTGGAGGCCTGCACATGGACTCTGTGGCACCCAACTGTACGGGAGGAATGGCTGGATACATTGACAGGTATGTTGTTGACTGAATCTAGAATTTTTTTATGTTTTGCAGTAAAAGAAAACTATGTGTAGTACGTAATCTTGTTTTTTTCCCCTCGGTAATTTTGAAATTTAAACATACGACAAGTAATGCTTAACACGTTCCGTGCCGCAGTACATTTTGAGAAAATGAGTACCTGCGCCACTAAACAAATTATAGTTTATATTATGTATACATATATAGGCTTCATAAATAATGATTTATTTTTAAAAATTAACTGATTTTAGGTGATATTGTGAGCGTAGGTCACCGGTGACCTACGCGGCGTCGTACGGTAATACATGTATATACAACATAAACTTTTGTAGTCCAAACAAATTGTAGCATGCCTAATTTATTACTTATTATATTTTTTATTTATTTATGTAATATGCTATAGTGTTACGCCATAACATAATAATCTCTTATGATTACTGAGACAATAGCTCCAAAAAAAAGGGTCACAATGTTGCATAGACAATGCACCCTCATAAATTTCCAAAGTGGGACAAATGGATGGTCCCATTCATTATGTTATCCCTGGAATCTCTTCTATACCCCCTAGCCTAATTGTAGAGGCTAGTTTATCCTTGAAAAAAATAAACCGTTATATTATTTTTCATACACCTGGAGGTTTATTAAAAATAATTGCATTTTCAAACAAAATTTTGGAAGTTTTTATGTGCATTATATTCAGAGGCGCCGTATAGGTCACATTCAATGTTAAAATTCCTAGTAAATGTGACCGCTGGCGCACTGGGACTATTTATAAAAAAAAAACACGTAGGTCACCGGTGACCTATGTGGCGCCCTGGTCAAAAACATGGTAGGTCACCGGTGACCTACGCGGCGCGGAACGTGTTAATAGCATATCAATGAAAATTTTTATTCATGTTATAATTGATACATGATATTGTGTCATTATATGCCGAATTTAGAGCATGGTTTAAAGTGAACAGTGCCTTAACCGAGTGGTTTAATATTTCAAAAGGGGTGAAGTAAAGATGTGTTATGTCACCCTTGTTGTTTAATATTTACATAGATTCATATATGAAGGAACTATAGAGGCCAGTGAGTTGCATACAAATGGCAAATGGGAATGTATGCAGATATTTGTGTGCTGGTAATATGGTAGTCTTGGCAGATAATGAGGAATAAGAGAATCAATTACAAAGTTTGATAAGTAAATTGTATGAAAAATATAAAGTCTAAAGAAAGTAACAAAATGTAAAGTCATGACGATAGAAAAGTGTGAAAAGAAAAGTAAATATGATATATAGGTGAGAAATGAAAGATTAGAGTAAGTTCGTGTAATAAAAATTCTATTAACCATCTGCACCAGCAATGATTTTTAGGCAGATATTAAAATAATTACAACCAAATAATTATACATGATGACAAGCATAGTTAAGATACCCCTCTAGGTAGATATATCAATTTGACTTATTTGGTGATCAACTTCAAGAACATAATTTTGTTTGATATTTGTCCAGATCGGTGTTTGGACCTCTTCATCTGCATAAGGTTGGCACCTTCAAGGCACTGTACCAGACCACAATGCCGTTTGACCCTGAGGGCCTCCTCGGCACCCTGACATGCGTACTTGTGGTACAGCTCGGGGCTCAGGCTGCCAGGGTGTTGCTGGCTTACTCTCACGCCAGGTATGATAATCTTAGCAACCTTGCATTTGGTACATTAAAGATGTTAAGACAACCTCTATGGCATAGTTTGTAAGATGCTTGACTTCCACTAAGAAGTTTCATATTCGGTTACCAATGATACCTGATAAAAAGGGTACTAGTCTGATAAAAGATTTCGTTTGTGCGAGTGTTATTGCTTCTTTACGAGTTCCATGACTGCTCTAACAGTTCTAAAAACTCGAAAATTATATTATTGAAGCTGAAAACAATGTAGTCTCCCGGCCATACTCTTAAATATGTCCAAATCACCAATTCGGATATGTTGAAGGATTACGTACATATGAATGAAAAAAGAGGTGGTATCCTTAATTACGCTAAATGAATTAAGTAGTGGTGCACACTCTGTATTGCCAGTTAGAAAAAATACCCAAGTAGCGTTTCTATCGAATATAATGGAATCACTGTCATATGTGTAGATTATTCTACCAAATGTAGCAAAATATTATTAGCTATCTGTTTATTGACGTTCATCCAATGACCATTTCAAGAACAGCCATATAATGAAAAGTAACTCAACATTTACAGTTCATAAATTATATTTTCAAATCTTCTTACTGGCAAATATCTAGCGTAACAGCCAACATTACACAACATTGACATTCCTTGACAGAAGTATTTTAAACGTGTTTTTATATTACTATAAAAAAACAAATTTATGCATTTACATTACAATACTCAAATATAAATTCAACTTGAAATATTTAACCCTTATCATTGCATTGTAACACAGATGTTTCACTAATTTAGGGATTTAAAAAAAAAAACAGAAACTGTAACGTAATTTGAAATATGGCAACACATTCAAAGACTATACATGCACTATTGTGTGCAGTTGTATCATCTGGTGGTAAATATTGCCAACGCTACAACCTTTCAAACGACATCGGGTCAACATGTCTGGACAGCGTGGATGCGTTTTGAAAATTGGGATAAATAATCTAAACATCTTATTAATCACTACATGTAGAGAAAATTTTATTCAAACCATTTTATTTGTTGATAATTCAGTTATGTAAATGTTGTTCATTTTTTAGATTATAGAATCATTTTATAGACTTTTTTGTGTTTTATAAAAATTGATATTTTGGCAATGTAACGTGGGTGTTACATATAAAAAAAACTATAAGGAAAATTTGTGATTTTTTGTCCTCAATTTTCCTTCATAACTTACCATATAACAAGGAATCACCAAAGAAAAACGTTAATATTTGGATAAATTGAATTTTGCCAAGATAAGGTTTAAATTGCTTACTTATCGTACATCTGTCAGAAAAATACTAAGTTAAGATTGTTATCTTTTTTGATATCTTATATTGTATAAATGTTTTTCTAAAGATTACATATTAATAAGATAACTTGAAACGTTATGTGTTGTTACCAGTTTTTTGTAACTACTTAGCATTATTTGATGTTTTAATTTTTGGCGTGGGAAAGGGGTCTATTTTGGTATAGGGCGCCCACAGCACCAATAAGGGTTTGGGCTGTGGAGCGGCTAGGGGCGGAGCTTTCAGTTGTATTTAAAAAAAATCTTCATTTTAACCCACTTACATCATCATCATCTTATATGTTGCATCAGAAATGCCTCCATCCAGGTTGATTCACAGTCTGGTACTCGTTAGGCTGAGACTGTGAATCTCACTATCGTAATACCAGTGTACGGTGCAGGATAGGTGTTCAATTTTTTAAGTCCCTTGAGGGTGATAAAACAGCACAGCTCTTGATTACCTACCAGGAAGACATCCTCAATGCATGACTCAACCACTTCTCAATGCCTCATCCTTATTGTAGTGCTTATAGGCTGCTGCTGCTTCCAAATACGAACCGTCATGTTGTTGTACCACCCATCATCCATTTAAATCATCTGTTTTCAAACCTTAGAAGACCTTACATCATGCATAAGAAAATTTATAATAACAATGACGACTTTTCATGCCTTTAGTGTGGTTTTGAATTCATTTCCAATTGTACTAAAAATAACCGAAAGGGTTCCAGTCTGATAAGAGTTCATCTGATTACAATACTGAGTCACACTAGACGTGTTCCAATGTTGTTGCCTCTTCATGTGCAGGGTAGTATTTCCAACATGTGTGATAACGAACTGCGAGTTATGTGCTTACTCAAGTGGCTGTAAATCTGGAGGCTTGATAATGTGGATATCTCAGCTACGGTCTTCAATATGTCCAAATCACGAATTTGAAATTTTTAAACTAATAACAGTTATGTGTAGTACCATTATTAAGATTTCAGTTATCAGCTCAACTCCTTAATCTCTCAAATTGATCTGGAAAGATCTGGGTAATTATTATTAGGATTAAGATTAAGACGACAGTTCAGTTGGATCCTACCACAACCCACGCTATTATGAGGAACAAAATAAATCCCCCATCCAGCACCATCTATGCTAGAAGATCCAAGTCTTCTTAATTTATTTTTTTATGAGTGCAACACCGACGAAGAAGGAACTGCCCAAAAGGACCCATCCAATGGCGAAACATCTGAGTGAGAAAAGAATAGTAATAACATCACGGAAGATGGGAAATGTCTCGTAGTGCTGTAAATATACTTAACCAAGAGGCCAGTACTTTCACAGAAAATTTAGAATGCAGCAAAACTATCCTTAAGAATTAAGACAAACACTAAATAATATTAAATAAATATTTAAATTCTTGTGATGCTTTCCAGGGCCCGAATGTACCGCTGGATCCTGTGGTCCCTGTTGACAGGTCTGATGGCCGGGGGGCTGTGCTGCTTCACCAAGAATGACGGGCCTATCCCTATCAACAAGAACCTGTGGTCCCTCTCGTACTGCCTGGCCGCCTCCAGTCTCGCCTTCCTCGTACTGGTAACTAAACTATTTCATAACTACTGTTAACCCTCGCTAATTCAGTCATAGTTAATCCAGATGCTACGTAATCAGGATATTTATAAACGGTACTATAATAATGATAAAAGTGATTCATAGATTCGAAAGGAAAAAAAAAGAAACAGGTGTACACAAGCGTAGAAAATGATGTCACCAACACAATTTGGGGCCGTTCAAAGGTGGACAGCTCGCATTGCACCAAACCAAGCGTCACTCTTGACACCAATGTAAAAAGAGAATACAGATACGTACAAACAAATACACATGCATACCACTAACACAACCAATAGTAAAAATCACCCCCACAACACTCAATGTCTCAAGATTTTAATATAGAATTTTCAAACAAGCTGGACAAAAAATTTTAAAATACAGACACAAATGACTTATCGTTGAACATCAAATTGAAAAAAGAGATAAAGGACGGAATCAGACTGTAACTTCACAAATGTCCTTCGGCACGGAGAAAACCAGCTAAAATAAAATTTATATAAGCCACCACCTACGAGGGCGGTCCGATAAGTACTTAGCCTCACCGCCCGATGGCACCACTATTGCAAGAGCAATTTTTTATCACGTAGTACATTCTCGTTGACAGCTACTGTCAAAATTTCATCCGAATCGGACGCCTAGTTTTGTTTTGACCACGTGTGGAAGCGAGCGTGTCCGCGGATTTGAGAAAAATGGAAAAAGAGCAATATCGGTCGGCGGTTCTTGTTTTTGAAAGGGAAATCGCGCAGCGAAATCAAAGAGCGCTTGGATGCTGTGTACGGTAACTCTTTTCCTTCGATGGTGACCGTCAAAAATTGGTTTAACGAGTTTCAACGTGGTCGCATGTCTGTTTTTGATGAGCCACGCCCAGGTGCCCCGAAAACGGCTACCACGGAGGGTAACGTGACAAAAATCCACGATCTCGTATTGGCAGACCGCCGATTGAAGGTGCGCGAGATAGCTAAGACAGTAGGCATCTCAAAAGACCATGCGGTCATATCCTGCATGAAGTATTGGGCATGAGAAAGCTGTCGGCGCGATGTCAAATTTGAGTCGAATGCGGAGGTTATCGCCGCCACAGAGGCCTACTTTGTAGACCTCCAGAAAACGTATTTTTCAGACGGGTTAAAGAAGTTGGAGCATCGCTGGGGCAAGTATATCGAACTCAAAGGAGATTATCTTGAGAAATAAATCGCCACCTTTCCAAAATTTTTGTTATTCTTTTGTAAGCCAAGTACTTATCGGACCACCCTCGTACTTATCCTTGTTTTTTTTTTCGTAATATTTTTAATCTGTCAATAATAGTGGGCTCGAATCCTGAGTTAGAGCACCCTAGAGGGCAGTCTGCTCTCTAAATCGTCCTTTTATTATTATGTGTAAGAGCGCTCCAATCATTTCAATTTTTTATAAAACTCCTTGGTGTCAGGACAACAATAAATTCCCACTAAATTCAGTCCAGGAACACCTCCCACTAATTCCAGTCCAGGAATTGGATTGAACCTGGGACTCTTTTAATTGCTAAGTGAGCATGCTAACTACTGGACTACAGAGTTTAATAATTATAAAATATAGAATCACAAATTAACCACAGACATAACGAGTGTTTAGCAACTGTTGCCTCCTGTTATTGGTAAAAAATTTAAGACAATTTAAACTTTATACTTTCAGGCAATCCTTTACTTTATAATCGACATGCACTCAGTGTGGGGAGGCAGGCCGTTCTACTATGCTGGCCGTAACGCCCTACTCCTGTACATCGGCTCGGAGCTGATGAAAAATCGCTTCCCCTTCGAGTGGAAGCTGGAGAACCCCTCGCATATGGAGCTGCTAGCCATGAACTCCCTGGCTGTCATACTCTGGATAATCATCGCAGTCTACCTGCATAGGAAGAATGTGATACTGACCATATAGGAGAGAGGCTGATCTGTATACGACTACATGATATATGGACCTTTATTAGTGATGATTTTCTATTATCTTTTTTCGAATAAACATCAAGCTCATTTGTGGGATGAATTTTTGATAGGCAGCTACTAAGCACAGACAGATTTCCATTATCTGTAATGTAAGAAACGCTATAAAAAAATTAATATTCGAGTTTAGGAATTGACGCTAGCTTTGTAATAGGTTGTCTGTCTGGGTAATAGGTCGTTTGTCTGCTAACTTCATTCCAAACGTCAAAAATGTATATTATTGTGAAAGGTAATAGTTGAGCGCATTTTTTTTACCCATTACTTGAGCATATTTTGGCATCATTTTGAAGATGGAATAAAATAAGTTGTTTTTTTCGGTCCTTGATGCTTTTTTTATTACCGTATAGAAAAAAATATACAACACAAACCAAAAAAATATATATTATTTATAGTTAAGGCTTGAACACTGTAGAGGCTTAAAGATATTGTAATTTGTTTAGTTGAACACTGTTTATTCCACTTCATATAATGGTATAACTCTACCAGTTTCAAGGTGCACACCTCATCATCAGGGAGCACAAACAGTAAGTACTCTTGATATCAGTGGAGCGCAAATATGAATTTTATTATATGCGACATTGAAGAGTTACTGAATCATAGTTTTTATCTAAGCCTCCGCGGACTGAATAAATTCACCTGGTGGTCCTGATACAGATCGACGGACCATAATTTAGAACCACTGAATTACACCATTTGAAATCAGAGGCTCTTGGCATGGAAAACAAATATTCCAAAATTTAAGCCCATAAAATATTTTCAATTATTGAAAATTTTGAGATTTTTCAAATTGATAATACGAGTATTATAAGGGATATCTTTGCCATTTTAATTATTTATTTTTTTGTATATTCAGAAAATACCTTATTTCCTTCCATTGCTTTTCTATATAAAGTTATTTTAGTATCAAGAGTTATAATTCTTTCTTTTATGTATTTTAGCCTTGTAGAAGTTTAAGAATGCTCAATCATTCTTCTCGTTTTATTCACAATATACCCAAAAATAATGACTTTTCAGAAATACATATTAGAGCACAAACAATACTCTTGTTTGTGCTCCCCTGATGATGAGGTAAAAACCTTGAAACCGGTAGGGTTTGATTTTATACAAAGTGGAATAAACAGTTTTTGGTCAAACAAATTATAAAAATATACATCTACAGTGTATAACGACAATGTAGTAAGCGATCGTGTGTGCCAAATGTGGTTTTAAAAATTCCGTAATGGTGATACGACACTCGAAGATGGTGTCCGCTCTGAAAGGCCGATTACCTCATGATGATCAAATCATGACTTTGATCGAGAATAATCAACGTTCTACAACGCAAGAGATTGCTGAGATATTAAAAATATTGAAGATTATTCTGTCCATGAACATTTGGTCCGATTTTGTGTTTGAATTTGACCTGAAAATACAAAATTACTCTCAGGACAACTCAATAAAAAATACCGCGCTTATCACTAAAATGTTATTATTTTAGTTGACTGATATTATTGATTGGTTTATATTTTATCATAGTTAATGTGATAAAACTAACCTAATGCTGAATACATTTTTTTATCTAGAGGGGCTTGATATGTGCTTATAGTTTATAAATTTATTTATTATTGCAATTGATTTTATTATATATTTTTCCAATTATATAATATTTGTTTTTTCCAGTTTTTATGTCCACGATATACAGTGGAATCTATTATATAAAGTTGCATTAAGCGAGTTAGGGCTTAACCAGGGCAGTAAGTAAAACCAATTTTATTTGATAACATTTTAAATAATATTTTTAAATGTTATAAAAAAATTGGAATTTTTTACTCTCCCAGTTAATGCGATCCTGGATAATCCAGCGTCTACCGAGTACATTCATATAATTTCTCTTTTGAGGTAGATAGAAAGGATAGAATGACAAATTTTTCATTCACCTCGTCCGCATCCATACACCTTTCCTTCTTTCATATATTTCGACCATATTATTTTTTATCGTCGTCTGCCGTGACTCCTACTCATGTTTGAATTGTAAATGCGTTCAACCAATCAAAACCACCTCAACATGCTCTTTTAGTTAATACGTCAGTTTTTAGCTTACATTCTTATTCTGTCATACATCAATATACCCCATATTTTTTCCTCGGTGCAACCATTAATTATAAATAATTAATATGTAATAAAATATATGGTATTACAATGCGTGATAGAGTTAGAAATGATCAGATAAAGGGTAACTGTCTGTTAGAGATGGATATTATAAGTAGAATTATGCAATGAATCTTTAGATAGTTTGGCCGCAATGAGTTGTGAAAAACTTGTGAAACAAATATATTTGTCTGAAATTAATGGAAGAGGTAGACTGAGAAAAGAGTGGAAGGAGATAGTTGAAGAAATTCGAATAGAAAGAAAGGTCGGAAATATGATAAACCCAAGAATAAGTATGGAATGTTCTCTCTGCCTACCCTAAAAGGGACTTGACATAATGGTATGTATGTATATAATTATGTTTCTTATAATCCATGCTGTAGCAGAGTTTTCATCATTTTTTTTTTTATGTTAAAATCTCACTAATAAAGTGTTTAGAGAGCCAATTTGTAATTTAATGTGATATGAAGACTGGATATGCGAGTTGAAGATACACAATAGGCTTAGATTGTACATTAGAAAATATATATATATATTTTTAATACCATTTTATTATAAGCATTATGTGTCAATCAGCCATTTTTTTTTAATTGAATATGCATCTTCTTTTATTATTACCATTATAGACAGACATATAGCATGAATGCTGTTAATAGCCAGATAAAGAATCTTTATGTGATCGTACCACCTGTCACCCATCATCCTTAGGCGTCAGTTCTTAAATCTGAGAAGTTTACAACTTACATCGTACATAAGAAAAAAATGTTAAAATAATAAAAATGAAGACCTCCGTGGCTTAAATGTGGTTTTAGACTCAATTCCCAACGGTATCTAAAAAAAAGGGTACCAGTCTGGTAAAAGAGTTCATCTGGTAACAATAGTCCAGTACCAGTCTGGTAAAAGAGTTCATCTGGTAACAATAGTCCACACGCTAGTGGTCTAATATTTTCATGAAGGAAAAGCAAAACAAACAAAACGGCACTTTTGTGTGTAAGAACTTGTCCTGGTGATTTTTAAACTGTTTCAATATCACAGCAATCATTACATCGTTAGATTTTGCAGTTTTTGTTTTTAATAATAACTGAGAAAATATTTGTTTAAATTGTCCTTTTTGGAAAATATAGGATAAATCAATATTTATGAAAAGATTACACTCTTCGTCATACCAATTCTCTCATTTTTTTAAGGACTACAAATCTCATTATCAAAGTACGGATGCCTGATTTAAGATTGACGTTCAAATCGTAAATCTGGGATGAGACTTGACAGCTTGGTAATTTCTGTTTGACAGTTACAATATGTATCTAAGGTCACTTATTATTATTTTTATTATTGTATTTTAATTGTATTAATTGTGACCTGAAATTCTTTAATTCCTTTTACACAATTTTTTTTTATAATTTTAATCGTGTTTTAATCTTGAAAATCTCATTTGGATATTATTTTAACCTGATTACTGCAATAAACATTTTATATGAACAAAAATTGTATTAAATGATATTACAAAACATATGTACAATATTGTTCAGTTGACTGCGTTTTTTTTAAATAAAAGACAATCTTGATTAAGTATTTTTCACAATATAGTAACTAGAAGACTAAACCAGGAGAACATCTGCTGAATTTATTTTACAGAATATTTTAATAGAAAATTCTAAATAAAATATAATTTTACTATGGGAAATTCCTTGTAGTTAATGTCTATGGTTAACTATTATACACAAAAGAAAATTAATGTCTATAATAACTAGTGTGACAACCTTCCAACGCTTAAGTTGGGAAATTTTATCAGTGTCCCGAATGGGATATTAAGTGACTATTTGTCTATTTGCAACAAAATAAGTGAATTTCTCCCATCATATGTAAAATAGCTATATTGTTTTCTCAAAATTAAGGCCTTTTTTCACAAGATATGCGATTTTTTACGAATTTAGCTAAATTTTCGTGAATTTCGAATCAACAAGGTTTTACATAGTTCGAATTTTTATTTTTTTGTTTCTTTGAATTATCAAATAAGCATACCTCAATCTTGTGTATATAAAAGTATCAATCAAACATTTTTATCTCATAGATAAAATTTTAAAAAGGTATCTTTCCATTTAAACCTAAACAAAGTATTGACAGAAAAGTCACATGTAAAACTTTTGCTAGTTAATAAGTAATAAGATATATATATTACAAATTTAAATATTAGACATCGCATACCAGAAAGGTGGAGTGACAGCAGGTGCTCTATCTCTGAGGAATGATTATCACAATTAAACAGATTCAAGAAGAAAAAACTACATTTTTTTTTTTATTAGTTTCTATTTCGGTATAAAATGACTATCTGTGTGGCAATGCCATTGTTGGCTGAAACAGTTACATTAATTTATAGAAAATATATATCAAAGCATAGAAAATATATATCAGACAGCATGCTGTTTCCATAATTATCTAAAAACATAAAAATGTGGGTTGAATCCTTTTTACGTACATTTTTTAGGGTTGATTTGCAGTATATTTTGGAATGGGAAAATTTAACATAATTCAGAGAGTTCAAAAAACAATTTTTTTTCACTCAATAAAGAAAGATTACTAATTATGATGACTCTTAAAAGTAGTTATTCTGTAAAATAATATCCATAATAGTCAAATTTTGAATCGATTGGGCATTAAAAAAAATCCTATCATAGAATAATTAGAATAGGACATTGAATTAATTTCTTTGACTTGATTTCTCACAAAATGTCTTCCTTAATTACATATTATATATGCATTATATATTTCTCCTATTAACAAATATTTTAATTTTTAATACGTTTAAATGATAATTATTAGAAAAATAATGCTTAAAAATCATGTATCAAACTTATACTTTTTTTAATATAGGAATCAATATTATATATAGAATAGAAAAAAATTCCATCGGTTGCAACGTTTGATATTTTGTGTGTTTGCACTGTGAAAAGTATATGTATACAGTAAAGTTATTTAGATAAGTGATCAAATTTTTTCTTTGAATTTTTTTTATATATATGTAGTATTTTGGTGTGAAATTTATTTTTGTCAATATATATATGCTCACTTTTAAATTTTATATTAAATGTTAAGATTTTTTTTTGTGAAATATTTTTTTCCCATGTGTAAAATTGTCCAATTGATAGTTCTGATATTTTGTTCTGAAAGAACTCTATGGAAGAAATTATTAATTATAAACAGCCTCTTCGTTCCATCAGAAAGATAGAAATACAGCAAAATGCGTCCAACCAGAGTGGTCTAATTCTTTGCCTCGCAAGTTAGACCCACTCATCGAGGTTTTAGTGGATAACAGCGCAGCTCTTGGCCTCATGTTAGCACTACATTTCAATAATATCAGGCTAGTTTTGTTCTTTAAGAAACTAGAATCATAAGTAACTATATAACAGGATAAATATAAAAAATCCAACTTGACAGGACTATGATCAAACAGCGTGACAGTTAAAAATTAATGAACTCCCCCTAGAGTTAAAATAAAAAAGTAATTATTGCAACCACTTCGCGTTAGTTTAAGTTTCCGCTGCTGTCCACTAGTTGAGTCGGTTTCAATGATGACTGATATTTCGAATATTAAAAAACATCAACTGGTAAGAACGCAAGAAGCACCCACTTAGCCATCAGCGCTCGCGATCACAACGTGAACGCTCAGCCACTCTAGGGTTGCCAACAGTATAATTTTGACCTAGTGACAATTCTTCAGGTTTTTAAAAAAGTTCTTCGGGCTAGCAAAAATTTGTGTCAAAATTTTATTAAATAATTTAAAAAACGTCAGGTACTTGTACATATACTAGAAGTTGAATCCACATTAAAAACAAACATTAATAAAGATTAATTGTATGATGAAATTGATATTATTAACTATCTACCAGAATAATGAAAAAATTACCAATCCTCTGCGAGCTCCGAAAACTTGTGGATTGGTCTCTCAAAAATCTTTTTACCTATGCTATTGTTGGTGTAATATACAGGTCTTATATTTCTGGAAATAAGATGAGATAATTGGAGCTATTCCATCAATATGTATTATAGAATTCTCCAGTTATCTCCGCCATTTGGTTTGTATTTTGGGGTAAATATAATTATTAACACTTCCAATGTTACATGACACCAGTCTTCATTACACACTCCTATGTAACATGACAATAGTCTGATCAAACATTGCTTTTATAACAAACCAACATCATTTTGCCTGAAGAGAGCTTTGGAATAGGAGGCAGATACACGTGCAATGTGGATTAATATAATTTGCGGAGTAACAAAGTAATTTATTATTAAATATTTTAATATGGAGTTCTTTGCCGAAACCTTTGATAAATAATTTCATGTTGGTGAGAAATGTCCAAATTTATACCGATAGAGAACTATCAACCTGAACAGTATACTAGTAGTTTTTTGGTGCAATCCAAATTTGCACCATCAATAAGCAAAAGGCTGTATAAAATAAGCAATTTCCGCACTCAAAGGGGATGGACGAGTCAGCAGCCTGAAATATCTCAAATATTATTAATCTAGGCACTGATTTTTTATATCATAAGTTTAATGAGCCCCATATCATGTACATATTTATACATTCTGTGAAATTTCCACTGTTTATCCTTATGATACGTAAATCAAAATCAGCTTAAACTTTTATTATACTTTTCTGGAAGTAGATGATCTATACCAGGGGACGGCAAATATTTTTTTGTGTAGGACCAAATAGTTGATATTTTAGGCTCTGTGAGCCAAAAGGCAAACTCGATATTTATGTATATGCCTACTTAATTAACAAAAAAAGATTTTCACAAATTTATTGAACAAAATATAATAATAATAATTAGACTAAAAAAATCTACAATTGTTTTGAAATACAGCTCTGGTAATGAGAAGAATGAAATTGCTTTTTTTTTTTCAAATAAAATTTTACCAAATTGGGGTTCAAAGTACATCAAAATTGATTGCAAATGTTCATCTGTTAATGCTGACCTATATTGAGATTTTACGTGTTTCGTATTTGAAAAAGAACAGCGTTACAGGTGACACTGGAAACGCTGCCGAATTATAACTGTGGAGTCACAGCAAAGGCTACTATAGGGAATGTGAAACTATAGGAATGCCACATACGGTCGTATCTCGCAACTCCTCAACAGTGGTCAGCCATTATGTCATAGCGGGACTTTGACAATTTCATTCTCAGCTCGTGGGCCATACAAAAAGAGGCGGCGCGCCGGATTTGGTCCGCGGACCGTGATTTGCCGACCCCTGATCTATACTTGTGTACTTATCAAATATGTGCCTTTCTAATTACACACTCGGTTTTGTGACAAATTAACATATTGCTAGTCTTGGAAAAGGATTTATATGTAATAAATTAAATAACCCAAATTGCTGCTATTTATTTTCCTTTTATCATGAAAACTACTCAAAACTGATTGAGATGAAACTAAGAAGACAATGGTTATAGTCTCATTAAAGGTAGCCATCAAAGTGATGTGCAAAGATACACCACAACAGTATTTTAGTGGCAACTTAAGATCTATGGGAGTGAAACGTGGACATGGAAAAAGACTGAAAATAACATAATAAATGCTGTTGAAATGCGTGCACTGAGAAGAATACATAGCATGACAATATCAATATACGATGGTGCAGAACAGAAAAGTTATAATGGATTGATGTATGTCTAAAGGTTCTTAAATTAATCCATTTTTATGGCATTTCAATTTTTTACAATAGATTATGGAGTTATGATGGATTAATGTATGACTGAAGGTTAAAAAAATAAAAGTCATTGCGATATTATATCATAATCTTTTGATGATCACATAATTTATTCTTATCTCTTATTTGACACAATGATAATCACATGATGGTACGAGCATGTTAATGTTACAAATCAAACAAGCTTAAAAAGAACTTTTCCAAAAAGATGAAAAGATATTTTTTTAAAATAACAGTCTTAAGAATTATGCTCGAAGAACTGGCAGGGACACTTGGCACTGTTTCCAGTCTATTTAAATTGGCTTTATCAAAGAATAGATGTGACTTCAGCCTTATGAATCGTCATGTTTGTAATGTTTTATATTTAAATATCACCTTTAATTTATGAATAGCAGCTCATAAGTGACTACTTCTGTGGACTAGTTGATAACGATGCTTAATTTCTTCGTGGGGGCTTTGAGTTTCATTACCGATGATACCCAAGTGTTTCAGTTTGGTAACAAATTCGCGCACTACAAGTAACATAATTCCCAAATTTCCTGGGTTTGATTCTTGATGGTACCCAAAATAGAAATAAAAAATACGAAAGAAGAAGCTAGTAATTGCCACTAAATATATTCAGGTAGAGTGAAAAAAGATAATACCAAATCCACTATACAAAATTGTTAGTAAAAGGAAAGCACTGAATAAATAATCAAATTGTTGAATGAATCCAATCAAAGTAAGAACGGAGATGGTGCGAAGCTGTTTCTTCAAAATGCAGGATCTCCTCTGCAGCAAGGATTGATCTTGGCTTACATATGTGAATTTTGCATTGCTGCTATATATACTATGTATTTCTCTATGATGATGAACACTTACTCAGGCCACCACAAAGAAACTAGAAGCTTTTGAAATATGGTTCTTTCGAAAAAAACTGAGTCTTATTTATGGGTTGATAAAGTTCGTAATAATGACGTCTTGAAACGGATTAATAGAGATAGAGAAGTATCCTTCTTAAAAAGAATATATTGAGAGTGCTTTAGACATATAATGTGAGGAAAACAAATATGAGATCCTTCAACTGATATTGCAGGAGAAAATTCAGGGCAGAAGACTTCGAGCAAGGGGTGACTAAATGTAAGGTGAACATAAAAGATGGGGTCTTGAACAAAAGTAGCATAGAATGTGATTGTGGAACTATACAGGACTCACAACACATGCTACGAATAACTTGTCCAAACTCGATAAAAGATCTAATTTATGTGAATGATGGAAAATCTATATTTTCTACCACTGTACACATATGTCATAATTAACAATTGGTCCGGATAAGGAAATTAATGAATGACACATTTACAAAAAACTATCACTATTTGGACACTTCCATAAAAAAATTGCATTTTTTCGGATCTTTAATCTGTAAGTTTCGCATCTTTCTACAGTTCTCTTAAAAATAGTCATAAACTTACCCTGACAGGGAAACGGCTTGACAGTATAAACTATTCCATGTCAAATTTAAAAAAACTAATTTACTGAAGACATTGATAATGTAACTTTATGTATTTTTTTAATGATAAATGATGACCTCTGTGTCTTGGTTGAAGACATCCATCTTCCGATCCTATTGGTACCCCACTCAGTTATTTAAAAAAACCGGTTCCAGTCTGGTTTTCACTTCACGCCTCTTCAACATCTTTCTGGTAAGTTAAAAGATATTATCACATGATAATAAATCAACCTCAGAATGAACATCGTTATTTCGTTGTATATAAAAAAAATTACTTATTAATTACAATCCCATAATATTTTTTTTCATATATAAACCTTTCAAAAAAATACATTTAATTTGAAAACATCATCTGACACCATCTGCATTTTCCTTCCATTAACAAATTTGTTTCTTATCTTCACACGAATTTCGACACGACATCCAATTTACGGCTATATGTATTTGTTGTTTCTTTGAGAAACATATCGAAAACCATTCAGTACTGATACTTCATTTAAAATTTTATCGGGAGCTCAAAACGGTCTGGATTGATCCGCAAATCACGTTTTGTGGTACTGCCATGATAATTCAATCAATAATTTACGAACGAATCTCCACTCAGCCTTACATCGATTCATCTTCGGATCGATTGGCTACTCCGATCTAGTGCGTCAAAGAACAGTTTCACTGCATTCGAAATTTTCTGCAAAAGTACTGGCAACTTGCTAGGCTGTTGAAACTCCAAGCCTTACGCCACTTTATAAGAATATTTACTGCACTGCGAGTCATTTTTCATCTCCCGTGATGTCACATTCAAATTCAGATGTGTCACCACTGGAGGAGTCCCTTTGGGCAGTTTTTTCTTCATCACTATGTGATGTAGCACTCATAAAAACAAAAATAAAGAAAATATTTCGATCTTCTAGTGTAGATCACGCTGGATGGGGACTTATTGTGTCCCCCAAAACAGCGTGGGTGGAGGTGGAATCGAACTAGCTGCTCAAAACCCCCATCACAATTCTATTCTGAATATCATTAGATGAATTAAAAAACAAATAAGCCCAGAGTGGTCTTATGGTATTGATAGGGTTGTAAGGGCATATAATAATAAATTACACCTGCTCTCACCTTTATCATAATTCTAAGAAGAATGAAAATAAATTATTTAATTCAATTTAAAGGACAATTTTGTAAAGTGCCGTTTAGAAAGCAAGCTTTCCTCAAGGGACTCAAACCGACTATTACTAAACAAATCTCATCTGGCAGTTATAGCAATGCCCAAACTAATTATTTATAATCTTCTCCAGCCAATCCATGTGGCAATCTCCTCCAACCAACCAGGAAGATGTTTATGGGATCTTAAGTGAAAATCTGGATCATGCCAACTAGGCCACGGAGGTCGGAGCAGTCAATGTGTTAAAGGGTTTGCTGCTATTACGTATGAATAATCCGTATACTTGGTGATGTGATATAAACGTGTCCTTGCAGTTCCTCGAGCAAAGGAAGATGAAATTAAACATAATCAGTCAATAATATGAGAACAGCCTTCTGACATATATACACTAACTTTATATTATCATCTAATTTATATATATATATATATATATATATATACTATTTATTTTACCATTGAGGTAAGCCACATACTCTTCTTAATAAACTAAATAATTCATTTACAAGGTTATTCACAATATTATTGATAGCCCCGATATATATTGAATCAAATAAACAATACTAGAAACACTCGGTGCCTTTTGCAATTTCAATGTATCAATAGCAATTCGCTAATGACTGTTTAATGTTGTAATTCATCAATGGTGATAATAAAATTGGATAACTCCATGTCTAGTTTGGTGGATATTTTTATTGAAAGTGTTGTTAAATTCAGGAGGATCCTTCCCTGGCATATTTTCAATCTTGGATCTTGACTGGGAGATTGATTATTTCATTTTAAAGTTTTTCTTTTTGTTTTTTATTTAATTCAATTAACTTTCTATCTGCATTGATTATACTTTAGTATTGTTTGTACTATTTGAATTGTGCTGATTTTTATTTTTTGTTGTTTATATTTTATCTAGTGAAAGTGGCTATGACTTATAAAGGACACTTGGTATATTTTTCAAATAAATAATTATTCATTATAGACAGGCAGCACAAATGCTGTTAATCAAATGATCTGCATATACGCACGCTTCATTGTTATATTAAATCCATTGTTTTATATGAACTAGAAGGCTGGACTTAATAATGAAATGCAATAGAAACCTTCGCAATGTGGATGAATTGACAAATGCTGCATATCTCATGGGTCATCGTCGTTGTTGGACCTCATAGACGAGGATCCTCTTGCCATTCCAATGTTAATTCTGTTGAAAAGCGTAGCTGTGCCATGAACTTCATTTTTATTTAAGTGAATGTACCGCTGCACACCAGCAAACTCACCAGCAACACCGCTGTACTGGATCCAATGGCACACCGAAACAAGACGATCGGAGCACACTAGCCTTTGTTTTTGTTTTGAAAGAATAACCCCGAATACTAGGCAAAAAAAATGCCTGTGTCATTTGAGTGGAGTAGCAGAGCGCGGGGTTCGAACCAGTGACCTTCAGAAGTCCAGTGCGTTACTGCACAACCGTGCGTCTCATGGGTGAAGATATGTAGTAAGGTTTCAAAGTTTCCAGCATACATGAACAAGTTAGAGTATGTTTGGACAGATAGCCATGTCCAATACATGATCAGACCTCAAGTGAGTTACAGTTAAAATTTTAAACTTCTACTCTTAGTAGTACATCAACAATAGAGCTGATAGATATCTTTTTTTTATATTAAAAAAATCTACACGTTTTGTTATAATCTAGGCTTTCTTAGTACTTATATACGTGTTTTTGGCAGTGGATTATATGAATCATGTTTATGTTTTAATATTTATGTACAGGAAAACCTCGCTTAACATGAATTTGATTTGCGTGAAAATCAATTAGCCCGCTTAAGCAAAATTATACTATTTCCCGCTTTAAATGGCTGATTAATCAGTTAATGCAGTTATCGTTGACTCATTCAGATGAGTTAAGCGAAATTTGCTTGACTCTCATTCAGAAGAGCTAAGCAAGAATGAACTCATTCAACTAGAATAATAGTGTGTGTATGAAGAAGATAATAGTGTGTGTAGCAAGAACAAGAAGAGATTGTTAAGATGTTAATTTCAAAAGAACTCGAGTGAGCATTCCATCACATCAAACGCACAAAGGGAATGTTATTTCGTATAGACCTAAATATGAAAAGCAGCGCCGAAATTAGGACAAAGCAATCACCAGCTATCGAAAATTACATGATGAAATGAAAAAGTCAAATATCATCGCTTCAATATTTAGCAAAAAAGTTATTTGCCATTTAATTATGTATTCAATAAATAAAAATGTATACATAGCTTTTTATTCTTGAATAGTTTTTTAACCCCTAATATAACTTATATGTAGTGTATTTTTTTAAAAATAAATCATGGATTCATTAGAATTAATCCTATTGTTTATTGTATTGGATTTATGCTATTTCGCTTAGGTACAAGCTGAATTAATCGCATTAAACAAGGTTTTCCCGTATATTATTGTAGCATCTTGTATTTCTGTATTCACTCACACTCTGATTATGTGTCGTGAAAATCGAAATTGACCGTAAATACATAAATTAATAAATAAATTGAAATGATATGTAGCTTACCACAATTTACATATTTAAACATTCTTTTAGTGTCATTTTTTAACTTTCTACAATTTATCTGTGGCCACAATTTAGGTAACATTGACATTTCAATAAATATCTCGTCTTTCAATATTTTTTTATAATATATAAAACAAAATTATTATTTAAGCGTTTGCATTTTTGACTCGCAATTTTATTGCAACTTTTAAGAAAGGTACTTTTTTGTGAATATCTCTAGTGATTGGCTGTCTTATCTCGCACGTAATGGTCATAAGACATTGTCAATGGGTTTATATTGTTTTTATGGATCCAGGAATTTGACTCTTGGTTCACACAATAATAAATACAATAGTTAAATTGATCAATATAACAATTTAGACTTAAAAAATAAAGCATCTATACAAAACAGTAAACTCAATTATCCGGGGTTGCTTTGACCATTTTGTGGATTATCCGGAGTGGTAAAAAATCCAAAACTATGTGTGATTAAGTAAATGCACATGATAATATGCCTGGATATGAATTTTTAAATGACAAAGAAATTGAACAATGTCTTACTACTTTGACCAGGTTGTGGATTATCCGGGGTGGTAAAAAAATCCAAAACTATGTGTGATTAAGTAAATGCACATGATAATATGCCTGGATATGAACTTTTAAATTATGAAGAAATTTTGCAATGTTTTACTACAAATGAACCTGCAGCTACTGATGACACAGATCAGGAAGAAGGTACCCCTCATACTAGAGATAAGTATACAGGACAGTGCTGCTTTCACTAACGTTAAAAGCCTTCTCTGTTATTTGGAGCAACAGGAATATAGTATTACGAAATCTGCATAGCACCATTTGCTGAAAAGTGAACAGTAGGAAACAATTTCTTTGTTTTCTGTCAGATTTTAAATTAAAAGGTAAATATCTAGAATTATAATTTTAAGTTTTTTTTTTTATTGTTTTCTATTTTTTTTTATTTCGTTCGATTTTTTCTCTACCCTGGATAATCGAGAGTCTACCATATTTAATTAGGTAATAATGCCAAGATGAAGCAAGAATGAGCACCAGAAATGGAACCTGGGGTACCCGCTTGCTTGCTTAGCATAAATATTAACTATTAGACCACGCCCACCGACGAATATTTTACCTACTAGACCACGGAGATCTTTGGGTAATGTTGATGATTTCAATAAACGTCCCACCTTTGATCGAAAACTTATTTTACTCCTCAACAATTGAGGAATATTGACATTGAAGACTGATATTAAGGAATGGGACACCTCAGATGGAAGGTTGAACATTGTCAATATTATATTTTAAATGATTTTACTTCATTTAATAAAATTTCCCACTTCCTGGATCCATATTGCCTATGCTTCTAAAGTGTAATCCCTATGTTTTGAATTCAATTTTGATAATACTTGTATATGAAATTATAATGTATATAAGACACTTGCGATTTTTCCCGTACAGAATTATTAATATGTAACTCCTTTTTTTCACTTGATTTTTTTTCCCCATCCTAAACATTTTCATCAGGAACACAGGGATGAATATAAAATGCCTCCTTCCAAGTCAATTCACAGCTCGGCATGCTCCATGTCTTCCCACATTAGGCTGACACTGCCAATCTCCATAGTGTAAACACCAGTGTAAGAAGTTTCTTTGCAGGTAATAAAACCGCATAGCTCTTGACCAGGATTAATTTTTACAGGTACTCGTATATTATCTTAACTTCCATGATTGATAGATTTTCTTCAAGTGTATTATATAGAAATATGAATACGTGATGTGGAAAGGAAAATTTACCGGTTAGCGGCACAATAAATATATCTCGTAAGCTAAAAACAAGGTTAGATTAAATAATAATTTAACATTTTAGTTGATTCAATATTCTAGATATGTTTTTCAATGCTTCACAGTAAAAGTTTTATTTTTCGTAACTTAGTCACTGTGAGTAAAGGAAAACATTAAATGTGATTTTCTTGAAAGCTTGTTTTCTTTTTTAAACTGCTGACTGCAGTATTAAATTAAACCAGTTAAATTTTAAACATAGGATTGAATTATGTTTCAAATGTCTTTACATTTTATGGTTAGAACAAAAAGTGATTTGGTTTTTATACCAAAAATCAAATTCGCTTATTTAAATATATATCATATTTAAGTTCATTCAATTATGTATGTTGATTTTTTTCATGAATGCGCGTGTATGCATGAATCGATTTCTTGGAGATGTGTTGTTGGCTTCGGATGTTGAGAATCTCATGGACCGCCAAAAGAATGAATGTCTCCCTACTCCAGGAGTTAAATGTAACGGTACATCTGTCCTCAATACACTTTCCAGATATGACCCAAATAACCTGGAGATATTGGTAATAGGAAGTGTATCAGGAAGAAGAGGCAGAGTGCCAGTAAGATGGAGTGATCAGATGAAGAAATTGTCTGGGGGAATCCTGTACACTGCCATGCAATGCAAGACAATAATCTAGAAGAGTAGAGGTGTGTAGTTGCAACCTGTACCGCTAATATCCCATGGATTACAACTCTTAGGAGTGAGGAACGACATGGATAATGATGTTAAATAATGCGCTACAAGTAGCACATTTTGCCTTAAGTGTAGCTGTAAAGTATGGACATTTTTACATTAGCATGCTATTTAAGATTGAAAAGTAGCTATAATAAATAGTAATTCGAAAGCGTAATGGTAATGGAGGTTCACCATGCTTGCTCTAGGATTTATCCCGTGTTTTTTTGTAGGTTATCCATTTCAGATGAAAAGTCAATTTTTATTTTATTTGTGACCAGTATTTTTGGATAGTAATTTTTTTTTAATTAATAGAAAAAATATTGGGTGTACAAATAAGTCACCGCCGTTTGACAAAAGTTGGCGCCACCAGTAAGTTATGGTTAAAATTGTCAGATGTAAAATGTCATTATCGTAAGGTTGGACATCTGTCAACAACATGACCTTGAAATATTAGTGAATTTTTATCAGTATAACATATTTTTTTGTGTTCGAAAATGTCAAGTTTTGAGCCGAATAAGCGTCATTTGCGGGAACTTTTGATTTACTTCTTCAATTTGAAGAAATCTGCAGCTGAGGCGCATCGATTGCTTGTAGAAGCATATGGTGAGGCTGCCTTAAGTGAGAGAAGTTGTCGTGAGTGGTTTCAAAAGTTTAAGAACGGTGAATTTGACATCGAAGACAAAGAACGTAGCGGAAGGCCGAAAGTGTACGAAGACGCGGAATTGGAAGTATTATTGGATCAAGATTCGTGCCAAACGCAAGAAGAACTTGCACTTACATTAGGAGTGACTCAACAAGCAATTTCACATAGGTTGAAATCATTGGGAATGATTCAAAAACAAGGAAATTGGGTTCCATATGAACTGACACCGAGAAACGTTGAACGCCGATTTTCCACATGTGAAATGCTGCTTGCCAGGCATAAACGAAAGGGTTTTCTGCACCGTATAGTCACTGGTGATGAAAAATGGATCCACTATGATAATCCAAAAAGGAAGAAATCATGGGGAACCCCTGGCCATGCTTCAACATCTACAGCTAAGCCAAATATTCATGGAAAAAAACTCTTGTTGTGTATTTGGTGGGATCAGCTTGGTGTCGTGTATTATGAGTTGCTCAAACCGAACGAAACCATTGCTGGGGCTGTCTACCGAGCACAATTGATGAGATTGAGTCGAGCACTCGAGGAAAAGCGCGCCCACTGCTACTCCAGACACGACAAAATTATTCTCCTGCATGATAATGCTCGTCCACATGTTGCGGCGCCGGTCAAAACCTTTTTGGAAACAATCAATTGGGAAGTTTTACCCCACCCGCTGTATTCACCAGACATTGCTCCTTCTGATTTTCACTTGTTTCGATCGATGACGCATGACCTGTCTGAGCAGCACTTCACATCATATGAAGATACCAAAAATTGGGTCGATTCGTGGATAGCCTCAAAAGATGAAGCATTCTTCCGACGCTGTATCCGTATGCTGCCAGAAAGATGGGAAAAGGTAGTGGCAAGCGATGGGCAATACTTCGAATAAAACATGAGGTTCCGTTCTTTCACAATAAATGCCCAATTTTTGATAAAAAACGGCGGAAACTTATTTGTACACCTAATAGAAAAACAAAAAAAAAAATTTTCGAAACGAATAATACGAATGCATTTTAAATACATCATTCTTTTCATTTGTTTTGTAATTTTCTCTCCACATGGTACAGTAATAAACTGTTCGGTGACCGTAGCTTGCGTAGCGCAAATTCCATCAGGAACAGCGAGAAAGTCAATATATTTTCAAGGACAAAAATATTAGGTTGACCTAACTTACCTTTTCCACATCACATATTCTTAGATTTCTAGCCATTGTATAGATAGAATTCATCAACCCTATATGTTCCGTCAAGAAAACTAATCTTAAAAAACTATTCCATTCAGCTCAGTCCACAGCTAACGGATAATTATTTTTTTTTTGAGGTTGCAACCGAAGTTGCAAATGCTGTTGCTTTATGTATGAAACCTTGTCCAACTTACCGTCCTTAAAGAGCTGAACTTACTTCATCTTGCTCAGCAGACGGAGAATCATTGTCAATAATGCAACAGTTTGATAACTTTTCGTCACTTTCATTGTTGTTTTGCTTCAAGTTGTCCGCGGGAAGAAATACCTCATCATTTTGTTTAATATCACATTTTCTCTCGAGTGCTGCTTCTCTTTCTTTCTTGGCATCCTTTTCAGTTGACTTATCCTTATCTTTCTCACGTTTTTTGCTTCTCTTCCGTCTTTTCGAGTCTCTTGTCTTCGGTGATCTCTCCAACAAGAATAGAGCTTCGTGAAAATCGTCCGAACTTAAATTTGATTCTTGTACGTGCAAAACAGAACTCAAAGCTCCATCTGTTGATGACTTAGGGAAATGGAACATCTCTCGATCTCGTTCAGGTTCGTTGGCACTCTTTGATTTGAGCTTTGATCCTGCCAAAGCTTCATCGGTAAAATCGTGAAGAGTTATCAACGGTCTCGCAGACCAAGATTTTTGTAAGTTAGATCCGTTTCCGACTGCGATGCCTGTAGGAGAACTTGGCAAAGACATATCGAAAGCCATTTGGTCATTCAGTGATGCTTTAGGGTAAATGTTTTCATACAGAGCTTCTTGTTCTTTAGAAGATGCCATGTATTCTGAGCTGCATTTTGAAGTGTTGGAAGAAATGGAACAATCTTTAATGGTCGGTCCAATTGATGCCATATTACTGATCATTATTCCTCCACTGTGGCATCCCGTATAGACTGTGCCTCTCAAAGGACGGTGTAGTGATGAATCTAGTTCTGCATTTTCATTAGAACAATCAATCATCAAACCTGGATCGTCATCATCCATGAAAACATCATCGCTGAAGTGTGATGGAGGCAAAACTGGAAGATCAAGAATATTTAGGCTTTCATTTGAAATACGGTTGATCCTCGGTCCGGTGGGAGTATTAGATCGAAGAAGTGAAGGTGTATATATTTCAGGAGATCCCGGTGTATACGTTGAACTGGTCATAGTTTCTATTGTATTCCTATCACTACACGGGGAAAGCGATGGAGACGTAACGTGGACTATAACTGGACTAGTCGGTATAACCTTTGCTATTTCCTTATAATCCTTCCACGCTATCTTTTGTTTGACTTTAGGTGACTTCTGCTCAGTGGGCATTCTGAACGAATTTGTTCTTGAAAAGTATTGTGATGAAGGATTTGATCTCGAAACGTTAGAATCGGAATTGGCTAAAGCTGTAGTCGACAATGTACACTTCGATGTCGTTTCTCGACATATGGATACTCCTGAGATGTAAAGAGTAGGTGATTTAGGAATCCCGGTTTCAGATTCACATTCATTACTGCTATCTGTTTCTAGTCCACGTTTCGTTTTAACACTGACCTCCTCAGGACTTTTAATTGCTTGTTCCTGAGAGCCATCACAAATTTTAATACTAAGTGTCGGGATATTCTTACCCGTCTTGTTCAAACCCTTGGCTGATTTTTTAGGACTTTCTGTATGTCCACTTTTATTCGAACTTTTTGATTCAGTCCGAGATCGTGTTTTCTCCGGACTTGTTTTAACAGGACACGACAAATTATTTTTCTCACCGATATGTTTTTCAGAACTGCACGACTTGACTTTGCTCGTGCCTCTTTCAACACGCGGTATATGATCAGAATGTCTTCGAAAATTATCACCGATAATATCGTTTTGATTCAGTGAATTCATATTCCCTTCTCCGATCAATCCAATATTTCTATTGATTGCCAATCTAGTTAAATACGTATTGACTTTGAGATGCGATGAATTCAAGTCTGGTATATAAATCATTTTATCGTTGAAATCGAAGACTTCTGGATTTATTTTTCCTCGGCAATCAACACTGACCGTTTTTGTAGCATCAGCTTCTACGATGTTTGTTTTCGGAACTGATCTCTCTTTCTTTTCACTGTATTTCGTAGGAGATTGATTTTCTATCGGACCTGTTTTGACACATTTCTTTTCGCAACAGAATTCACCCCATGGTAAGTTCTTTGGGAAACACTGTAGTTTCTTTCTTACATTATCATCTTTCGCATTCTTTGAGGAACCTTCTCCAATAATGGTAGTTTTGTATTGTTCTTGTTTGCTTATTGTTGTTTTAGTAGTTTTGACAATATCGTAATCAAAGTCGCACTGCTGTGTGAATGCATCTATCTGTATGCTCTTTGTGATGGTGTAATGGGTGTTATTGTCACCATTTGAAAGCTGGAGCGTAGTCTTAGGAGGATGAGGAAGTGTTGAAACCACAGTTGGCACAATATCAGACCCATTTTGACGATTTTCTGAAAAAAGAATTACAATTAATGCTAAATTAATAAAAACTACAGATATCAATGTTTGGGATATTGACAATACGAGTAATAACACTTATATTCATGTCTTTTTTTTCTAACATTTGATTCATGTTTTTAATGGAGATATGTAAATTATGTCACAGGCTTATTTACAAAGATATCAATGATTTTTAGAATAAATATTTCAATTCATACATTATAAAGTAAAAATTACGATGCAATTTTTTTACATGAAAAAAGATTTGGTAACTCCAGGGGGAAGGTGAAATAAGGAATGATGTTAACTGCATTGCTGTTTGATTTATCATGAGGAATTGAAAGCAATTTTTTATTTGCATTTTTGATATTCTTATGTCATGTATTGATTTTATTTTGTAAATAATTGTTTTAGAATATGTGTTCAAGTTTAGATGTTTTTTCCATTGAGTTGTTGATTTCCACTTTTGTTGTGTGATATCTTTTAAAGTGTTTTTAATTGCTATTTCGATTTGAATTTTGTTTCTTTTCGCTTAATTTATATTGAATTTTGATTTTTGTAAAGGCTGCGGCTGTTAAGAATAAATATTTTATATAAAGAGTTGTGTTCAAAAGCAAGAGCAAGAAAATATTTTAAGGCTACCTTTTATCAAATTGAACTACATAAATAAAACATTTTTATTGTATTTACATTATAAAAAGAAAATGTTTACTTTGAAAGCAAATTCATTTAGTTTCTTGCACTGAAACAGATGATTTTTCAGTTATGCTTAATGAACCCTTTTAATTCCAGCATATTTTGCATAAAATGTGCGAAAAATCCAAAGCATTTTTTGACAAAAAAACAGTAGTTTATATTTTACTTTTTATCTCAGTTAATATTTAGTTTTAAAACCTAATTTTTTTGTGGAGACCTCCCTGTAGAGTGTAAAAGTAATTTTTATATTTCATAAAAAAATAATGTTTTCATGTTTTTTTAGTCAACATAAAAACTTGTATGAAAACTTTGAGGCCGATGATCAGCCCTGTGGGATTTTTCGCATTTGGGGGCGATAATCAGCCCTGTGGGATTAAAAGGGTTAATTTTTAATGGTATAATATATATATACATAGGTGATATTGACTTACCATCATCTGGAACATTGAGGATATCATCAGGCATCTTACTGTATCTGTGAAAGAAAAAACGGTATCATTTTTGGCGCACAAATTTTGACTGATTTGCTACGGTACAATAATAGGCAAACCATAAAGACCGAAGAAGATTGTTAGCCTCTCTTATAGACAAATTATGTTGCAAACTGTTGCAGAAGTTCAATGTTAACAGCATCAGATAAAACCCAAGGTTTCTAGGGCAAGGAGATCTAATATCCAGGATAATTGGTAGTTTCAATCTGCTTATTTAGAAGCTTTTGTTGGGCAGTTTTGTAATCTGATATTTTTTTTATAAATATGTGAACCTCTTAGAAAACCACTTATAAGCTACAGAAAAACATTAAAATGAAAAAGGTCTAAAAATAGAACTAGTCTGAAAGAGAATTAAGAGAGGATCGAACCTAAATTTGCTTAATGGGGCTATTAATCATTCTCTTGTTATTTTTCTCCATTGTATGCTGAGCGTCCTGTTCCTCTGCTATGTCTGGAACTTGAATTCAATGTTTAAAGAGGATTCTGTTATCTCCTTTATTTGGTCCGTTTATCTTTCTCAAACCTTCCTCTCGCAAGTTTTCCCTCAACTGTACCCATGATCAAGAATTTCACTATCCTTTTTGGCAACATACCCAGAGTATGTTAAAATGCTTTTCCTGAATGTTGTCGGAAGTCTTTCGGTAATAGCTAATTCTTGAATGATATTATCACTATAGTTCGGAAATTCTAGGATGAGTCCTGTGACAGCTCACAAATTGGCCCCAATACAACCTTGTAACTATGTTCAATAATTTTTATTATTTTATCAACTTTAATATAAGCCTCAATTCTAATAAATAGCAAGTTATTTAGGTAAATACATTACATATTGGGGCAAATTTGTGAGCTGTCACAGGACTCATCCTAGAATTTCCGAACTATAAAACATATTTGAATTTAAAAACCTGAGAAGGTGAGAGACACAAAACAAGATAACTTACGTGGCACTTGTGACATTTGTATCATCTGTACTGGAGCTACCCAAGGATAGATCTCCCATACTCCAGGAACGACGCACTCTTCCTCCCATTTGACGCAGTAGAGGTGGCCGTTGAATCATGCCACCCGAACGTAACAGAGGTGGACGCCTATTTCCACCTGAATACATGCATCAATACGTATAACTTAGCAAAATAGATCTTGATGATTAATCTTATATTATTGGAATGACTTGTCTATTTACTCAATGGCTACCGATAGATTTAAAAATTTTGATGAAAAACCTTAAGCCTGTGAAATCTGTTGAACATGTACTTAACACATTGTATTGTATCCCGCTTTTTTTGTTTACAGTACAACTTGGTGGATTTCTTGCCATGTGGTAATCTTATCTAGCCAACCAGAAATATAGTATGTGTAAGTTAAACAAGCTTGAAGTGAAAACCAGACTGGAATCCTTTATAAAAAAACTGGGTTACAGTAGAACTTGAACACGCTACCCCGAGTTGGAAGACAGGCAGGCATCTTATCAAGACATTAACTGTTGAATAATTTATTTTGAAATCACGCCTAGTGCTAAAAAAAATTGTCTATATTCAAAATTTTTAACAAATAGTAAAAAAGTTAGAGCTGGTATTATAATTCATAGTCAATATCCTTACAAACCCTATCAGTACCGTTAGGTCACTCAAGGCTCATTTGTGATTGATCTGTCCAAAGAAATTCGGAATATAACGGCAATAGGGGTTTTGAGCACCTAGCAAAGGTTTATATGAACTCGTATATATGTTAGGCGTTTTCAGCAAGCAATCAAGTGAAATCAAAGATTAAAAAAAAACCGAGATCCTCCATGATCTTGTTGTATTACACTTTTGTTGTAAAGTGCAACCTGGCAGGTTTATTACCATGTGGCAATCATTTCCAAACAACCAGAAAGATGTCAAAAAGACAACTTTCAAAATTAGACAGGCAGTCTTTGGAAAAATATCATCTCATAGTAATTTTATTGTATACAATACAATCTTATGCGCTTATTGACATTTGCTTCTTATCCAATCAAAAGGAAAAATGTCAAGACCGGGGCTTTTTTCTTTCTAGGAATTAAACCCTGAAACCCTAGCTGAAAGATTCTACCCCCAGCAATGAAGATCTATTTTTACTATATATTTCAGTTTTATTGTATTTAGAACAACCTGGGAGGTTTATTGCTATGTAAAAATATTTTACAATCAACCAGAATGGTTTTAAAGAAGCCTTTAATAAAAAATAAACTGGATTTTTTTTAAATCTGGGTATCAACGTGAATCGAACCCAAAATCAGAAGAAGAAACGGAGATCGTCAAAGATTTAATCTAGATTAAAAGATGGAAATTCAAAATGTATATTTTTAAAAAAGCAGTTTATAGGATGAAAATGCTTTTATACCTTCGGGACAGTACTCCATGAATGCAGATGTCCCTGAGCCACTTCCACCTCCTTCCTGTTCCTCTCTGTGCCTGCTGGAGACCAAGTCTTCTTCACTCACCTCATTCTTCATAAACAAAAAACATATTAGTCTTTGGCAATTATAATAGAAAATATTTTATTAGTATTTTTCTGTGTGATCTTCTAATATGTTGAACTAAAATAAAAAAAATCTCCAAAGTATGAGAAATATCTAAAGAAAGGCCTATTCGATTCATGCATCCTCTCAGTACTGACATATGAGCTTGAAACTGTAACGTTCACAAAGCAAATAATTCATAAGCTCAGTCCAACCCATTGAAATATTTATTCATTTATTTCATCATTGGTGCAATGTACCTCGTAACAATATTTCAAAAATATAAACAGTGAGTGTTTTATTTATTACAAAGCAAACATTACTTAAATTAAAAAATCACAATAAAACCAAATTAAATTAATTCAGGTCAATTTAAGTTAGAGTTGATGATTTGATGTAAGTTAATCATTCAGTATTATTCAACATCAACATATTTTTAAATAATTGATCTTAAATACCTTGCATCGCTTAAAAGTGTGTTATGTACCTGTCTAGTAAGGAACTCCTTGCTGTTCTTATCCTGGCGTGGCGCCAGAAGATCCAGGCCCAGAGCCAAGTTGGGCAGATCCAACGGAGCCCCTCCCAATGCCTTGAGAAAATAGCCTACTGTAATGTCAGCCGCTCTTGACCAGTTCTCCTCCTGAATAATCGGAAACAAAAAAATTCAAAAAATAATCGGAAACAAAAAAATTCAAAAGAGCAATCTATAAATTCTTCAAGTTATAAACAGTGTACCTCATTTTGTTCGTAATTATATGTCTCTTTTTCTTTTACTTGCCATCATCCCATTCATTTGGGGCTAGTTACGTGGCTCTTTTTCATCCATCCAATGTTTTCCAGACAATCCTTTGCAGATAGGTTGAGTCGAGTCATATCCTCTTCCAATTTTCTCTCTACCATCTTCAGCTCTTCGAAAGTTGAAATACTTTCCTTCAAGATTATATTGCTTAGAACACATTTCACTATAATTTACAAGTTTTAATTAGTATTGGTTGTTTCCATATCCAGGCTAACAATTATGCCATGCGTTTCCAGTAGGAGGTAACTGAGATTGCTCTATCATTCACATCCATCAGGTCCTACCCAGAACATGTAGTCCTGATGTTCGGACAAACTAGCATATGTTGTGAGTCCTGTATATCCCCACAATCGCATTCAATGCTACTTTCATTCGAGAAATCCCATCTCTACATGTTCACCTTGCATTTAGCCACCCCTACTCAGAATCTAATCAATGCTTTTCAAGTAGGTTAATGCAGTTGTGGTCTGCAGTTGCCATCTTTTTTGAAAGCTTCATCTAGTCGTCGGGTATTTTTTCTTTCCACTTCATAAGGCCAGAATATATGACACAACTGTTTCGATACCAGGTGTATTCTAAGTCATGAATATTCTTCTCCGATTCCTTCTTTTCTTTCATGTAACTTCTTTATTCAAATCATACCTCACTTAGAGGCTCTTTCCATATCAAAATGCCTGTTAATGAGATACCACAAACAATGGGCCATATAGAGGTATCATAATAAACTACGGACCTTTGTGACACACCTTTATTGCAAAGAGTATGGATTCTAACAACAGTTCAATCCCACATTCCTTTAATAGGTAAGCATGGATATTACTCTTTTAGCATTAGAAAAGATCTACAGACTTTTTTTACATTCACAAATACTAACAGGAAAAATAGCAAACCCTTTGTTGATTGACAAACTTTTGTTTAGTGTACCTGACACTTGCTTATGCAGTTTTCAGTACAATATTCACAAACTGAACTGTTAAGAGCATCACCAGTCGCACACGGTATGTTGAATGAATTTTCCGATATCGATATCTTCCATATCTCGGTGGATAAATTGAGGATTGAACTGCTTAACCACTTGACAGTTTTGCACGAGCGTGACTCGGGCACGAATTTTATCGAACCTCGTTCGGGCAAATCTTGTTTCGACTTGTTGGGAGTGTTTCTCCCAAGCATCGTTTGGGCAGATCTTGTTTCAACTTGTTTTCTCCAAACGGAATATATTTTCGTATAGAATTTAGTCGTTCACAGTTTGTCATTGTGTTATGTCGCGTGTTGTACTCTAGCATATTCTAATTTGAATTTATCCACTTTTATGCAATTTTTGTTCACATTTTAGACGTAAGAAAAAAAAAGTAGTACTAAAAATGCAACGCGCCAAAGAGGTTGCAACCAAAACATTGTATTAATATTACTTAGTAATTATTTTCAAATAAAATGTTAAAAAAAATCGAACCTTTTTGGACACCCTTTCTCACTAAAATCCAACTGTTAAGTGGTTAATAAGCTTTATAGGTATAACTGAGTCACTTCACAGGGAAGCATGTGTACCATTGATTTGTGTGAGCTCGTGAGTGTGGGTTTCTTCTTGTTGTTTTAATTTTGGTTGTTTTTGTATTTGTGTTTCTGTGTATTTTTTGTTTTAATTTTTATTTTTATTCTTATGATTGTGTGCGGTATATTGTGGGATGAATATTTTTGGTCTTTCTGGAGTGATGATGTGTGAGGAGTTGAATTTCGCAAGATTTTTCCAGTTGTAGTTGAGTGTGACTGTTTGTCAGGTTGATGAGAGCGGGCAACGGGGTTTTGTTTTTGTGTAATCAAAAATCGGAAAGAAGTATCGATTTATTTTTTCATGCTAAATATCCTCAGTGAGATACAGGCAAAAGCCTAGTTTACTGGGGATACAACAAATGAAAGGCAACAAACCCAGATCCATTAAAATTGTATGTCCAAATCAAATTACCTGTTGTTTTTTCGCAAATTGTGTATATTTCTTGTCATGTGTAATAATAAATAAATAAATAAAATTAATTGTTCCTGTTGTCATGATGCTAACATATATGGAGAGTTTTAATCACATCATTTTTTTCTTATTATTTTATATAATTGGGTTACACCTGTATCAAATGTAAAATAAATAATTAAACCAAAAGATAACTCCCTCAGATGGAGAATTGGTGCAGAAGGCCACCACTATGCATGTGTGGCGACATTTAATGAATGTCAATTTAATGAATGTATGACCACACATTTAATGAATGTCATAAATTTGTGGCGACATTTAATGTTTCATCACAGTTGCATTTTTCTAGGTCTAATAGCAAATAAATCTGGTGTTGTTGATTGAAATGGAGTGTCAGAATTCTACCTCTTACTATATCTGATTTTTTTACTGACTATCTGTTTTAAATAAAAACCTTCAACGGGCGACGAACTTTGATTGCATAACAATTACCCGTCTAGTAAGTCCACTAGTCCTCGGCCCATCAGACTGCGGGGACCCCTCCCCGCCCGCAGGCCCTGAGCTGGAGCTGCTGCCCCCTGCGCCGCCTCCGCCCCCTCCGCCGCCACATCCTCCACTACCACTACCGCCCCCCTCTCCGGGGCGCAGTCTGCCCACGGGCTCTTGTAAGGACAATTGGATGGCCAGTTTCAACTGGTCGTCTGAAAGACTCAGCTTGTCTTCTACAAATTGAAATATACTGTTTAACTGATCTATAAGAAATCTATACATATACAATAATCCCTTAATTTATGCGGTTTCTATTTACGAAAATTCACTTGAAGGCAGTTTATTTATTTTATTTAACACCTCATTGTAAATACAATCTAGCGGGTTTATTGCCAGGCGGCAATTTCTTCCAACCAACAAAAAAAATCAATAAAATAAGTTACATGGTCGCAAAAAAGTATTCAAAAGATTCTTTATATTAATGAAATTTATGGACATAAATATACTAAAGTAGTAAAATGTCATCAATTAAAGGAAAAAGAAAGGATGGGGGAAAGGAAAGAAAAATCAAGAATAAAGAGCACTGACTACAAATGAAGAGTTTTTTCAGTTCATATAACTGCTGAATAACTCATTTTAAAATCCTGTTGATACTCAAAACTAGCTCATAATTCAAATTTTCAAAAAATAGTCAAAATGTGAGAGCAGATATAATTCATTGTAATACTCGAATACTGTTACAAACCCTGTGAGTACCGTTAATCCGCACTGAGCTCACTTGTTTTTTAATCCATCTAAAGAAATTCTGTATAAAATAGTGATAAACATTTTAAGTACCCATGAAACATTTATACACATATATAAGCTTAAAGCCATTTTCAGCACTGAATATGTTAATACTATAAATAAATAGCAACGAAAAATATCAAACCATTATCAGATGGAGCACCAATAGACACAGATATGTTGAGTCTGGCTGGTCTCTGTCTCCTGGTCAGGGTCACATCTGAAAATTAAATACACATCAAATTTTATATATTAATTTATCAATGCTAAGTTTAAGGAATAATACTTCTAAGGAGAGTAATAAAAGTAATCTATAGAGGTAAGCTGAAAAATAATGATAAATTATCATCTTCAATACTGGGTCTTGTAATCAAGGATCCTCTCGCCATTTCAACGCTAATTTTAAGCTACTTCTCCACGTTGATTGCATGATCTTTTATGAGAGAATAGTTTCATAATACATTCTCTTCCGCAGTCTTATAATACATTCCTTTCCACAGACGTCACAGATATGTGGATCCCACCAAATCTGCTGGTCCAGCTGATGCATGTTCGAAGCAAGCTGACTATTTCTGACTATGTCTAACTGTTAATGCATCATCAGCTTGAGAATAGATAACTATCCACTTCCCACGACCCTGAGTCACCTTCTTCCAGTCCTTAAGCGTCCCACACAAAGAGATAAATTATAAGAAACGTGTGATGGGATTTTTTTTCGACTCTCTTTAGAAAAATGGCATCTAACCTAGAAAGAAACCAAGGTAGGAAAGTAGGAGCAATTAAATTTGTGAAGAACTTCATGATGTGGGAAGAGTTATTGGAAATAATGAACAAAAGAAAACGAATGGAAAAAAGAATGATAAATATGCTGATCTATGCTGATCTATGCTGATCTATGCTGATCTATCTGACTCTATGGAATGTGGGAACAGCAGAATGAACTACAAAACTTACCACATTGTACTTACTAGCTGTGGTGAGGTAGGAATCCATTCATTTGTATGGTACTCTTCAACATTATTGAATTGATTATGTGTACATGTTGAAGAATGTAGCCAAGAGACAACATTGTCTTCAGCCCCATTAATTGTGCATTTGGGTTAAGACATTGAAGTAGGCATGTAACTCGTTCATCAGCATATTTGTTGGCAATACTACCTCCAATAGAGTTGTATTGTTACCTAACAAACTCTTGAACTCCTATCAATTTTTTTAGATGTCATCGGAAGTTGAACTTTAAATCCCTGGATGGAAGATAAGTGTCTTATCAAGTAAGCCACCAAGATCAGTGTAGGAATATAGTGTAAATAAAGCCGTGTGCTACCATTTGTGGAATAACTCCACCAGTTGAGATGCGAAACGAGAATCGTTTATGAAAATGTCTGATCTTCAAAGGCCTCAGATCAATGGCACCTGACTGCATCTCTGAATTCTGTGTTTAAAATATCTCTGCTAAACTTTAATGTTGAGCATTGAGATCTGTCACTTAATCCAAAGTTTTCAGATAAATTTCAGATCTGCCACTTAATGCTAGCCAATAAGCCAAAGTTTTCAGATAAAACCTTCTGTATTGCTAGATCTGTTCAGTAGAATAATCTGTATGTGGAACTAAGAATCGAGGAGAGTTCTTTATACTACAAGTCAACAGCATTCTTCAGACTATCACTAAAAAACACTGAGGACTAAATCATCATAAATATGCTATATATGTGCTACATTTAACATGGCCCAAGATCGGGAGAGATGGAGAGTGGTGCGCCAAGTTTAAGACATAACAGAAAACCCCAATTCTCAGCATTGAGCAAGCATTGAAGAAGAAGAAAGCACATCATAGAGAGAGGTATTGGCATAAATAATATTACCTCTGGAACCAGGCAGAGAGCTGGAGTCCTGCTCGGTGCCAGTCCCACCAGCGCGGTGTGCCTGCTCCTCCAGCATCTGTAGGCGAGACATCTCCAACGCGATGATGAGGTCCATGTTGTACTCAGACACATTGATACGGTACACTGAAGAAAAAGTAAAACACCACTAGAATCAAATTGAGATTCAATTATGTGTAAGGATGTGAATGTTTTAGGTTATGAAGGGAAAATAAGGAATTAGACCACTTTGTCACAGGTCTTGCCTAGTGAACTGGCTCTATTAAAAAATTGTGAGTTTATGAATTGCTTTGTATTAATACTCTTTAGTTTCCTGTGCAATGTTGGACATTAACCTGCCTCAATGACTTCCACAGCTCCCTGTTTCGAAATTTTTCTTCTAATTATTCCCAGTTACAGTCAACTATCATCAAGCATGTGTGCCAGAGGTCTGACTCCTGCCAGTTCTTGTCCGCCACTCAAAGACCTTCTGTGTCCATCTATCTGGGTATTTTCCCATTTCTATGATTGAACGGAACCTTATACTTATCTTAACAAAATTGGTACATATTAGTTGTCATTATATTATTTCGTATTTCAAACATAGTATCATTACATAGTATATCTTATAGGGTAGGCAGAGAGAACAGATCTCCATACTTTTCTATCCAAACATCTCATCATTCATAATCTATTATTCTTCTCACTTGACCTTTCAAAATCTGGTACACTTGATCCAGCTACGTTTTCCTTGGTCAACCTATTCCACACACACCTGGCACTTCTTACTTCCACACTCACTTATTCATTATTTAGTTTTTCATTCCCTCAACATATCCAAACCATCTTAATGCTCCTTTTTTCATCTAACTTAAAACATCAATTTTAATCATACATTCATTTCTGATGTCTTTATTCCGCCTTCTTTCATGTATTGATACTACAATAATATTTCGATTTAATTTGTGTATGCATCTCCACAGCATTTATTTGATTTTATCATTCTTCAAGTTCAAACTCCATATGTCAAGGTTTAAAGACCCATGAAAGATCAATAAAATGGTCAACACTAACAGCCATCGTATGACAGACTTTGTTGAGTCACTTACATTATCAAATGATTTGTCCTTATCAAATTAAAAAGGTTGGATCAATGATCATGAAATAAAAACATATGTTAAGAATCTGCTAAAAACGGAGTGATTAGAAAAATAATTATCAAATATTGTAATTTGTTTAGTCAAATATTGTTTATTCCACTTTACATAACGGTATAACCCTAAGAGTTATACCGTTATGTTAACACCAGTAGGGTTATACCGTTTCATAAAGTGGAATAAACAGTGTTTGACTAAACAAATTACTGTCTTTAACGTGTTCCTCGCGGGAAGCACAAACGCCTGTGATCTGATCTGTAGCATTCCTTTGTGTATTTTACGTAATGTTTTATCTCCTTTATTTAATAAGTCTCCTTAAGAGTAATGACTATTATTTATTATCAGAAAATTACTTGAATGTCATGTTTACTTGGTGGTGTAATCAAATATCAGTGGTTCTAAACAAAATACGCGTTTAAACTTAGAAATCAAAAAACGCCAAAATTGTGCCGCGCACAGGATTCGTGGAATTTGATTTTTAATGCAGTGTACGTTAAACCTCCACAGTGTTAATGCCTTAACTATAAATAAAATATGAAATAATTACCATCGGCATCAGATGATGAATTTGATCTGTCTCCATTGGAATGTGGTGAAACAGTCAGCTGAGGTTCCTAAATAAAACATAATTGTTTATTTATTAATACATAAATATATTGAAAACAATTAATGGATTTGTAGATTCTTCGGTTTTACTTGAAACAATACCTTTCCATTGTCCCATTTGTTCAACTAGATCAAACAAGCTGTTCAATGTACGCAAAGCGAATACAAATTACATCATTTATTTATTTATCAATAGAAATAGCTCTGCGTTCCGAATTCGTTGAGTTGGACATATTTGGGATTTCAATTGCTGCATTTAAGAAAGGATTAAATGAAAACTTTGCTTCAGATTGATTTATCTAATGACGAGCGACAAACCTTAGTTACTCTTAAATGTTTTCATTTCTGTCTCTCCTAGAATTTTTCTAGACTTTTTATTTATATCTAGATTTATAAAGTTTTTTTGATTGCTTCACGTCTAAATGTAATTTATCTTATATGTAATTTTCTATGAAAACTTCACAGGTCTAGATTAAGTTATGTATAATGTACTCAAGAGAATATTTTCTTATAAACCATAAAAAAAAATAACCAATGAGCCTGCAATCCACAGCAGATGAGAAAAAGGAAATTAATAATCACTCATTTTGTAAATAAAAATGTTAATCTTAGTTAGCACACCTGTAATATTGTGTGATCAGGATCCAATGGTTCTGGAACACGGAGTGGCTCTCCTCTGGGTCCAAGGGAAAATCTCCACGGATCTCGGTGATCTAGCCGACCTCTCGCAAGCAGCCGTGCCTGTTATCAGAAATTATTGTTCTTTTACACCAATGATATACAAAGGTACGCAGTCCCAGAAACTGTGTTAGCAACTAATATGAAGCTATTTTTGTTTTAAATACTTCACTGTACAATGTACAATTTGACAAGTTGGCAGCCAAAGGGTGACCTATTCCAATCAGAAATTGATTTAACAATTTTGTTTCAAGAGTTAGATGAAAGATTAAAATTCCACGGCAAATTTCTAACGGAATCGATGTTGGAATAGCAAGGGGATCCTCAACTATGAGGCCCAGCAATGACGATGTTGGAATGGCAAGGGGATCCTCAACTATGAGGCCCAGCAATGACGATGTTGGAATGGCAAGGGGATCCTCGACTATGAGGCCCAGCAATGACGATGTTAGAATGGCAAGGAGATCCTCAACTATGAGGCCCAGCAATGACGATGTTGGAATGGCAAGGGGATCCTCGACTATGAGGCCCAGCAATGACGATGTTTTGACCACATAACAGCTTAAATGGTGAGAAATTGACTGAATTACTTCAATCTCTTAAATTTGCTGATATGGAACATTCTTCTTATTTCTCTATTTTTGTTGAAATGTTTCATAACAGTAATGTATACCATTAGCCTGAGTTCCTGCGCAGAGAGAAGCGGAGGAGGGGGAGGCGGTCTGGAGAGACGAAGTAAAGCTAGTCTCCAGCGACGAGTTGGTGCTGTAGACCTCCGCAGGGCTAGCCATGGAGCTTCCACCACTTCGCGGGCCACCAGTGCTGATAATCTGGACACGCAGCGCTCAAGCTCCTCCTGTGAACAAATAAAAATATTGATACAAGCATCATCACCATCATCATTATCAGCATTGATTTAATTTCATTATCATTGTGCTTATTAACTTCATCAGCATTATTATTATGACTGTTATTGTTTACTATAAATTAATTAATTTAGTAATGAAAAAAAAACAATGAATTTATATAGCTGTAACACCACAACCCGAGAGATTCGCAGCATCAGACTAACATGGTATGATATAGTGCCAAGCTAGATTATAGGACGATGATGATTTTATAACACCTTTCACCTCAAAAGCATTATTTTTTTGACAATTACTCAACCACAATACAAAAATAAATTACTCTTAGACCATGTTACATAAGAATTAATGTTTTTGTTTAACATATATGCTGCTTATCATCTACGGGATAGTTGATAATCACAGTCGATCACAATCTATCATGTAAAATATTTTGTAATAATCATATTTTTTGGATAACCTTAATCTTCCCTAACTGTATCTCATCACATCATCATCAATATTATCATTACCTTTAGAAGCTTACTGAAGGTAGTGGCTGCTGAACACTGCTTGGGGATTTGTCGTACTAGTCCTGTGGGATTATCATACTGCCTTGTTCCTGTCAGTCAATCAATTTAAATAATGGCGGTTATTGATCAAAATTACTCCAAAGTACCTTTATTTCACTGTAGCATCTCTCAAAATGTTTTTACTTAAGAAGATTCGAAGGATAAAATTGTCATACTAGAGCTGTTATCACACTAATGAAGGCACTCCTTAGAAGATCAAAAATGAAGGTTTTTATGATTTATAACTGACAAAACACTCAAGAGACAGAATAAGACGTACAGAAATAAGAAGAATGTGAGAAACCGAATGTGTTGTAAGATGGGAAAGGTAGACAATATGCTACTGGTGGGATCATGTTCAAAGATTCCGTGTATAGTTTTTCATGGCTATCCCACAAGAAGCCGATCACCAGGTAGATCCCCAAAGAGATAAAGGGATAACTGGTAGTCCATGTCCCAGGAATAATGTAAAAAAAAAACTAATCTACCGCCAAAAGAAGTTTTGCCGGTTTTTATATTCTTAATTTTTCAAAATCCCATCTAAACAATCCAGATGTCTGATTAAAAATTACAGACAGCATTCCTGGTGCCTTCAACCATGTTCATATAATACTTCTACCAACCTGCGCATAGTGGAAAGCTGCCCTATGCTGCGCTGTCTGCGGCAGCATGAAGGTGTAAGCACAGGCGCCACTGAGGACCCTTCTACTGAGTGCCAACTCACGGGCAGCTGCCTCCAGTACGCCTCCACCGGATCCTGGTAAAAAAATCTTTCAATTAGATATTCACACTCAAAGACTTAATTTTTTTAGATATACGCAAATATACTAAACTCTCACTAATCTAGTCATACATAATCTGTGTCGGATATCCAAATTGAAATACCAAAATATAATTTCATTTTAATATACTACGGCAGTGGTTCTCAGCCGGTGCTCCGCGAGTATATTACAAGTGCTCCGTTAAATATGAAACATTTGATCGAAGTTTGGCGAATTGCTGTTGAATGCGAATTGCTGTTGGCAATGCAGCCGAGGCGCGACGTAATCTCCTACATTGCCATAAAAATCTCCTCCTCAATCGCAATCCTCAGCACAATCTCCTATATTCCCATGTCACCTCTTTCTTGCCAATTCTGCAAAATTTTATTACAATTTTCAACATCATATTTATGTGAGCTTGATTTCTCAATATTAACTAATATAAAAACGAAAAAAAGTTAAACGACACAAATTTAGAAGAAGAAATGAGAGTAGCTAGAATAAATCAATCATTAGACCTGATATTGTTGAAATATGTAAAAGGCATCAAGCTCAAATATCGCATTAATAATATTTTTTTATAAAAGAGTTATTTTAATTAAAGTTTTTGCAAATATATACACTGTATAATATACATATTATGTTATATTTTTATAATAATGCTTTATTCTTTTATGTTTTTTTTTTGTAATCTGTAATTTTTATTTATAAATAAAAGTAATGATGATTTTGGTGTTCTGCAATTTCTTGCTTATAATCAAAAGTGGTCCATGACTTCGAAAAGGTTAAGAATCACTGTATTAAACCATATATTAAGGGATAATAACATATCTTAAGATTGTTCAGATGAAGGTTTATAGTTTCTTAAAACCTTTTTAAATAAAGTATTGTCTTTTCTACTTTTTAAATTTGTTTTCATATTGTTTTATTATTTTTATTTTCACTATATAGTTTAATAGTTTGAATGGAAATGAAAACAAAGGAGTACATATATAACATTACAATACCCAACCACTTCACTAGACAATGCCTGTAGCAAAGTGGTCTCATTTCCTTAATCACGAATTTGATATTTTTTTTTTCTAATCACCGTCAGCTAAAACGTTCACATTTTACATTCACATCCTTATGTATAATTAAATACCATATTAATACTGAACACTAATCGCTGTTATGAACCATCATTTTGTCATATCTCAGCATTGCTCGGTTTACACTGGCTTGAGTGTCACGAACAGATTTATTTCAAACTTTATCTCGTATTCAAGTCCCTTAATGGGAGATCTCTGTTGCATCTTTCGAATCTATATCTCAGAAGAAGTATAACTTTGAGGTCGATTTTTTTTCACCTAATAAATTGGTTGTTCCAAATCAATCCAATAGAGCGGGATATTATGATAGAGTTTTTGCCGTTACTGGGCCTGTGGTATGGAATGGTCTGCCACTTAGTGTCAGAGATATGGGTGGCGTGTGCAGCTTTAGGAAGAAATTAAAGACAATCCTTTTTGGGAGGTCTTATCAAACTTATAAGTTTGAATCCTGAGTTACAACACCCTTGAGGAGAATTTGCTCTGTAAATGGCACTATATAAATTTTCCTTTTATTATTATTGTTATTTGAGTATACATATGTATTTTAGTGCCCCATTGACATTGTTTCCTATAACATCTAGATGTTCAATATCTCATTCCACCTTTCCATCACATAAGAACATACATCCTAAATAGTGGAATTCTTCAACTCTATTATCTTCTATAAACATGAAGTGCGTATGCAATTATTATGCGTACCTGTTGGGTCCAAGACCTTAACCTTGGCCGGGGTGGCCAAGATGAGAGGCCTCTCTGACGCCCACCTCTGCTCGTGTCTCCTGAACCTAGCACACATAACCGCAAACCTCCATTGTTCTTGGGCTTCCACATTTTGCAGCTGAAACAACATTGAATACTCTTAAATTTCACTTCAAAATTAAAGTTAGATATTGTAACTTTTCTATCTATTTGTATATTAATTTTTTTTAACACAGTCATTTTATGAAATAAGACCTCACCCTGGCCTCGGCAAGGGCGGCCCCCCTGGTCTGGTCGGCCCGCGCGGCCGCCTCCTCTCTGGTGCAACGGAAGTAGCCACCAGTGGCAGAGCCATGCCGCTTCCAACTCTCTAAGCACACCCAGCAAAAGTCGAACTTGCACTAAAACATCATACATTGTACTTTTAGTTCCCATGGAAGTCACCGCTATATATTTACTTTCGATTTGGTTGTTTTGCTAGACTACACAGTTAGTTTATTGATTCTCTTGCAACTAGAAACATTTCAAAAAACTCATCAAAACACAAATATACCAAAGTGTCTTTATGTGATTCAAGTCTAAATCTTAAGAAATAAATGTTATGTCCAATATAGTAATTTAGTAAAAACTCAAGTAACATTTTGTAATTTAGTGTAACTCAACAACTCTTATGAAAGAAAAAATTCTAATTCATTTCTCTGCTTTATCAACAATTTGGACTCTTATTTTATTTTCCCTCTTTATGCTGGCAGTGAATCTGGGGTTGTGTGTGTGTGTAAGTAGGTGTGTTTATATTTTTAACAATTTTTATTGAGTTTATAATTGTATTGACTGCTTAGTTATCATTTAAATTTTTTTGTAATACAATTTACGTATACAATGGTTTGGGCTGAAAAACATCTCATGTCTTCGGAGTCTAGACCGCCCACCTATAGTATAAGTAGGGGTGTATCTAAATTGGCAGGATGTTATGAGATGAGTCCAAACTGTTTGATAGCTTCTCTCTCAAATCTATTTTTTTTTCCATTTCTTTAAAATATATATATAATTTCATGATGTGTATACTATGTTGCTAACTAAACGCCTTTTATTTATTTGATTTAGTCAAATATTATGTATTTAGTCAAATGCTATGTCGTTATTTATTTAATTTAGTGAAATATTATCTAACATAATACAATGTCATTATGTATTTAATTTAGTGAAATATTGTGTAATATAATGCATGTTATGGATGCAGAAGATCTGAAAACTGAAAGTTATGTAAAAAAAATTTCAAAATTAACTAAGTACTATGTATTTCAAAAATGGTTTGAGAAACACCAAAATTTGTCTCTGATTGGGTCTAAGATGCATTTTTTTTAATAAGCCCAGATTTGCTCTTAGCATGAGCACGGGATTTCTACTTGTAATATATTGTAGCATTATCTACACTTCCATTGTTTAAAATACCACCTGGCAGGTTTATTGTCATGTGTATTCTTCTAACCACCCAGAAAGATGTTAAAGAGGCCTACGTTAACCCTATTAAAAAAAAGGTACCAATGATAATCAAACCTGAAACCCCCAGGTTAGAAGACAAGCCTCTTGCCAACCAAGCTACAGAGGTTATCTGATGTTATACAAAAGTAATAGAATCCTAGCAAATCACAACTTGGTTTATTTTATGATTACAATCATCATTCTTCTATTTGGGTCACTAACGGAATGTGCAAAGCTTATTTGTTATAAACATTGTTATAAACTTAATAGATGAGGAAGCAACTTTTGATAAAAATAATTATACCTTGGTACACTTCATGTGGTTGCAGCCGTCATTCTTCTGTATAGGGCATGAGCAGGAGGGGCAGGGCTTACAATGTGCCAGCAGCCACAGAGAAGAGGCGGCGCTTTCTGCTCCTCCGGCAGCCACTGCAAGGGGGGCCGAGGCTGCAGCAGAGCCAGCACGGGCAAGCCAACGCGACCAGCCGGTGCAGCCTAGTGGCGCGTGAGGTTCACCTTAAAAAATAAAGTTTTTTTATACATTTTTTCAGCTATTTTAAGAGATGATATACCCACAAGAACTTCTGCCTACCCCATCGATATAATTAATGCCTTTAGCTACGGGCATTTTCAATAGATATATACAAAACTAATCATAATTATCTCAAATTAATTACTTGTTATATTTTTTCAATCAAATAATATATATGTTATATCAAATAATTTATTTGTAATTGTTATAACTCCTATAATGCAGTTTAATTTTCAATAAAAACATTACAAAATATGTTTATATTAATGTGATAAAAAATAAAAGAACAAAAAAACAACTTGAATTGAATTCGTTTTATGGGGTCAAAAATTTTTGTTCTTAACTTTTAACCTAAACTTTATAGTAAATATCTAATATATAGGGTAAAGAATAAAATTAGTCAATTTTAGGATAAAATACTAAAAAAAGAAAAAAATACACAAAACTGAACAAACAAGAGAACTATGTAACATGTGACTTGTATCACCAGACAAAATAATACTGGTCTAAAAAGATAAATATTAAGAACACTTGATTTTAGTTTTAAATATGTCTGTTTACCTGGAAAGGGTTATTTATGATATTTGCAAATACTAATAATTAATAACGGGCCATTAAATGCAATGGGGATATTTTGGCACCATGAGCCTTTAAGCACACAATATATATTATAAAAGCCAATATATCAGGGCCTGAAGTTATAAAGATTTAAAAAAAATAGTGGTTAGTTTACATGCCTAGCACACAGGTGTTCCAAGTATTATTTATAAACATTTTTTCATCTAAATTTATTGTTGGTTCTAGTGTTCTCTCTCTGTGGTTGCAGTCCTAAGACTGGTTTGCAGCAATTTCAACTCTTCTCCTCCATTCCTCCCTGTCCTGTGCGGCTCTTTTTAAATCTGTATATGTTGAGCAGCGCACGTCCACCAACAGGTCCTCCAGGTACTCTCGGCGTGGGCGTCCCCTAGAGTTTGTCCCCTCGGTCATACCCTCCATTATGGCATGCAAAAGGCCCTCTTGTCGTATTATATGACCGATCTAGTGTTGGTTCATCTAAATTTATTGTAGCTGCAGATCATAAAATCTTGGTTTATAGTTAAAATTGCACATTTTTTTATTCTTGTACATCTGACCATCAGTCAGGTCCCTTAATTTCCTTCTCACATTTTTGTGTGACGCGTGAATACAAAAACTTTTCCTTAAGACAGTTTTTCATTACTGTATGCCTTAATCGACTTGTGTTTGATTGCATTGTAAAAAAATCCGATTTATTCCAAGAAACACTTTGGGAAGAAGAGAGACAATCATCAATCCCCGTAAAGCTTTGTGCAGTCTTGAAGAAACATTATATTTTATTTATTTCATTATAAAACAAATAACTTTTGTAAACGGTTCGTTACAAAAGTGGGATGAGACATCATATTTCCTCATCCAAATCAAACACACAAGTGAAATGTCGACATTCGTAGTCTAGTTGGTAAGACGCCTGTCTTCAAACCTGGGGACTGCGAATTCGATTTCCATTGGTAGCCAACATTACCAAATAGCATAAGCCCGGCAGGTTGTATAGCAAACAAATAAAAGTATAATGCAAGACAATTGATGACCTAACAAAGCGAGACTTATTATTTGGAAAGTGACTGGTCTTGTTGATGGGTCCTAGTGCCAAATGGGAGACAATTATAAATTGTCAAATGGGAGAACACACTGGTGTGATTGTGTTTGTTTTTCCAAAACTGTGATAAAAAAAAAAAAAAAAAAGATTACAAAAAGTTCTTAAAACAAATAAATTTTCCTCCCCATGTTTGAAATGCTAATTCCAATTTAACAATGACGGCAATTTTCCAATATCACGTAACTCACCATGACAGTCCCAGCAGAAGAAATGGAAGTCTCCGCAATCAACTCCCCTAGAGACGGCTGGGTAGCCATTTGGACAGGTGTCCTCACCATCATCAGAAGTGCTGGCGGTTACTGCCGGCATCTATCCGATATATCAAGATTCATGAGAGGCATGGTTGGGAACATCTATCAGGTTCATGACAAACAAACTATATTTTTTTCCAATCAATGAGAGCCACTTTCTACATTATAAAAAAATATTTCGGTTGGATGAATCCACAGATATTTTTGTTAGTCAATAAGACCTGTGTTAGACTTTTACTACGATTTCGTTACAAAATATAGATCCTTATTTTACAAAGGATATTGAACTTCCAAGACAAGCAATAAAACTTCGGAGATATCGGACTAATCTAACTTATGAAAATATACTGCATTTATTGAACTCTGCAACAAAGACAAAATTGTAGAGACTTGATTGAGTGTTGACTTTGAAGATCTTGAGCAGTCATATGATTGCTCAAAACACCACTTACAATTTTCTTTAAACAAAAACACATATTTGAGAGGACATCAGTTAAAAAAAAACGAAATTCTACATTAATACAAAGAAACATTACTTTTCTAAGAGAGTTGTGGAATCTTGGAACAAACTACCCAGTGTAGTGACTGCTGTGACATTGAACCAATTTAAAAACTGTCTGGATATGTTCCTATACACAAACCAGGAAGTGCTGTTTTCTTTCAATGTTTTCTTTGCTTTTTCTCTATGAACATACGACACTTAAACTTGATATAGATATTAACAGCATATATGCCTGTCTATAATGTTAATAATGATAGCCCTAACAAAGATAAATTACCGATAGTTCTGGTTCAAAAAGTCGAACCGCCCTTCCACAGCCAGCAATGGGACACCACTTCATCCCTCGGGAACTCTCCACGAATGCCTAAAAACAAAACAATCCAACGATGTTATTCTTCAAAATTGTTCTTCAACCAATAAAATATTGAACTTGCTATTTCAGGACTTGTATTAACTCATAGAAAAGGTGTAGAAACACCTCAAGAGATATAATCAGATCAGTTGAATTGATCTTCTGAAAGAACATCTCTCTCCCAGTTTAATTGAATTTAAGCAAAGACCTTGCAGAGATTGCTTATGGACTTTCAAAGAGTGCTACACAAATTTCAGAAATGCTCATTTTTTTAATAAAGTCAATTAAAGGCACTATCTATTCTCTATCTGCGCTGCAATATTGTGTGAATCTTGGCCTTCACATTTCCAGAATTTTTGTCTGCTAGCTTAAAAATTCTAGGATAGCTCGTCGCATTAATGGAATTTTTTTAAAAGTACTGATGTGTCCTCGATTATCGTACTCCCATTATATTCTTGACTAGCAAAGATGTTATTATTCTTCAGACTTGCCATTTAGAAGGCATTTCAGGAAATTAAGTATGTTCATCCAAAAAAAACAAAAATATGTCTTGTATACGAGGCGTATCCAGAAAGTAAGTGTACTGAGGCTCTCACGACCGGATGGATTTTATTTTCGACATGTTGGCTACACTTCCGTGTAGCCTGACCCTTCCCCTCCGCAACGAGACCGGTTCGAGGTCAGTACGTTGAGAAGTGTCGACGCGACAACACGTTTCGTGAAAAATGTCAACCCAAACTCCCGCCAAGTGCGAAATTTTGTAAAAAGGCAAGAGTTTTTGAGGCGCTGCAAACTCCATGGAGATGAATGTCTCCGCTCCATCGTTACTGGAGATGAAACTTGGGTTGCACACTACACGCCTGAAACCAAAAGGCAGTCTCAACAGTGGCGTCACACCTCTTCGCCCTCCGCCAAAAAGTTCAAAACCACAATTTCAGCCAAGAAAATCATGGCATCCGTGTTTTGGGACTGTCAAGGCATCATTTTAATTGAATATATGCCTCAAGGGGAGACCATCAACTCTGCAAGATACTGTGAGACCCTAAAAAAATTGCGGAGGGCAATTCAGAACAAGAGGAGAGGCATGCTGACAAAGGAGTGACAAGGGAGTCTGCCTGCTGCATGACAATGCCAGACCACACACAACGCCACAAAGGAACTGATCGCCTCGTTTAAATGGGATGTCCTGAACCATCCCGCGCATTCCCCTGACCTAGCACCTTCAGATTACTTTCTCTTTACCTCCCTGAAGCTGTACATGGGTGAAAAAAGGTTTTCAACCGACGAGGAGCTAAAGGAGGAGGTGGAGAAGTGGACGGAGGGGTTGGCGGGAAACTACTTCAGGGAAGGCATCAAAAAGTTGATACCCCGCTTCACCACCTGCATTGAGAGGAATGGCGACTATGTCGAAAAATAGCTTACATATGTACTACGGTAACCACGTAATTTTTTTGTTTAAATAAAAAAATTGTAACCTACGAAAATTCAGTACACTTACTTTCTGGATATGCCTCGTACCATTGTTTCATACTAAAATATCCCCTTCAGAGAACTTTGTTATTGGGCTAAAAAAGATCATTAAAAGGCAAAAAACAAGTAAACGACGTTAGAAAAGAGATTATCTCCGTAACCTAGTTGGTACAACGACTGTCTTTCAGCCCAGGGGTTGCGGATTCCATTCCTGTTGGTACCCAATATTTTCAAAAAGGTCTAAATAGTTCTTAAGGCCTTGTTGTTAAGATCCTTCTAATTAGTTGTAATATCAGGTCTGTAAATATGAAACTGGATATTTTTTATAGAAAATACACATTTATTATATGAAAATGGTAAAAAATATTTTATTCAAAGTATTGCCCATCGCTAGCTACACATTTTTCCCATCTCTCTGGCAATTTGTGGATGCCACACCAAAAAACCTCTTGCTTTTTTGAGGCAAACCAATCATCGAGCCATTTTCGTAAGAAGTGAAGCGCTGCTCAGCAAGTGCATGTCCCATCGATGCAAATAAGTAATAATCGGATAGAGCCAAGTCTGGTGAGTAAGCCGCATGCGAAAGTATTTGCCAACTAAATGCCTCAATCCTTGACCGGTTTTGCTGTGTACGATGGTGCATTATCATGAAACAAAATCACTTTGTGTTGTCTCTTTTGATATTCTGGTCGTTTTTCACGCAATGCTTGGTTCAAATCCATTATTTGTTGTCGGTAGCGTTCAGTATTAACGGTTTCGCCAGGTTTTAGCAGATCATAATAGATAACGCCCTTATGATCCCACCAAACACAGAGAATTGTCTTCCGTCCATAGCGATTTGGCCTTGCAGTCGATGTCGCTGGTTTGTTTGGAGTTACCCATGATATTTTACGCTTAGTTACAATTCGATGTAGAAATGGTTTTCTTTTGTACCTGGCGAGCAGCATTTCGCTAGTGGTTTTTCGGTTTTCCTGCTGTCTTTCATTCAGTTCATGTGGAACCCATTTTCCCACCTTCTGGATCTTTCCCATGGCTTTCAAACGTATGGAGACGGTTTCTCGTGTCACATTTAATTGATCCGCGAGATGTTGTTGCGTTTGAGCGTCATTCTCATCCAACAATGCTTGCAATTCGGCGTCTTCAAACTTTCTCCGTGGTCTTCCACATTCTTCGTTTCTCACGTCAATACGCCACTTTTGTATTTTTTAAACCCCTCAAAGCACTGTGATTTACCAAGAGCATGCTCACCGTAAGCTTCGACAAGCATTCGATGCGATTCATCAGCAGTTTTCTTCAAATGGTAACAGAAAATCAATGCTGTCGGCGAATCGTAGTTTTCAAGCACAAAAACAGACATGTTCAAAGCTATGAAAATATATGTAGTTGTATTAAAGTTGGATTGTTGTAAGTTAAAAGTCTTTGACAAATGTAAACATAAGAAAAAGGCACCAATGACGCGGCTTGACAATCAATACATTGACAACTAGAGCCATCTATGAGCAAATTCCGGTTTCAATTTACAGACCTGGTATATTGCCACATGTCAATAAATCTGCCAGGAAGGGGTGGAACTAGGTAATAGAAAATTGAAGTAAACCCAGAAACAATATTTTAAAGACTTGTAAATCATAAAATATGGCAAGGAAAATTGTGAAAGTTATTTTATAATGTTGTCATCAAGTAACATAACTTCTACTTGCCCAATAACACAATTGCAAAATCCTATTAAAAATGTTTAAAAAAAACCACTACCTCTGGCTAATGGTGATAAGTCGTAAAAGTATAAATTTCACCTCTTTTTATTGCATGAAAATGAGCTAAGGATAAAGGAATAATGGTTCGAGTTACCTTGATGTCAAATAGCAAGTACTTCCTCTGTGTGTCGGGTGTGAGGCACCGCTGCAGCAGGGACGGGGGAGCCGCCCGTCGGCATCGTGGCGCCGGGCAAGCGGGACGAGCATCCCCCTCCATCACACGACCCCCGAGGTAGCGCGACCAGCATGCCACGCAATACCAGTGCCCACAAGGACCACCACCTGCATCCACCACGCACACTTCTTCACAACATATGCCGCACTGGAAACATATATTCAAATTATCAATCAACTAAATACAATGACAACAATAAATTTATTTAACACCCATTTTGTGCTTTAAGGAACACAGGGATGCTACAAAATGATTGAATCCAGTTAAGTCTATAGTCTGTCACTCCACTCCTACATTAGGCTAAGACTGAGATTCCCTTATTACACTCATAACTATTGGTGCGCTTTCTTAGTTCCAAATCAGCCCGTTGACCTATCCCATCTACTTTGATCGGAATACTCGTAGACCAGGTCTCAACAATTTTCCATACTTGAATAACCCTCGCACACAAAGACTGTAAACTAATGCATCCAAAGTTCTTAATTTTAAATTAATGTTCTCACCTCGATTGTTTTCTGCTCCCCGAGTGCTCCCAACCCTTCCTCAGGGTGCTCGCTGTCCAAGGAGCCACCAGGAAGTGATACCCCCGCAGCCTGGCAACACGCCGCAGGGTCCTTCATCCACTTCTCCACCAACACGTCCTTGCACCATTCTGGAAAACCAAATTTTTTTGTAATTAATCGTCATTGTTCTTTGACAAAATATGGAAAGCATGATTGATAAATTTCAAATCATTTTTTTAAATAAAGCTGAATTTTAAATAAAAATTTAACTGCATTCAGAAAAGTGGCCAAAACCATTCACACATGGACACCAGTGTCATTAGTGACAACCTCAATTGTGATTTCACCTTGTAATGTGTACCTGTTTTGGTAAAAATGCACAAATTTTTGGCAAAAGTGGTTCAGACAAGTTACCATTTTTTTTGTCTACTAAATCATGACAATTTATTGTAACAATCTCTTTTTTCTTGTATACTATATGGGTTATTTTAGACCAAAAAGACAATAGGCATTTTTGATGATTTTTTTTCATTTTCATAAAAATAAGCAATATTTGTTATGCATATATGCAAATACGATCTCTGTGGCCTAGTTGATAAAGCGCCTATCTTCCAGTCCTGGGGTTGCGGATTCGATTCCTGTTGGAACCCAGATTGATTCTAAAAGAATTTCAGTCCGGTTTTCACTTAAGGCTTCTTTTAACATATTTTTGGTTGGTTAGAAGAGATTGCCACATGAAAATAAGTCTAGCATAAAATAAAAGTGTATACAGTATAAACCAGTTGTTTCTGTCAAATATTGTATAACAAAAAAAAGTTTATGGTTATATCCATTATTGATCAAATAGAAAATATAATTTTTGACCAAATCGTGACAACTTGATAAAAAATAATGAGTCTGGTTCCTCATTAGTCCTCTTTTCACGGTCAGCATTGATAAATTCAACATCCCCTTACCATTTTCTCTGAGCAATGCTTCAGCAGTGAAGAGCGGGACTCTGAGCATGTCGCTGGTGTCCACCAACAGGCGGTCCTTGGCCTCGCGCAGCTCCTGCGGACGCAGACCCTCGTGCGAGTTTCCTCCGCAGGCTCCGCCCAACGCCTCCTCTGCCTCTTGCTCGCCCAGCTCCGAGCTGGACCAGCACCAGCGGGGGCTACACCACTCAATGGACTCATCGGACTGGAAGGAATAAAAAAATTATTCACACCACTTTTCTATTTACCAATCTATGTAAAATAATTCATTACTTCATATTCACACGGTTAACACAAATTGAGTACAGTTATATAATGCAGAAAATAGGGCATATCATGGAGATAAGAGCCTTCTTACGCTCAAGGTATTTATTAAGCAAATCAGAATCTGGTTTATAGCTTGTCAGCCATTCAATTGTTAATGCTACCAGTACAATTCAGGGTGGGTCGTGACTGCCTTCAAATCTGTTTCCATTTCTGTCTGTCTTTGGCTGGTCTCTTCTCCAGATCATCATTACCAGGGTACGATTGTCGTCTTAATTTTTTCCAAAAATAACACATCAATATCACAAGTCATAATGATAACTCACAAAAAGCATCGCCCTCTCGAGCAGTGCTGCTAGTCTCGCGTGCCCCCCGTCTAATGCCCTCCTTGCCGGAGTCCTGCCTCGTGCGTCCCGCGCCAGGGAGCGAGCCCCAGCCGCCAGCAGCAGGCGGGCGCTGCCCGCGAGCCCGGCACTGGCTGCCAGGTGTAGTGCCGTGTTCCCCTCCTAGAAATATTTATTCTTCTTCTAGTTTTTTATGCTCTTTACAGATCAGTCATAATCGTTGATGTTGATCTTGGGAGTAAATTGATAGCACTGCTGAAAGAATTTTTGCAGTATTTCCACTACACTTTTGGTCAAGCAATTAATCTGCTGGGTTTCAGTGCAGCTTCTGGTGGTATAATACAATAATACCTTGCATAAGGTTGCATAAGAACACATTTCCTACAAAGATTATGATAATAACAATGATAATGACCTAAAAAAACATAGTACTACCAAATGAATCAAATTCTGAGGGAAAGGAAGTGTGAAGAATCTTCATCATAGGAGAGTATGCACGCCGAGGTGTATGGGCTTTGCAGAAGAGAAAAATATATGCCAGGATAGAATTAAATGAAGATCTGTTCTCTCTACCTACCCCAATAGGAACATTGTATGATGGTAATGATGATTATGATAGTAAGAATGATCATTTAAAGAGGTTGACGGATATTGGAAACTTGGAAGGGCAGACAGAAAGTGGCAGATCCCTTAACAGATTGATTAGGTGAAGGATGTTTATGTCCTTCTTATGACTGCTGCAATCCAGACTGCGAAGACCAGAGACACGTTAAGGAGGATGGTCAGAAAGCCTGAACCAGTACACTGCTTGGGGATCACCGTTCACAGTAACCGAGAAGGTTGTATTGTATTACACTTTCATTGAATGCAGTACAATCTGGCGAGTTTATACCAACCAGAAAGGTGTTAAACAAGCCTTAATTGAAAACCACACTGGAAGCTTTTTTTTTAAATTTGGGTACCAAAGGGAATCGAACCCGCAACAGCCAGATTGGAAGACATAGTAAACCACGGAGAACATCAATAATGGAGAATTAAAGGTGCATGGTCGCGCGGTAATGCACTGGACTTCCGTGCGGAAAGTTGTCGATTCAAACCCCGCGCTGTGCTACTCCCCTCGAACAACACAGGCACTTTTTTCGCCTAGTGTTCGATGGCATAAGGATCTATATGACTTTGGTCATATCTAAACGTTTAAAAAAAAAAAGTAGGATACCTTTGAAAAATGTATATTTTAGTTAGATTATTTGTTTACCCACCAAAATGATCTACAATAAGCGTGCAAAAGTACACTTAAGAAGTACATGAAACTGAGTAAGACAAACGTCTCTCACCCTGTCGATGCTGTCAAGTTGCACCCGTTCCCTGTCCTCGCCCTTGGGCAATGGAGTGCCCCGCCACTGAAGAAGCAGTGCCACGCACGCAGCTCGTCTCTCCTGCGCCGAAGCAGCGAGCGCGCCCACAGCCACACCAGCTCCCGCCGCCCCCACAGTGGCGCCCACTCCCGCCACGCCAGCTGAGGTAGCCCCGGGGCCGACAGCTGCTGGAGCGGAGCCGCGAGCACCTGAAGCAATAAGCAGTAAAAATAAATACATGGCACATAACCAGTTACAGTTAATGAATTAAGAGCAGCCATTGAAAGAGAATGCGCCCAAATACCAAAAAAAAGTATTCGCGATGTTTGCGGTACTACGTTATCGGCAGTGCATGAACCAGAACAGCTATCAATTTGAGGACTTGCAATAACTAAAAAATTCTATGCATGTGTTCTTTAATTTGGAGTTTTAATCTTAGATACACCTTAATAAATACTAAATTTAATCATTCAAAGTGTGTATACATTTTTAGGGACAACCTGTATATACAGTATAACCATAATTAAATAAAAAATTATTGTTTAGCTGGAACAATGAAAATTCGTTAACAAAAAGGTCAAAATGTTTTCTATAAAAACATTTTCTGAAATGTTGAAGATGTCAATATCTGAGGCCCCATTCAAAACGGACAGCTCGCAAAATTATAGAAGAGTACTTGGCAAGTTAGTTATATTTATTGCCAGTCTATCTATAAACAAATTAATATTTATATATATCAAATAATTGTCAGGTATACAAAACCATATACTTTCCAACGTAGGTAGATTCGACGTTGCTCATACTCCTCCTCATGCTTAGAAGGTAGTATCCCAACATACTTAGAAGTAACCTTGCAGGATAGAGCCACGGGTAGAATCTACATTCCCCCAAAAGTAGAAATATCTCCAACACTTAAAAGGTTCTCCTTAAAGTCATTTGTGTATTGAGCTCATGCTGACCAACATACTATATTTAGTTTACATTGGTGATAGGTAACAAGCTCAGCAACTTTTTGATCGTGCTTGGTGAGATTATTGTCAAAATTTTCTGTTTTGTTATACATGTATCTATCTGTAAATTGAACAAGACTGTCAAAAATACCACTGCATGTGAAGAAGGAGATTGTTGCCTCTTCATGTGTAGTAGTATTGTCAATCTGTGAGATTCCTACATACTTCAGTGTCTGTAAACCCGAAGACTCGATTAATGGGGCTGAAGACAATGTTGTCACCTGGCTGCGCTGTTCCATATGTCCGCATCGCCAATACAGATATATCAAAGGTATAAAATGAATAAATGTTTTTTTTTCTAAATATCTGACGTACTTTTCAATTTTGAAAGATTACCTTTGGAAAAATAAACTCAATTACACATTTTTTTTCTGGGTTACAATTCTAGGATTGGTCTGCACCAAGCACTCGATCCCTCCACTCATCTCTGTCATCCGCCAGTCTCTTCATCTCCTGGTAGCTGCCACAGCGCACATCCCGGATCACCCGGTCCATGTAGCTATCTATATCTAGGGTGGCCTCTATGGTTATTGCCCTCAATCATTCCCTCGACGATGGTAAGGAGCAGGCCTGAATGCCTGATGTTATGGCCTATCCAACTGGATTGTTGTTGGGCAACACTATTTAGGAGTTGCCTTGTTTCTCCAGCCCCGCTCAATACCTCGTCGTTTCTGATGTGATCTGACCAATGGACCTTGGCCATGCGCCTGTAGCACCACATCTCAAAGGCAGCCAGACACCCGGACTCACTCTGGCTGATGGTCCACGTCTCGCAGCCATACAGCAGCACACTCCAGACAAGAGTTTTCACTAAATTCTTCCTAAAATTGCTTCCTAACATTCGATTACGCTTATTTCGAAAATAGTAATAACTCATTTTCACTGAAAACTGAGCTAATCTAGTTTTCACTTAACAAGAAAATATGTGTTAGATCCCATAGACAAGTATACTCCGCAAGAGACTTAATATTTGACTTACCAGTGAGCCTGACGCAGCTGATGGAGATGTGACTGACGGTTGGAGGGAACACATTTCCGCTGCAGGCGCTGTGTAGTACGGTCTCATCGAAGATATTGCGCTTGTTGGGGTCCCCGCCCAGGTCTGTCAGAAAGGTCCGTAATAGATGTTTCATCCCTGTAATCATTTAACGATTGATAAAGGAGGGTATGCAACCGCCTAAAGTTAGGACTATGGAATAAAATCACTTCTTATTGTAATATCTCTGAAACCAGAGATGATATTTATGAATCTAAATTGTTCCATACTTGATTTGGTTCATAAGCTTAAATTAATAGCATATCGATTTCGCAAGTACGATCTTAATGAGCCCTCGTAATATCAAACCTTAATTAGACAGGTGGAGACGAAATGGCAGGAGGTGGGTGTGAGAAATGAATATCTAATCAGAAGACTCGATAAGCTGATATAGAGATGTTAAATAAGAAAATATTGATCTAGCAGTCTTCATCCAACAGTTTGATCTCGCACACACAGATCAGCAACATACTTGTATATCAGAGTAGCTCCATGAATTGCCTTGTATGACACCAAACAAATCTTACGAGTATAGTTTTCTCACAGATTCAAAACCAAGGGACACGGTCTTTTATGTGAAGAAAAACCTTAACGAACTAAGAGGCGCCGAATGTCTATTAAAGCACAATGATTCAAGGTATCTGTACTATTTGAATTAATTTAATGGTTTGTTTCTCGGGTTGAAATTGGTTGGATTTCGATAAGTCAATTGTATAAGAGATGTGAAGAGAAAAATCTGAATATGAATGTTGCAAAATCCAAAGTTATGATGATAGTGGGTGAGTGAAATGTGGATGTGGAAAAAATACTGAAAAGAGCTGAATAAATGCTGCACTGAGAAGAGAATATGGGGTGACAATGTATGACAGAATGATGTGATTAGATGTGAGTGTGAACTTAAGGCTAGTATATTAAGTAAGATAAAGAAGAGCACTCTAAGATGGTTTGGGCGAGTAGAACAAATGAATGAATAAAGATTAACAAAACAAATATATAGCGCAAATATGAATGGAAGGCGTGGTAGAAGATGATAAAGGAAAGTATTGTTGGATCAAGTAAATTATATTTTAAAACAAGGAAATGTTGATCGAGATCGTAGGGGAGTTGTACTAGAAGATGTATGAATGTAGAATAGGGGAAAGATGTGTGTCGGGATAGGAAAGTCTGGCACTCTCTCCTATCCGGCATGATGGTTTATAAAATATAAAACCTTACCATGTCTCGCAGCATAGTGCATCGCTGTGTTGTGGTGTCTGCCCTCCCCGTAACTGAGGTTCGGATCGAATGTCTTCTTGAGCTCCGGAGAGCTCTGGTAGATTTGCATAGCAGCATACTCGTCTCCATTTTGAATGTACTTCTTGAACTTTGAAGATGTACTTCCCATCTCTAAACTCCAGTCTTCTCTCTATCGTCTCTTGTGCGAATTTTATTTATCACGGTTAGTTTATTTTTTATCTTTGTGCTTTTTTAAGAATACTTATTTTATTATTTTTTTTTGTTTCCGCTTTTAAGAATTATCCATTTCCGGAGCACCTCTTTGGGATTTTTATTTCTATTCGTATGTATACAAAGCGTTTATATATAAATTTGTGCTTTTCTATGATTAATATATCTGAAACATAAGTAATAAGAACTATTAACGTGATAAACTCGATTTGCGTCGAGTCCTGGTCCCATGTTTCCACATGATCGAAACCTCTTCCATAAAAAGACATATTGCTGGCATCTAGCAAATATTTTTATAAACGATTCAACCTTGAAACGACAGTCACTTGATTTTTGATTCCTGATTTGTAGCATGGACAAGACCTCAAATCAAACATAGCCAACCCGCGGCCTGCCAGGGTGTTTTGTGCGTCTACAATCTTTTTTTATAAATAATGAAAGAAATAACAATAACACATAGTTGTCGACACGAAGAAGATTTATATCAAAATACCAAAATCTTTTTTAAATGTGAACCAAAGTGATAAAAATAAAATTATATATATTAAGAAAAAAAATAAAAAGAAAATACAACATATAGGGTCTTTCAAATTGAGCGGTTTTTTTAATTAAATTTATTTTAATTCTTGAATAAAACACACAATTTGCTTTGATTTCAAAAAACTTTTTATTGATCATTGAAGTATAATGTATGCTATATAAACACAATACACAATATTCGCCAAATGTCCACCTCTTGCAGCTTCACCGATGTCCACTATTTTGGCAAAATTTTCGATGACATTTTAGCATAATTGCGGTTCTAACTCACCAATAACGCGAATAATTTCGTCCGTCAGCTCAGGAATTGATTGGGGGTCATTCTTATAGACCTGGATTTTTACGTAACCTCAGAGAAAATACGAGTAGTCCAACGGTGTCAGATTACATGATCTTGGCGGCCAATTAACTTCACCGTTTCCAGAGATTACAATAGATAGAATAATTCTCAATTTGAACGCGTTGTTATATTGTATACGACTCCATTTTTATAAATGCCATACATTACATTTCTCAAATGTCATAAGACCCAGGCAAGTTCGCGACGCCATCTGTGTTTTATCCAAGAATTTAAAAAACCGCTCAATTTGAAAGACCCTTTAGATACATATTTTTTGTAAGTTTAAATAAAATATTTATTTATATTCAATTGTATTTATATTCAATAAAAATTTGTCAGCCCTCATGGTTCAATAGTTAAGTCGTTTGGCTCACAAACCAAGGGTCCCGGTTTCAATTCTTCCGGTTCCAGTCTGGTAAAATTGAATATAACTAAAACATACTTTAGTGGCGCTTTGTAAAAGCCTACGAGTATTAGAAAGCCGAGGATATACTTGATACAATTATGTTGATATGATAGTGATAGATAGGGTCACGAAAAAAATACAAAACAGCGCTATACAAATCAAAAGAAATTGGGGTTTCAGACATTCAAATTTTGATATGCCTATTAATTTAAAAAATATATAAAGGGGCCCGCGAGCCTTTACATGCAACCCAAAAAGGTTGGCCTACCCTGATGATAAAATACATAAATTGATTTATGTATATTTTCATCCAAAAAAGGCATACGACAGTCATTTTACATGATATATCTAGCATACCCTTAGTGAAAATATGCGTAAATAATTGACAATTGAGATTCTAACATTGCGTCCACTGCTCTTTACCGCAGATACAGAGAGTTGATCCACCCCAATATGTCTCATTTTGTCATGTTGTCCTTGATTCTCCCAATTCTTGTTCGGAGCCAGGTGATAATATTTCTAAAGATAAAATCAACCAGCTGGAGATAAATATTCATATCCACTCGTTCATCATAGCAACAGCAAGTGGTTGTTCAAGAGATATAGTTGTCTTAATGGTACTGTGCCTGGACTTCAACCAAGATACTGAAGACTAGTGATTGTGCAAGGAATGTATGAGGGTGGTATTAATAATTCGTTTTATTATACTTACATGTCTTGCCTTGACGACAGAATGAGTTTGGCGATGTAATGATTCCTACGGTATGAGGATTTAGAATAATAATACGCAGCTGCAGTGGAGGTGGGCCGCCTCTCCTGTCATGAGCCGCCCTCAGGCGTGTGCGGGCCGCGCGTCAACATCACCTGGAACAATGAGAAGATGATACAGTAACAATATGCGACTGCAGTAGAGATGCTAAATGTCAATCCATGCGTCAACCCCGTCTGGAATAATGAAGAGACACTAAAGTGACAGTACGCGGCTACAGGGAAAATGGGCCTCATGTCCTCTCATGCGCCGCCCCCAGGTGTATGCGGACCGCGCGTCAATTTCACCTGAAAACGACAACAATGGAAATGGGCCACCTCTCCTGCTAAAAGTCAACTTCTGGCGTATGTGAGTCGCGTGTCGACATCACCTGGAGTATTGAGGAGACATTAAAGTTAAAGTAAAAGTACGCGGCTGTAGTGGAAATGGGCCGCATGTCTTATAATGCACCGCCATCATGACCGTGCGGGTCGCACGTCAACATCGCCTCATAACATGCAGAAAATAGTACGGCGATAGTACGCGACATCAGTAAAAGTGGACTGCCTTTTATGCTATGAGCCACACTCTGGTGTGCGCGGAAGGTGCATCAATATCACCAGGAATATTGAGGAGGTGTTTCAGTAACAATACGCGACTGCAGAAGAAGTGGACCACCATGTCATGAGCCCCCTCAGTCCTGTCATGCGCTACCCTCAGGTGTGTATGGACCGGACCGCACGTCAAAATCACCCGGAACGTTGAGACGGTACAGTATCAGTACGTGACTGCAGTGGAAGTGTGCCACATTTCCTGTTATGAGTCACCCTTAGGCGTGTGCCTAACATACGGCATCATCCCCCGGAACATTGAGTAGACAATACAATATCAATTCGCGACCTACCAATAATGTGCATCAATATAACCAGGAATATTGAAGAGATGGTACAGAAGTAGGCCACTTCCCTTATAATGAATCACCCTCAGGCGTATGCGGAACGTGTGTCAACACGAGAGCTCTTAAACACAATAAAATGCTGAAAGATCGTCTACCTGGGTAGGCAATCTTTCAGCATTTTATGGTATTGAGAGAAAAATGACCACTTCCTAAAACGACTATAGGTGGGCAAAATTAAGGGTTGACGAGGAAAAGTCTAACGAGGCAATGGAGTGGAAAGACATATGGTCGATGTGAAAGAAGTAAAGAAACATGATAGATGCCTTCGAAATGTTGCAATGGATGCGGACAATCCCGTAGATTGCAAGGCGCACCAACTTCTCAATTATTGAAGAATTAACGATTACCAAGGCTTTCGACAACATCCAGTAAAGGATCCTAACATAACATACTTTGGGGGCATGTTGCCAAAAAGGACGACGAAAATCTTGAGAAGTTGATAATTACGGCTGCTGTTGAGGGAAAATGTACGAGAGGAAAGCCTCCTACAAGATGGATTGACCAAATAAAAGGGTCGACAGGGTCCTCTTTTATTTTGTCAATCCAATCCAGTACACATTTAACATATGGTCCAGGACCGGAAAGGATGAAAGATAGTGAACCAAGTTCCAAACATAGCAGATAAGCATGAAGCTCAGCATCGGGAAAGCGATGAAGAAGATACATAAATAGAGAAAATGTTGTAAAATGAGCCCAAACCTTTTGGTGGCTTCGTTCTTGAATGTATTTTTTTCCTTTGCCCCAGAATGTGTGTGTGATTGCGAGATATATATTGTATTACACTATCGTTGTGTACCGTACAATTTCGCGGGTGTATTGCCATGTGGCAATCTCTTCCAACAAACCAAAAAGATGTAAAAGAGGCCTCGAGTGAAAAACAGACTGGAACCCTTTAAAAACAAACTATTCCAACGTGAATCGAACCCGCAACCCTCGAGTTCAAAGACTTACCAAATTTGCCACGAATTTCCTAGTCGTGCGCATTGATCCTCTTCGTATTTTGAGTATCTGCGTAAATTTATTTATGTATTTACAAAAAAAGACACTTAAGTTCCATCATTTACATATCACAGTAGCAATTGTAAAGTAAAAGATAACTTGCCGCCTTACCGCTTTCCACGCCTTCCACGCTTTCCACGCCTTCCACGCTTTCCACGCCTTCCACGCTTTCCACGCCTTCCACGCGTTCCACGCCTTCCACTCTTTCCACTCACATTTGAAGTATATATTTATTTTGTTAGCCTTTCTTCATCCATTCGTTCTACATATCCAAACCATCTCAAAGTGCTCTTCTTCATCTTACTCAACAGCTTAGCATTAATTTAACATGCATTCGTACTCACTTCACTCCGTATTCTGTCATTCCATGTTATCTTCTCAGTGCACGCATTTATACGGCATTTGACATGATGATGATAAGCAATCCCTCGTGATTGAGAATCATTGTTAGCTATCCTGCGGATGGATGATGCCTGTGCGTGTATTCGTTTATCTGTGCAAGCTGCTGCACTTCAGCAAGCACACGGTTTTGACATATCAAGAGACGAGGAGATCCATGTTCCAAGACGATCACTAGGTTTAGTATGCTGCAGACTTTCGTTTTTTTCACATAACGCTATTTTTACGATGCATAACAGCGCTATAAGAATTTATGATGAACAGCATATTACCAACAAAACAAATAAAATCAGATGGAAACTAGTCGAAGAAAAAAACAAGTCCTGAAGTAAAGCCGTCAGGACTTGAACCCGAGGCGCCCGCTTGCTTAGCATTAATGCTAACCGTTAGACAACGGCCGCAGACATATGTAATTTATTCGGCATCTTTTAGTCATTTTCCACGTACACGTTTCATTCCTATAAATTAAAGTTGGTACTAAAATACTGTTGTGGACTATCATTTTAGTTGATTTTGATACTGTCCGGTTCGAGTATATACATTTTAGTGTCCCATTGACTTTGTTTCTTATTGCTATACGCCGTTCGATATCTCACGTACTCGTAACTCTTCCATAATCTGAGAAAATACTACCTAAATATCAGAATTCCTCAACTTGCTCCAATATTTCATAGCTCGCCCATATTTCACATTTACTTTTCTTTTGTCGCTTTTGAGATCGCAATATTCATTCTCAAATATTTCTCTTCGCATCTCTCAAACAATTTACTTATCAAACTGTGTAATTCACCCTCATTCTCCGCTAACATTATTATGTCAAACAATTTACTTATCAAACTGTGTAATTCACCCTCATCCTCCGCTAACATTATTATGTCAAACAATTTACTTATCAAACTGTGTAATTCCCCCTCATTCTCCGCTAACATTATTGTGTCAAACAATTTACTTATCAAACTGTGTAATTCACCCTCATTCTCCGCTAGCATTATTGTGTCAAACAATTTACTTATCAAACTGTGTAATTCACTCTCATTTTCCGCTAACATTATTATGTCAAACCATTTACTTATCAAACTGTGTAATTCACCCTCATTCTCCGCTAACATTGTGTCAAACAATTTACTTATCAAACTGTGTAATTCACCCTCATTCTCCGCTTACATTATTGTGTCAAACAATTTATTTATCAAACTGTGTAATTCACCCTCATTCTCCGCTAACATTATTATGTCATGAACATACACGTATAGCAATCCGTATACATTTCATTCGATATTTGTATGTCATCCAATTTTAAATAGTATTGTCACCATTTTTTTAATAATATTGTCATAAATCCAATACTAAATTACAGATTGTATAAATAAAATTCGTCACCAGAAATCACATCCATAAATATTTGACAAAATATGTCATCACATTACTATATCACAAAAAGTTAAATTGGTTAGGTAATTATAAAAAAATCGCCGGCAAGTTCATGTATTGTCACTTATAAAGAATATCCTAAACTGTTCCGCCACCCCTCAATATCTCACCGAAATTGTTCAACGCTTATTCGATCGTGGACTTACTAACAGAGAATGTCATTTTCAATTCATCGTTGCTGCTTTTTCACGTCGTCATTTACTGTCTATATCGTCACTGGAAACAGCTATTGGCTATGGCAGGACTCACACTCATTGGCTTCCTTTAAACAGTGTTACATTTTTTTTCAATGACGACTTAAACAGTTACACCTTTATTTTCAACGACAACTTAAACACATTCTTTCAATGACGACTTAAACAGTGTTACACCTTTTTTTTAATGACATCTTAAACAGTGTTACACATTCTTTCAATGACGGTTTAAACAGTGGTTCACCTTTTTTCAATGACGACTTCAACAGTGTTACACCTTTTTTTACTGACAAATTAAACAGTGTTACACATTCTTTCAATGACGATTTAAACAGTGTTATACCTTTTTTCAATGATGACTTGAATAGTGTTACGCTTTTTTTCAATGACATCTTAAACATTGTTACGCCTTTTTTCAATGACAAAACAAGTCCTATTTTCTTGTCTTTTCCTACCTTTTGATGACATATGCCATTTTTTTCATTCGTTTTTCAATGTTCTAAATATTATATATTTAAGAAACGTTGTAATATTTCACCCTGCAATCGATACTAATATGCTTAACTCTTGCCAGATTAGAAGAGATTGCAGTATGATAATAAACTCGTAAGTATTAAACTTTAAAATAAAGAGTCGATATAAATAAATACTACCACGCCGATTCCCTGTTGGGGTAGGTTAAGTAGACAGAGCGCGACACACATATTTCGCTTTCTCTACATCCATACACTTTCTAATACAGCTCTTACGATATTTCCAAATTTTTACTTTTCTTTTTTTCAAAATATAATTAACTTGGTCCAAAAATACTTTGCTCTACCACGCCTTCAACTCATATTTAAAATATTCGTGTTGTCAGTCTTTCTTCATTCATTCGTTCTACAAGCTCAAACAATCTCACGACCAATTAGTAAACTAAATTTAATTTGCCATATATAAATATGAACTACTGAATTTTTTTTTTTTCTAAACTGTTTCATCAATAAAAGAAAAGCGAATTTAATTTTCAGACTACAAAATAAAAAATTTAATCACGTGTAGACTTTTAAAAATTCTATTATTAAATATGTATAAATATATATTTATGTGGCGAAAAATTCTAAAAACAATAAATTGGCAAAAAATCTTTTTTTAACTGAAATTAAACCCAATTAATATTAAAAATAACAAGCAAGAAAATAAAAGTGTCTTAACGAGAGAGAAAATGAACACTTAGAAATATAATATTTGTTTATAATTTTACACAAAAAGACACAAAAATCATCTTAAAAACAGCATTAATTTTAAAATTTTCCTCTCGATGTAAACAATAAAATTATAAATGAAATATGTTTAACTGTTACACGTCTTAAAATGTTTTATTTATGTTAAAGTAAATAGACATTTGAACTCACATAACATTGTGAAAATTCTCTTTTCAACCTCATTGTAATTGGCACATAATTATCACAACATTTTTCGTTTCTCCATCATTATTAACACCACATCTTGACATAAAGAAAGACCCGGGGTACCAAATACAGACTATCGATCGTTTTCAACAGATGTCTAAGGCTCACGTTCCATTGCGCTGTACTATAGCTCGATAACGCATAGGGTGTGTTTTTTTGCCATAGAGACAAAGTTATTCCGTGTGATAACAAAGAAAGGTTCCAAAAAGTTATATTATAATTTGAGCTAAAAAATAAAGGATATTTTAACTAAAAGTCAATTTCAATAAAAATTTGGCTGTTCGATGTACATTAAACTTATTCAAGTTGAATTGCGAAACAAAATAATTATGTTTATACATATTATTTTTCAATGCGATAAAAATATTTTTTAACAAACAAAATGTTCAAACTTAAGATATTTTTTAAAGTCGAAATACCGTAACAGTTAAATTAAATAGACGTTTTCAAAAGAATACATGGGGGGGGGGGGGCTTGCGTGACAGGATATTAAATTAAGGAGTTACAGATGAATGTGAACTTAAAGCTGATGGCTTAAGGTTTTAAATATAACGAAGAAGAGCAATCTGAGATGATTTGGGGATTTAGAACGAATGAATAAAGAAATATTAGCAAAAAAAATTAAGTGAAAGACGCGGTAAGGGAAGACCAACGAAAGTACGGTTGGATTAAGTGGATTATATTTAGAAAGAAGGAAATGTAAAAATTCAGTGAAATCGTTGGAGTTGTGTGAGAATGTGTATGGATGTAGAAGAACTGAATTATGTGTCGTGATAGGAAATTCAAGGGTTCCTTCCTATCTACCTACCCCTACAGGGAAATGGCGTGATGGTATGTATGGAAAATTATTTAAATTAATAACTTTTGTGTTAAAAACTTGTGAAAATAGTCTTGATAATACTCGAATTTTTATTTTCAATTAATTTATTTTAATGATTTTGATAAATAATTCATGGTTTCTCTTAATTTTTTCAATTAATTATCAACAATTTAAAGTTTTTTCTATCCATTTACATAGTATTTTCATTGACCTGCTGACATAACTTAATTGTGCATGAAACGAAAACTAGAAATTTGTGTGTATTTTTTAATCCTATAAGTGTTCTTTTACATAAAAAAAACTTTTTTAATCTTTACATTTCACAAAATCCGACAACATTGTACGATATCGATCACGATGCACGGTAATATAGCTGAACAATATTAGTGAAACTCACACCATAAAAGGAAAAGCAAAATTTTCGGCCCATCCAGACGATAACCGCCAAATATAGATGACGGCGCCAGTCACGGGGGTTCTTTTGTTTTTTCACATCTACGCATGCGCATTCCGATCAGAAGAGCAGATCATTCCGATCAGTTCCAATTTTTATTTGTGGAGCATAAAGTAAAGAATACCTACAGATTTATCACTTGACACTGGCGTATACTCCTTCATACGAGTATATGGGAGTTCATCAGACAAAAGTAAATATGGGGTTACATGATTGCAAAAATATTCAAATGATTATTCACCGTGAACAAAATTTATGAACAATCCACATAATAAAAATGATAGTGAGATATTATTAATCAAAGGAAAAGAAGGATAGTATGGTGAAGAGGAAAGAAAAATCAGAAATGAAATGCGTTATATTACCGACTTGAAATAACATTACTATGTATAATATTATGTTAGACGAAAGTTTAATATAAGTAAAATATGATTCATTGAATTTTTTGAGCAACTTATTTATATTACTTATTGAGGGTCCTCCGGGTCTCCAAGAACCGCGAGGATTGCCTAGGCAGAGAGGAGAGATGGTGCCCAGGGCGCTTTAGGGCCTCAAGGATAGAGAGATCAGTCTGGACAAATGCGCCTGTGAGTAAATGCATATAATAAGATAAATAATTTTTTGTCACCTTTAAAAAACATGGCAATGACGGAGCGAGTCTAACATTGGTCTGTAACGAGTTCCAGAGTCTCACTATATGGACAGTAAAAAACGACGTAAAAAAAAAACAAGATGGGTGAACTGGGAAGCCAATAGACAATCTTTGTTTGAGCGTACCGCAACTCTATGGTCGGTAAGACGCTGAATATTTTCGGCGAGATAAGAGGGGGCGGCGGGGCAGTTAAATATATTATACAATAGTGACAGTATATGAATTTTGCGTCTATTTCATAGGACGCCGTCGGAAATGAAGCCCGAAACCGGGTAGCACAGATGTTTTTTACTTCTAGGCAACAAAGATTGTCAACATATGATTTAAAAGTAAAAAAAAATAAGAAATGTAATAAATCGGGCCATAAATAAAAATACGCCTTTTTTAGAATATTTATTAACAAAATAGGATATTAATTTACATACAGTTTTCATTTACATTTATATAAAAATATGAAATTATATTATCTATATTTATTTTATTAATTAAAAGAAACGTCTTATTTTTTAATCCAGTCTAAGTTAGAAAGATCATAGATAATTTAATCAAATGTGATTTTTAGATGTTTTGTTTATGGTATCTTGATCAAAATTTGCTTTGTGAATGAAATGAACTTTTGGACCTAAAAACAAAGATCCAAAGTGAAACCAGAACAGCACTATACAAACGTTGAGCTGTTACGAGTTATAATACGAGCATCCTATCACCCTAACGTAGTAACATATGGATCCGAAGCGTGAGTCATGATACTCCAAAACAATAAAATTAGTGGCCGTAATACAGCTGTACCTGAATTTGAACCTGGGAGCTGGGGACTGGTGGCTTTGCAAAGGATGTCTAGAATCATTCAATTAGTTTACTAACACTTTATTTATGTTAGAACGGCTAGTTTAAGGTAATCCATGATCAGGCGGCATATCTCATTCAGGATCACATCAACCTGACAAGCGTAACTCGATCTATTCCAGACAGCGCAGATGTATTCACCTGTCAAGTAGCATCAGATCAGACCCAAGAATCGGAAGACAGAAGAAGATTTATATTAAAAAATAAAGAACTCCTACTCGAATAATTACATATAAAATAAAGATCTAATTTAACAGAATCACATTACAAATAATCTTTCTAACTCAGAAGATTATTTCAATCTAGGAACACTAAAATAATACTTATTGTATATTATTTACGTAAAATAACGGCAGTGGTTTTACTGGCTTCTTCTTCTTGAACAAAAACATGTTACTTAATTTCACTTCTGGCAACTTAAATAACAATATATGTTTTAATACAAATTAAATGTTTGGTATTCACAAATATCAGTAAACCCGTCTATATTATTTGAACAATATTTTTATTTAATTCAGACAATTCTACTAACCAGTGTTGTTAAAGCTTCTTTGAAAAAGTAGCATTGTTAATAGAATGCTACTCAAAAAGTCACGTGAAAAGATACTCATAGAATTAAATGCGCTACCTGTGGAGCGTTTTCTTACAACACTGCAACTAAAGCTGGATTCCCACATTAACACTTTCATATCACGAGTTTGGTGTGAACTTTACAACGGTTGACTAATGGTTAAAAAAAAGTTCATAACATACATGTAACTTTTACAATCTGACTTGACATACTGTTGACAAAAACGTATAAAAGTTTAATATATGTGTATGTATACATATACGAGTATATGGTCAACCTGACTTCGATGGTTCTTTACCCAAAGACTCAGTTAATGAACCCGAAGGTAATGTCGTATCTGGGTCAAGCTCTTTTACATGTTCACATAGCCAATTCAGATCTGCTGAGGAGTACCATATGAATAAATTAGTATAAACATTTTATATCCTAATCTCAGGTTTTAACGTGATAAACTAGATTTGCATTGAGTCCCTGTCTCGTCTTTTCAGGTGATCGATATATCTTTCAAAAAAGGACATATAACTAGCATCAAGTAACATGGACCTACGGAATGAAAATTTGCATGAATTCTGACGTCGCGTCATCTACATATTAATCTGGAGATCAACTACAGTCTCCGGGTCCAAATAGAATTTAAAAAAATGGAAAATACTCTAAACAGGTTATCAAAAAATATGTCTAAACATAACATACGTTAATATGTTTTCAATCAACTGATAAAAAAGAAACCCCCTGCAGAACTTGCAAAGAACACGAAGAGAAGTGAGACCCGGTACATGTGTAAAGACTGTGCTGTAGCTCGCCACAAAGGAGAAAGTGGGTAGAACTACTATAAAGTATACTTAACTATACAAAGTTTCATTATAATATTCATAAGATTTACTAAGATATAGCAGTTTTAGTAAACCCTTCACAAAAATCAAAATTGCTCAAAAACAAGCCAGGCACTGAGAAAGGTTGGTTTTAATTCAATCGGGTCTTAAAGTTTTAAGTAGCGGGACAAAAATAGCACTCTTCATTCTAACAGTAAATGTAAAATAGCGCCTATTACATTCTATACTTGAGTAGCATGCTACTTTAGGTTTAAAATTCACCGTAAAAGAGCTACTTTTTCAAAGTCGTTATTACTTTTTAAATATAATACTGGAGTTACATGCTACTCAATAAAAAAGACGATTTATGTAGCGCCGTTTAGAGAGAGAGAACTTTCCTTAAGAGCGAAACCTATGTTACAGCTACCTATGATACACCTGTTTAGATTATTTTCCATTTTTTTATTCTATTTGGACGACCTCCGTGGCCTGGTGGTAAGACGCTTGTCTGCCGATCCGGAGGTTGCAGGTTCGATCCCCGCAGGAACCCAGACTTTTTTTAAATGGGATTTCAGTCTGGTTTTCACTTAAGGCCCATTAAAACATCTTTCTGGTTAGTTGGAAGAGATTGCTATAAACTCGCCAGGTTAAATAAAAATATAAAAAAAGATACAACTACTTTAGATTGAAAAAAAACTGTAACATGGGCTCTTTTTTACAGTAATTACTACATTTTATATAGAATACTGGAGTAGCATGCTACTTGTAACAATGCTACTTTTTCGAAATAGCTTTGACAATACAATGTCAGTCAAATTATTGTTTGTCCTAAGGGACAATAAGAAAATCAACCGGAGAGAATCTAAAATGGTTAAGTCCAGTGCTTCCCAAAGTGGGGCCCACGCCCCACAGGGGGGCAATTTTATTTTTAACGGGTGCAATTCGAAAATTGACTCGTTCGGAGTTTAGTCGTATTTTGATCGCTTTGTCGCGTCACCGTTACATAGGGGGGGGCATAAGAATTTTAGAAAGGCTTAGGTGGGGCATAGCACAAAAAACGTTGGGAAACACTGGTTTAGTCGGTAGTTTCGTCTGACCCGAGTTGTGTAGACTGCGGTGTTTTGTTTATTGTTAGAGGTGTCGCCCTACTTCCCAGGTCCTTTATTGTTGGCCTGCGCGTTGTAGGTTCTATAGGAGTTGGCCGCTGCGTCGTATGAGAAGCAGTCGGGACACACTCCTGCCGGGCCTGAGGCCCCTCGAGCTCCTGTTGCGCCTATAAAATAAACCAAATATTGGATGAGTATTATGTTATGACATACAAATTCGAATGCCCGTCCTCGCAAAAAAGTGATTTTTTTTCTTTCGGGCCTGCGTACATTTGCTTTCTTTAAGGCATGGATACAATTGTTATCTTTCGAGCATAAGATTTTTTTTTACTTTCGGGCAAGGATAAAATCCTTTTCTTTCGTGTATGGATTTATTTTCTTTCAGGCATGGCTAAATTTGTTTTCTTTCAGGCATGGGTAAATTGTTTTTATTCGAAAATGGGCAAAATTGTTATCTTTCGGGTATGCGTAAAATGGTTTTCTTTCGGACATAGGTAAAAAATACTTGCGGGAATGGGTAAAATTGGTGTAATATTTTTACCCTTATTTTGAAATGGGATTTTTTTTTCTGAATATTGGGGGCGTGCGGTCACTTAACGTTCAATAATCACGACTGCTCTATAAAGAGTATAACGAACTAGAAGAAGAATTGTCGATAGTAAACTGCATACCTGGTCTTCCAGCTTCACCCTTGTCTCCCGGCCTTCCTGGTAACCCTACTCCTTCCTGTCCTGAGGCTCCTGTAAGCAAATTTAGGAGTTATTTATCTTAACAATCAGGTTTCAAAAAAATATTGATGTCCGTATTCCTTTATTGTCATACGCAAACCTTTCTATTGTATTGTATTACGCTTTTGTAGTATACAATACAAGGTAACGGACTTATTGGTATGAGGGAAATCATAAATTAATGCATTTATTTTTATAAACATATCCTGGTGCGATGATGTACCTATTCAAATGGTCGCAGCCACCATCTTCATATCGTCACACTCAGCTTTTTGTATTTTGTGTAATATATTTAATCTGTCAATCGTCGTTGCTGGGTCTCGTAGTCGTAGATCCCTTCACCAATCCAACGTCAATTCAGTTAGAAAGCGAAGCTGTGTTGTGAAGTTTTGTTTATTTTTTTAAGTGAGTAATCACCAAACTCATCGGCCACACCGCTGTTATGGGTTCTGGATCCGATGGCACACCAAAGTGAGACGATCGGAGCACACCAGCATGTTTTTTTTTTCTTTATTTTTTAATAATAGATATAACTAAAGTCATAGGTATTGTTAAACTGCCGAATACTAGTCGAAAAAAATTGTTGTGTTATTTGGGAGTAGCATAGCGCGGGGTTCGAACCAACGACCTTCCTTACGGAAGTCCAGTGCGTTACTGCGCGGTCGTGCACCGCAAAATCTATCAATAAGAGTGGTTTCGATTTACGACCACTACGTGATAGATTTCAAAGAGAAGTGGCATTATGTGAAGAACTTACCCTGAGGTCCCGGTGGCCCCGGCGGTCCTTCTCTAGAAACTCCTTCTGAGCCTCTATCTCCCTTCTCCCCGCGCTCTCCTCTGTCCCCTGGAGATCCTGGAGCCCCTGCCGGTCCCGAGGGTCCTGGGAAGCCCCTCTCTCCTTGGAGCCCTGCAGGACCATGATCCCCTAAGCCACCAAAATAATAACAATATGAATGACAAACTACTAAATATCATAGGCGTGCTAATCATTAACACATTGGTCTCAATAAAAAATAAAAAACGCATGCAATTTGCTTAATTCAATTTTATTTTGTAATATCTCAGTGCTCGCTCTAAAATCAGCCGTTTTTTTAAATTTAACTAACCAATATAACATAAACTGTCAAAAAATTTCAATTGGTTCAAACCCCTAACCGATGTGAAATACTGGTGTTCTGCCCTCTCAGCTTTCTCTGACAAGGAAACGGCGTGATGGTATGTATATATACACCCAAGCAACAATTTTGACAGCGATTGTATATCGATTTCGTTGTATACAGTACAACTTGACGGGTATATTGCCATATGGCAATTTCTTTCAACCAAACAAAAAAAACACTATAGAGGCATTAAGTGAAAATCAGACTGACACCCTTTTTAAAAAAATGGACACTACCGGGTATCGAACCCGCAAACCCCGTTTCGGTAGACATGCATCTTATCAAATAGACCAGGGGTCTCCAAACTACGGCCCGCGGACCAGCACCGGCCCGCGAGCACCACCAATCCGGGCCGGATATGCCCGGTAACCGGCCCGTCATAGTTTATTTAAGCCCGTCATAGTTAAAATTTACAATGTACACTCCATTCGCAATTTCGGTTGGTACACTTGCCCGTAAGTACCAACCGAAATTGCGAACGGAGCGGAGTGCACCCCCGCACCCTGCGCCATTGATATCTCACTCGCCGGCTAGTCCCAATACGAAAATTTGCCCGTAATTCAAAACTACTGTATGTTGGTGTAATGAGCTAGCTAGGTCTTGGCCCTTGGGACTTAGTGGAGAAGTCAGTGTGGCCCTTAAGCTAAAAAGTTTGGAGACCCCTGAAATAGACCATGAATGTCGTCACTTATACTCGTATTTTGAGACTTTCGTGGTTCTTCGTATTAGTTGTATTAGGTTTTTCGGAGTATTACACCGCATGGTTCGGCTGATAATGCCGACAGGGCATTCAAGGCTTGTTTGTAATTAACTTCGCCTAAAGTCTTAACTTACACATATAGGTATATTCAAGATAATTATACCTATCATTTTAGATTGAGTGAAGACTTTTGAACAACACTTCCGTTATATTTCAATTTGTTATAGATATTTTTAATATATTGTAAGTATATTACGAGTAGTATTTGCCAGAATATCACAACAATATTTAGAAATAGCTACTAACTTTGTGCTCTCCTTTATTAATATAAATAACGTAATATAAACCAAACATTAAGGACATTACTTTGCCTCTGGAGTTGAGTAACCCTGCATCAACATGTATGAAGCTTTTAATTCTGCAAAGCAACTTGCATCTCGTTCTACTAATGAGGCCATGTGTTTTCTATGTCTCAATATCTATCCATAAAATTCCCACAAAATTCTCAAAGATTATTAAATAATTTTAAAACGATGACTGTAATTTATTATTACTACTGTTTTTTGTATATTCATGTTAGTTTAAGATAAAGTTGTATTATTTGTCAATAATTTTAAGTACTTTATAACCTGTCACATGTTCATGTGTATATAAAGACACTGTCGTGTCGTTAATTAAATAAATAAATAAATATAATCGTATAGTGTAAATTGACATGTGGTGTATGGCGGGTTTCTTGGCATTCTTGGCAACCAGTCAAAAAGAAGTTGAAAATGCCTTATTTAACTTTTCTCTGCCGCAAAAAAATATGTTTCATCTGTCAGGTCGAACATACTTTGCAAAAAAATTACTCGATCAATTTCCATTATTTTTCTTAAAATTACATAGAACTAATTATTGAGTTACCAGATACTGTGAAATATAACACATAAAACAGTTTTTATTTATAAAAATTCAAAAACAATATTTATTCAGGGTTATCACACGCTCATATTTACACTAGACCAATATCCAATATGCAAAAAATATTTCCCTACACAGCAACAAACGAGGAAATATGTACGAGTGCCTAGTTTTTGCTCACTATTGTTCATAAAATAGTCCGATTTAGATATAAAATAAAGAATAAAAATTACGCAAAAGCACTCAAAAAGTTATAATAGTATAGTTTCCCAGCGAGGTAAAAATAATTACGTAAAATAACCAACAAAATACTTGAAAAAAGAACCAACATACAAAAAGAACAAAGGTCGCAAACTGTATAAACAAAGAACTAAGGTTTCGCCTACAACTTTAAAAAGGGACAGCTCTGAATGGTGACGTCTACAGTTGTCAAATGGAACTATTTTCGAAATATGTCGATAAATGGTTCAAAGATGATTTAAAACAATATGATTTGGATAGATGTCAGTGCGTGTGCTGATTTATAAATTTGTCAATATTTTTTTGTTGTGACGCGGTAATTAGTTACCAAAGTATTGACGCGATATCTCGATACTGGCGTGACACGCACATATGTATGGGACGGCAAATCTCGTCTCTGGCGGTGAACCAGTTAACAAAGCTAGGACCCTTTTTACCCTGGGTTCCATTATGTTAGAAATGAAATATAAAACAATTATGATATTGCATTATTTGTTTTACATTTCATTTATATATCATATTGTAATAAAATTTATTATGACTATTGCCACTCAGCAAGATAGCAAAGAAAATATGTTTTAAAGATTGAATATTATACCTGGAGCACCATGTTGCCCTGGTGGGCCAGGTCTTCCTCTCAGTGGTCTGCCTGGAGGCCCAGGAGGTCCTATAAGTCCTGCAGTCAACTCTGCCAATTGCTCTGAAACATTCAAAATCATCATCATCCTATACTTTCTATCAATTAAATAGGGATGCCATAAAACACCCACGCCCTGTCTGGTTCACAACCCGGCACACCACGTTGTCCCACATCATGACGAGACTGTGTGTATAGTGTAGGATGGTCATCTGTTTCGCCGAGTTCGTTGTGGGTGAATAAATAGCGCAGCTTTTAAGATATCGTCTGCAGCGTCCTTAATACGTAGATTAACACCCGCTAAAGCTTAATCTTCATTGTGGTGGGCATAGATTGCTGGGAGTCTCACGAATTGAAAAAGTCCGTAATATCAGTCAATTCGATCCCACCACCACTCACAATGTTATGGGACCAAAATAAGTAGCCTCCGTTCAGCGCGATCTACACTAGAAGATAAGAAATATTTTTTTTTTTTTATGAGCGCGACATCACGTAGTAACGAAGAAAGGACTGTTCAACGGGACTCCTACGGTGGCGATATACCTGAATGTGAAAAAAATCGTAGGGACGACGAATTTAAAGTACCTGAATATGAAAAAAATCGTAACGACGACGAACTTAAGGTCCGACGTCACGGGAAAAGGAAAATACTCACAGCGCAGTAAATATATCTTATGAAGCTAATACTTCTAAAGTTTTAGCGGTAACACTATGAAAATTCATACTTATTCAAATATAATTCAATAATATGCGAGTACTATATATTTAATCCAACTAATTTCAAGACATATGCGAATCATATTCAGGGATATGCGGAACTAACCTATAAATGTTTAAGGCCTAGAGTTCAAACAGCACAGCAAGTTGCCAAACTTTCAAAGATACCTTCGAATACTAGATTACTAGATTGCAGTATCCAATTGGTCTAAAGATCCATCGACGCGACGTAATGGAGAAACCTTCAGAAATTATTGACTCTATTATACTACATAATGTTTTTATCTGTGGATTTATCCGGATGGCCGCAAAACATACAACATATTGAAGGGACAAAGTCGAAGCTAAAAAGTTTGCCATTTAAGTTCGCAAAATTGAAATATATTGGGTTGTCCAATAGCTTGGATACACCCACGGGAACAAGAGATGCGCCCCGATGCAACTCCGTAGTGATGACATCTTGAAACAAATTTATAAAGCTAGAGCATTCCACCATAACAAGGAGAAAGTTAGTATACTTTGGATATATAATGCGAGAAGAAAATATAAAATCATTAAACTGATATTGCAGGGGAAAATTCAAGGCAGAAGAAGTGTCGGAAAAAGACATATTTCCTGGTTGAAGAACTTACGAGAATTGTATTATTGTAATACTATATATTTATTCAAAGATGATGCCTCAAGAAGTATGATGATTGCCAACCGGATAATTGTTACATTAAAGAAGAAACGGAATAGGCCGTTGCTGTGTCCAAAGATGAACCGTCTCGTTTTCACTTGGTCATTTTTTTCATTTTATTCATCCGTATGGTGCCCCTCGACACATCCCAATTGCAGTTGGAAATGTTGAAGATCATGGATGAACAACATTATCTTCGGTCATATCAATCAAATTCTCGTGTATAAAACCATTGACATTGGCAAGGAATTCGCAGTTCGTTATCACATGCGAATACGCTGATACGTCTAGCGCACGCAATAATATTTTACCAGACTTGAACTTTTTGAAAATATTTTTTTCAAATACCATCAGGAATGCTAGACTTCGGAGGTCGTCTCTTGATCACCTGACACATATTATCCACCTAAAGCATCAGTTCTCAAAACTGAAAAATTTTATCTCTTAGACCTTGGTAACATGTCAAGATTAAAAGCCGTAGAGTAAAATAGAGAAGGTGCAGGCGCCTAACAGTCAACTTTTCGTTTTCAGACTAAACGCTGAACTCCCATTTGGCCAGGGCCTCACTAAGCAGATGTAACAAATGCAAAGGTAAAGGGCCCAAGACGAAGCGGGCCCTGAAATAGAACTGACAAAGAAACTTAAATATATTTTCAAATTTTATACTTTGCCACCGTTCTAAGCAGCCCATTACATTATTTAACGATTGAGCGATTGGTCATCGTATCACTTAACTTTGTTTGATCCCAAAAAAAAATAATAAGCTCAAAAATAAAACGTGGCACAGCACATATGAAAAGCCTAGACACTTATGGCAGCACCATTCTATTGCAATCGTAGCAAATGACAATTCATTTCGTCATATTTTAAAAAATATAATTTTTTTAATGAAGTCATGCACAAACAAAACAAGAAAATTACTTAAGATGAGAATAAATGTACCTCTCAAAACAGCTGCACACATCTCTCTAACTTCCGTCTCAGTGAAACTCTGTCCCTAAGGAAATAAACACAAAATCATTATAAGAAACGAGAAGTGATAATAATTAAAATTTGACAAATTAAAAACGTTCGTGTTAATTATTTCTAAGAAATCATATATTAAGATTATAAAAAATAAAAATAAAATGACATGTAGGAAAATAAGATTAAGTAAGTTCATAAATGATATTATATAATTAAAATTAGTTAAGTAATAAATTGGTATAAAGGTAAAGCCTTGGCAAACATTTGTACCAATATTACTTTGTTCAATAAAAAAAATATCTCTTTATACATTTGGGCGTACATACCATATTATAACCAAACTTTTAAAACATTTTTATTTATTTTAGGTACGAGTATCATTGAGAACATCTCAGGTACATAAACAGGTTAAGTCGATCAACCCACGAGTAACTTTAACATCAGTGTTTCCCAAACTGTGGTACACGTACCCCTTGTTGTACGCGAAAAATTTGATGTAATGCGTGGTTGAACCTTAGGGTGGAATGCCTGATTAACTGATCATTAATATTAACATTATTTATTAACTAGTAATATTCCGTTAATTCTTTCTTCGAGGAACTTTTCCATTGTTACATTTTTACATTTTTGAAGCTTATCAGTTGAAACTTTGAATTATTAAAATTGTCATTTTTTCAAATTGTTTTTTTTTATATTGACTCATATAAGTTCATGATGTCTTTAATTTGGTGCACAAATCATCCTAGTTTGGGTGGATTGACTATTTAAAAAAAAAGAAATAACCAAATGTTGTATGTATTCTTACCGGTGCGCCCGGCAATCCAGGGACTCCAGGAAGACCTCTAGAACCACGGGGGCCCGCCTGTCCCGGGGGTCCAGCCTCACCTGGGGCACCCGCTGGACCTCCAGGGCCCGCGGGCCCTCGTTCCCCTGAACCTCCCCTTTCTCCTGGCTAAAAAGTGTGGATAGAAATAAAAATAAAAATCAAGTAATTACATAGCGCTATTTAACGATTTTGTTTTAAAATTTTATATTCGACAGCTATTACTCGTCAACGCAAGTAAAAACAAGAAGGAAATTTGCTGTAGTGAAAAAAATTGCATTACACTTTCGTTGTTAACAGTACAATTATCTTCCGATCAACTTCAAAAGCGTTAAACAAGCTTTAAGTGAAACCACACAAGACAACCATATTTAAAAAATCTGAGTACCTACTGTAATTGAACCCGAAACCTCCGTAACGCAAGACTAGTGATACTGGTGACTCAGAGACTGCAAATAGACCTCGCAAAGAGCTTACAATAAATAAAAAGCTAAAAATTCTTATACTTTTATGAAAAGAAAATTAAACAATTGATTCTAATCGTCAAGTGATCAAAAAAGAGAAATAAATTCACGTTAATTTTTATGTTACACCTCAAACTGCAAAAGTTACAAAGAATACAAAGACGAGAGCTTTCTTAAGTGTACGGTTATTTAGAAGGGGTTCGCTATACTCCAAGGATTTTGCCATCCGCGCGGAGGCTTGGAACCTATCCCCGCGGATAACGGAGGACTATGGGGTACTATATATATATGGTACATACTTGAGTAGCATACTACTTTCAATTTAAAAATAACTGTAACTTGATAAATCAGACTATAAAATAGTAACTCGATAAAGCAGATTGAAAAGAAACTAACTTAATAAATCTTAGGTCAGATAAATCCAACAAACAAAGATACGAGTATAACGTTAGCTGATGCTAGTTCCATAGTTTAATAGATAAAAATCACCATTCCAATAGGCCCAGGCAATCCCCTAGGTCCAGACACTCCAGGAGCACCTTCAGCTGTGCTTGCCGCCCCCGAAAGTATGACTGCTGGAGCAGATTCCCCAGGAGGACCTGGAGGGCCTGCCGGCCCTGCAGGGCCTGGGGCACCAACCAAACCTGGAGGTCCCGCCATTCCTGGTGTACCAGCTATACCTGAGAGACCCTAGAAAACATGTGTAATATGATAAGTGATATTTTAAAATAGAAACGTGGAATGAAGAGCTTTTAGAGTCTAAATAGGCATGTGAATGAATAACTAATGAAAATATAAAGCGTGTGAGTTTTTAATAAACGGTACAATGTACCCTATAATAATAACAAGAATAAAAAACAGTGGTGAGTGCTTCATACGTTACAAAAGTCAGAATTAATAAAATAAAACAATTATAGTAAAAATAAATGCAAAGAATTAAACAATACATAAGCTTGCAGGTGTCAAACAAACAGACACGTGTCAAACTCTCACAACAATTGAATTATACGAGTCACTAACACAATACTGAGCCGTCCAATGATAGACAGTCTGCACTGCACCAAATATTAAGTTGTTTGATTTTAATATGATTATTGAGCTTAAAATGGAGTTGGAATTGTGTGACAACTTAGACTTTAAGCATAGGTAATGATGTAACTGCAGAGTATAAATGTTTCGGCAGAATGTTTTGGTATTTAAGACAAATATATGAAATTTGCGATTAAGGAGTGAGAGTACTTCTTCACAGTGTTGCCTAGTGAACTGGTTTTCTATATCCTTAAAATTGTGGTGTTTGCATTCTTATATACTTGTGCTCTACGGTTTGTCTTTCTGTTAATGCTTTTTGCATTCTAAATTTAGTATAGTGGAAATGAAACAAATAAAATTTAATTTAATTGATTAGTAACCAGCTAAATTATCCCACAAACCTTTTTTATTTATAATACGACAGCATAGAAGTTTGTTTCATCCCTCTATTCATTTTTAAGCAAAATAGCGCTAAGAAAATTTCGCAACATTAACTTGGGATGGGGAGGGGTAAAACTGACACTACATTGACAAGAAAAGTCAAGAAAAAATACATATAAAACTAGAGCATACGATTATGTGACACGAGAGTACAAAATTGAGGATATAAAATGCGAGTATGAACAATAAACATTGTCAATAAATCAACCGCAATGCACACGTGATTTGAGGATATAAAATACGAGTATGAACAAAATTGGGGATATAAAATACGAGTATGAACAATAAACATAGTCAACAATAAATTAACTGCAATGCACACATTTGAGGATATAAAATACGAGCATGAACAAAATTGAGGATATAAAATACGAGTATGAACAATAAGCATAATCGACAATAAATCGACCGCAATGCACAAGTGATTTAAATTTACATTTTGGCGTGATGCGTTCTAACTCGGGATTCAAATTAACTCGATTATTGGCAGATTTAAAATAATAAAAAAAAAACAAGTTAAGTGTAATGGTGGTGACTGCGGTCATTGGATTAAGTTCTTCCACGTATCTGGATACTCATGCGTGTATGTTTGGAAAAATATGTTTTTAAGAAAACCGTAAAAAAACTTACCAAGGAAAGATGAACTGCAAAAAAACATTTGTAGATCTTCTGATATATGATAGTCACACATTCGGTTTTAGGTGTAGTGTTCATATATTTTGATAATACCTCCCAAGGGCTGTCTTCAAATGCATCCTAAAGCTGCATACGCCATCCATATATAGAACCATAGAGGCAGACCATTCCACGCCCCAGAACCAGCAACAGTTCTATTATAATACCCTGCCCTGTCATTAATTTAAAAGAGTTCATTTCTTCAATAACTTAAAGAAATGAAAAATATAATAAATCTTAGACAGTATTTTTTATTTAATTAATCACCTGTGGTCCCATTTGACCATGATGTCCCTGCAGTCCAGTTTCTCCTCTCACTCCTTCGGATCCCCTCTCTCCTGGAGGTCCTTGTATTCCCTGGATACCCTGGACCCCCTGGCCACCAGGGTTTCCGGGCAATCCAGGTGGACCCATGTCACCTCCATCGCCCTTCGCTCCCTAAAATACAAAATAGTGTTATTACCCATGTCCCCTCCATCACCCTTCTCTCCCTGAATCGCAAAAAATGATTTCAAGTTCAGATCGTTTCATGTTGACAAAGATAAAGATTTTCGAATCAACGCTGACTAAATTATTATATTATTGATAAGCTTCTAAAAGAAATTTAAAAAATAATAACTATAATGACACATTTTCGGTGTTCGGTAGTTCACAAGTTGTGCACTATATTTTGTTTTTGTAGTTTCATTTTTGAACGTCTGCTTTTGTGTCCTTATTTTGTTATTTGATTATTAGAAAGAAATACTTGTTATGTATGAAAAAGTATAAATTTGTACCGTGTCTCCGATATCTCCTTTAAGTCCAGGAATTCCAATGATACTCCCTCCCTCTCCACCACCAGTTGCAAGACCGGGTTCTCCTGGAGGTCCTAAAATTTATATTATATATTGTTTTATGAAATCCTTTTATTTCACATTTCTTCATAAAAATAAATCTGAGAGCTTCTCTACAACCTAAAATCATGCGAAACTCTTGGACTTGAATTGAATGAATAAGGTTTATTTACAATAGAATTTGTTTTTTGCTATGTACAATTAGTGATCTGTTCAATATGTTGTTATTGTACGACACCGGTACAAAGGACTGTAGAAATAGGTGGATGGCTGCTGCTCAATGCTAGGAGATTTCGGCTCACTTGATGCGTTCCGGTGAAAAATAGGAATGTATTTTTTACTTTTGGCGCTCCTTATGGGCGGTCAATCCCTCATCGCAAGCGCCTGTTTTTACCCGTGCATGCCGTCATGACCTGCGAGATATCACAATTCTCGCAAGTTTTCGCATTCATGGGCCGGCCGATTTTGGATACTATCTCGTGCTATGGTCGCGCATAAGGAACATTTCCGTTACGGTCGTTACACAGCACGGACCTCAACAAACATAAAAATATACACCCAAAACATAAAAATATAACCAAGAATTTATACATGTAAACATAAAACAAGAAAACAAATCATATGTTTTAGGTGACGCATACATCCGATACGGTTACATTTAAATTTACTTAAACAAATTGAATTTTTTTTGCACATCTTTTTCTGCCTAGAAAATCTAGTGGACTAACGAAAATTAATTATCAGGGTACACTAACAATGACAATACACAAAAAAAAGGATGCGATTTATACCAAAAAAAATCCCTCGCGGAATAAGTACGAAAAATATTTTTTGATACATCTCACTTTTTTTGTATACAGTACAACCTGGTGGATTTATTGCTATGCAACAATCTCTTTCAACCTCCCAGAAACGTGTTATTGAAGTCTACAGTGAAAATCAGACTGATCCCTTTTTTTTTAAATCAAGTACCAACGGAAATCGAATTCGCAAGCCCCGGACTTTTCTCCTGTATAAGGGAACCTTCTTTCTGATCTGTGTCATCAGTACCTGCAGGTTCATTTGTAGTAACACATTGCACAATCTCCTCGTCGTTCAAAACTTTGCGGATTAACCAGAGCAGTCAACAAATCCAAATTATAGCAATATCATTATAAATATACTATAAAAGCACTTACCTGGTAAGCCCCGAGAACCAGCTTCACCCCTTTCCCCCCGTAAGCCCTGAAAAATGAAGATAATATAAAAACTGTCTTTGAAGACTAATTTTAATTGTTAAAACTAATTTTTTAATGCAAGAAATATATTTTTTTTAATTTAATGTTTACTTACAGGAGGTCCCAAAGGTCCTTCTGGACCTTCTGGGCCAGAAGCACCTGCTGGTCCAACGGGACCTGGAAGACCCATGTCTCCTCGTTCACCTGAACGAAAAAAAATCTTCAATTTCAATTTCCTCGAGCATCTGCTAGTAAAAATTCATTGATTGGTACATAATACGTAAAGAACTATTACGTAATGCGTTAATGAAGATATAAGTACCAGCAAAAGGTCTTATAAACATTAAAAAGATTTTAATCAGTCTTACAGATTCATAGAAAGATAAATAGATCCAAAATGAGGACCTCCATGGCCTAGTAAACAAGACGGTTTTCTTCAATCCGGCAATTTCAGGTTTGATTCCCAATGGTTCTATTCTGGTCAAGAGAATACCTGATCATAGAAAACATGGTCAAGAGAACAATGGTTAAGAAAACATTTGGTCAAGAGCGTGCATGGTTGAGAGAACCGCTGGTTAACACATTGTTTGCGGGAAACGATAAAACTCGTTCTATCCCGTCTTATGGTAGAGAGCGGGAGACGAGTTTACTCGTTTTGGTTTGCCAAGCGGTGGTATGCGGGAAACTTGTAAACACGGTCGCCAAATGAGGTGGGAACTGCGCGTTATCTATTATAAGATTCTTATAAGATCTTATAAGATCTTATAAGATTCTTATAAGATCTATTGAAAATTTCGTAATTATATTGTAATTTTATGTGAATAAAATAATTTTGATGGTGAAAGAGTATTTTTTTCAATGTTTACCTAGAATGTAGTAATTTTGTGTGAGTAAAAAATAGAGTAACCCATATTTTGCATAATAAAGATATAGATAGTTCTATTCTTAGTAAGATACAAAAAGTTTTTCGAAAAAATACTAATTAGTTTGAGAGATATGGTTTTTTTTACGAAAGTCTAATTTTGGCGCAAAAAAGTCTAAAAGTACCCGCATTGCGTCATCACTTGTCGCGAAAAGTACCCGCAAAAAATGTGTTTTAAGAGAACATCGGGTTAAGATAACAAATTGTCCAAAGATCACCAGTTATGAGAAAACTCGCTTTAAGAGAATACCTGGTTATGAAAACACTTGGTTAATAATATAACCAACACGTATAATGACGATGCAAGTGTCTTAACAACTCTAAAACCATTATGCTCCATCAATAGGACCAAAAACAATATTGTATCGCAATGTTGTTTCCCCAGTAACGTTCGTATTACCCGTGCAAACCAACGAAAGAATTAATGTTCCAAAAATATCATTATGCAAAAAGGGCGATTTCATGTAAGAAAGTAGTAAAAAATATTTTTCATAAATTCAATATTTCAACTCGATTGATTACTGTATTAGTTTTTTTTTACTGTATTAGTTTTTTTTTACTGTATTAGTTTTTTTTACTGTATTAGTTTTTTTACTGTATTAGTTTTTTACAGTATTAATTTTTTTACTGTATTAGTTTTCTTTACTGTACTAGTTTTTTTTTAATGTATTAGTTTTTTTTACTGTATTTGTAACCGGATGAAATTCCATTTGTGGAACAGATCAAAATCTAAATTATCTGAACATCCTGCGTAGTTTATCTTCAGTCCATTATTTATCGGATTTTTTTCTCCACATTATGTTATATAGATTTTTTCTTGTTACTAGTGCTAATTTTAGTACGACGGCGATATTTCCAAATTAGGTGATTTTAGAGATGTAATGAACTATAGTTCGGAAATTCTAGGATGACTCCTGTGACAGCTCACAAATTTGCCCCAATACAACCTTATGTAATGTATTTACCTAAATAACTAGCTATTTATTAGAATTGAGGCTTACATTAAAGTTGATAAAATAATTAAAATTACTGAACATCGTTACAAGGTTGTATTGGGGCAAATTTGTGAGCTGTCACAGGACTCATCCTACATTTTCTGAACTATAATTAAAAAAAAACAAAGAGACATGAAAAAATAGCCTTGATGACTCCGACAGACTAAAAACGCGGTACTTAATTATTAAGTAATAATAATTGTCACCTTTAAAAAAAATCACATGATTCCACCGACGAAGTTAATAATCTATATAATCTATATAAATAAAAATGTAAATGTTCGTTAATTATAGATGGCTAATCTCCGGAAGTTCTGTACCGATCGCTTTGAAATTTTGACTAAAGTTGATATTCGTCAACGGAAATGTTTTTTAATTTTTATTTATACATATAAATCGGTGTATATAAAAAAAATTTTAATCAGAAAACATTACCTAGGCGAACCTGTCGGGGACAAGGATATCAAATATTGAATATCAACTGTCAAAACATTTTGACAGTTGACCATATTGCATTTTCGAGGTTTAGTAATTAATATTTGATATTCAATGATTTAGTCTATATACATAAAATATAAAATAATTTTATTATTAAATAAGAATTAAACGTCACGTATGTTAAGATGTTTCCCGACAACTTGAAGAGATTCCATCTAAAATTGCATACGCGACCTTTACTTTGAACCCGAATCACTGCCGCCTTGAACACGCATTAGGCTCGCCCTCAATTACAATCTGATTCGTAATCAATTCTCATTGCCACACAATTGAGGGAACCAACCGGGGATATTTAATAGCGATGACCCATAAATTGTGTTATGGGGCCCTTATTACGAGAGGACAATTAATCATAAGAACATATTTGAGGGCCACCCGTAAAAATAGTGTTTTAAATGCTCTAGGTTAGGGCATACAATATTTTATATTTTTTATCTAAATTCATAGTTTAATTTAATTAAAATACAAATAGTTGTATTGTATTACACTTTCGTTTACCTGGCTGGTTTATTGTCATGTGTCTTCTTTCAACCAACCACAAAGGATTCCAGTCTGGTTAACACTTAGGGCCTATAAAAACATCTTTCTGGTTGGTTGGAAGAGATTGCCACATGGCAATAAACTCAACAGGTAAACAAGAATCAAACCCACAACTCCCAAATTAGAAGGAAACTTAATATCTCGTATAGTTCGGAAATTCTAGGATGAGTCCTGTGACAGCTCACAAATTTTCCCCAATACAACCTTATGTAATGTATTTATTGTACCTAAATAGCTTGCTATTTATTAGAATTGAGGCTTATATTAAAGTTGATAAAATAATTAAAATTACTGAACATCGTTTCAAGGTTGTATTGGGGCAAATTTGTGAGCTGTCACAGGACTCGTCCTAGAATTTCCGAACTATAGTATGCTCCATTTGACAGTCCGATAGTACAATTTGTCCTCTTTGTCCTCGAACATGAGTAATCTAAGATAATGTGAGTTAATATACTCTACCAGCTGTTTTTGGTATCTTAATACATTGTATCCTGATCCTGTGTTTTGACGTGATAAACTAGGTTTTTGTTGAAACCCGGTCCTATGTTTCCAATTTATCGATACTTTTTCTATAAAAATTCGTATTACTGGCAAATATTTTTGAATAGTTCAACCATATTCTCCTGATTACCAAAATAAATAATACCCATGATTAGCAGTCGGCAACCTATGTGCACTGAAGTGTCACTTTTTTTTTTTTTCAAGTATTGTACACTCCGCGTGCCACTGACGGATCCAAAAAAAATTCGAGAGGGGGGGGGGAGATTTTTTTAAAGAAAAATCTATCTTTAAGAAATTGTTTAAAATTTATTTAATTACATTTAAGAATAAAATCTTCACAAATTTCTGTCAAAATATATTTTCTAGAATGTCATTTCATCCTGTGTATTCTACTATAATAGTTTTTTAAACTTTTTTCATAACTAATTGGTTCCATCGTGAATTGATATAAATAATTGACCCAATAAATTTTTGGAAGTTTAATTTAAAAAGTCCATGTCAATTGATTTAAAAAAACTACGAATTTAATAAATTCTCAAAAAAACGCCTTGACTGAATATTAAAACCAAATAGTAAAGATTAACAAAAAAGAAACAGATTAATTGTATTTATTAAATAAATAACTCATACCTTTTTCTCCATCAACTCCTCTTTCCACACCAACTCCACTGACCAAAGTCATTTCACCCTATAAAAAAATTCAATATTTATTTGTTTGTATGTTATGCCTATTTATTGGGTGTAAACATAAGTTGTATCCGTTTTTTTCCAAATTAAAAACGAGCACCAAAAGTAAAACAAAATGCTAAAGATTATACGTCATTCGAAAGAAAATGTTCTGCTCTACAAGATATTGTATTTGCTTTTACGTTACATATATTATTTTATTTGATTACAAGCCTTCAAAATGGAATGGCAAGTAGACATTTTCGACACCTCCTTTTGTTCGCACGTTGGTTTTTCAATTGTCGAACGTTCATTTTTGTTGTTTTCACTCAAAAAATTTGGAACCCAAGCGCCGAACTTCTGGACTTTTCCCGTTAATTTAAGATAGTGGTATACAGGCATGGGACTACAATTCATCTGCTTAGCCAATTCTACGGTGGTTTGAAGGGGATCTTCATGAATAATATGGTTTAAGCGGTCCTCATCGAAGTCCACTGGTCGTCCGGAACGATCCATGTATTTCAGGTCGAAATTACCGTCTTCCCGTCTTTCAAGTCGAAATTACCAAATTACCGTCGAAACGCAAAAACCATTGACGAGCTGTCCTTTTATTCATAGCATCTTCACCGTACACTTCGCAAATATAGCGAGCAGCTTTGGTAGCTTTATTCCTTCGATTGAACGCGAACAGAAGGTGTCGAAAATGCTCACTTTCGTCTACTTGACATTCCATTTTGAAGGCTTGTAATCAAATAAAATAATATATGTAACGTAAAAGCAAATGCAATATCTTGTAGAGCAGAAAATTTTCTTTCGAATGACGTATAAGCTTTACCATTTTGTTTTACTTTAAGTGCTCATTTTTAAATTTGGAAAAAAACGGACACAACTTATTTTAACACCTAATATTTGTTACACACAAGTGTACAATTATAAACAGTACATATCACAGTAACAATTATAAAACAAAATTATAAAGTATCAACATCCTACAAAAAAAACTATCAATTTGGGACGCATATTTATTTCAAAATATGATATACGAAAATACCACTTTTGTAAAAATATGGTACATGAAAATAATCTTTCTCAAATGCAATGAGAATACGACATTATATGGCATATTACAGTAAAATACTTAAGATAAAATTGAATAACCAGTTGAAAGCCACTCGACAGCGGTTATATCGCGAGCTGCTCATGAGTTGCCTTTAGGTCGATCGTCAGCTGACCGTAGCATACCCGAGATGCATGGCCGTGCGGTAATGCACTCAACTTCCGTCCGGAAGGTCGCTGGTTCGAATGACATAGGCATTTTTCCGCCTAGTATTCGGGGGTATAAAGATACCTATGGTTTCGGTCATATATATTCTTTCAAAAAGAAAAAAAAATGGTGTGCTCTAATCGTCTTACTTCGTTGTGCCATCGGATCCAGCACAGCAGTGTGACTGATGAGTTTACTGGTGTGCAACGGCTCACTCGTTTAAAAGAAAAACAAACTCCACGGCACAGCTTCGCTTTCCAACTGAATTGACATGGCAAAGGGATTCTCAACTACGAGGCCTAACAACATCGACGAACCGTGGTACAACAGGGCTTGCATATATTTTTCGACAGACACACAGTTTCAAATCTTTAATAGTCCGTTAGGATGTTTTTGTTGTGAAGTTCTTGCAAGTAATTTCGCTATATGACCCCTATTAAATGAAAATCCAACCTAAATGTTTTTTAATTATAAATTATCTGAATATGTCTACAAATGACGGAAATTTATTGGCAGATAACGGCAATGAACAAAAGATTTAGAGAAGTGAAGGAATCTTTATCCAGCTCTGGACAAAATACAGCTGATTTCAATGGAGATGATATAAATTATAAATGTTTAATATAATAAATAAAACATTTATTTTTTATCTTGTATGCACCACTGTTTTATTTCAGTTCACTACCGATTTCAAAGACCTTCGTCTTCCCAGTCAGGTGAAGTTGAAGTAAATGATGTCTAAATAACTTTTTTTTTCTATTTGTAATTGGTACAGGAGAGAGGGAGGGGAGAAGTGGCTAAAAAGCGTTATATAAAGTCTCACCATTATAAACAATCAAGTTAATTTCAATACTCGTAATAGTACTTTGCTAAATATTATATGTTTCACGCCTTTTATCCTTTTGAAGCCTACCTACTTCCCTCCCCCTCTTATGTACATATTACAATTATAAAAAAAGCATTTTAGACAAATTTAATTCTTCGCCTGACGAGGAAGACGGAAGTCTTCGAAACCGGTAGTGAACTCAAATAAGTGCTTTATTTATTTTATTAAAAATTTATAAACATGACACCACAAAGAGAAATAAACGTCTTTTCTGAGATTCAAGAAAAAATTATATATATTTTTTTAATGTAAGTATTTTTCTAAATTGCGTGTTTTTTTATAATTCTGAATGACATACCCATCAGTGTCATTGAAATTTAATCCATTCGATTGTTTAATAAGAACAAGATAACTTCATTTTTTGTATCCAACGTGACAATATTTAAAAGAAAAAAATCAAATTGTTATCTTACCGGAGGTCCTCTTTCTCCACGCTCCCCTTTCTGTCCAGTAATTCCAGGTATACCCTAAAACAATATTTTTTTAATACCGTTCATAATTTGCAGCTGACAAAAACTCTTATTTTATATTTTGCAATGCTTTAAGTATAGTTGTTCATTTGATACATAAAATGTAATTAAGTTGTTGGATTTTACTTACGGATATTCCTTGAGGCCCAGTCAAACCCGGAAGTCCTGGAGGACCTTGGACCAGTTCTCCAGAGACAGATGATATAGGCCCAGGTAGGCCCTGAGGACCCATTGGCCCTGGCAAACCATCAAGACCTCTTTCTCCCTGGAGTCCCAGAGGACCAGATTCTCCCTGAAGTTAACAACAATCTAAGTATTTAGTACAGTAGACAAGAGAAAAAACTGCTTCATGTCACGGAGATAGGTATAATACGGTAGTGACTGGGCGTCACTAGATTGGATAAGATCTATGATGAAAGAATTCGTGGAACAATTCAAGTGACGCCAATAATAGATAAAGCCTGGAGAGCACGACTACGCTGGTATGGGCACGTACAACGGCGGGATGAAGGGGCGACGCTTAAGACAGCTACGAATTAGAAACTCAAATAGACGCAGAGGGAGAGCCAAGAAGAGCCTATGTCAGAAAGAGAAAGAGAACATGACGAAACTCGAACTATCCCCAAGTGATTGACAAAATTGAGAAACTTGGGGGAAAAGGTCCAAGCAGCCTACCCCAAATGGATGGGATAGGGCAAGACAGAAGAAGACGAGAAGTAGTACAGTAGACGTTCGATTATCTAGTCTCATTAACAGGGTTGCGGATTGACTGAGGCAGTAAAAAATCTAATGATGTGCTTTTGCATTAAGATCCGGTCCCGTGTTTTCACAGGATCGATAATTACCTCTTCCAAAAAGAACGTATTACTGGCATTTAGTAAATATTTTTGCAAAGAATTCAACATTTAAACATCAGTTTAATGATTTGTAAGCCTAGATAGTGAAGATATGTATGAATTGATTTATGATGGAGATGTCACGTTAATAGCGTGCAGTCAAGTGTCAGATCTTGAAAATATCAACATATGAATCTAGAGACCGACTACAATCTCCGGGTTCAAATAGAATAAGGAATTTTCAGCATCCTCCAAATAGGTTGACAATGAGCATGTCTCTAAGCATGTGTTGATAAGTATTCCATCAACTGGCAAAAAAAGAATACCCCTGCAGAATTTGTAAGTTAAGTGTTAAGCACGAGAAGAGAAGTAAGATCCGGTACATACGAGTATGTAAGGAAGGAGTGTGATGTAGCTTTCCACTTGGGTGATTGTTGGTGGAATTACCACACTAAACTAAATTATGAAAGTATTTTAAACGAATATACAAAGTCTCACTATAATATTTTAAATATTTATTAAGGTAAAGCAATTTTATTAAATCCTTCACAAAAACCAGAATTCCTCAAACACAAGCCGAGCACTGGAAAAGGTTTTTATAGTATCGGGTCATAAAATGCTAATATGCTATAGTTTTATACTCCTCAAATATCGGCTCATAAAGTGCTAATATGCTATAGTTTTATAATCCCCAAATATCGGCTCATAAAGTGATAATACGCTATAGTTTTATACTCCTCAAATATTGGGTCATAAAGTGATAATACGCTATAGTTTTATACTCCTCAAATTTTGGCTCATAAAGTGCTAATATGCTATAGTTTTATACTCCTCAAATATCGGCTCATAAAGTGCTAATATGCTTTAGTTTTATACTCCTCAAATATCGGGCCATAAAGTGCTAATATGATATAGTTTTATACTCCTCAAATATATGTTATAGTTTAATTTTGTTATTTTTACTAGAAAATATATTTGTATTGAATTAATGGCAATTTTACCTCCATTCACAAAATGGTTGGGTTACTCATGGTTACTCTTCGGTTCACCTTCCCATTAAAATCATTTTAAATTCTAAATGTTGTAATAATACTTTACCACATCGCCTTTAGGACCTGGAGGACCACTCGAGCCGTTTCTACCGGGAACACCTCGGAGACCAACTAATCCCGGCGGACCCCTTATTCCTGGAAACCCTTGCAGACCTAACAAACCCTGAAAAAAATATAAAAATTTACTATAAAAGTTGTTGAACTAGGAAGTGTTTTTATTAAAAAAATGAGATATAGGTAACGTTTTAGAATCAAACAAACGTCTGATCTTTGAACGTTGTTTTAAGGAATTTACGTTTAGTTATTAATTGAAAATATGCCTTTTTAGCGCATATTAGTTTTTTTAGACTCAACTTATTTCGACGCATCAATCGGACTTCATCATCATGGAGTCAGTGTTTCAGCGAAAATGGCAACTGTATCTAGTGCTTGGTGTTGCCATATCATTTTGAGTTTTTTAGACTCAACTTATTTCGACGCATCAATCGGACATCATCATCATGGAGTCAGTGTTTCAGCGAAAATGGCAACTGTATCTAGTGCTTGGTGTTGCCATATCATTTTGAGTTTTTTAGACTCAACTTATTTCGACGCATCAATCGGACTTCATCATCATGGATTCAGTGTTTCAGCGAAAATGGCAACTGTATCTAGTGCTTGGTGTTGCCATATCATTTTGAGTTTTTTAGACTCAACTTATTTCGACGCATCAATCGGACTTCATCATCATGGATTCAGTGTTTCAGCGAAAATGGCAACTGTATTTAGTGCTTGGTGTTGCCATATCATTTTGAGTTTTTTAGACTCAACTTATTTCGACGCATCAATCGGACTTCATCATCATGGATTCAGTGTTTCAGCGAAAATGGCAATTGTATCTAGTGCTTGGTGTTGCCATATCATTTTGAGTTTTTGCGTTCTCGTTATAACGATCACATGATTCATTTTCATTATTCCGTGACGTCGGGCCTTAAGTCCTTCTTCACCATTTTCCTCTCTCCCTTTTGTTGATGGTATCTCAGTATTATTTAAATTATGTATATTGTTCATGAATTTTGTACTGCAACTATGTAACTTCCTTCATTTACTTTTGTCTAGTCGGCTGGAAAAGATTGCGACCTGGCAATAAGCCCACCAGATTGTTAAACAATGAAGTATTAAATAATTAAATAAATAAGTATGTCACCACCGGAGGAGGAGTCCTTTTGGGCAGAGCCTTCTTGGTCACTAAGTGACGTCGCGCTCATAAAAAACAAAGAAGATTTTGAACTTCTAATGTCACTGAATGGGGAATTATTTTTTCACCCATAACAACTTTGAGTGGTGATGGGATTGAACTGAACTAAATATTTTTAAAGCGCTATTTTTATGTTTAATTAATAGCACTGTAAGAATTTATGATGCCTTAGGAGCCATGAAAAAACATCTTCCTTGATCAACACTTTTCTATATAATATATAAAAATATCAAATATTAAAGAGATGATTTTTATTTTATAATTTTCAAATTGATTTGATTTTATGTAACGCATTTACTCACAGCTGCGCCGGGTTGTCCAGGCTGCCCTCTCCATCCTTGAGGCCCTATAGCACCTTGGGCACCGTTCTCTCCTCTCTGCCCGGGCAATCCTCGCGGTCCTTGCGGACCTGGAGGACCCGGGGGACCCTGCAGAAGGAAAATATTATAGTTAAGTTACTCAAAAAAATAATTCATTAATACCTCACTTATATTTCATTTTTGTCCAAATATATAAACCAATATTAGACTCGCTCCATCATTGGCATACTTTGAGAAGCGACTTAAAAACTCTTAATTTCAAGTCAGTAATATAACGTGCTTCATCCCTGATTTTTCTTTTCCTTTCCTCTCCACCATCCCTTCCTTTTCCTTTGATTGGTGATATTTCACATTAGTATGTAAAATATTCATAAATTTTGTAAAAATGAATAATCGTATGAATATTCTTTGCGACCAAGTAACTTCCTTTATTTACTTTGGTCTAGTTGGTTGGAAAATATTTCCACCTGGTAATAAGCTCACTAGATTATTTTTACAATGAAGTGTTAAATAAATATACATAATAAAAAAATTACTGGCAACAGAAAGCACAAGTTAAATTTGGTGAAACAAAAACATCTACAGTGATAATATAAAGAGGCGTGCGTCAAGGATGTATAATTTTACCATTTATGTTTGACCTCTATTCAGACAGTTGTTTTCAAATGGCATTAATGATTAATCAAAGGACATAAAAGTTAATAGAATGTTAGTAAAAATACGTCGATGTCCTTCAGTATTTACTGATTAGAATAAACAAATCAACTATCGAGCAAGTACTGAATATTAATTTTCAAAAAACAACGTTTATGTTCTTAAGTTGGCAGTTTCACAGTGGTGTATCTCTGTAACTGACCGAGCAACACATAGAGCAAGTCGACAGTGTCAAATATCTAGGAAGCCTGATTACTCGTGACCTTACCCTAGCTAGAGAAATTACATGCCGAATTAATATGGCACGTGCAGGATTTCTCATGATGAGATCAGCTTTTTTTGTAATGACAATTTTAAACACCGGCAATACATAATTAAGTGTTGTATTGTATATTTTACTTTATGGTGTTAAAAATAGACCATGAAGACCAGAGTTCTAATAAAGCTGGAAGCATTCGAAATTTATATTCATTGAAGAATGACAAACACCGAGGTGTTGCATTGAACAGCTGTAGAACGAAAACTCTTATAAACCATAAAAGAAATGTCGAATAATTGCCTGAATCATATATTAAAATGAAAAATACCACTTCATAAAATTATATACGGATATGTCCTTAAAGTGATCGCCAACGTCTTCATGGATATTTGAAACCGTCGACTTGCTCTACAGGTTGCGTGGTCAGCTGCGGAGATACACCACTATGAGATAGTCGACTCAAGGGTTTAAAAATACAGTGGAACCTCTCATAACGAGCACCTCTCATAACGAGTAATTCGCATAACGAGCTAAACAAATTGTGAAAAGAATGCTCCCTTAACGAGCGACATTTCGCATAACGAGTGACGCAGAAAGGGGAAGTCCCATCTTCACGTCACTCACTTGTGAGCCGGGACTTCCGCGCCAGTGCGTCAGTGTCTGGTTAGCACTCGTTCCGCTAGCACGTTAGTGTCACATGTGATCACACATTTTTCCAAACTTGTGTTCAGACATTATTTGTAATTTTTTTTGTGCAAAGTTTAATAACCCTTGCAAAAATGTCCCTGAAGAAAAAGCCACAAGAAGACAGCCATAAGAGAATAAAAGTAACTGTAGAAATGAAACGTAAAATCATTGAAAAGCGAGAACGAGGTGTGAGCGTGGCTGATCTAGCGCTCGGTCTACATCAACGATTTGCTCTATCCTCAAGAACAAGGACAAAATTAAGAAGATAAATGCTTCAAAGGGAGTGTCAAGAATGTCTACGAAACGGTTACCTATTCTTGATGATGTTGAAAGGTTGCTTCTCATATGGATAAACGAAAAGTAATTGCAAGGCGATACTATTAACGAAAACATCATTTGTGAGAAGGCGAAAGCTATTTTCGCCGACCTCGTTAAGAAGACGCCAGGATCATCAACTGCCGAAAAAGAAGTACAATTTAAGGGAAGTCATGGATGGTTCGAGAAATTTAAGAGAAGAACCGGGATCCACAGCGTTGTGAGGAACGGTGAAGCAGCAAGCTCTGACACAAAGGCAGCAGAGAACTTCATCAGCGACTATAAGAAGCTCGTAGATTCTGAGGGTTACCGGATTTTACTTCTAGTAAAAAAAAATTAATTATTTGTCACAAATTCATAAATAAAAAACTAGTTATTTCGATTTTTTATTGTTTTTTGCAAATCGAAATCGCATTCCGGGTTGTTACGCTCCTTAACAATTTATAAGTATGTAATTTTATTTGAATAAATGTTCAAAATAAAAAAAATTGAGTATTTTTTTCGGCATGGAACGCATTATCGTATTTTACATTAATTTATATGGGAAAAATTGTTTCGCATAACGAGTATTTCACATAACGAGTAAGATTCTGGAACGAATTATTCTCGTTATGAGAGGTTCCACTGTAGTTATTTTCAACATGAATATTCAATCCTTTCTCGACACTAATTGATTAATCACCTACGATAATTGTACAGACATGAGGACTCATGCGAATGAAGAAGAATTAAATATTTACGTGAAATAAAACTCTTACCATAGAACCGTTGAGCCCCGGAGGTCCTTGAGGGCACACTGTCTCACAGGGCGGGGGCGCGATCAGCGTGGCTGCCGGGGCGGTTGCTGCAGGCTGGTACATCTGCAAAACAAACCAACTATTTCTTAATCTCAATCATTAATCATATTATTTGTTTAGTTTATTTTCACATTTTAAATACATATATTTTAATAAAATTTATACCTCTTATCCCAACTCACAAACCTAGCTGAAAATAATTGTTACAAGACAATTTCTTTAAACCTACTGCAAATATTAAAATCTTGTTATTTTTTCAGTACTATTAGTATTTTTTTAGTAATAATATTTTCGAGTGCAATAAAACTGAAAACTGTAAATGGATGGCAAGTATTTCATCAAAAAGACCATGGAGGTCATAAGCCACAATAATTGAGGGTCAGAAATGTAAACTGGGAAACCACAAAAAGGCCATGGAGGAGAGCTACAATAATTGAGGGTCAGAAATGTGAACTGGGAGACCACAAAACGACCATGGAGGTCATAAGCTACAACAATTGAGGTTCAGAAATGTTTGATGATTTTACCACTGTAACTCATCATCCTGCCTCATTACTATAAAAAATATGATTGTATTATATTTTTCATGTATATATACAGCTTGGCGATTTCTTTGCCATGTGGCGATCTCTTCCAACCAACCAGAAGGGTATTAAGAAAGCCTTAAGTTAAAACAAGTCTCGAACCCTTTTTAAAAAATGGGTACTTATTTATTTATTTAATTTATGACACAGCTTTGTATTTTACATAACAAGGAAACAATAGTACATAAGACAAGTTAATTCACATACTTCAAATCATTGACAAAATTACAAAAGTTTATCTAAAACTAACTTTAAGACACAATAAAACAGCGGTGAAAATTACAAAGATAATCGAACCCGCCTATCACAAATTGGAAGACAGGCTTATTTCCAACTAGGCTTAGGAGGTCGTCTTTTATCGTAATAACAAACCATTACTTGAATGATGTATTAAAGATATATGCACAAATATCCAATACATAATTGCAACTTACGGCCTTTCTGTTGAGTAAGATGAAGAAGAGGACTCTAACATGGTTTGGGCGCATAGAAGGAATGAATAAAGAAAGATTAACAAGACAAATGTACTGTACAAATGTGAATGGAAAGTGTGGTAGAAGAAGATCAAGAAAAGTATGACTGGATTAAGTGAATGATATTTTGATGGAATGTATGGATGTGTATGTTAAGAGGCGGAATATGTGTGACGAAACAGGAAAGTCTGGCGCTTTGTCCTTTCTGCCTATTCCAGCATTGAAACAGCGTGATGATATGTATAAGTTCCATTATCTTGTAGAAATGTCTTGCTTACTGGTAGTTCTCCACAGTGATCTTTCTCTGCTGTAGCATCACAACTAACGACCAGCCACTGCAAGTCAATCTGAAAAGGACAAATAATTTGGTATTAGTATTCAATTTTATGAAAAGAATAGAATAAATATAACACTAAAAGAAGAATAAATATAACACTGAAAGAATAATAAATATAACACTAAAAGAAGAATAAATATAACACTGAAAGAAGAATAAATATAACACTAAAAGAAGAAGAAAAATCCCAGCCATAAAAAAGAAATTAAGAAATGACAAGAGAAATGCTAAGTACCACTTAAGCTCAAAAGTTTCCGGCCTGAACAAGATAGAGCGTGTATGGACAGATAGCACGCAAGACACGTGAACTACTTTATTATTAAATATGTATACTATTACCCTCAGGGCTATGTGAACTAGAGCCAATAGAAGACGTGTTATTTCTTCCAAAATAAGGGACAAGCCCGATTAAAATTAAACGATGCTTAAATACTGTTTACAGATTATCTTCACCGTACAGCCTTTACTTTTGAAAGAGACTTGACAACAGCACGATATTCAACTTATAACATTTCACAATATAACGAAACGACACGTCTTTTATCGGCTTATTTCGCCGGTTCGAACACCACGCTGTGTTATTTCCATCAAATGACACAGGTATTTTTTCCGTCTAGTATTCGGGGCTATAAGAATACTTATAACTTCGGTCATATTCATTCTTTCAAAAAAAGGAAAAAAAACATGGCGCTGTGCTCAAATTGACTCACTTCGGCGTGCCATCGGATTCAGTACAGCAGTGTGACCGGTGAGTTTGCCGGTGTGCAACGGCTTACTCGCTTACAGAAGAAAAAATAAAGAAAGAAACACAAACTTATCCCAGCAACGACGACTTCTATCGGCTTTAGATGACATACTACTGAGTGTATTAAATGTTAACAGTAATATTGCCTGACCATGCGTGCGCGTGGTATATGTCTATACATGCTCTAATTTCTTCATACAATAAAGTCAGTTTTTTAAAGCTACTTTGAAAAAGTAGCATTGTTTACAACTACTTTTGAATCTAAAGTAACATGCTGCTCAAGAATTCGTAGTAAAAAGTAGGAACAGCGCGTGCGAGTTTACAGCTAAACTTAGACGAACTCCGCTACTTTTACAGAGTTATTTAACAATACATAATAATTCATATTTAACAATTCAGTAAAATTTTCTTCCACCAATATGTTTATTGCCTTTCCAATATTAGCAACACCATAAAAGGAAGCAACTTCGATGGTATTGTAGCTTCCCCTCTTCCGGTCTTCTTTCTGCAACTCACAGAGCGTAGTGGGCATACAATCTAGCCATATTAAAAGAATTACTATATGTAAAAATAGTCACTCATATCTTAATCCTTTACGGGAAAGAAATATTATACAAGTAAAATGTGGGGAGGTTTCCTTTGATCTACCCAAGTAGGTGCCTAGGCGATGGCAAAACCTCCATATGACCTATGTGGTGTTCCACTGAGAGGCACTCCGGCTGCTGCCAATGTCCTCAAGCTTTCAATTCAAGCTTTAATATATGAATCGTGTTTTTTTTTGTTAATTTGAAATAACAAAAAGGCACCTACGAGTATGTTTTAAAAATATATTAAGCCCGTTTAATGTGCATTTTATATTTAAAATCAATCCTTTTTTATTCCAAACAAGCTCACGCGTTGATTGTTTATGTTTTCTTAAATATCTCGAAATAGCTCAAACATTTTTTAGATCATTTTCGCACATGTACGTCCGATTTCTTTTCGCTACACGAGTACATTGGGGCGGCGGTTTCATTGTATTCATAAACCCATAATATAAATACTCATTTATAAACGTATTGTCTCTTCGTCTTAAATAAAGGAGGCCTCCAGACAAAGGACCCATTGAGAGATTATCCCAGGCCTCATACAGCATAAAATCGTCAACTGATTTTAGAGTTCCCGTTTACGAACTCATACTTTAAATGCTCTATTTTTCAAAAACTGTATGATAGCTTTTGCCCGAACTTATAAGAAATTTACCTAACGCAACGTATTGTTCCGAGTAGAGATTATGAGATATTCTGATGGGGGCGGGGTTGAATAGAGGAAGCTGACCAATAAGTGTACCACTTGCAGTGACGTCACTTCGTACCCCACTCAGTAGTGAAGATATAAAAGACTACCTTTAGAGAGGCTCTAGGGAAACTAATTATTATCTTCTCGTTCAGCTTTCATATTGGACAGACGTCTCTTGCATGCTACACAACTTCAATAAGTGGTAACATCTACTTTAACCGGTATGCTGGATGGTCAGCGTCACCATCAATGAGATCGCCGTCGCGACGGCATGGATAACAAGAGTCTAAACCTGGGAATAGAGCTGTCTCCAACATGAAGATGAGGTTTTATTCGTAAATTGTCCCATTGCATCAGTGGTCCAAACAATAGGCAGCACCAGCCTCCAGCTTCTCAAACGTGGACACCCCATGTAAAACCACTCAGAACCTGTCCTTATCTTGTATTTAATATTAAATTGTTTGAAGTTTGTTTCTTTATTTACTTGAATTTCATTGTGACACTGAATAAATGTAAATACCCACACTTCATTACTCCATATTAGAATAATCTGTAAGTAAAACTATAAAAATAATGTATATAATCCGAAAATACCCACGTTGAAAAGAAAAGTTAGTATCAACATTATATTTACTAGAAGAATTTCAACCACTCTCTACCAAAGCAGAAACACTATAAACTATGAAAGCAGAAGGAAAATAATTCTTGCCCGTCACTCGGGGTTTTGTATTTCCAGCACACCAGACCAGACCAGACCAGTGTTTTACATTTTATGTTTCCATACCTGGAATCGTATTATATTTTTGTTAAAGGTAAACTTGTGATGGCACTCCTTCATTACTCACCGCGTGTGGAACCTGTAGACAAACCAATCTATGACATATATGACATAATCATGTTAAGCATAAGTAAAGTCCATTATTTAATAAACATAATCATGTTTAGCATAAGTAGAGTCAATTATTTAATAAACATAACCATGTGAAACTTAAGTAAAGTCCATTATTTTATAAACATAAGTAAACTCCATTATTTAATAAACATAAGTAAAGTCCATTATTTAATAAACATAATCATGTTAAGCATAAGTAAAGTCCATTATTTAATAAACATAATCATGTTAAGCATATGTAAAGTCCATTATTTTATAAACATAAGTAAACTCCATTATTTAACAAACATAAGTCAAGTCCATTATTTAATAAGCATAAGTATGTTAAGCATAAGTAAAGTCCATTATTTAATAAACATAATCATGTTAAGCATAAGTAAAGTCCATTATTTAATAAACATAATTATGTTAAGCATAAGTAAAGTCCATCATTTAATAAACATAATCATGTTAAGCATAAGTAAAGTCCAGATCAATTTTGATTCATCGTCTATTATTTATAAAATGTAAGACTGCAAATGGAATCGACAAATTTTCTGAAAAAAATCACACAAAAGTAAAACATTAAGTAAAAACTCTCAAGTAACGATCGTTGAACCCTTTGACACTTTTCTTTATTTATTAAAAAGATATTCGATATTTAAAAGACATTTTTAAACCAAAGCGACATTTTTTAAACAAAAATCACACAGAAAAATTAAGTAAAAACTCTAAATAAACGATTATTGGACCCTTTGACACCTTTATTTATTTATTGAAAAAATATTCGTCACTTATAAACCAAAATGACATTAAATTTATTAAACAAAAAATTAAATATCAACATTTTGAAAAAACTAACGCAATTCAGAGCACACACGGCACATGAAATCAACAATGTATAGTAAAATATTATACAATACATTCAACGAAAATACAAAATTAATTAATAAAAAAAAATAAAGATGATATAATAAGTTGGATACGGTTTGTCGGAGTGTTTTATCACGTGATTTGGGGCATGATGCCCCGACGTTTCGAAAGCGTAGCAGTTTTCACCTTCAATACTTATTCGTCGCCAACTGCAACGTGAGCGTGTGGGTCCGTCCCGGTTCGCGACCGTAACGTTAGCGTATGGTCCCTTCTCACTACGGAAGAACAATTGCATGATTTCCACAAATGCAAAAGTTATTTTTAACTTTAATTTAATTGTCGCTTCGATTTGATTATGGGGTAAAATGTTGATTTGAGGGGAAATCTGTCGTCTTTGTTAATATTGTTTGAATATTTATATAACTTTTGGCTGTTTATGGAACAAGCTCTGAAGATGAGAACTGCAACGTTTTCGAAAAATCTGTAAAACACTCCCAAAACCCTTATCCAACTGATACGAAGATCCACGAAAGACTCAAAACATGTGGTATAATAAGATAAAATAAAATAGAATAACAAGTCTCTTAGTCAAGACTTAAGATTGAGAAAATGTTTTAGAAAGACCCTTCTGAACACGATCATCTATGGTCCCTCGATAACATTTCTCTACACAAAAGAACAATCAACATTTTATCCCTCAAAATGGACTACTTGTATATATTCAGTTATAATCATCAAATCCATGATCATCTATGGTCCTTCGATAACATTTCTCTATACAAAAAAACAATCAACATTTTATGCCTCAAAATAGACTAAAAATAATTGATCGACCCGTGAAGGGAAGAAGATACACTGCAGTTCCGTAAAAGTAAAATATAAATAATACATTGAGATAATTTAATATTTAATGAATACTCCTTAAAATATAAAATCTCAATGGTTTATATCATGATGTATCAAATTTATGAGAATGTGCCAATGTCTATGATGTGTCTGTAAACAGTGCGCCAACTTAACCAATACGGATGTCAGCATCATGACGTCCGCTTTATTTGTTCTTTGAAACAGATTGTTGTCCATTTGATTGACATAATTTACAGCCATCAATTAAAATGTCAATTTAAAGGTTAAATGTTTCTTGTCATATCCAATTATTGTTGATACTTTTTAGTAAATTACTTGTATGTATTGTATAATTGACCACGCCTGAACTTAATCCCTCCTGATATCAAGAGAACAAATAAAATTAATCATCACGTAACTCTCATGTAGAAATAAAATTGTGCAATTACGCGAACTGGTCAAGATTAGGAATTTTCGAATCTCAATAAGTTTTTTTTTTCATATCGCTATGCTAGCTCAAATGTATAACGGTTCAGTTCAGTTCGATCCACTATTTTAGGGGGGGGGGGGGCAAAATTAATTCTCATCCAGCGCGATCCTTCGATAACTAGAAGACAGAGATCTTCTATATCAGGGGCTGCCAACAGGTCGATCGCGACCGTCTTCACCAGGAAAAATCTCAATGCATTGGACTGATCAAGTGAGAGATGCAACTGGACTACCATTAACAACTTTCCTTCCAGCCGTAGAGTACAGGGATGGATTAAGTGAAGTCGTCAGAGGCTATCATAGGAGTAGCAATGCTCAGTCATGAAATACACGAAAGGATGGATAGATATCATAGAGATAATTTACAAAATAAAACGTCATAATAACCTCGTTCGTGCCTTGTAAATGTATCTATAAAATTTGAGTCCTATAGGCCCTTAATATACACGTTTTGGTGAAAGGGATATCTTCATCGTTTTTTTTTTCAATGAAGAGTCTATGAGCAAATTGGCATGTGTGGTCAGATAACGTATATTTCGGTTTAATAAACATGGCTGCCATGTGCAGTGTTATATTTCTAAACTTATTGTTTATGGATCATGTTGATAATAGAGTTGATCCTAGGATTCGCTTTTTGGACCAAAAAAAACAAGGCATGCGTCCATCACATAACACTGCTTATGGGTGTTTCAATTAAATTGTGAAACATATTTTTGTATATATAAGAGTAGTGAAATCTCACGAGTCGCTGCAGCTTGGACTTGGTGCATTGTAATGTGTGAATTTCGCGGATGTAAGTCAACTGTCTCAGGACAGGCGAAGGAGCCTAGTGAGACGGATGATATAGGTAATTTCATGTCTAGAATATGTAAAAAATTTAATAAATAAGTAAATAATATGTGAAACCATAATGTGAGGTGGCAATGCACTGAATTTTCGAACGGAAGGTTGTCGGTTCCAACTCCACACTATACTACTCTCCTCTAATGACACACGCATTATTTTACGCCTAGTATTCATGGGTATACGGATACCTATGACTACGGTCATATATATTATTATTTAAAAAAAAGGGGGAAAAGACGCCGATATGATTCGATCGTCTCACTTCGGTGTGTCATCGGATCCAGTACAGAAGTGTGGCCGGTGAGTTTGCTGGTGTGTAACGAATCACTCACAAAAAAAAAACAAACTACATGGCACATCTTTGCTTTCCAACTGAATTGACGTTATATAAAACATTTTATATCACATTCGTTGTATACAGTTAGAACCTGGAAGGTTCATTGTTATGTAAGAACCTCTTCAATCAACCAGAAAGTTTTTAAAGAGGCCTTAAGTTAAAACCACATGGAAATTCTTTTTTATAAATTAATTTGGGTTACAACAGTAGTCGAATTCACAACCCTCGCGTTGAAATATAGACCTCTTACCAACTAGGTCACGGAGGTCTACATTGGACCTGTTGTTGACAAAGAATATCCTCAATAACGGAACGTTTTAACAGGGACTGGCAAATTTCCCTCCTCCACCCACACAGTATCTAGGAATGTATTTGATTGCCTTACAGCGCGATCATGCACTGTAAAGAAATTTAATTTAGTCATACTATGTTAAAAGAGCTGTCCCCGGGGGAAACCCATAATCTGCTTGCGTCTCACCGGAGTGTCAATATGACAATGGTAGAACCGACAGAAGATCAAAGAACAAAGACAGATGAAATTTAGATTAAATTAAAGAAAGTTATTACCTGATTCAAGGTCTGGGCCAGGAAGACGTGCCCCTGGGGGTCCAGAGCAGGAACAGCCGGAAGCATTTCCGCGATGTTGTTTGAGATGCCGGGTCTGACCGGGATACAGTCCACCCAAAGCGATGCCGATCCGCGGTGCACACTTAACACCAACTTGTGCCAGGCCTTGTCGAAAACCTGCAATACAAATCATAACAGTTAGTAGTTCATGAATTCATTAAATATACGTGTAATTGGAAGGAGTTGGAAAAGGCAGGTAAAACAGCTGTGTGGGGTGTAGCTAGGACTAGACTGGGTGGAAGTGAAAGACCAAGATATATTTTCTCTTTGTATTCAACTCCCTTCGTGTTACGAGTATGTCTCCGTTGTATCTTTTGAATCTATGTCTGAGAGATGTTCCTTTGGAAAGGAATAGAACTTCGAGGTCAATATCGTATTCATCGAATGAATTGATTGATCCGAATAGATCATATAGGGTGAGATATTATGACAGAACTTTTGCCTTAGCTAATCTGCCTTTAAGTGTTAGAGATGTGGGTGATGTGTATAGCTTAAAGCGTGTGCACTTTAAGATGATCCTTTTTGAGAGGTTTTATCAAAATGTTAGATTATACTATATGTGAATACTAAACTCCACCTGAAGCCGAATTATCCACCTGATAATGGTAAGGCATCTGTTTGCAAAACGAAAAAGTATTTTTTCTTGGGCTTTGACAACATACCAATCATTTAATAAAATCCTAGAATCGTCATTATATTTATTTGACTTTATGATTATACTCGTATATTAACACTATACACATAAACTATACTACACCTAAAGCCGAACGTGTTACTATCACACATCAGAAGATCTACAAAAGCTTCTTTGTAGTTAGTCATTGCTTGGTAAATTTTCTGAGATTTTTTTACCAAATATATGTTTCTAAACATAACATACAGATGTGGGGAACTATCATGTGACTCCCTTATTTAAAGAAGCTACAACAATTTTTTACGAAATTTTACATAAAATATTTATTTCTTCAGTGTATAAATTGTTAAGATTTTCTGTTAAAGTTGGAATAAGAATTCGGACTTTAGCCTCAACCGAAGGATGTGCCCATCCTTTTTATCTCTTACCGGAGCATCTGCAAACGTAGTCTCCTGCAGGTTCCCCTCGGAGTCTGCGAAGGCCAAAGTCAGTTCCTTGTTCCTTGGCTCCAGTGCCAACCGTAGCTGTTGCCTGCCCCTCGAGTCCTTCGCGGTGATGAGGTTCCAGGGCTGTCGACCTACTGGAGGGCGGCGAGAGCGGAACGTGCACACTAAGGAGAACTCTGATGGCAGACCCTGAGGGAATACTTCACTAAAAATGAAAAAGTGAAATATTTTAAACACGTGTACTCAATTCCATCCCACCACCACCCACGATGTTATGGGAGCCAAAATAAATTCCCATCCAACGTGACCTACACTAGAAGATCGAAATCTTTTTTATTTTTATGAGCGCGACATCACTTAGTGACGAAGAAAGCACTTCAAATAGCAATAAGCAAAAAAGAAAATAAAAAAAACAGACGATGAATTTAAAGTTCAAAGTAATGGGAGAAAGAAAATTACTTCCAACGCAGTAAATATAAATATATTTATAACTAAAGCGTCTACTCTTGAAAAACTGAGAGCCACCAACAGATTGTCGGCAATATGCCTACAACAAGTCCTTCGATTATTTGGACACATGCTCGTGGCCAAGGAGGCCTTGTTCCCTACCGCTACCCTTATGTCAAAATCCCTTTCAACTCGTTCATCACACGTTAACATACTGCCCTAACAGAACTCAATAATCTGTTCCAGTTTCCCTGAGTCAACCCATACATCGCACATACTTTTCACCACATGTTTCGTTCTACAACCGTAACCTTTGATTTCGCTACATTAATTTTTAAACCTTTTACTAGGCTAGAAAATGAATGTAGTAAGGAAATAAATATATTATTAAATAAGCTTAGAAAGCAAACTTTCTCCTATCCGCCAGGAATCGAACCAGGTTACCATCAGCAAAAATGCTAAGTGAGATGGTAACCTAGTTCTACTCTATATGATATGTATATGTTAGATTATTAGACTGTCCAGCTCATCCATATAACTCACCTGGTAGGAAGAGTAAGATTAGAATTCCTGTCCAGTCTATAGGCGGTCTGCAGTCTGCTGGAACCTCGTACCCTCGCCACTCCAGGGTAGCGAGTTCGTGCCCCTGGGAGGTCCAGGCCGAACTGCCTGATTAGGTCCAGACTGTGGAGATCTGGGTCACACAGGCGGCCACCCTCGCGGTATACTGACTCTGGAAGATAAATAATTTTATTAGTTATCATAAATACGAGTACTTTTGAGTCTGTAACCCAAAGCGGGTCATGAAAGCCTTAATGAATTCATTTATTTGGCACTAGTCAACATATTCGTATTGTATTATTCTAAAAGAATATATTAATATTGTTGATACAGGGTGTATTGTTTTGTCATAGCATTAATCTTTTTTTCACTCTTTGTTGTGTTTTTTCTCTCTCGATGCTAAAGCATCTTGTAATACTGTGGCCGATATTGACTTTTGGTTACACTTAAATTATGAATACGTTTTTTTTATTATGATTATTTTGTATGCAACTGTACTCTTCTTACCGCGTTTGTGTCAAGAGTGACGCCCGGTGTAGTATGGTGCGGGCTACCCGTCTTTAGGTGGTCCCTTATCGTATTAACAACTTTGAATATTGTTAATTTTTTGTAAGAATTTTGACGTATGCACTTGCATAGTTATGTGTTGTTCAAATTGTTTTATTATGATTGTATGTTTTTATTTGGTTTTATTGTGATTGTATATTTTTATTATGTTTTATTGTGATTGTTTTCAATTGTATTTTTATATTTTTTGGAATATTTGTATTTTGTAATGAGTGAAATATTCGTTATTTATATATTTGGTAAATATTGTTATAAGGTACATTCTAATAAAATATTATAAAAATTACGATTTCGTTGTGTACAGTACTCGTACTATCTGGTTGATTGATTATAATCTCTTACCACCGATTATAAATATGATAAAAAGGCCTGAAGTGAAAACGGAATTACCAACAGGAATCGGGGTTAGAAGACAGTTGTTCTACCAATAAGACACAGCGTCGTAGCATTGGTGATTAAGATGATATATTCAAGTCAGAGTGTGATATTTGGTTTGGCCCTATCAACTCTGCCTTTGGGTTTAGACCTACGAGAATCAGCATGTCACTCGCTACCCGCCCTCGTATATACGTGTAGATATATAAAAATACAAGAATAATGATAATGCACTCAAACATGGGATTCAGCCCCATTATTATTGACATTAAAAATATAAAAAAAAGCAAATAAATCAAGTTGAGTATAAGGATAGGAAGATGATGGCTGTAGCCATTAGCCATTAGGTACTTTCACGTATCTGCATATGTTTAGAACAACATAATTGATAAGAAAACCGCAGAGTGATTCTTATTATGCTTGCATTATTAATTTTAGTCAGTATTTCGTCACCCATTCGTTCAACTTGTCGAAACCACCTCAACATGCCCTGTTTCTCCCAACTTAACACAATCAACTTTAGTTCACGTTTATCCATATAATATTATAATAATAAAAATACAAATTATATAGAACTCTTTAGATAGCAGATTCTCGTCAAGGGCGCTCTAAATCATGTTTCTTGATATTCCAGAATTGTTTTTTTTAACAAGGAGAAAATCTCCTAATCTCGTCTCATATTAAGGTTTTGACTCTTTAGATTTTCAGTAAAGTTGGTAAACTAAAATATTTCATAGAACATTTCAGGTAGCGGGTGCTCTACTATAGTATAACAGTCTTATTTCTTTCCTGAGGCAAATCTCTATATTGGCGAAGTTTACGGTAGACTTGAAAAGTCACATATGCTCACTTCATATTATATGAGGTAATAGGTTGAGCTAGTTAGAAAGCGTGATCATAATGATTGGGAAACAGCACTATATAGTACAGGTTGTCCCGTGCCTCAACGTCAAGCCGGTATCGAGGAAAATGCCAGTTTATGACGGTTCAGAATTTAAAAAATTCTTGTAAAAGCCTTATACTTCTCGATTTATAGGCCTTTTTTTGAAAATTGTGAAAGTAGCTACGCCTGCGCCAAATGTTTATATGATGTGACTACAAATTGCCATAGTTTATGATTTTAATGGTTGTAATGGCAATCCTAGATAACCCTTCTTTTAGTCGGAGTCCGATATAAAACTAAAAAAAACCTGCACGTTCGAGAAAAAAATGTTTTGGTCCGATCATAATTTTTTTATTTTTTTATCAGCTAACTTTAACTCATCATACTGTAAAAATAATGTACTACGCTAGCCTGGCAAGTTACATCAAACGATGGCATGTTTTGTCAGAATTTCAAAATGGTACAATACATACCTACTACTCCTTTAAAAAATAATTTTAAAACATTATTTCCGTATTTAATGATGACACTTTTCAATGAAGCGTCACTACCTGTCTCATATTAACTCACGTCGAATGGTGACTATCTGTCTCACCCTCGTTTATGTCAAATGGTGACACTAGCTGTCTTACTCTAACTCGTTTATGCGCTTCATCGTCTGTCTCGCTCAAACTTATTGAATTTGATTATTGAAAAGTGTGGCTTGACGTTAAAGCACGGGATACCCTGTATATAATAATCTAAAAAATGCCTTTGAATAGTAGGCAAGCGTCTTACCAACCAGACTACGAAGGTTTTCCTCAAAATTGATCATATTAAGAGTACATCTTATCTATTCGTACAGAACAAATCTATCATGATTATTGGTGTATTATACGGTTTGAATAATTGCGTCTGTAACCCTTCCGTGTCAAGACATAGTCACGACCCGACTCCAGTCACAATGGAATCGATATCAGATCTTTGAGCACACTATCTCCATAAACATTGATTTATAGATCACTGCCACGGATTTCTCGGTCTTGGCTGCCTGTATATGGGAGACAATGCCGCCAAACAACTCTTCATTTACCTGCCTCAAAATATTACATTGTACTATATTTATTTTGACAAGTATGTTTCATGTTACAATTATTCAACGCCAGCACAAAAAAATGTGTTATATTTTTTTAACTTGCAGGAACACTGGGCAAAATAATAGAGTCATATCACGTTTTTTTTTTACAAAACAAAGGCAAAAATTAAAAACATGATATTAAAGGGGAATATCCGATGTCATTAAGGTGGCCCGCCCGGTCGGTTCTCTTCGTACGGACTTAATCGATGTACTCTTGATTGAAGCTTATATGCGCCAACCAAGTATGCAATAAACTATTAAATTATATACTGTTGTGTCATTGTATGTATGTATATACATACAGGGCCTCTCAAAAAATATACACACATTTCAAATGATTGAAAATTCAGTATTTATTAAGCTATATCTAATATTAAAACTTCAAATTAAAGAAGATAAACGTATTTATTTTTTCATTTGTCGCAAATGCTCTACTCGTAATTATGGCTTTTCTGTCTGCACTGCTGATAGCGTGGCATCACACACTTCACGCACCATTATTTTTGTTATTTGGCCGCATTCTCTTTCAATGGTTGGTCTCAATTCATTAACTGTTGTAGGTGTTGTGCTATTAACTTTATTTTTTATGAATATTCATTGAAAAAAGTTCATTGGCGTGAGGTTTGAGGAACGCGGTGGGTATTCAATGTTACCTCTACACCTAATACATCTGTTTAGCACATTTTAATCAAGGCTCTCACATCAAGACGGTTGTGGGGAGGTACACCTTCTTACTGGAAGTAAGAGTCCTTCTCATCCCTAAATTCTTCACGAATGCGCAGTATGACAAATTTCTGCTTCAAGCTCAAGTAAACAGCACGGCAAAATCCATTTTTAACTTTGACATCCTCGATCGGTGGGAGTGTGTCTTGACTGGGGAGATGTTCTGAAATGATCCCAGACCTTTTGAAAACTTCTCTATTTAACCAGTTAGGTGCCTTAAGCGAGTTTACTCACTCTCTCTTGCCGTGCCCGTGAGGCCGGCCATACAAAATTAGCGAGTTAAATCGCTCAACTCTATGCCTGTTTCTAACCAATGTCTAGTACTAATTCGAATAATCTAAAATATGGAACATATAGAGACATCTATTGAGATGATGAATAAATACTATATTATTACAGTTTACAGATATTATCGAATTTATAGCGATCTGCCTAAAAGCTTCGCATGACAATCGACATGTGTCTCTTATACAGGGTTGTCAGTTTCGCGTTTTACTTATTTATCCGTTGAAATTGGGAATGATTTTATAGTTCCATTATTTAATTTCTGTGCGTTATTAAAATAATTAATATTTTCCTGTTACATATACTTTTAATTCTATCAAATATTTTATAAATGTATGTTTCTGCATTTTCTGTAATAAGATGTGACAACCCTGACATTTTGTTAAAGTTTTAGTTGTGTTTTTCTGAGTGAACGGTGGCACAAACGACACATATTGTACATATTTGGTACGTCTTCATAATATCCTTTGAATATATATATAAAAAAGATAATTCAATTAGGTTTTATTTTTGGTAAAAAATTCACGGCCCTCCGGGATCAGCCATACCTTACGGCACTTAAAGGGTTAATATGTTTTCTTCGACGTTGTCCTTAGATATATAAATGTAACTTCAGCATATAACATGTGTATACCATATGTACATAATATGTTGCTATCAATAAATCTATTGTATATTTATTTATTTAAATTTGAAATGTTTCACTCCGATTCGGACTTCGACTCCATCTTCAATTACAATAAATATATTGCTAACCATATGCAATACTTAATTACGGGACGAAACTAGTTTTCTAGGTTTTCTAGAAATAATTCTAAGTGTATTCCTCATAATACTACACACTATTTGTACTTAATGGTATATAGTTCATAATTTCATAATGTAATTTATGTAGTCGATAAGTTATAAAATATTTACAAAATTTGAAGTAGATTTTAGAAAAGCTATCCCTACTCCGACTCTGATTCTGACTCCACAATCGAAAAATCAATAGCCCTGATCTAACTTGTTTGGGCCAGAAACTTTTAGATCTTAGTGGTACAACGTTTGCTACACTAAACATGTTATTTGCGTATCAAATTACAGCGTAATTAAGAAACATTTATAATACAACGAAAACATGTTTGATAAATTTATCGACCGACAAAATGTTGGAAATGACAAATTCAAGAATCAAAGAGGGACAAAACAGATTTAGATATGTATAAATACACAATTTGCAAGAAAAAAACTAGTAGTTTAATTTGGACACGCAATTTTAATGCATCTGGGTTTGATGCCTTTCATTTTTCGTGTCCCCAGTAAACTAGGCTTTTGCCTATATCTCAAAAAGGAGCCAATCTATAAAAAAAAATTGAAAATTATTTGAAATATCGAAAAACCATACGTCGATCCTGCATTTGCAATAAGATGAAGTCAATAAAATAGATTTTAATTGTGGGATTGTAGATATCTTATAAAAAAAAATTCATACAAGCCCATACAATGTGGCGGAATGTATCCTTAAATAACTAAAAGTTTGCTTCCTTATTGCTTGTATACGAACCCATTTTACATGTAACGTATTTCTGTATAAAAATTAAAAACTATGCACTTACGTCCATGTGTTGATGTGAATATATTAAGCAATAGGAAAAAAAATTAAAACTTTGTACTTACGTCCATGTGTTGATGTGAATATATTAAGCAATAGGATGACCACAGCCAGAGATGAGGAAGCGGGCATTTTAGTCCTGCAGTGCCATCTGTGAAGCATCCTGCAAAAATTAAATTTATTTAGAAAGAAATGTATAAGGATAATTTATTTAAATTTATTAAAAATATACACTGAGAATTTGTTTATTCGTTCGTTAGTTTTTTTTTGGTTTTTAATGTTTTTATTTATTGCATTGTAAGCTTATAGTTATTGCAGCGTAAGCTCATATTTATTGCATTGTAAGCTCATATTTATTGCATTGTAAGCTCATATTTATTGCATTGTAAGCTCATATTTCAAAAATATATTCATAGATAAATAAGTACAAAATATTGTTTATAGTTAAAGCATTAACGTTGTGGGTTTTTACAGACTTTGTAATTTGTTTTATCAAACACTGTTTATTCCACTTTTACGGTATAACCCTACCGGTTTCAAGGCTGTCACCTCATCTTCAGGGGAGCACAAACAAGACTAAATTATGTTCAAACTGGTAACGCGTACATACACGCTTCTAACGGTTGATGACTGAGGGCTGAGGACTGAGGGCTAAGGGAGGCATGGAACGATCTCGGCGAGCAGTGGAAAGATTCTTGGTATATATGTGTTTGCCAGATGTTCGTCTCGATGTACTGACTTAGAATAAATAAATATATCTTCAACAAAATAAATAAATGTATCTTCCTAAAAAACCCCTAATTATATACAAAGCTAGATATTATATATTATTTATAGTTAAGGCATTAACATTGTGGAGGTTTAAAGACATTGTAATTTGTTTTTATCAAACACTGTTTATTCCACTTTTTATAACGGTTTAACCCTACCGGTTTCAAGGCTTTCACCTCATCGTCAGGGGAGCATAAACAAGACATACTTGCATCTGGGTATTATATATGCAGTAAAAATGTATTACAGAAGAAAATTATAGTAAAAATGAAGCTATCCCACTTGATATACAACATTCGTTTTCGGAAGTTATGCATAGATTGAAAAAAAAACCGCGTATTCTATCCTGCAGCTCTGTCCCGGAAAATATTTTTTTGCAATGCTAAGAAAAAATCTGTACAATCAAAATAACATGTATTTTTACAATTTTTTCTTCTAAAATAGAAGATTTTTTTGGTACTATATTTTTCTTCCATGCTCTGTTGTATAAAAACAAAAATTTTATGGTCTCATGATTTTCATTATAATGGTATTTGACCTGTATTCTTATTTCCAACATGGATCGATATGATGTTACTCCTGTTAACAATCCAAAGATATAATAATAACCCTTAGATTCCATCTCACATCTAGCAAAAAAAAGTTTTATTTAATAGAGTTACGCGTAGAAATATAATAGTAATGAATTCATTTAACATTAAAATCCCTTTCAACTTGACCCCACCTAACGCTAACTGAACCATACAACGCTCCTGATGAAACAAAGCACGAACAAGGTGACAGAGCGCATTCCTGGGAACAGGGGGCGGAGGTCCGAAATTTGGGAAACACCTCCCTTGCTCTGTGATAGCACCTCTCGACACCTCGCTAACAAGAATGGCGACACGTCTGTCTATTGCTTGTACTCGTATTTAACTAGTTCACCAGTCACGAAATTAATGTATCTAAAAATTGTATATGTTTTTTAAGGATCAATACAACACGATAATAAAACCATTTGTTACCTACAACTCAGAAGCTTAGGTCATGCCCCTTAGGGATCAGCAAAGGCTTCTGACTCTTGAGGATAAAGTTCCCCGAAGAATTTTGGAAACTTGATCAAAATAGGTTGTCGACACATGAGGGCTGATATCGAGCGAGGAAATTCACAGGTTTAAAAAGCAGCCACAGTCAACAAGTATCGTTATTCCACACAACTGACCTGGATTGGACAAGTTCTCCGAACTCCAGAATGCAGCACGCTCATATTTGGGACAAAGTAATATGGAAAAATAACATTTAATAGACCAAGATAGCGGCTAACATATTGTAATGATTATTTGTATATTTATTTGCATGATAATTCTGCCATCATTCTTCTCTAAGGAGAGCTACATCACACTCCTTACACATGAACCGGGTCTGAATTATCTTCTCGTGCTTAGCATATACCTTGATTCTGCAGGGTTTTTCTTTTTTATCAGTTGATGGAATACATATCAACACGTGTTTATGACATGCTCTTTGACAATCTGTTGGAGTACGAGTATCATGCAAATTTCTTATTCTACTATATTCGACTGTAGTTGGTTTCCAGATTCATATGTCAAAATCTTCAAGATCTGACACTCATCTGCACATTAATGACGTGACGTCAAAATCTCCATAATAAATCAATTCATGCATATTTTCATTATCTAGGGTATTGTCTATGTTGGAATCAGGAGACTATCGTTTAAAGATTAATGTACGGCACCGGTACAAAGAACTGTATCATAGGCAAATGGCTGCTGCGCAATGCTCGGAGGCGGATTTCCAAAGGCGTAGATCGATGAGAGAAGGTACCGGGGTGAAGAGATTCATCTTAGGTATAGCAGGTCTCAAGTAAAACACAGCCGGTAGAGTGTACTGAGAATAAGGTAATTTATTTTGAAAGGGACCCTTCTTATGAACGGTCAATCGCTCATCGCAAGCGCTCACACCTCGCTCACACCAAAAGTTTTATATTGTATTACACCTTCGTTGTAAACAACCTGGTGAGCTTATTGCCATGTAGTAATATCTTTCAACCAACCAGAAAGATGTTAAAGAGGCCTTGAGAGAAAACCAGGCTGGGATCCTTTTTAAAAAAATCATGGTTCCAGCGGGATTCGAACCCGTACGCTCTGGGTTGAGAGACAGGTGTTTTACCAACAAGGCCACAGAGGTCATCAAAGTATTAGGAAAAATTAATAAAACTATCTATTCGAATCTATGATATACCTAATATAATATATGATTCTCGAATTTTGGACAGTGTCTTTCGAATTAAATTTGATTTTTTTTAGTTAAGTTTGCTTTTTGATTGCTGTATTAAAGTTGTTATGTTTTAAAGCAAAATCCATTACCGAAAAACTGTCAAGCTGTTTAACAAATAATTTTTTTAAACCTGTATAAAATGTGTGATAAGAAATCATTAAAAATATATTGAGTTGCCTGTCTGCAACTTTTTTACCATTTGCTCAATCGTCGTGAAGTTCACACAAGTGATGAACGCGGTCAACGAAATTCTGGCCAAATTCTAACAGCGGGCTAAATAATTAAGAATAGAGTGTTAACCTACTTTAAATCTCCGGCTTAAATTGTTAAATAAATAAATTAACAGACACTGTTGATAAAAATTTTTAATTTTGGCCTTATCTCCTTATTTGAATGTTGCCTGTTCTCCTGGAACATCAAAAGCGAACTTTACGAATATAAATCAATTCTAAGACCTGTGCTAACTTGCGAATAAGATATACTCGTATGTGCACTTACAAAGTGGATAAAAAGAGTTCTTGATACGTTTGAGAGTAAGATTTTATTCGTGTAATCTCTGCTCTTTCCGATTTTGGACTATGCGAACGTCTGATATTTGGATATTACAAGGGAATAGCTGGATAAATTACAGCGTCTTCAAAATGTTTGTCTAAGATTTATTATTAACCCAAGAAAGAACGAAAGTACTTCATACTAGAAGGCACTGAGCTGGTTGAAAGTTAAAAATAGACGCCAAATTCAAATACCGTATCTGTTTTATAATATCCTTAATTGTCCCGCCGCCCTCTCTTATCTCGCCGAAAATGTAATTCGTCTTTCCGATCATGGACTAGCGCTACGCTCAAACAGAGATTGTTTATTGACTTTCCAGTTCACCGCTCCTCTTTGTTTACATCGTCCTTTACTATCCATGCAGTGAGACTCTGGAATCAGTTACAAACCAATTTTAGACTCGCTCCGCCCTTAACATGCTTTAAGTAGCGACTAAAAACCTCTTAATTACAATGTGTTTCATTCTTTTTTTCTTTCCTCTCCACCATCCCTTTCTTTTCCTTTGATTGATGATATCTCACTTTATATGAAAAGGAATGTTCGGGTGATTGTCCGTCTTTGTGGGGTTTGTCGGCATATGATCGATCACGTGTGTGTTCATGGGGGTGGATAGTCATTTGAATGTTTTTTTTTGCGGCCATGTAACATGCTTCATTTACTTTTGTCTGGTTGGTCGGAAGAGATTGCCGTCTGGCAAAAAGTCCGCAAAATTATATTTCCAATAAAAGTGTTTAATATTATAGACATGATGATGATCTGGTGTTTAAACACGTTCATTGATTCGTATAGTTCACGTCCATTTTAATTGATTCGTATAGTTTAAACAAGTTCATTGATTCGTATAGTTAATATCCCTTTTCATTGATTCGTATAATTTAAACAAGTTCATTGATTCGTATAGTTCACATCCCTTAACACATCCTAACTGACGTTGAAAATACAGAAAAACTTGACCAGGAGAGAACGTTATCTTTGGCTTATTAATCGAACCTTCGGGCTTTAGAACCATTGGAGTAGGTACAGAACTCGCAGTTCGTCATCGCACGTGTTGGCAATACTACTAAACCTGAAGATATAACAATATTCACACACTTCTAAGTATTACGAACATTTTGACAGGCTGGTGCTCTAGTGGAATCGATCCCTAAATCCCTAGGTCTGCCTACCTTCTAGACTACAGATGTATTACAAAATTGTTCACAAATGACCTAATTAAAGAAAAATGAAGTCGTCAAGTACACGTATAATAAAAATGTATACCATATATAGGCGTCGATCTCCAATGCTCCTATTCAAGTGTTTGTAGTGGATCTTCTGGTTTGAATTCTTGAAATAGGTGCAAATGCTCTTTCCAATTCTGGACTATGCGGACGTCTGTTACTTGGATGTTACAGAGGAACAGCTAGACAAATTACAGCGTCTTTAAAATGTGTATCTAAGATTTATTTTAAACCTACCAAAGTACGATCATATAACTTCATACCAGAAGGCATTGAACTGGTTGAATGTTAGAAATAGACGCCAAATTTAAATACTGTCTCTATTGCATAATATTCTTAAGTGTCTCGCCGCCCCTCTTATCTCGTCGAAAATTTTCAGCGTCCTTCTAATCATGAATTAGCGCTACGCTCAAACAGAGATTATCTATTTCCAGTTCACCGCTCCTCTTTTTTTACGTCGTCCTTTACTGTCCATGCAGTGAGACTCTGGAATCAGTTACAAACCAATATAAGACTCGCTCCGTCCTTGGCATGCTTTAAGAAGCGACTGAAAAAACTCTTAATTTCTGTAACCTCGGGGCTAGACAACAATCAACTAGGCTACGGAGGTCCTCGCGCATTGTTTTGTCCTCGAATTATTTACTCTTTTTCTTCATATACCGTATCTACCCCCCTGACGCTAGAGACTACTCTTAAGAAAATATCTCTGCCTTTGGTGGCACGAAACAGCCCGTCAACTGTTTGGATACCTGTCCATTCGACGATGGTATTTAACAAAAAAACAGACGAAATCCATCAATTCCGCGCCAGCCTCTTGATTTTGCCAATCAATATTAATTTTAGGAAGAGACATTTTTTCGACATTTTATGGTATTGACGAATTCTCGTTCTACATCTAATCGACGCAGTACCGATTTACTTATTTATTTATTACTTAAACTGTATTTATTAATTTATTTTTCATGTCCTTTGCACATTACAAGTTTCCCTAATTCGTACAAGGACCAAACATAACAAATACAAAAAAAAACATGTATAAAACAATTCCAACATTTTAAGACTTGCTTGATAAAAATAATAATAAAAATGTGTATGTTACACTAAAACACTGTGACAAAATGTAGCATGTTTAATAATATAGCATGTTTAATAAACTATTTAAAATGTAGCATGTTTAATAATACAAAAAATAAACTATTTCAAGTATTACACTAAATTTAAGAGATTTTTTGGTGTTTGAGTTGTGATGATACCAAAAATATCAAGCGTTCTCCAATGAATTCACCGTTCGAGTGTTTCTAGCTTACTAACCCTTCCTTCCCTGTGATGTGTAGCTAGTACAGATTGCTTCTAAAAACTTTAATATCTCTATAAATATAATAAATACTGGGTTCAGATTTTAGGTATTCCTCCGTAATACATTTACGCATTGAATAAAAAAATAATATTATTAATAATTAGCACTTATCGGTCACATCAGAGATATTTTGTGAAAATCGTGAATAAATTCACCAATACAATCAAACGTGTGCCAGTGTGTGACGTAGGTATATTCATTCTAAAAAACTGATTTGGGTGAGGAAGCGTCGCTATTCACGTCTCATTCCCACTCTACTTCGGTATATGGGAACGCAAGAATAGAATCTCAGTTCGCTCACTTCAGTAGCTCGCGGGCTTTCGTTTGAGGTGGTTGCTTCGCCCGTTTTGTGAACGTCGGCCGATGGTTTTTTTCATGTTTTCAGCAATTAAATTTAAATTATTATCACTTTTGACTTCAAATTTAATTAATTTAAGTGTTTGGCTATGAATATTTTAAATCGCTCATTTTTACATGTGTATTGAATACACAGCACCGGAACGAAATTTTTTTAGCACAGAAAGGGAAAAGTTAACATAGCATTCTGGTGCTCGTTGTCTATGTTTCAACACCATAAAGTAGCATAGGTCATACTCACACACTTAATCATCCATATATAACACTTAGAAATCCTGCCGCACCAATTCAATTCGGCATCAATCTGGGTCAAGTTCACGAGGTGTCAACTTGCTCTATAGGTCACCCGATCAGCTGCACAGATACGCCATTATGAGAATTGACTATAAATTCGGTAATAAACTACAACCACTTCCGTTATTTTCTCTATTCCTAAATTCTCTATAATACAACTTAAGGATACCTGTTCAATTATCTGAAGAAAACATTAGACATATCAAACTAAAATTAATAATTGCTTGAAATTGTAACGCAAGTTCTAAGCCACACTGTACGTGTAAAGTGCAAAAACACTCAAAGAGTAAATGGCTATGCAACTTAGCGAAGTGACCGTCCAGATTCATTAAAATGTCGTAAATTTGGCAGTAAAAGTAACAAGAAATTCGCTAATGTCCGAAGCAAGAGGCGCCATAACTCATAATTAAATACAACAATGTTTCTTGTGCCTTGACAAGATTGAAGAAGGTTTTGAAACGTATAGGAATTCTAACATTTACAAGAAACTTTTTAACCGTGTGTGACTTCGTATACAATAGAAGTGTATCATGTGTCACTCAGCTCTTTCAGGAAAAATCTCTTAAATTTAGTGTAATTCTGGAAATAATTTAACATGCCACATTTTGTCATAATGTTTTAGTGTAAAATATACATTTTTACTATTGTCCTTATCAAATAAGTCTTAAAATGTTAAATTGTTTGAAACATGTTTTTTTTTCTTGTTATGTTTAGTCCTTATACGAATTAGGGCTACCTGTAATGTGCAAAGGACCTTAAAAAATTATAAATGGACTTTAAAAGTGTTATTCCTAAAACTGTTTAATATACATAACATTATATTATATACTCGTATATACGAGAAACAAGAAGGTGGTTTCAATTTAAGACTTTGCTAAAGGGCGCTCTATTACTCAAACGAACTCAATTGTAGTGTATTGTATTACACTTTCGTTGTATACAATACAACCTAGTGGACTTATTGCCACGCTGCAATCTCTTCCAATCAAGCAGAAAGATGTTAAAGAAGCCTTAAGTTCCAGCGAGATTTTAACCCGCAATTTCCGGGTTGGAAAACAGGCATCTTAACAACTAGGCCTTGGAGGTCAATAATAATAGGACAATTTATATAGCGTCGTTTAGAGAGCGGATTCTCCTAAACGGCGCTCTAACTCGTGTATCGTACACAATCTTGATGAAAATTTTAAAATATTACAATAAATAAAATAAGTCGAGTGTAAGGAAATGAAGATGTCACCTGCGGCCATTCGATTGGGAACTTCCCCGAATCGGCATCACACACCAGACACGTGAAAAACAAACATTATACCAACAAAATTGTACTCCTCCCCGAATCAACACTTATCTGGAAGATACAATAGAGACATCCCAATACGAAATGAATCCCCTGGTGAAAAACAAACATTATACCAAACAAAGTTGTTCTCCTCCTTGAAACAACACCTCTCAGACACAAATCCGGATGATACAACAGAGACATCCTACTACGAAACGAATCCCCTGGTGAGAAACAAACATTATACCGGCAAAGTTATTCTCCTCCCCGAAACAACACTTCTCAGATACAAATCCGGATGATACCATAGAGACGTCCCACTACGAAACAAATCCCCTGGTGAAAAACAAACATTATACGGGCAAAGTTATTCTCCTCCACGAAACAACACCTCTCAGATACAAATCCGAATGATACAATAGAGACATCCCACTACGAAACGAATCCCCTGGTAAAAAACAATCATTATACCAACAAAGTCAAGTAGAATCCCCTTAGTGAAAAACATGCATTACTCGTATACCAACAAAGTCACGAAATTTGTCATTGACAACGAAATGTTGAATTTATTGATATATTGCAATATCTTCCAATTAACCAGACAATGCATCAAATAAGCTTGAAATGAAATTCATACTAGAACTCTTTTTAAAAAATCTGGGTACCAACGGAAATTGAATCTGTGGGCTGGAAGGCAGACATTTAACCAACTAGGTACGGAGGTCGTCAAAGATTGAAATTCAAATAAAATTACTGTGTTCTGCAATTATCCAATGTCAGGATGACTCGTGAGATCTCCACGATCAATCAAATTGTCTTTGAGGAGAGTTCGTCTAGCGAATCCAGACGACATGTCCAGATGTTTGCGGAGAAGTGATTAGCGAGCGCAGAAGTGGGACAGTACCCGAGTTGATGATCCTACCAGAAGCATTGTGATGTCATCAGATGTCATAATGTTGGCAGAGGAATTTGCTGTTTGCATATTGTGAGTAATTAAAATGATCGCGGAAGAAAGTTTCATGGTCATTCAATTTATATTCCGACGAAGACTTACAGAAATTAATTCGTATGGTTAGTATATTTAAACTCATCAGAATCAGTGTTTCAAACATTTTGAAGAGCGTGGCCGGGAGACGACATTGTCTTCAGCCCTATTCATCAAGTTTTCAGAATTAGAACAACCAAAGTAATAATAAATTGAGCCGTATAAATAATATACTCCCTCAAGAGCGCTCTAACTCGAATTTTGAACCCCTATTATTGATAGATTAAAAATACCACAAAATCAATTTATACAATTTAAGTGTAACTACTTCCCCGCATCAGCATATGTCAAGAACCACCGTTAGCACTGCAGACGATCAACTGCACTTATCAAGTTGATAAAATGCCTATCTTTCATACCAGGGGTAATGGGTTCGATTGCCATTGAAACCCAATTCATTTTAAAAAGGTTTTTAGTCAAGTTTTCACCTAAGGTCTCTCTAGCACTTCTCCAATTTGTTGGAAGAGATTGGCATAAACCATGCATTGAATGTGTAATAAAAAAGTCACATTATATCAAAAAAGAACATTTAAATTACATGTATTGTATATATGTTAAATTTTCAAAAAATCATTCTCTGATTTATAGACACAAATAAAAAACATTTATAAATCCACAAAAATTAAGGAAAAGGAAACTTTGTTCATTTTTCGTAGTTTCAACAGTTATTTTATCCCTCCTGACAAATTTCATACTTTACGTTACGTCCTTTTGTCCAAAGTGCATAAATACTAATATATATTTTTGGAACATCCATTTTAACAAGTACATAACATACTTATAGATTTTACGGTTAAAAAATATTTCTTTTCAAGCAGAATACGAGTTGAAACTTATTTACAAATGCACAGTTTCAATTGTTGGACGCCTGATGGTACTCGTATATGGGTTGTATATTATAAAGCAATTAAATAAATCAAAAATGTCAAATTGCATTTGTCTCTTTCTAACTAGATATCAATTGTGTCCAACGCATATGAACTTTTTATTAACGTTGACAAATGTAACCGAATATTTTTTTCTCAAGTCTTCAAAAAGAGGATATGAAAAAATTGGTTTGATCGCTGACTTGATTGATAAAATTTCTAGATAAATTTAGAAGAAAATACAATATTTTTGTTATTTATCTAATTTCTATGAGAAATCATCAAAGTATTGACACTTTAAGACCCTATCAAAATCAAAACAACCTTTCCCAGTGCCCGGGTTGTTTTTGAGGAAATCTGATTCATGTTAAGGGTTTACTCAAAATTGATATATCTGAATAAATATTAAGAATATTGTGATAATACTTTATATATTCGTTTAAAATACTTTAATGATTCAGTAAGTATGATACTTGTGCTAACATTCTCTTTTGTGGAGAGCTACATCCCACTCCTTACACATGTACCAGACCTTACTTCGCTTGTGCTTAACACGCAAGTTCTGCAAGAGTTTTTTTTTCTTTCTTTTTTTCAGTTGATGGAATACATATCAACACATGTTTTGAAATGCCCTTTAAAACCCTGTTTGGAGGGTCCTGCAAATTCCTTATTCTATTTGGACACGAAGATGTAGTTGGTTTCCAGATTCATATGTCAAAATTTTCAATATCTGACACTCCAATGCACACAAAAATCCAGACAACCGACCACATAATAACATAGAACATGTTCCATTTATGTCTTTCAAAAGGGAATTTCTAAAGTGTATCCAGCAACTAATCCAAATAAATTTACCTGGCTGAGGAGTCTATTTGTGCCACTTTAACCCTGCCACCATACGAAAGAAGAAGAATGATCTGAAATTATGATGTAAAGATTTACCAACACTACATGGTAAGTAAAAAAATAGGTATGGCATAGAAACGATAGAAGTCGTAAGGGATCCATGTACCATATATCTTGCCAAGTTTTAAAAGAGCTATGATATTTGCTTTCCTCCATAATTTGAAGATCCTGTAGCTGGATAAAGATTTGATGAATAGTTTCAAGAACTACTCAGATGTTTTTGATCTAAAATGTTTTATTTACTTAGCTCCCCCAAAATTTGGAGAAACATTAGAAGCAGTGCTGAAATATCTAACCAATTGAATATCACAGACATCATTTGCAAAACCACCAGCCTCCTGTCCCAAGGTTGAATTCCAGAAACAGTTTCATTAGAGCCACTAAACCTCTGGAACAGCCACTTTCTATTGCTAGAGTGAACGAGTGGAGAGGAACATCGAACCCCAACGGGTGGATTTTGTTTGTAGAAGTATTGCGACCTGGATCTGAACTGTCCTGGAGAATCTGGAAATATCTTAACAGGTTCGTATTGTATTACACTTTCAGTGTATATAGTAAAACCTAGCGGATGTATTGCCATGTGGCATTCTCTTCCAACCGACAAGAACAATGTTAATGAGGCCTTAAGTGAAAAACCAGACTGGAATCCTTTTTAAAAACACCTGGTTTCCAGCGAGATTTAAACTCGCAACCTCCAGGTTGCGATACAGGTTTCTTAGCAACTAGGCCATGAAGATCATCATTACCTATTTGAAATGTTGTCCTTGGATCTTTCGATTCCGTATAGGACAAAATACGAAATGTTACGTAGTGGACCGATGCTCAGTATGTTCGGAGAATAGCAGTTTATTCGTAGTTCGGAGAATACTAGTTTACACTTACTGCTATCCCCGAGGACCCTGGTGTTTTGCACCGAAGTGGATTTAATATGTTGAATGTCCAATGATATTCTTGTGGCAGAATTCTGGGCGGAAGTAGTGTAGTTTTTATGACACGAACAGAAGAAAAATAATGTGCGTAACCATATTACCAAGAATGCTGCAATCAAACCATATGTATCTGATGACCACACTTTAAACAGAATAACATTAATGCATTTAAAAGCAAGAATAGATCTGATCTTTGAAATACTTCCAATCAATCACTTGTTGAGATATAATATAAATAATGATTGCAACGAATAACGATGCATCAACCCAAAGCCATTGCACATACAGAATTTAATCATTCTGTCCTAGAATTGTGCAGTCAAGAGATGTGACATCAGGGACACCCAGATGCATTTATGATTGATTATTCTTAGAAGAATTGAGATGCAAAAGTTCCAATCTTGGGTGTACAGCAAATGGTCTAAAGTCAATCGAATTACGTGACAATGGATGCCAATAGAGCTGCATGGATTCATTAAAGACATCATCATCATTGTGAGTAATAATTTAAATGAACTATTTAATAGAACATCTGAGACTGGTATCAGTGGTTCTCAAAAATAGAGTTATAATAAAAGCTATATTGAAAATTGTGCAACTATACTAATCAACATGAAAGCCAGCATGTATTATGTTAGAAACAATCTTAGTAAATACCGTTAAGTTGGATTCAGTTGCTTTGCCATGTTGAAAGCCGTGGTGCTCATCAACAATTTGGGAATCTGTGTGTGATCTCGACACACGATCTACAAGGGTATCAAGTAGTTTTGCTACAGAAGAGAGTATGGCACTGGGCCTGTAATTTGTAACATCTTCCTTGTTGATTCACCCAATTAAAATTAATAATATTTTCAAGCTAAAATATCTCCGTGCAATTATTTTTATATGTGTTTATTTATATTATAATTTAATATTAAAATATACATGAACATTTCACTTACAAACACACTCACACACACATAAACACACACACACGAACGCACACACACTCACGTATATACACACATAAACACACGCACGCGCAAACACACATGCTCGTGCACACACTCACATATATACACACACGCACCCGCGGGCGCAAATACTCCCACACATACACATAGACACATGCACGCGCACACACACACACACACATACACACACATACACACATATACGCACACACGCATGCACACATATACACATACGCACACACTTCACTCCACCTAAAGCCGAATATGTAACTATCACATGTCGGAAGATCTCCAGGGATTTCTTTGTAGTTCAACTTCCCTTGGTAAATTTACTGCAGTTTTCTTACCAAATATGTTTTTCTAAACATATGCAGATGTGAAAAGTCCCCTGTTTAATGGCCGAAACCATCACCGTATCTTAGATTACTATTTGACCAAGGGACAAGTAAAAGGTGTTTTTACTTATTAAAAATGCCGGTTAATCTGCCCGTAATTCGATACACAGAGATATTAGTTTACTTAACAAGTCGAAGTTGAATGTGATCCATCATAAGTGTTGAAATAGTATACATCACTTATGTATCAAGTCTATGAACTATCAGATATTCGTTATAAAAAGTGGTCCACAAAAAAATTGCTTCTCACAAGTATTAGAAAATGATACTAACGTATTACTGAACAAACATGAATCGGGTACTGTATATTAGGATGATATATTATTATACAATGCACATGTTAAATTTAACGTATATAATGGAAATGTTTACGTCATGTAAACTTCAAACTCTAAATCGCACGAAATGAGTTAGACTATGGTGTATTGTTAAAAGTAACGAGTCTAACTACCTTGACAGTTCTACAGAATTCTCAAGGTTGTAAGACTCATGTTTTTTTAACAATTCTACAGAAGAGCAAAATGATATGAAAACTACATGGTACCATACATTTTGTCGTAGGCAGAGAACAGATCTTCAGCGGCAACATTTAGCATTCACGATAAGCAAACGAGGATTTTGGTGGATTCACTAACGGGCCAGTTTTACTATAAGACCATTTCACATCTATTTTTTTTTGTTACATATATTTTGAATTCATATTATATACGAGTGTATATAGGGTTAACTGGGGATGTATTATTGTATATCATCATCATCATTGTCAACTAGGGTCGATTCACTCTGCTGGATAGTGGTCTCCCCAAGTTGACTACAAATAGTTCGGTTTTTTTCTCGTTGGTGCCATGTAATGTTGCCATAATTTATAATTCCAGAGAGATCAAAAAGTCCAACCCATAATGTCCCAGACCTAATCACCAAAAACACACCACACTCAAGAATTCACATAAACCTTTGCTACAAGTCATCCATCCTGCGAGCCCAAACGCTCAAACTCTGTCGCAATAATAACCACGCTCCGATTCACTGCCTGAATTTTTTGCCCCCGTTCACCTTTATTGAATTCAGTTTTATTGAATTACAATGGGGTACTGTACGTTATGGGAGTCAAATAGGCGTATTGCCTTTGGGCAAGAGATGTTCTAACTATAAGATTTGTTAATTTGATCTTTGTTTGTTAATGTGTGTCTTTATAGAGTTTGTATTTTTTCTTTTTCTTGATGATAATGCCAGAGAATGGTTACATTAAGAACCCGATACTCCCTGAAAAGTTCCGCTGTGGGATACCAAAGAGGGTTTTCATGCTGGAATGAATTGAGTAATTAATATATGAGGTTGCCATGTTATTATGTTGGGTTACTCTTATACTGTTGAATTTCAGTTCTTTTTTTATATAAAAAGGGTCACTAAACCGAATGATTCATATATCAAGGAGCCATGAGATGCGAAGTATTCGGCGTCAACCCTCATCTCGAAAACATCGAGGATGTCACTTTCCCTTTCCTGAACATTCCCGTTTCCACTCAATAAAGTGCTCTGGAGAAAAATAGTGTTGTCACGAGTTTTGGTGTTGAATACTATAAGCTGTTTTTTTCATATCTTTATAAATTTGATCATTGTAGATTTTCTCATGCAAATTCGTCTTACAATATCTGCTTCACAACCACGATCTTTCAAGATTAGTGCCCCTAGATAGATCAATTTGTTGCTATCTTCTTAGTCCCTAACTTTGTTGACAGATAGTCGTAACATCTGACATAAACACTTCGTAATATGTGCTTCCTATAAACTAATTGGGTGTCAGTAAACAATTGGTATACTGGTCTATATTTTGTTTGTTTTTAGACTTTGTTGAAAGAAGTTGGTTTTGATTGTTAAATACAGCCTTAAGGAAGAGTGTCTTCAGAGTCTGACAGCATGGATAGTAAAGGAAAAAGTAAAAAAAGAAAAAGTAGTGAATCGAAGAGACCGACAAGAAGAGGCCAATAGTTAACGGATAACGGACATACCAATACTATCGTCACATACATTTATATAAAATGAATAAAAAATGTCGTTTCCATTCTATAAATATTAATTACAGCAATGGTTCACCACTCACGAGCGCAGCAAAAAAATGGGTTACTTTAATATAGATTCATCTAGTATCATTGGCTGTCATGGACCATCGCGTAACAATTGGCAACAATTGGCAAATGATTCTGGACGAGCTCCCTCAACGAATGTAACCATTCCATCTTCTATTTTAAACAGGGACAACCAACTAATATGCATATTAAAAAATCCTGCTTATTATTTTTATCGCAATAGTCATCTTATTATTGCGTAATATTTAATGAATTAATGATTTGATTAACGTTCGTTTTTGAAAATAATACTTCTTTGACTGCCTCAAAATGTTCGAGATATGGTTTGCATGTGCACCTTTAGGAAGTACTTGGAGACAACCCTTTTTGGAAAAACTATCAAAATTCATGATTTTATGTGAACACTTCACATAAAATGTGTGAACACTGCACACATACACTACACTCCACTTAACGCCGAATGTGTCCCTATCGCATATCGGAATGTGTCACTATCGCATATCGAAATATATCACTATCGCATATCGGAATGTGTCACTATCGCATATCGGAATGTGTCACTATCGCATATCGGAATATGTCACTATCGCATATCGGAATATGTCACTATCGCATATCGGAAAGTGTCACTATTGCATATCGAAAGATCTAAAAAGGTTTCTTTATAGTTCGTCTTTCCTTGAAAAATTTTTTTGCGATTTTCTTACCCCAAATATGTTTTTCTAAACATACACAGATGCGAGGATGTCCTCAATTCAATGGTCGCAGCCACCATAGTTATTTTTTTGTTTTTTTTAATCTGTGAATAACCATAAGCTCGAATCTCGAGATAGAGTGCGCTTGAGGAGAGTCTGATCTCTAAACGGTGCGAGAGAGTCTGTTCTTTAAAAGAAAATAAACGTAAAACTTTGGCAAAGAGAGAAAACAACTAAAGGCAAAAATATAAGAAGAAATTACACAAAAATATGATGTTCTGAAACGTTATGAAACAAGAGGCGCAATTTAGCAATCATTGACAATGCAGGCTGATAATAATATATAATTGGCCTAGATACATAATCAAAGATGCTCCTTTATAATTCACAATATTTTGAACCGACTATTACATGAATTGTTTTTCAACTTTCAAATGACTTTATTGATACGAAAGTTTGAAAAATAAACAAATTTAACATTGACATGTAAGCAGTATTATACAATAGAAAATAAACTTGTAGAAGACGAACAGCACAACAAAGCTAACCTATACAGTTCATTCAATTCATCCCGGCAAGGACACTTTCTTCATTTTTCTCCTGTAGATAGTTCCATAAATGGCCATATATATTAACCAATCTGTGCAGTCGAATTATGCAAGAGTTGTGCAAATAATTAGTTGCAACCACTTTACTGTGGGATAAAACATTTTGCTTGATGGGCCTACAAGAAACGTGTAACGTTACCAGCTGAGTTAGTTCCTGACTATTGAAATATGAGCTTACAATCTCAAAAAAAATGTTGTAAGGTCAAACGTTTACCTGACAAGGTTGTAAGACTCAACACTTCCAACAATAGACCATAGTCCAATCCAGTTGTTGGGATCTCCAATTTTAAGTTTATAAATCGTAAAAACTTCCTATGTATGTATTAAATTTTTTCAACATAGACGTCATAATAGGTGACTATTTTACCGAATTGTAATCTAAAATTGTTCTTACCAGAGATGATGGCTTAAACAATGTTTTAAGATAGCGCTGTTAACTGAGTAGAATCTTCTCAATGTTGTTCTAACTCATAGGTTCCCAAAGTGGGCCTATCGGCCCCCCTGGGGGGGTACTGGAGGGAACTGAGGGGGCCATGCTGGCCCTGGGGGAGTAGGGGGCTACTTGCTTATTTTAATTATTTTAATAAATATCTTTTATTTTAATAAATACCTTTACAATTTCTTTTCAAAATTGTTTTATTTCCAAAATACCTTTTTGAAATTAAAAAATTACTCTCATCAATCAATCAATCAACAATGGCTCTACAACCCAGGTCGGGTCTTGGCCTCCCTTAAAGCACGCCTCCATGACTGGCGGTCCTGTGCTGCTGTTCGCCAGTTCTGGATGCCAATGAGCTGCGCATCCCTATTGACACCATCCAGCCATCGAAGCTTCGGCCTTCCTGGCTTTCTTCGACCCCCCGGTGTGCCATTCAAGAGCCCTCTCGGAATGTCTTCCTCACTCATTCGCTGCACGTGTCCAGCCCACCCGAGTCTCCCAATTAAAATCTCTTGTGTTATGGTAGGGTCTCCATACAGACCGTACAGCTCCTGATTATACCTGATACGCCATTCTCCGTTATTGCAAATGGGGCCATATATTTTGCGCAGAATCTTCCTCTCAAATGTCCCCAGAGCCCTCATGTCCACTCTACTTAGAGTCCAACATTCTGAGCCATAGGTGAGCACAGGTCGGATGAGTGTTTTATAAAGTAGAGTTTTGGTTTTTCTAGAGAGATGTCGTGATTTCATGTACCTCTGCAGTCCAAAATAGCATCGGTTTGCAGCTATTAATCTTCGATTTATTTCAGTGGAAACATCGTTCTTACTTGTCACCATGGTACCGAGATACACAAATTCAGAAACGGTTTGGAAGGTAAAGTTGTCTATTTGTAGATTATTACTCTCATAGTTACATAAATTTTTTACTGAAATTTTATTGCAAATAACAAACTGCAAAACATTGATAAATTGATGGCAGTACATCAGGTTCATCCTTCTCATCAGGATTATTTAAGAAATACTTCAACAATTTAAGTATCAACGTATCTTATTTATAACACTATAGGTATGTTATGTATTAGGTGTGAACATAAGTTGTGTCCGTTTTTTTTTTCAAATTAAAAATGAGCACCAAAAGTAAAACAAAATGGTAAAGGTTATACGTCATTCGAAAGAAAATTTTCTGCTCTACAAGATATTGTGATTGCTTTTACGTTACATATATTATTTTATTTGATTACAAACCTTCAAGATGGAATGTCAAGTAGCATTTTCGACACCTCCTTCTGTTCGCGTTCAATCGAGGGAATAAAGCTGCTCGCGATATTTGCGAAGTGTACGGTGAAGATGATATGAATGAAAGGACAGCTCGTCGATGGTTTTTGCGTTTCAAAGACGGTAATTTCGACCTGTTTCAGCAGCTTTATTCCCTCGATTGAACGCGAACAGAAGGAGGTGTCGAAAATGCTCACTTTCGTCTACTTGACATTCCATTTTGAAGGTTTGTAATCAAATAAAATAATATATGTAACGTAAAAGCAAACACATATCTTGTAGAGCAGAAAATTTTCTTTCGAATGACGTATAACCTTTACCATTTCGTTTTACTTTTGGTGCTCATTTTTAATTTGAAAAAGAACGGACACAACTTATGTTAACACCCAATACATAAAAAAATGTTCACTACATTTTTCTGTTTTATTTAATTTAAAAAAGGTAAATTTCCAGGGATTTTTTTGCTGAAAAGGGGGTAGTGGGTGAAATAAGTTTGGGAACCTATATTCTAACTCAACAAATTCACTGTTATTAAAAAATATTGGGTATTTTCCCGCATCTGTATATGTTCAGAAAAACATACTTGTTAAGAAATTTGCAGAAAACTTACCAAGGAAAGACGAACTACAAAGAAACCTTTGTAGATCTTCCGAAATGTGCTATAGCAAGGGTTCGCATTTTTTTTATAACTGTAGGTACCACCTAATCAAAGTTACAAAGAGTATTTTAACATACTTTTATTTATACGCACTTTATATTTGTTTTGTTTATTTATACGCACTTTATGTTTGTTATGTTTATTTACGAGTATATACACTTTATATTTGTTTTGTTTATTTATACACACTTTATATTTGTTTTGTTTATTTATTCACACTTTATATTTGTTTTGTTTATTTATACGCACTCTATATTTCTTCATTCATTATTTTCACGTGTCCAAATCATCACAAAGTGCTCATTTTCATATTTTTAACACATCAGCCTTTTCTAGTTCACATTCATCCCTAATCACTGAATTGCGTATTCTTTCATACATTTTCCCCCCATGCATTATTCTAAGTGCACGCGTATCCAATATAAGCTGGTTGGTTGAATGAAATTGTTGTACAGCAATAAATCCGTCAGATGTAGTATGTATAACCATGTTCACAAAAGAATTAATAAAGAAATTACAACTAGAATACACTAGAATACCAATGATACTATTTATTCATAGCGATAAAATTGTTTCTGTTGATCTGGCATATTTTTTTATATATTTATGACTATATTTTAGTGTACAACAATATGGCGAATTTATTGCCAAGTAGTAATATCTTCCAATTTGTCATAAAATTGTTTTACAAAGTTTTGGGTGAATGGTGGAGTATTTACATTATTGATACGAATCATTTTCCTTCTTCCGTGAAGTCAAAGCTTTAGTTTCTAGTCGTTATGGTTTTGTCGTTGCTGTTGCTGTTTTGTCGTCGCTGTTGTTGTCTTGCACTCAGGTGTGTTGCTACCGGAAAAGCATTCCTTCTTCATCGTTACGTGCCGTCGCACTCATAAAAAAACGTTCTTCTAGTGTAGATGGTGGTAGAATGGTGACTATTTTGTCACCTATAACAGCGTGGGTAGTGGTGAAATCGCGCTGACTTTTTTTTTAAACAGTCAATCCACTTAAACTAGAATGGTTTGTGCCACCAAATTAATATTATTATGCAATTATATCATTCAATATAATAAAACCTATTTAAAAAGTGAGAATTTCAGGTAATTCAAAGTTTCAGCTTGATTAAGCTTCAAAAATCTAACAATCGATCTATAAATGGAAAAGTTCCTCGAAGTACTGAGTATTGATTTAGAGAAATAAGTTATATCAAAATAAAATAAAAAACAATATGAATTAAAAAAACAAATAGATCGAAATAAAGGCTGATAGAAAAACACGCTTTGTTACTGAAAGGAGATGAATTGTTTTTTGATTAGCTGGTTAAAGGACATGACGTTAAACGATGGTGCGTGTTTTATCTTAGTTACGAGTAGTAGCCAGAGTCTAACAGCGTGAATAGTAAAATACGACGTGATATATGTTATGGGAACTGAAAAAGCCAAAATGTAATCTCTGTTGGAACGTATGTTAATCGGAGTCCATAATAGAAAAGTTGTTGAACATTTTCGACGAGATTTGAGACGACGAAGGGACAATTAAGGACGTTATATAGAAGTGAAGAAGATATGTGAACAATTCAACGATTTCTCATTATTACAATTTTATTATTATTACGACTGCCTTTAGTGAGCGGCAATTAAAATTTGAATTCACTAGAATTTAATTTATTTTTTTACTTTTTAATCATATAATGGCACAAATTATCCTACCCTAAACTTTCCACCAATAATACAAAAAATGTCAACACTAATTGAAATAGTTTCGATAAAATTAAGTTTTATAATTAAAAATGCTTTTTTAACTTTTGAGTATACGGCTAAAATAAAACTCAGCAGAATAATAATTTAATTACAGAATATTATTAAATGAAACTCTAATATTTAATGTTTTTTTTCATTAAAATCTAACAACGTCCGTATTTCGGCCAAGAACTTAATCAAACGATTTTGTATCACAAATTGTCATTAATATCTAGTTAAAAAAATATGCTTAAAAAATACATATGAATGAATATTTAAAAAAATGTTTTACCTTAGAATTTAAATACGCTGACTAATTTCGAAGGGATAATCTCTCTTTCGTAAGGCAAAATTAATATATATTTTGCCTAGAGAAATAACCCCTCTCGAAAACACTTGTGTATTAAATCACATACTCGTACAAATATTAAAAATTAATAAAACAGTTGGTGCCACAAAATAGAAGTTTGAATTTTATTGAACCGATTTGCATACATTATTTTCAACTTGTAATAGTCTTACAATAAAGGTGCGATATATAATATAATTTTATGCAAGTAAAATTTCATTTATTTTGTAACTGTGAGCTAGATTCATACATATACATTTGCTATAAAGTTGCTATGCTTGTTTGCAAATTAATTGGTACATAACTAAGAGCGAAATAAATAAATTTAGATCACTGACCTGTCCATCTCGCACGCACCCTGCGCAGGAGTAATTGCAACTGCGAATGCAGTGAGTAGCTGATGAAATAAATCAGGATGTATTAATCTAATGGCTTGATCATCAAACACTCCTGCGGAAATGGACCTTCACAAGTGGACAGCTCATCCAGACAGGTCAGAATGCTACATTATCTCGTGATAACAGAAGTGACAAGCTCAAAGTTACAAGAAAAGGACGAAAGAAAAAAATACATACTCGTATAACGAAAGAACAAACGTACACCGTAATCATATAAAGATTTTGTGGGGGATGTTTCTGATAAAATTCTGCAGCAATTTGGTTGTCGCAGGAGTGCTGGAATCTTCTTCTGCCTGTGATTCAGCGTATTGTCAATGGGTCACTTGCAATTTCTATAATACCAGTGACGCTTAAAACTTCGGTTATAAAAAAAGCAAATTTAGTACCAAATAATTTAGAAAATTACAAACCAGTTTCTTATTTTTCGTTTTCGTTATTTGCTCGATGTTGAGCGTTGTGGTCCTCTACTATGTGTTGAGGACTCGGCAGACCACCTGTTTCTATTAACTCCGGTCCTGAATCATGTTGAATGCAGCGCTTAAAGTAAAATAATTCTGTCAACTCCTTTATTTGATCCGTTCATCTTATAAGACACCTTCCTCTTGCACGTGTCCCCTCGACTGTCCCCGTGAACGTCAGTTTCTCCAGCTCATCATTATTTCTAGCAACATGCCCCAAGTGCGTTGTTGGAAGTCTTTCGGTAATCTCCAATTCATGTTTCAGACGTAAGTGCGCGCACCTTGCGGCCAATGAGATACGAAGCATTTACCACTTTATTGAAACGTATTAATAAAAATATTGTTCTCAGATTAACTCAAATATAACCTTAAACAAACTAGTTTCAATTAATCAGTCTGCAGATTAAAAAAATGTCACTCTACGGAGACCGTTGTTTTGATACCGGTGTCGGATTTGTTGCACAGGCTATTCTATTTGTTGCCTAAGATAGATAGGTATCATATTTCACCTCTTCTATGGAGTGGAGCAACAAGAACTGCAATTGTAAATCAATGAAGAAGAAAAACATTTTTTTTAATGTTCATGTTCATTGGTATCAATGTAATAAGTGCACATGGGAATTATGTGTGGAAAATGATATCGGCCAAATGGTGACCTTCGGATCCTGTTATAGATGACGGCTCTTTGAGCAAAATTTTCAATAACGGATTCACATAAATGGATTTAGTGTCAAATTGATATTGTTTCGTATCATTACACGCCTTTCAAAATCTCTCAAAACTCTTCCATTATCTGAGAAAATATTACCCAAATATCAGAATTCATCAGCTTGCTTCAATCTTTTATTGTTCACACAAATATCGCATTTACTTTTCTTTTAACACTTGTCTATCACCATTACTTTATATTTCGCTGCATTCTCAAATCTTTCTCATCGCATCTCTCACACAATTTACTTATCCAATTTTGGAATTCATGCTTATATTCCACTATCCCTACTATGTCATCATTTCCAAACTAAGAACCTTTCTTTTTCATTTTGTTTCGGAACCATCGTGACTCCAACCAGAAACTCCCTGTAAGATGTCGAGTATTTTACCAACAAGGTCACAGAGGTCATCAAAGTGAGTCATCGTGTGGTAATGAATAAATTTGAGCTCCCTACCCCGAGGACTGCCGACTTTTTATCAGATATGTGACTGTCTGATTATGTAAATCAAATTAAGTCCCCAATGCTGAGGTCGTTAGTTTCCTCTCGGTCAAGTGAGAACACTCGAAATATTTGGTTTGATTTTGTGGGTCGTTAGTCGTTTTAGGCTAGACCAGTGGCGAAGCGAATACGAATCTTCTACACCCGAGGGCAAAGCACAAAATCTGCGCCCAATTGTACAAAGTTAAACGTCGGCGGGTGTGGTCTAACGCATCGTTTCTTAACCTGTGGGTCGAAATATCAAGGGGTCACGAATACTGCGCACCTTTCAGTTTTGCCACATCTATACACTTCGTCATACATACTCTCCTATTATATAGTGTCCCAATAAGAGCGCCGAATTTAGTTTTTGCTATCTGTTGGTTTAAGTTCTTGGGTCAGTTGGATCTTGTATGAATGTAGATTCAGATCTTTCGCGAGAATTCGCTTTAAGGTGCTTCTTGAAATGTCTAATTCTTGTGAACGATGACAAATTGATTTCCCTGGGGTTTCAGTAACACTTTCTCTCACTGCGGCTATGTTTTCGAGTGAACGCCCGCTACGAGAACGCATGGCTTATTGTCCAGAATCGAACCAGGTTCCTCAATTTTTAAATTAATCTTAGAATTGATAACTCATTTGGACCATTATTTCGACGGAAAATTCCAAGAAGTTTACGAACTGTTTCAGCAAAACTTTCCCCAATTTTTAGAATGAGTTTTAACAACAATGTAATGTTCTATATTTACCAATCGCAAGATTGACAGATAGTTCATATGATTTTTTAGAGCTCCCAACCGTTAAAATAAAAAAAATGGCGCCAAATTTAAATCCGGCGCTCTTATTGGGACATCCTATAAAAGCTTTTACACCTTTATCTTTCATAATTTGATCAATTTAGTCGAGCCAATTTATAGACCGTTCTAAACCTCTCATACCTACATTACCATTCTTTCTATCAACCATCTCGATATTCTTTTTTCCGTCTTTAGCAATGCGTTTTTTTTTTCAATCCTCATTGTTTCCTAGTAACCCCGTTCCTTAGTCTGTCCTAAATTGTTTTTTTCACACATTCTACGGAATGCTCTCATTTCTACCGCATTTATCTTACTTTCATCACTTTTTACCACGTCTAAGTTTCGCTTGCATATCATAATCAGTGGTGTAGAAAAGCGCTGGCATCTGGGCTGTCGCCAGGGGCGACGATAACACGATAACGCACGATAAAATAAAACTCGACACTGTTGAAATTCCATAATGTTCATCATAATATATAAATAGTATTCTGCTATCCACAAACTCAAAAGCTACAAATTTGTAAGTCAGATTTGTACTTAATGAAATGGAACGATTCGTTGTTTAGGTCATAAAAATCCATTTTTCAATTTGACTTTCTACCTCAATTTCATTGCACAACCCTCTTGGTTCGAATGGATTATATATATATATATATATATATATATATATATATATATATATATATATATATATATATATATATATATATATATATATATATATATATATATATATATATATATATATATATATATATATATATATATATATATATATATATATATATATATATATATATATATATATATATATATATATATATATATATATATATATATATATATATATATATATATATATATATATATATATATATATATATATATATATATATATATATATATATATATATATATATATATATATATATATATATATATATATATATATATATATATATATATATATATATATATATATATATATATATATATATATATATATATATATATATATATATATATATATATATATATATATTTTTTCAAAATTTACAAATGTGGTAAATTTAAAGCACCTGTTTAACATTTAACATAAATTTTCGGAACCTATGCAAAAAAATTGTCATCGAAGCCGCCCAATTTCGTTTTCTATATTTTTAATTTATTGGAGTTGACAATTCAGTAATTTGAAGCAAGTTTTATTTTTTCGAAAATGAAGCCAATCCTTGATAAGATGTAATTTTTCGAATTTTATAAAAACGACGCCAAAATCAAGAATTAGTCAAGGGCGCCAAAAACCTAGAAAGCCTCTGATCCTAATGATGGGAGCCAGATTCCATTATGAGCTACCCAGCTTTGCTTCTCTCGATTAATACAATACTCTAAATAATGTCTTAAAATAGTTCTTCCCGGTAATATTGTGTCATCTGCTGCAAGTGTTATGGCAATTACTAAAAATAAAACTAGATTCATTAAGATTGCAACGCTAACAGGAGAGCCACCAGCCACAAGACGTGTAACTACCATCGGCACGTCACATCGCACCTCTACACTTGCATGCAGCAAGCTGCGTGCAGATATGGACCAGTGACTGAAAGAACGTCGCGTGACACATGGTACTTCGTGCTTTGTGGCAAAGTTCATACTGAAATGTGTCAACTGAAAGTCTACCATATTGTGCGTCCAGCGGAGGGAGGCATATTTTATTTATGCGTATAATATATTAATTAATTGCACTGTATTGCATTTTCTGTACTGTACACTGTTGAACTGCGCTGTACTGTTATACTCTAACATGCACTTAACCGTATAGCAATTGCTACTCAAACTTTCTCGTGGGGTAGATCGGCTCCATATTTCTTAAGGCAGGGTGGGTGCTAAAACGGGTGTTGTTAACACTTTCAAGACTCAATCGAAAACAAGACAACCTTTCGCAGTGTCTGGCTTGTTTTTGAGGAATTCTGATTTTGTGAAGGTTTTACTAAAATCTACGTAAATTTCAGGAATATTGTAATGAAACTTTGTATGTTTGTTTAAAATACTTAAATAATTTAGTTTAGTTTGGTAATTTTGCGAATATCGTCTTTTGTGTAAAGCTACGTCAAACTCCTTACACATGACATGAGCTCAGTTATCTTCTAGTGTTTAGCATATACTTGCCAGTTCTGTAGTATTTTTCTTTTTTTGTCAATTAATGGAATACATATCAATAGTTGTGTTTGGAGAACCCTGCCAATTCATTCTTCTATTTGGACCCAAGAGTCTGTATTTTTTTATTTTTTATTTATTTACACATGACAAGAAATATACATAATTTGCGAAAAAACAACAGGTAATTTAATTTGGACATACAGTTTTAATGGATTTTGGTTTGTTGCCTTTCATTTGTCGTATCCCCAGTAAACTAAGCTTTTGCCTGTATCTCACTGAGGGTATTTAGCATGAAAAAATAAATCGATACTTCTTTCCGTTTTTTGATTACACAAAAATAAAACCTCGTTGCACATTCTCATCAACCTGACGAACAGTGACACTCAATTACAACTGGAAAAATTATGCGAAATCAAATTCCTCACACATCATCACTCCAAAAAGACCAGAAATGTTCATCCCATAATATACACACACAATCATAAAAATTAAAACAAAAATATACAGAAATACAAAATTAATACAACAAAAAGAAACCCACACTCAAGAACCCACACAAATCCTTTCCATACGTCATTCATCCTGAATTGATCTCCACATTAGTACTTCACTGCACATTGATGGCGTGGCGTCAAAAATCATGCATATTTTCACTATCTACGGTATATAGTCCATGTTTAAAATGACTAAACTGTCATTTAAAAGATGAATTGTTTGCTAAAATGTTTACTAGGTGTCATGAATAAGTCATTTTTGGAAGAGGTGTCGATCACGTGAAAACACGGGACCGGGAATCAACGCAAATGTAATTTATCGTGTTAAATCACAAGACTGCCTCAAAATGTTCGAGATATGGTTAGCATGTGTACCTTTAGGAAGTACATGAAGATATCCCTTTTTGGAAAAACTATCAAAATTCATGATTTTATATGAACACTTCACATAAAATGTGTGAACACTTCACACATACATTACACTCCACTTAACGCCGAATATGTCACTATCACATATCGAAAGGTGTACAAAGGTTTGGTGGTAAGACACTTGTCTGCCGATCCGGAGGTTGCGGGTTCGATCCCCGCTGGAACCCAGATTTTTTAACCCATTGCACCACCAATTAGGAGACATCATTTGTTCATACAACACACTATTTAATTTTGACACCTTTTTTTATTACAACAATATTAAGATTAAATTACACACAAAATAATAATGGTAAAACATAAAAGCATAATTTTTTTTTGTTTGTAAGCTGCATCATTAATGCTCATTGCCAGGTAGTTTTGGAAGGGTGTGATAGGATTTAAAACATTCTGGCATGTGAAGAGCCACCAAACATTTCTCACATTCCCATCGAGATTCGCTCTTCTTTTTCTTCAAGGAACACATTTTGCATATTCTTGATGGGTTTTGTTTGACTGGATTTGGTGGAATTTGCCTAGGAAAGTGTGCCCATTGCAATGCTTGTAGCCGCAAAGGGCATACTCCTCCTGAAACTCTCCCACGGCAGTTGTATGATGGTAGGGTAATGTGCTCAAAAATTATCTCAGCTACATCGATCCTATAGTCACCGTATGAAACTCTCTTTACATCGGAGATATTTTTATGCAACGCATATGTATTGTATAATGCCATGTCTGCCAAGTAAAAAAATATCTTCTTGTAACCCTTGGAGTATCTCCGCATAATTATCGGAGTATCTCCGCATGATCTCAATGCGGAGTATTTCCGCATGATCTCAAGGTATTCTTTTTTACTTGACTTTGCAGTATGCAAATACCAAAAAATGCTTGTATTTCATCTGCAGTTACATCAAACCACTTATCATCACGTTTTATAGCATGCTTTTGCTTCGCAAACCTATTAGTCTCCTCTGCAATTCCTTGAAAAAAATCGTCACTAAAAATAATTTTGAATAGGTCATATGGTGTTGGATTCTGACCTAAACTCATTTCCACTGATCGACAAAAGCCTGGTACTCTCGTAAATATTATTTTGGATATTTGTGATGAATCAACATTCCAAATCCACTCTTCATTTTTAGTTTTTTTGGGAGTTATCTCTCGATCGACATGCTGTTCTATGGAACTATCACTTAACACATCACTTCCACTATTTGATTGCTCCAAAACATTATTCGAAGGCGTAAAATCACTAGAATCACTAGAATATTCATCAAATTCATTCTCACTGCCACTTTCCAAAAGTATTCGCTGTATTTCATCCTCATTTGATGAAATATTACAAGCGCGACGAGTTTGTTCACGCGCGCGTTCTGCCATTTTGTAGGTATTGACAGATGTCAAAATATCGTAATATTTTGTAATAAATAATGTGAAATCAACTGTTTTATTATTAAATTAATAACCGAAATATACTCATTGACGTCATTTTTAAGAATAAGTTTATTGTCATCCAGTTTTTATGTAAAAAAAATCACCTCAAAGACAAACCGGCGAAACGCCGGCTTAGTGAATCAATGACAAAGTGACCTTGGCCGGCGATTCACCGGCTTTTTGTTGCAATGGGTTAAAATGAGATTCCAGTCTGAAATACACTTAGGGCCTATAAAAACATATTTCTTGTTGGTTGGAAGAGATTGCCACATGGCAATAAACTCGCCAGGTAAAAAAAAAATAAAAAAAAAAAGTTTTTTTGTGATTCGTCTTCCCTCGGTAAGGTTTTTACAGTTTTCTTACTAAATATATAATATTTTTCTAAACATATGCAGATGCGGCGAAGATCCTTACCTAATGGCCGCAACCACCGCCTTCCTGAAATTCTTACATTCAATTTATGTGTATTTATTTTGTAATATGTTTGATCTGACAATAATAGTGGGCTTGAATCTCGGACTAGATCCCCTTATAAAACACTTTATACATTTTTTATTATTATTATTACTATCATACTAGGAAGGCTTTGAATTATTCTAAAATGCTCCAACGGGGAGTTCGCCCAAAACATATTATGAGATATTGCATTAGACCATCAGCGGTAACAAAAATAAGTAAGTATAATAAATATGACTCACCCAAGGAAGTTCCCATTGTCCATAACTCCTGATTTCTATGTATCCTGGTGCTGGAGACAACTCTTTCCACTTCTTAGGTTTATTTCCACCGTCCATTTAACGATTCTACCACAGTTTCATGTCATTTCTAACAGTAGGATTTGTTCAAATATCAATTTTAATTAAATACTCGGATAGCTGAAACTTCATTAAGAAAAACATGTAAAAATACTCATTTGTAATGAAAACTCTGGATCATATTTCACATTCATACCATCACGATATCTCCCTATTGAGCTCAGTGGCGTAACTAAGATTTTATACGTCTTCTTACATTAAGTGTCGTTTGGAAATAAGGTGAAAGCCTATCTGCCAAGGTAAAGCCTATACACGCATACACTAAACTCCACCTAAAGACGAATGTGTTACTATCACATATCGGAAGATCTACAGATATTTCTTTGTAATTCATATTCCCTTAGTAAGTTTTCTGGGGTTTCAAAACATGCTGATGCGGAGAAGTTTCTAATATAATGACTGCAATCATCACATCCCTATGCTTACACTCAACTTATGTACATTTAGTAACTTTGTTATGTTTCTAATGTCAATAATAGTGAGATCGAATCCCGAGATAGACCATCCCTTAGGAGAATGTGTTCTCTAAATCCCGAGTTAGACCATCCCTAAGGAGGGTGTGTTATCTAAATCCCGAGTTAGACCATCCCTAAGGAGGGTGTGTTATCTAAATCCCGAGTTAGACCATCCCTAAGGAGGGTGTGTTATCTAAATCCCGAGTTAGACCATCCCTAAGGAGGGTGTGTTATCTAAATCCCGAGTTAGACCATCCCTAAGGAGGGTGTGTTATCTAAATCCCGAGTTAGACCATCCCTAAGGAGGGTGTGTTATCTAAATCCCGAGTTAGACCATCCCTAAGGAGGGTGTGTTATCTAAACGGTCTTATATAAGTTGTCTTTTTATTATTATTTTCTGATTACATCATAAATTTTATAATATAACACTTTCGTTTTATAGAATACAAACTGACGGGTTTATTACCATGTGGCAATTTTATGCATCCAACCAGGAAGGTGTTTAGCAAGCCAGACTGGAACGCTTTTTAAAACATCTGATTTAAACCCACAACCAACGGGAATTGAACCCACAAAAAACGATTTGGAGGACAGATTTTTTACCAACTTAGCCACAGAGTCGTCCTAATATTTCTTTTTTAAATATTTTTCAAGTGTTTTACATATAACAAAGTTAGAAATGAATGCGATTGATTATGAAATACACTAAATACAGTAATTAATCACTCCGAAAGCTATAGTGATCTAAAAAAATCGTTATCGGTACTAGTTTCTTTGTCTGAAATTTCAATTTTTTTACTGTAGTTTCCATGTGCGAAGTGCAAGCGAAAACAATTGATGTTGTTATGAATTTATGATAAAAAAAACTTTCACGTCAAATTAAAGTGACAAAGGGAAAGCTTTCAAAAAAACGATAAAGTATGGCACTTTGCGCACCCACTTCTCCCTAAATCCTGCGCCCGATGACAACTTCACACCTTTACCCCTCGTTACGCCACAGGTTGAATCAAGCAAAGAGAACAGAGCGCCAAACCCTATCTCAACATATTGGTTTGGTATCTTTTCCACAACAGAATGATTTATATCATTAATAAAAAAATAAATTCAAAGTTAATATTAACTGGTTTTATTTCTTTATTCAAGTTTAAAAAAATTTCATTCAATATTTTTCTGTAGATTGCAGAGATGATTCATTATAAAAAGGTAAGGATTATTCACAATGCAAGGATTGTATTTAATCGTATAACACTTTAATTGTATACAGTGGAACCCGATAGATTCATTGCCACGTGGAAATCTATTCCAACCAACCAGAAAATGTTAAAGGGCTGTGAAGTGAAAACCAGACTGAAATATTTTATTTAAAAAATCCAAAGAGAATCAAACCCGTAACCCTCGTATTGGAAGATGGGCATTTTTACAACTCCGTTTATGATTTTAAGACTTATTTGATAAATATTGTAATAAAAATGTATATGTTTCATTAAAAGATGAAAACAAAATAAAGCTAAGCCACGGAGGTATACCATATATACTAAAATATATTAGTTTATTTAAAATGTGATAGGTCAACCCTCGTCATCGAGTATGACTGTCATCAATTTATCTGTTGCAACCAGCGGCGGCTGGCCCCGAGGTGCGCTGGTGCGCTGAGCACCAACGCACCTCGAGACGCTGAGCGAATATGAAATATCGCTGTCTCACGGTTTACTGTATGTCTCTGTCTGCCCTATATAAATTTGCGTTTCCGTCCGCTGCGTATTGGAGATCGCTCCGTTAGTATTGGCAAACTTGGCCGGTCTATTTGAAAGGAATATTTTTTTAAATTTTACTTTAATTTTTTTTAAATTTTCACGTAAATAAAAATACTCGTACTATTTGTCAGTATTCGTATACATATTTAATCCATACAAATATTTAACATTTTTGGAAGTCATGTTTGCGAATATATAATTTAATTATTGCGAATTATTTCTCCGATTCAGCGCACCAACGCGCCTCCAGACCAGCCGCCGCTGGTTGCAATTCATATGTTGCAGTTCATATGTTGCACTTCATCTATTGCAAGTATACAGCCTCGACAGATCATACCCGAAGTTTCAATGAAAAGTTCAAAATTCAAAGACGATCGCAAATTTATCTACTGCACTTGATATTTATTTGCAAATTAATTTCGTAAATTAGTTTTTACTGTCGAGGATCATAGGATTGGCTAGAAAAAAATGGAGAGAAACGGCGAGGGTTATGTGTGACAGAAGGCTACCAATAAAGTTTAAAAGCAAGATCTACAAGACACTGAGTGATCAGACCCGCTATACTACATGGAGCCCAGTGTTGGCCTCTAAATAGAAAAGAATAACAATTGCTTTATATTGCGGAGATGTGTAAGCTACGGTGGTCACTGGGCATCACTAGATTAGATATGATCCGAAATTAACGAATTGGTGGGACAATTAAAGTGGCGCCAATAGTAGATAAACTCAGGGAAGCACGACTACGCTTGTATAGGCACGTGCAACGGCAGGATGAAGGGTCTACGCTTAAGACAAACACGAATTGGGAACTCAAAAATAGACGCAGAGGGAGACCCAATAATAGCCTATATAAGAAAGGGGAGAAGAATATGACGAGACTCAGACTATCCCCGAGTGATTGGCGAGATCGAGAGAGATGGAGAAAAAAGGTCTAAGCAGCCGACCTCAAATGGATGGGATAAGGCAAAGAAAAGAAGAAGGATCATAGGATAAACTCCATGACCTAGTTGTTAAAACACCTGTTTTCCAGCCCGGGCGTTGCGAGTTTGATTCCCGTTGAATCCCACATTTTTAAAAAGGGATCTCTACCCGTTTGGTTTTCACTTAAGGTTTCTTGAAGATATTTATGGTTAGTTGGAAGGAATTATCACATGACAATAATGCTGCCTACCAGATTATACTGTATATAATGAAAGTATAATAAAATCATACTACATGCTTATTTCTTAAAAATACAGCCATCCCTCTGCGTACGCAACTTAATGAAACCCAACAACGTTATTTTTCTAATTAAAATCATTAAACGCATGTAGAGCTGAAATAACGGTGCCGCACTTAAAAAGAGATAAATCAAAACAATAATCACAGTTCGTCTCTGGTACGTGCCTCAGTAATGGAGTGTTTTGCCCAAAGCACTGACGGTGACACAATATTATGTGAACAGAGACACGAGCACAGAACTTGACGCGAATCCACTCCCAGCCCAACTGGCCTGCAGAGCTTCCATCTTGCGAAGTCTAAGACCCCCTGGGCTCGCCAACCATTTAATTTTTCTTGATTGGACAACCTCCGTAGCTTTGCTTTAGTTCTAACCGGAGGTTAAGGATTCGATTTATGATGGTATCAAAAAATAAAAAAAGGATACATACATACTCGTATACTATCACGCCATTTCCCTGTAGGGGCTAGCAGAGGACAGAGTAGCAGACTTTCCTACCTCGACACACGTCCTAAATCCCTTCTAGATCAATACACCTTCTCGTACAGCTTCTACGATTGCTCTGACTTTCTACATTTCCTTCTTTCAGAATATCATTCACTTGATCAAACCATACTTTCCATGTTCTCGTTCTCACACACCTACCACTCACATTTGCGCTATACCATATATCTGTTTTGTTAGTATTTCTTCATTAAAAAAAAGGGTCCCAGTCTGATAAAATACGATTATTGTCACATCTCGATGTTGATACGATTATTGTCATATCACAATTTCGATGTATACAGTACAAGGTTGCCACGTGGCAATATCTTTTGCCACGTGGCAATATCTTCAAACCAACCAGAAAGATGATACAGAGTCCATGAGTGAAAAACTTCAATTACCCTATTTTGTCATATACCGCCGCATGAGATACAATGATTAGAAAGCTCTTAATCAAGAAATGGAAGAATTTGTCATGGTTGAGCAATATAATGCCAAAAGAGTGGATAGAATGTTGAATAATTTATCCACGTAACACACGACATGGAGAAATGCCAGGACTTGCTCAACATATCGGCTGCTCACGCCTGGATAGCGCAAGATACAAGAAGAGGAAACCGTTGGGCATAACTAAACGTTCAAATTCTTCCATAACGTAGTTAAACGTGTCGTTTTATAGAATACGTCCGAAGATTTTTTTCTTTGATTCCAGATAATACCCAAAAAGGATCTTAATTTCGTTACAACACTCGAGCAACAATGAGAAGAATTGCTTCCTAAAAGGAGAAATTATATTTTATAACTAAGATGCAAAAGTTTTCAGCCTGAACACGCTAAGAGCATGCATGTTCAGACACCACCGCATGGTCGGGCGATGTTACATTTGAAATTTGATATATCTACCCTCTGTAGTTTGTCCACTAGAGCCGATAGAAGACTTGTTGTTTCGTTATATTCTGAAATATTAAAAATTAAATATCGCCCAGTTATCACGTTTCTTTCAAAAGTGACTAGGAATAAGATTCTCCGTCGACAGCACCTAAATGTTGTTTAATTCCTGTCGGGCTTTTCCCTTATTTTCAAAGAAATTTGTGAGATATTCATTTATGAACATTTGAGAAAATAACGAAACAACACGTCTTCTTTCGACTCTAGTTGAGAATAAAACAATTTGGTTACTCTATATCTGGTTTGGTGGATATTTTTAATGTATATGTTGTTGAGTTCAAGAAAGTTTTTCTCCAACATTTCTTAAATCTAATGCCTTGACTGGAGACTGTTACTCTATTATTTTCTAACCGTTTTTTATTTGTAATCTACTCGTATAATATCCCCTGGAGACAATTTGTTTTTTTTTTTAAGTTAAATTTTACAAGTCTTGTGTTTTTGGTTGCTTTTCTAATGCATTGGTGTATCTACGTTAAGCATCATGTTTTGAAAGATATACTCGTACATGTATCATTAATTGCACGATTTTTTGGAGGGTATTGATACGTTATCTTTTGATTTTTAAGTTTAACTGTGATATGTAACGAACTACTGTGATATGTAAAAAAACTACTGTGATATGTAAAGAACTATTGAGATATATAAAGGACTACTGTGATATGTAAATGAGTAATGTGATATGTAAAGAACTACTGTGATATGTAAAGGACTACTGTGATATGTAAAGAACTACTGTGATATGTAAAAAAACTACTGTGATATGTAAAGAACTACTGTGATATGTAAAGGACTACTGTGATATGTAAAGGACTGCTGTGATACTTAAAGAAATAAATAATTACACGCACAGGCGTCTTATATCCACAGTTTGACGAAGGGGAGTTTATCGATCACAAAATCAGTTCTAGTGTATTTCTTACAACCCACTTTTTCCGATTCACCGGCCACTGGTTGTTGACGAGTAGATATTCTTTAACAATTATTGTCAGTTGTAACGGCGCCATGGCATTTCACGCCGAACAAAACTCGAGTACTCCTCGATATTATAGTTATGCAAAGATTTATTGAACCCCGACACCGCTCTCTCACTCTCTCTCTCTATCTGATATCATCATCATCACCATCAGCCTGTATCTATCCACTGCAGGATGTAGGCCTCTCCAAGTTGTCTCCACAAAATCCTGTCCTTTGCACATTGCTGCCACATAATACCTGCATGCTTACGTATTTCGTCCACCCAGCGCGCCTTAGATCTTCTTACAGGCCTTTTTATACCTATTGGGTACCACTGGATTACTTCATACGTCCAACGATGGTCTGTTGCTCGGGCGATATGTCCAGCCCACTTCCACTTGAGTCTTTTTGCAACCTCTATAACATCTTCAACCTTTGTTTGGGCTCGTATCCACTCATTACGTTTTCGATATATAATACATTATGTTCATTAGACAGTTACTCTCTGATATATAATACATTATGTTCATTAGACAGTTCATCTTTCACATCTCAATTTGTGTCTGCTATTTCTCTCTCTATTTACAATCAAACTCGTGTTTGGTTGTAAAGGGAATTACTGACTATCAAACACATACATAACAATAAACCTTAATGCCATCGCCCTTTCGGAATAGGCAGAGTAGAGAGAGCGCCAGACTTTCTCATCTAACTACTACATCCATGCACCTTTTCATACAAGTTCTACTTTTTACATTATCTTCTTTCAAAATATCATACACTTGGTCCAACCGTGGTTTTAGTTCACCACGGCGGCTTCCACTCACATTTGCACTGTATATTTATTTTGTTAGTCTTGCGTCATTCAACACTTTTAAGTGTTCTTCTTCATCTTAATCAACACATCTGCTTTAAGTTCACATTCATCCCTAATCGCTTCATTGTGTATTCTGTCATACATTGTCACTCCGTGTATTTTTCTAAGTGCACACATTTCTACGCCATTTATTCGGTTCTTTTCAGTATTTTTCTACATTCACATTGCACTTCCATAAAATGTTCTTATGCGTCATTATCTTGGCAGATACTGTCCAGTTAAAGTATATACGGATGTGTATATGTTTTAGTGTCCCATTGACTTTGTTTCGTATCGCTAGAAGCCGTTCGGTATCGTTCGGTGTATGTGAGTCTAAAAATCAAACAAATTCTCCAAAATTGTCTAACTCCGCGTTATCTCAAATTAAAATCTGAATTTTCAGTTTTTGTAATTTAACATACCATATATCATACCATATAAGTATCGAAAGTAAAAGAGATAGAAATATGATATCTCGTTTGAGACAAACCTTAAGAAGAGAAACAATGTCATGTAATGTAGACTCAGGTAGAACTAGTAGTTCTTCATATTGTGATTAATTCTACATCTACTTATTGACGACCTAGTTGTTAAAATGCCAGTTTCCAAACCCGGGATTGCGGGTTCGATTTCCGTTGAAACCCAATGGTTTCTTTTACCTCTTTCTAGTTGGTTGGAAGATATTTCCACAAGGCAATAAGGCTTGACTATATATAGACAGTATACAACGAAATAATAATAAAAAAGACAATTTATGTAGCGCCTTTTAGAGGACTACTCAAGGACGCTGTTACACACTATTATTGATAAAATAAAAATATTAAAAAAAAACAATTCAATTAGGATTTCCCCACATCTGCATATGTTTAGAAAAACATATTCGGTAAGAAAATCGCAGAAAACTCACCACAGAAGACAAACTTCAAAGTTACCTTTCTAGATCTTCATATATGTAATACATTCAACTTGAAGAGTTATGTATGTCTATAATCTTCAAAAATGATATATTTTGAAAAGACTATTTTGATATATTTTGAAAGTGGTCTTGAAGTGCTTCCTAAAGCTGCAGATGCCGAGCCATATGAGTATATATAACACTTTGAGGCTGACAAAAATCGATCCAACTGAAATACGATTATTACGAGAAAACGAACACAAACCAAAAATAAAGATCACCAATTCATAAAACATTACGCAATAATAATATGACTGTTGCAATAAAAAAGTTAAAATGACGAAAAGTACTTTATTATTAACTAAAACCAATCAAGAAATAGGACACTTTGAGGCTGACAAAGATCGATCCAACTGAAATACGATTATTACGAGAAAACGTACACAAACCAAAAATAAAGATTATAAATTCATTAAATATTACGCAATAATTATATAACTGTTGCAATAAAAAAGTTAAAATGACGAAAAGTACTTTATTATTGACTAAGACCAATCAAGAAATAGAACTATAAATATAGTGGAATAATGTTGAAGGGGTTCAAAAATACCAAAAATGTAATAAAGCACAATTAATAATATAGTATATGTAATAAATAACATAAAAAATGGGTCAATTTACAAGATTACACTTCTTCTTCTTCCTGGCACTGTCCCAACTCATTGCCTAGGTAGGCTGTTGGGGTCGGCTCTTCTCGTTCTCAGGCTGTATATCCTTCGAATCTGGGTGTCGCTTTCATCTAGGCCGTTTCTCTGCAGGATTTTGGATCATTGAGTCATCCAGGAGTTATTTGGTCTTCCTCTGGATGGCTGTCGAGGAAGATCCACAGACATTGCCCGATTTACAGTATGGTCTGGTGGTCTCCGTCTTATGTGCCCGTACCATCTCAGCTGTCACTCTTCCCGCTTACTATTTATGTCAGTGACACCCAGGCTACCACGAATGCGTGAGCTCTTAATTTTATTTTTTAGTGATACTCCTGCCGACCACCTAAACATTCGCATTTCTGCTGTTTCAATTGCCTAGAGTAGGAGCTGTACATAGTCCAACATTCTGAGCCATACATAATTGCGAGTCTAACGATAGTCTGGTATACCTTTCCTTTCAGTTTTATAGTCATTTTTGGGTCACACAAGACTCCTGTTACCGATCTGAATTTCATAACAGGATTACACTAAATTTAAGAATTTATTTTTCGTAACGGGTGTTTTAAAAGACACATGAAAAACGTCTATTTGAAGTCACACACGTTTAAAAAGTGTAATTGCTCTACCTACTAACTTTTCAAAGGCAGATTTTTTAACTACTATTCCAATCAGTAAGAACTAAAAACACGATCACAGTAAGCTTTCGATGTTAAAATATGGAATAAATACTATGTTTGACAAATTAGAATACTAATTTTATTTCATGAGGAACTATAAACTATCTTAAAACTGTAGTGACATGTTTGTTATCTCTAGTTGGGATTTTTCTCGGAGTGTCGGTCCAACTTGCGGACACCTTACTCCTTCATCGAATAAATGAAACGGACTTGTGAAATTTGAAGGTTATTTGGGTGGTGGTGTGAAAAAGTATGTTATAAGAGAGGAAAGGATAGAATTCGGTACATATATTAAGGTAATAAATACATATAGGTTACATATTAATATACTTATATTTTTGTATGTCACAGGTGTTGATAAATATGAATAAAGAAGAGAAAGGATAGAGATGTATACATATATAAATATAGATATAATAATATATTACGAAGATGGGGGGGGGGGGGGGTGAACACTGTGACTTTTAAAATAAATATTTTTAGATAGATAAATATGGGGCTAAAATAAAATACGTATTATGTATGCGCTCTAGGCATAATTCGGCGCCTACCGTTGCGAATAGGGGGTCGAGGGGTGGAACGAAGAATCTGCTTCGGCCTGGGGTGGATGTTTGTAATGAGCGTTCTCATATTGGTTGACCTAGGTTTAATCGTCAGAAGCAGATCTTCATAAAAGGTTGGTTTCACATTTAGTGCACATACAAAGAATATAATGTTATAATCCAACGTTTTTCGCTGTGGCCACATTCGTACATACGTTTGATACGAGTAGATCAATCTGTGATGTGTTGCTTCAGAAAATTATCCATAAGATACAAATCAAGACTGTTCAGGACGGTTAGGTTAGGTTACTTATGTTACATTACCCCTAAGTGAAGCTTCTTAACCGGTTATTTGGATAATTTCAAAATAACTGAAAACCGATTATTTTCATTTGGTCAGCAACAATTTAAACAAAATGGAAATTTAAACCGACCACATATTTTGCTCTATTATATTAGGTGTACAAATAAGTTTCCGCCGTTTTTTATAAAAAATTGGGCATTTATTGTGAAAGAACGGAACCTCATGTTTTATTCGAAGTATTGCCCATCGCTTGCCACTACTTTTTCCCATCTTTCTGGCAGCATACGGATACCGCGTCGGAAAAATGATTCATCTTTTGAGGCTATCCACGAATCGACCCAATTTTTGGTATCTTCACATGATGTGAAGTGCTGCTCAGACAGGCCATGCGTCATCGATCGAAACAAGTGGAAATCAGAAGGCGCAATGTCTGGTGAATACGGCGGGTGGGGTAAAACTTCCCAATTGAGTGTTTCCAAATAGGTTTTGACCGGCGCCGCAACATGTGGACGAGCATTATCATGCAGGAGAATAATTTTGTCGTGTCTGGAGTAGCAGTGGGCGCGCTTTTCCTCGAGTGCTCGACTCAATCTCATCAATTGTGCTCGGTAGACAGCCCCAGTAATGGTTTCGTTCGGTTTGAGCAACTCATAATACACGACACCAAGCTGATCCAACCAAATACACAACAAGAGTTTTTTTCCATGAATATTTGGCTTAGCTGTAGATGTTGAAGCATGGCCAGGGGTTCCCCATGATTTCTTCCTTTTTGGATTATCATAGTGGATCCATTTTTCATCACCAGTGACTATACGGTGCAGAAAACCCTTTCGTTTATGCCTGGCAAGCAGCATTTCACATGTGGAAAATCGGCGTTCAACGTTTCTCGGTGTCAGTTCATATGGAACCCAATTTCCTTGTTTTTGAATCATTCCCAATGATTTCAACCTATGTGAAATTGCTTGTTGAGTCACTCCTAATGTAAGTGCAAGTTCTTCTTGCGTTTGGCACGAATCTTGATCCAATAATACTTCCAATTCCGCGTCTTCGTACACTTTCGGCCTTCCGCTACGTTCTTTGTCTTCGATGTCAAATTCACCGTTCTTAAACTTTTGAAACCACTCACGACAACTTCTCTCACTTAAGGCAGCCTCACCATATGCTTCTACAAGCAATCGATGCGCCTCAGCTGCAGATTTCTTCAAATTGAAGAAGTAAATCAAAAGTTCCCGCAAATGACGCTTATTCGGCTCAAAACTTGACATTTTCGCACACAAAAGAATATATTATACTGCTAAAAATTCACTAATATTTTAAGGTTATGTTGTTGACAGATGTTCAAACTTACGACAATGACGTTTTACATCTGACAATTTTAACCATAACTTACTGGTGGCGCCAACTTCTGTCAAACGGCGGCAACTTATTTGTACACCCAATATTAATATAACATAGCATTTCGCAATAGCTTCAAATACGACATGTCATTTCAGAGGTGTGAGTATGTATTCAGAATATAAGTATTTAAAAAATGTAAATACTTTCATTGTGTTTGCAAACATTCCTTAATCCTGTTATAACAATATAAACATATTCCTTAATCTTGTTATAACAACATAGACATATTCCTTAATCCTGTTATAACAATATAAACATATTCCTTAATCTTGTTATAACAACATATACATATTCCTTAATCCTGTTATAACAATATAAACATATTCCTTAATCTTGTTATAACAACATAGACATATTCCTTAATCCTGTTATAACAATATAAACATATTCCTTAATCTTGTTATAACAACAAAGACATATTATATAAATATATGATATAAGAAAGAAAGCGTTTGTTCTTGAAAAAAATATATGTATAAATAATCTAAAATTGATAAGTCAAATTTGGCGGTTAATTAGAAGCCCTACCCCTACGCAAACAAAAGAGTGGACAGTTCTTTTTAGATGTGAAAGTATCCGGTATTTTTTTTCTAAAAATAATTAATTGGTGCATTAATTGGTCGAATGATGATGAATAACTGACTCTACATAGATAAGTGCAAATATGGAATCTTCAAAATAAAACAATTGGGCATCGTATCACACTCGACGCAGCATTCAGTACACTCGCACAATACCAGGGCCATAAATCACATTACTGGAATATTGATTGGTCAATGTCATCGCCTGCACGCAGCTACTCTCATAGTCTATACTTTTCCACCTCACCATATCAGGGATGTGCACCACATGATTATTGTATGACTATCTCATAAATATAACGTTATATAAGATACGTTATCCTACCTCATGTAACATTGTATTGTAGCATTAAGATCCAAAAGTGACCGGTCTGAACAAGTTAAAGCGTGTATGGACGGACATATGCCAGTTCAAATTTAATACATATATCCTCCAGGGCTGTGGAGTCGGAGTCGGAGTCGCGGTGTTTGGGCCGGAGTCGGATCGGAGTCGGAGTCGTAAAAAACGAACGACTCCGACTACTTTTTCGTTAAAATTTAAAAAACATTTTTTTTTAATTATTATAATGAATGTGTATTGTGCGCGAATATTAAACTTGCAGGCGCAAGTCGCGCCGATATGGTGAATCACCGAGATCCATTTAATGCATAAAGTCTACAAAAATGTGTTTGTCTCCTTCTTTCTCACGTCGAAAGAAAAGGAGCATTTGTTTCTCCTTTTGTTTGCACGCAATTTGCGCGCATTTTTTTGCCAGTCATCGTTCTGCATTGGTCACGTCCACGTGTTGATATCATTGCGTTACAGAAACAAAATTCTCTCCATTTCTCTATTAATTTTTGTAATAGCAGGGATCAGATGTACGTTCCCTTTGTAATAACATATTTAATTTTTTATTTAAATTATCATATATAATAGGTTAATTTTTTTAAAGTTTGATCTTGTTTTATTTATATCCCTATAACATGAAAAAAAATGGCTATATGCAAAGGTAGGAAACAACCTGCTAAAATTGAGCTTTTTTGAGTTGGAGTTGTGGAGTCGGAGTCGTGGAGTCGGAGTTGTGGAGTCGGAGTCGTATTGTTGGTAAATATAGGAATCGGAGTCGGAGTCGGAGTCGTGTTTTTTTTTAAGCGACTCCACAGCCCTGATATCCTCAGTACTATGTCAACTAGAGCCGATAGAAAACGTGTTGTTTCGTTATAATCTGAAATATTAAACATTTTACATCGTACAGTTATCAAGTTTCTTACAAAAGAAAGATAAAGCTCAGCTGAAATTAAAAAAAATATAGATTAATGCAAGAACAAGTCTTACAAGATAAAATAATAATCAAAAGAAATTTTATCAAGATGTGATCTTTCAAAAACCAGTGCTTCGAATTCTGAATAAGGTGAGCGCAAAATGGGTTCCAAAATTCTTGATTGCTGCCCAAAAGCAACGACGTGTTGAATATTGTAATACGAGTATATTATTAATCCGATTGGAAGAAAGATAAATAATTGAGTCGATTATCACGGGGGATGAAACTATGGTTTTGCACCCGTTTTGTATGATCCTCTCTCATGAAGATTATTGCTCGAAAATGCGCCAGTGCACACTTATATTGCTGCAAAGGCTGAATTTTTTTTAAAGTAACGAAGAGATCTTCGTAGAGTTACACCATTTTGAGAACAAAGCTTTTATATTTTTTCAATAGTATTGAAAAAGTAATTCAATTTTCTAAAAATGCATTGAACTATAACGTGACTATAGTATATTGATTTTTATTTGTTACATTCTATCCCCTTTTTTACAATATATTCTTAAACTTTAGGACCTTACTAGGTACCATATTTCTTAAAACGAAAGTTCAAGTATAAAGCGGCCGTGAGGTGCATAGCCGCGCGGTAACACACTGGACTTCCGTGCGGAAGGTCCTCAGTTCGAACTCCGCGCTGTGCTACTCCCCTCGAATGACACAGGCATTTTTTTCTGCCTAGTATTTGGAGGTATCATGTTACCTATGAATTCGGTTACATATTCTTTAAAGAAAAAAACAAACTAAACTCGTGTAACAGATTTGATTGAAATAAATGGCATATCTTTGCCACGTCCTATAAATATTGCGTTTCTTCTTTCTTCAAAGATCTTTTAAACTTATAAGTAATTACACAATTGTAAAAGAATAAAGTTGAAGCTTCAAATCGTATAAAAAAAATCTTATTAAATACATTTTCTTTTTTATGTTGACTCTCTTAACATACAATGAGCACCTTGGTTTAACAGTGATGCAAAACAAATTACCATACTGTCGGTGTATTGCCTTTATAAATTATTTCTTTTTAAATCAGCCCTGAATGGTTCCGTTGTAAATAAATTCTAATTTGGAGCGATGTCCGAATCTGCCTGGCTACTAAATCAATGACAGAGTAGCGTCGTGGACATTTCAAATTGCTGTTATGCAATTAGTATGGTGCCCTTCTCCACCCAAACCCACGATATGTTTCATTGGTTTTTTACATCAAAATAAAGCTTAGAAATTATGACTCCCAACCTATCTCAGGCAGACGATAAAAAACGAGATCAGAATCTTCAGTGGCGGACTGGTATGGCGGACGACCTAAAATTTCCCTTTGAGTCAAAGTGCCAATGGGCCGAAATATTGAGTGTACAGTTTCAAATTAAAATAAATCCTAAAATAAAACAAAATACACTTGAACGTATCAATAAAAAAATTCCGGGACTAACCAGCAGATGGCGCATCTAATAACAAATCCATACCATTCTCAGTTAGTACCAACCTTTAGAAGTTACGTGTCAAACTTTCATGATATTCCGACATTGTGTCATTGAGTTACAGTGGTTTTAGTGACACTACTTTTGCTATTTTCAAAACAATGGAAAAACCGAATTTCGTGTGTTGATAAAACATTGCTTTTTAATGGGAAAACATACCATTCAAACTCAGCGATGGCTTGAAAAGTGTTATCCTGGCTCTGCTCCGTCGAAAACAACCATTTGTCGGTGGTATGCTGATTTCAAACGCGGTCGTGTACAGACACAAATGAGGCTGTTACACCAGAAAACATAAAAAAACTCAAAATCGTGATGGAAAATCGCAAAGTAAAGTTGCGTGAGATAGCCGACATCTTGAAGATATCATTTGGAACATTCAATCAGTTTACACTATTTTGCATGAACATTTGGTCATGAAAAAGCTTTTTTTCGAAATGGGTGCCGCGTTTCTCACAATGGAACGCATCGATGATTCAGAGCGCTGTTTGGCACTGTTTACGTGAAATAAACATGAGTTTTTGCGTCGGTATGTGACAATGGATGAAACTTGGATCCACCATTATACTCCGGAATCAAATCGGCAGTCAGCTGAGTGGAGAGCAGCCGGTGAAAGTCGTCCGAAGCGACCAAAAAACTCAACAGTCGGCCGGGAAGGTTATGGCCTACGTATTTTGGGGTGCGCATGGTATAATATTCATCGATCACCTTGAAAGGGGAAAAACCATCAATAGCGAATATTAACATAACGTTATTGGAGCGTTTGAAGGCAGAAATTGCAAAAAAATGGCCCCATATGAAGAAGAAAAAAGTTCTCTTTCATCAGGACAATGCTCCGTGTCACAAGTCGATGGTAACGATGGCCAAATTGCATGAGTTGAACTTCGAATTGCTTCCGCACCCACCGTATTCTCCAGATTTGGCCCCCAACGACTATTGGCTGTTCGCAGACCTCAAAAAGATGCTCCAGGGAAAGAGATTTGGCTCCAATGAAGAAGTGATTGTCGAAACTAACGCCTATTTTGAAACCAAATATAAATCGTTCTTCACGGCTGGCATAGAAAAGTTAGGAAAGCGTTGGAATGAATGTATCGCTCTTGAAGGAGACTATGTTGATGAATAAAGAAGAATTTTGGCAAACAAATGTTTTAGTAGTTAGTTCCTCGACTTATTGATCGATGTGTTATTTGATCAGTTCTCTACAATGACCACACAGGCAGAAATAAATCTATTACAGCTAATTTTAAATTTAAAGTAACTTATTTCTCAATTATTCCAAGAAAAAGAGTAATTACAGCGTCGGACTGAGCTAATGTGTAAATGTGTCAAAAATATTCAGTGTACAGATTTTAAATTGATAAAACATCGTAAATAAAATTAAAAAACATTAATTTGATCAACCCCCAATCACGCGTATGATAAATGAATGGAGTACGTTTAGCTAGACACTTTAAGAAGAAATTCACACTAACATTACTAGGATCTACGAAAGATGTCAAGACGATTTTTTTTAATTTAAAATATATTTATTTACAAAAACAGCATGAGTTTTCTGCATGTTGCTTTCATGTAACTTGAATGTGTTGGCTTACAAGCACGTTTTTATCGCTTATAAAGGGTCTTTCAAATTGAGCGGTTTTTTTTTATTCTTGGATAAAACACAGATGGCGTCACGAACTTGCCTGGGACATTTGAGAAGTGTAATGTATGACATTTATAAAAATGAAGTCGTATACAATACAACAACGCGTTCAAATTGAGAATTATTTTATGTATTGTAATCTCCGGAAACGGTGATGTTAATTGGCCACCAAGATCGTGTTCTGTCACCGTTGGACTATTTTGTCTGGGGTTACGTGAAAACCAAGTCTATAAAAATGACCCCCAATCAATTCCTGAGCTGAAGGACGAAATTATTCGCGTTGTTAGTGAGTTAGAACCGCAATTATGCCGAAATGTCATCGAAAAATTTGACAAAAGAGTGGGCCTCTGTAGAGCTGCAAGATGTGAACATTTGGCGGATATTGTTTTTTGTGTTTAAATGTCATACATTATACTTCAATGACCAATAAAAAGTTTTTTGAAATCAAAGCAAATTGTGTGTTTTATTCAAGGATTAAAAAAAATAGAATTGAAAAAAACCGCTCAATTTGAAAGACCCTTTACATATTAATCAACCCTTTCATCAAAACAGGTATCCTGCGAGGATTTTTTCCAGGTTAAAAAATATCCTGAACTGATTACGAAATACGTTCAACTTAATCGCATCTCGAATTACCTGTTTGTACTCGTACATATACAAATTTGTAACAAGAAAAATAGTGAACCCCTTCTTGATTGACAAACTTTTATTTAATATAGCTGACAATTATGTTACAATATATTAGGTCCTTACATATGAAATTGGCGTTTTGCCGTACTGGCAACTTTGATCTCAAATATCTTCTCTTTGGTTAGGAATTCCAAATTCAAATTTATACAGCTATTTACTCAAGTATTTGTGTTTCGAAAATTATAATTCATTTGTTTTTTCCTCAATTGTTTTTTTTCTTTGCGTCACTCAGTTTAGAAAATGGAAAACTTGAAATATCGCGTTATTTACGAGTACGAGTTCCACCGTGGCACCAGTGCTGCAGAAACGGCTCGAAGGATTAATGATGTGTATGGCGACGGTGCCGCAAAAGAAAACACAGCGCGTTTTTGGTTCCAACGTTTTCGTTCTGGAAATTTCGACCTGCAGAAAAAGCCCCGTGGACGGCCGGAGACCAAAGTTGATAATGAAGAATTGAAGGCTATTGTGGAAGCGGATCCATCGCAAACCACGTCCGAGTTAGCTGCAGGCTGCGGTGTTAGTGATAAAACTGTTTTAATCCACTTGAAGCAAATTGGGAAGGTGAAAAAGCTTGAAAGGTGGGTACCTCACGAATTGAGTGAAGCAAATCAACAAACGCGCGTTGACTGCTGCGTTGCATTACTCAACCGGCACAATAATGAAGGGATTTTGAATCGAATCATTACCTGTGATGAAAAGTGGATCCTGTATGATAATCGGAAGCGCTCATCGCAATGGCTGAACCCTGCCGAACCAGCCAAACCATGCCCCAAGCGAAAATTGACTCCAAAAAAGTTACTTGTGAGCGTTTGGTGGACTAGTGCTGGTGTCGTTCACTACAGCTTTCTTAAATCTGGCCAGACGATTACGGCAGATGTCTATTGTCAGCAACTGCAAACCATGATGGAAAAGCTAGCTGCTAAACAACCGAGGCTGGTTAATCGCTCTAGGCCACTGCTGCTTCATGATAACGCTAGACCACACACTGCACAACAGACGGCTACCAAATTAGAAGAGCTTCAATTGGAATGTCTAAGACATCCACCGTACTCTCCGGACCTTGCCCCAACAGATTACTATTTTTTTCGAAATTTGGATAACTTCTTGCAAGGGAAAAAATTCAACTCCGATGGGGCAGTCCAAACCGACTTCAAAGATTTTATTGATTCCCGTCCGAATGGTTTTTTTAGTAAAGGGATCGATGAACTACCTATGAGATGGCAAAAGTGCATAGATAGCAATGGTACATACTTTGATTAAATAAATATATTATATTAAAAAAAAATCAACTTTATGTTCCTCCCAAACAAAACGCCAATTTCATATGTAAGGACCTAATATTAGTGGTGTCTTGAATTTAGATTGTTTTCGGTGCCGTTTTCGCGAACTGAGCTTTTAAAAACGTCACCACTCGCACACGGAATAACCTTGTTGAACAAATGTTCTTATATTGATATCTTCTAAACTTCGATGCATAAAAAAATATTGAACTCCTCAATAAACTTTTTAGACATAACAACCTCATCACAGGGAAGAATGAGTAACACTTACTGGTGTTATTAAATTTATAAATTTTTTTTTATCATACTTGCTATACATTTTATTTTATGTAATCGTATTAAACAAATGGATCTTTTGAGAAACAATTGTTGTGTTGATGTAACATGTACCAAAAAGCAAATGGTTAAATAACTGTCTAATGGAAAAATTAATCAAAAACAAGGCCGGTCTCAGCGGATTTTCCGGGCCCATTTAAATAGCTAGTCCGACTCTGGTGACCTCTCAAAACCGGGAAATATAATAAAAACTATTACTAGACGTTGTTCCTTAGGAAAGGCAACCGACATGTTCTGAATTGTATTGCGCTTTTCAACAATCTCTAAATATGTTACGCAGTCTTTTACTTTTATTAAACCTGCAGATTAACAACCAGTTTGAATTAATATTTACTTTTCCATTATTTATCTGTTTTTTTTTGTGTTTTTAATAAATTATTACAGTTTTATTTATTTGTTATTTTATTTATAATCAGTAAAAGTTGTCAGCGCTACAATTTTTTTTATCAAGGTGAAAAGAGTTCCACGAATAAAATATATTGGAAATTTCTGGAGTAAATAAAATAAATCAATCGGTTATTTTACACTCAACACAAAATGACGATAATCAAATTCCGGTTCATCATTGTTTTTTTATCAAGGCATATACATGTATATGCAGAAAAGACCTAACCCATTAAATATATTTTATTGGTTTATTAAAAAAGGCGAAAACGATTATATTATACATATTGCACTTTTGTTGTATACAGTACAACTTGGTGGGCTTGTTGATATGTTCCAATATCTTCCAACCAACCAGAAAGATGTTAAAAAGGCTAAGTGAAAACCAGACTAAAAATCTTTTTCTTTTTAAAAAAATATGGGTTTCGACGGGAATCGAACCCGCAACATCTGGGCTGGGAGACAAGTGTCTTACCAACTAGGCCACGGAAGTCGTCAGAAAATTATCTTGTATGTACTAAAACATTAACATCATCATCAGTCCTACGACCCAGGTTAGGTATTGTCTGCCAGTAGAATAGTCTGCCACTTATCTCTTTCAGCAGCATTCATTTTCCAGTAGGTTATTTATACCCCTTATACTGCAGTTCTCTGTCACGCCATTCAGATATCTCAGCTTTTGTCTGCTTAGCTTAAAGCTTTCCTTGCAGTGCCAGTGTTCAACATGCGAAAATCTGAGAAACTGCCTGATGGTTATATGTGTATATCAAAATGATCAAATTTGAAATACGCACATGTATGATGTACACTCTGCAAGTAAATGCAGACAATACAACTGGAACCATTTGTTTGCCATCAAAGTTTAATTACCAAAAACTATGCAATAAGGTATAAGATTTAGTTATTTATGGTTATTTTTAATGCACATTCGCTAAGTAAATAAATGTTGCCGTATGATAAAAAAAATTACAATAATAAAGGAATAAACGTAATGAACGTAATATAACTGCGGTAAAAGTGTTGCGTAGAATATGTGAAAAAATATATTTGATAGAATAGAAAATTGAAACATAAGGAAAGAATCCGGAGTAAAAGACGATGCAATGCTTAAGATAAAGAAAGGAGCATTAAGATAACAGAATGAATTATGAAAAATTTACCCAAATAATCTATATAAGTAGTTTAGAATGTAGAAGTTTGGCTAGACCCAGAAAAAAATAGTACTATCAAATGAAACAAATTCCGTAAGAATGATCGCATCTAAGACCAATATTATTTCTCTTATTCGTTAATGATATAGTTAACACACTTAGTGATTTTACTTTTTGCTGATGATTTAAAAATGTCCGAAGTCATAAGTAATTCTGCTGATTGCCTTAAATTACAAGATAATTTAACTAAATTACAACAATGGTGTGCCACCAATAAACTACACTTAAACCCAAGTAAATGTGAGTCCATTCGTTTTTATAGAAATAAAAATCCAATAAATCACGAGTATTTGCTAAATCAATATACATTAAAACGTGTATCTTCTATAAGAGACTTAGGAATTTATAGAATGTGTTTTTTCCACTTTATATAACCTTACCAGTTTCAAGGTTTTTCACCTCATCATCAGGAGAGCACAAACAAGACAAGAAATATTTCATACGAAAAATAAATTGACAAAAAAACTCATATCGTAGATTTTACATCACACATTTCTGTGCTTCAAATATTTTAAATGGCCCATTTTCACCGCACAATTTAAACTTGTATATTATATTCTATGACTCCAGTTCTATCAAGTCACTAAAGAGTAGTTAATTAATTAATCATTTAACAATGTATTATAATATTATTCAAGCTTACTTCAAGAATGACAACCTCCGTTGCCTGGTTGCAAAGAAGCCTGTCTCCCTTCTCGGAAAATGCAGGTGCGATTACCATTGACACCGAAATATTTCTTCAAAAGATTTCCAGCCTGGTTATCACTTAATTTTTTACATCTTTCTGGTTAGTAAAATACAATTTTCTAAACTCTTTAGGTAGGGATGCACCAAATTTTGATAATGATCTATAAAATGACACTATAAAAGAAGCGAAAATCTAGAGCTTCTCATAGTTTTCAAGATGTTGATCCTAATAGTGTGTGCTTGTATTTTGACTATTGGTGCAGGCATAATTTGCTTTTTGAATCACAAATACACTTGCTGATTTAAGAAAATTGTATTAAGAGATCAGCTTTCACAAACCACCATCATCTTCATCCACTCTCGATGCAATATTTATTATATGTTTCTCAGGTATATAAAGCTATGTATAAAACTAAATCTTTTACAGCTGCTTATTGTATGTTTTTAAATTTGCAGCTCTCCCGAGTCTCACAAGGATAGCAGAAGGGACAGAAATAACCATTGACCAGCGACCCTTCCAAGCCTCTTTACAAGAGAAGATTGGTCCAGACACTTACAGACATTTCTGTGGAGCTTCCATCATCTCTAGCAAATATCTTCTTACTGCTGCATATTGCACTGGGTAAGTTATAAAATAAAAATATTCTAATACAGTAATCCTTCAATTTTTGCGAGAAATTATTTCCAGAAAAATAATGTTTGAATGAAAAGCCGCTCAAACTGAACCATTGAATGCTATATAAAATAGTTGTTCTTTTACATATTTCCAGATGTCCTATTCTTGCTTAGCTAAAAATCTTAAGATATTTATTAACAAGTCTATATAAGAGTTAAAATAATTAATAAAATACATGTTGTGATGAGACCTACGAGTATACAATACATTTATACAAGAAAAAAATTACTGAACTTATTATTTGTTGTAACTATTCAAAATCACTGCCGTATGAATAATCTTCCATTGTTACAGTTGTCTCTCTTACAATTGTATTCAAACTGAATAAACCGCATTTACAGTAAATTGTAAGTTCTGTAATTTTTTTCTTTGTATATATAAATCGTATAGCTCTCATCAAACCGTGTATATATTTTTTATCAGTTAGCACTTACATAAACTTGTTAAGGAGGTGTTTCACTAAAAGAAATATGTAAAAGAATATCTATTTAAACCAATTAATTAACTGCATAAATGGAGGGATTAATGTACAAGTTTTCAGAGCATATATTTTATACCCAGACATTATATTCCACTTGTCTTGATGCTAGTTTTATAAGTTTCACAAATTTGCCTCGTATTACACAGTGGTATTATAGATATTCTGTCACCCTTAAAAATATCCAATCAAATAAAGGTATACTCATCCTTAACACGTTGATCGCCATGGGGGTCACCGGTGACCGGCACTAAATTGCTTTAAGGCTGCCGTGGGGGATCACCGGTGACCGGCAAGGAAGACCTACCTTAGAGTTGTTATACAGTGTCAGTGGGCACGCGTACTGTGGATTTTTCTATATGCAGTGACTGGGATGGCCCTTCTGTATATTACTGCAACTTGGCCTGAGAATATTTCTTCCAAGTCACAAAATATAGGCTCGCAAATGTAATGAAAAAAAAACAACTTTTTTATAAAATCCTAAATGTGTTTATTGATGTAAAAATGAAAATTATGTAAGTTATAAAAATTACGAAAAATTAAAATTTAGCAATAACGATGTTCTTTATTGAAACATTTTAAACAATAGTGTGGTATGGAAGGGCATTCAAGGCAATAAGTTGGTACTTTTAGTGTCCTATTTTTAGCATATATTTTGCCATGATTTTTAACATTGTCTTTGTAACAACCTTGACACCATTTTCTTGTTACCCTCACTGGACCTTCCTTACGCTTGAGTTCGTGTTTCAGATGCCTGGGTCTTGAATTAGACACTGTTTGAGGTTGACTTGTTTTTTTTATTGCAAAGATACTCAACGATTGCTTTCCTGAATTTAACGACAGATTTTTTTTTATTAGTACATATTTCGTGAAGTATCATCGCATTTACGAGTACAGTGTTTAATAGCAATTCAACTGATAACTTTTTGTACCACTTTATGGTATTTCTCAATGGCGTAGAATATGCAGTCATTTGGTCGGACAAATCAATAGCACCCTTTGTTGTATTGTAATGGACAACTATTTGTGGTTTGTATTTTTCTTGACCTCTCTTGTTGGTAGTTTTCACAAATTTTGTAGTGTTTGGTAGATAACAATAAGATATCCCATTTATCTTTCCACTTCATGACAGTTATACCATTCTCATTTTCTTTAGCCTTGAACTCACCGGTCATTAATTTCGCATTTACTACGTCTTTTGGAAGATTTTTTCTATTTTTTTTTATAGTCCCAACTAAATGCGTGTCTTTTTCCAATAGCTGTTTACCTAAGTCGACACTAGTATACCAATTATCCATGTACAAAGTGTGTCCCTTGTTAAACAGAGATTGACAAAGTTTCATTACAACAGTAGTAGATGTTGTGTTCACCGTGTCAAAGTGTTTACTCGCGAATATTTCTAGCTTATATGTATACTCGTAACCAGGTATACTACATAATTTGAAAACTTTTAAGCCGTATTTGTGTCTTTTATCTTTACTGAATTGTCTAAAAATTATTCGACCTCTAAATGGCACCATACTTTCGTCAACACAGATGGATTCATCGGGTTCATAATACAATTGGAAATTATAGTTTCAAGTATTGACTAATTCCCTTATCTTATTCAGGCGATCGCTTTTATTGGCCTCTTCATTATTCTAAAGATGAACCATTCGTAACAGCACTTTGAATCTGTTTCGACTCATTGTAGTTTTAGCAAATTGTTGACCAAACATCCAGTCTTTTGACCAATAGTCACTCACTTTAGGTAATTTTACCAGACCCATGTATAAAACCAGGCCTAAAAATATTTTTATATCGTCTTTATTCGTCAGTTTCCAATCATGTAAGCGAGATCCTCTTTTCAATGTTATATTTTGAAGTACCTGTCGAGCATACAAATCCGTCTTTAAAGCTATTCTTTCAAAAATTTCGTCTGGTACTAGCAGTTTATAAAAGTCTTCAGGCTTTGAATCGCGCATGGAATGTCTCAAACTGAGAGGTTTCATACCCGGTATTTCTGTATATGCAATCACACTTGGCCGGTGGCTCTTTGGATCCACCGGCCAAGTGTGATTGCATTGCATGAAACCACTTTTCTGAGGATGGGGCATTGCATTACCTGTGCCTGTAGTTGATGGTTTCATTAACTCATCTTCACTTTCAGTTTCTGATAAAATGCGGCTTCTTTTTCTTTTGTTTCGTCCTCCATGGTGTAACAACGAATTATTACTTTCGGTTGATGACCTCCGATTTCTACTATGCTGTGTTTCCATTTCCTCTAATTGCAAAATATCTTCTTGACTTATGTCTAAATCGTCAAAATGCATTTTGGGGCTGCAAAATGATGTTAGTTTATCACTATATTAGCAGGTATCGTATCAGTATAGCTTATTCACTGTAACACGATAGGTATTGGTTTATTATTAATGTGACACAACTCGCGACACTGCTAATAAGAGTGACATGTGTGACTAATTGAAATCGAAACAAATGTTCTAACCAAAAACAAACTAGCGCGCAGTCGCCTGCGCATGGTAGAGCGAGATAGGTGGCTGGCAAATTGGTCAGGCCGGCGCATTGCAATAAATCAATCTATTGACGATCAACGTGTTAAGAAATCACGAAACCTCCAATGTGGAATAAATGAAATTTACAAAACCGGTTAAAATGTGTCATTGATGCAGCCATCAGATTGCCTGGCGGCAGGACACATCTCAATGGTGGATAGATGAAAATAAAATCTTCTCAGGTGGAGGATTGGCAGAGGATCCACTACTATGCATCTATGCTGAAATTCAAATAATCTTGCACCTGATGGCTTGTACACTGTGACCCGTAAGCTACTCAGTAGACTTACTTAAAGAAAGCCCTAATACCATTATAGTTGCATCTTTCTAGGTTGATAAGATATAGTTGATAAGATATCTGGTGTTGTCGACATGATTTAAATGGAATTAAGCTCTGCATATAACCCTAAAATATACCTTACTATGATATAACGGGTTGAGACTAACTAAATTTGGTTTAATAAGCAAATTTAGTCAGTCTCCTTTTGCTCGATATAACCAAGTTTAATTGTAACAACACAAATATGATACTATCACAATTAATTACAAATTATTTTTGTAAACATGAGAAATATACAAAATCATTAACTTGTATTTATAAATGAAAATATTATTTTAATCCAAGTTTTCTGACATTCATTTCAGCCAATCCATTGATTATATCATCATACTTAATATGTTTAATAATATTACATTTTGCACAGCAGAGCGTACAGTGGATAATTTTTATATTTGAAAAAATGTATACACGGTCTGTCCAATGGGAAAGACTGATTTTATTTTCACTACCAGCAGCGCTATCTGTGGATGAATAAATTAATTAACTAGCGACACATTTCGACTATCTTCCGTAACAGTTTCACAGCACTGGCATTGCTGGTTCATTCGTATAAACGTAACAATTGACAGTAACTTCTGAGTATCGGTCAGAAAAGGAACAATAGAGCAACGTGCCAACATTAAATTTTGTTTTAAATTAGGTAGAAGTGCCACAGAAACTTTTGAAATAATTCAAACTCTTTATGGTAGTAAAGCAATGAGTCGTAAGAACGTTTTTAAATGGTATGCAAGATTTCGTGATGGTAAAGAGAGCATTGAAGATAATCAACGGCCTAGACCATCATTGACAGTTGAAAATGTTCAAAAAGTGACTGAAATTCTTGGAAATGATTATCTCATTTTAACAGAAAATTTGAGCAAACGAAAGGTCACACACTGACTGACGATCAAATAATTTACAGAGTTAAGCACTGCAGACATGAAAAAAGCGGCTGATATGGATCCAGACTTCATGTCAAGCATTTTAACAAGTGAAACATAGTGCTTTCAGTATGAGCCACTTATAAAGTGCCCGAGCTCAGAATGGAAAGGTCCACAATCTCCGAAACTGAAAAAAGTGCGCATGCAGAAGAGCCGAATCAAGATTCTGCTCACCGTTTTCTTTGATTCCAAAGGAATAAGGAATTCACGCCAGAAGGTCAAATTGTGAACACCGATGTGTACTCGAGTGTTTTGAATTGTTTATGGGCCAGGATTCTTCGAGTTCGACCCGAATAATGAGAACAAGGGGCATGGTCTTTGTTACATGACAATTCACCGGCGCTCAAATGCAAGATTGTACGCGATTTCTTGGCCAAAAAAAGTATCGATCACCTCCCATATTCGCCTAATTTGGCTCCACTCAACTTCTGGTTATTTCCGAAAATGAAATTGGCGATGAAAGGAAAGCCATTCGACACGATTTCAGACCTCCGATAGGCTTCGACCGCAATTTTGGAGCCAATTCCGAAGAATGAATTTCAGGAGTGCTTCAGAAAATTTTACAACCACTTCCAGTATTGTATTGATTCACGAGTGTATTTTGAATAAAAGGTAATGTAAACTATAAATAAACAATGTCTTGTATTTCATTTCGCATCAGTCACCTTCCGCATTGGACAGACTGTGTATACATTTTACATCGTGCCATTTACTTGAACTAACAGGAATTTGTCATAACACGCAGTCGTGAGGAGTTTCCAGCAAAACCCCGCTGTCATCGTGGGGCACCTCCCCACTACCATCATGATGTGAAGACCTACCTTGATGAAAATTTACCAAACAGATGGATTAGACGTAAATGTAGCATTGAATATCTCCTGCGCTTCCCAGACCTCACGCTAATGGATTATTTTATAGGGACTCGCCAAAGATCAAGTTTGTGGCACAAAACCGGCAATAATTAATGAATTGATGACAGCTATTGAAAAAGAATGCGACCAAATACCAAAACAAATTATTCGAAATATTTGCTATTCCACATTATCATAGACTACAACGGCCATTAATTTGAACACAATAAGTAACTAAAAAAATTCTACACGTCTTCTTAAATTTGGAGTTTTAATCTTAGCTATATCTTGATAAATACTGAATTTTTTAATCATTCAAAGTGTGTATACATTTTTTTAGACAGCCTGTATACTATATTTGACAATTTTTTTGTCAGTTCTATTTCCTTTCTCTTGGATCCTGTACACTTGCCTAATTACAACACTGATATCAGATATTAAAATTTTCAGCTTGGAATTTATTGATGGGTCTTAAGATAGTCATTAAACCATTACTTAATAAAATCTTGTTTCTCATTTTTCACAGAATTCCAGTTGAAAACGTGTACACCCGTGTTGGCAGCACTAAAGTAAACACTGGTGGACAATTAGTGAAAGTTGGCGAGTTCGTGCTTCATCCTCAATATAATCCTGAAAACATCACATTTGATGCTGCGATTGTTACGCTTGCTGAAGACCAGGAAATTATTTTCGGACCTAATGTTGCCCCTGTTTACCTATCGAATTTTGAACAATTCCCACGACCGGGTGGTGAAGTTAGTGTCAGGTTGGGGTCACACTGAGGTATTTATTTATTTTGATCTCATCATATATGCTCTTCTGTTTTTTATACTTCTTACCTTTCCTTCGGTAATTTTTTTCCAACCAACTTCTTGTACGGAAATTAATCTTACACGCTACTTACAAAAATTTCCTAAATTAAGTCCCTTTAAAAATGCACTATACTTCGGAAATTCTAGGATGGGTCCTTTAACAGTTTGCCCCAATACAACCTTGTAATGACGTTCAGTAATTTAAATTATTTTATCAACTTTAATATAAGCCTCGATTCTAATAAATAACAAGTTATTTAGGTAAATACATTACAAAAAACTAACAATAATGACAAATTAATACATCTTGTTACAAATTAGCAAAACTGTGGCAGTTTGTTAAAAATCAAATAATATTTGGTGACGTTTGTCAAAAGTCACTACGTCAGTCTGCGTTGGCTAAGGATGGGGTATTCGATAATTGGATTTTCGATTTTTTTATACCTAAAATGAAATGTTCGTAATTAATATTAATTCATTGTATATCCTCAGTGAGATACAGGCAAAAGCCTAGTTTACTCGGGATACGACAAATGAAAGGCAACAAACCCAGATCCATTAAAATTGTATGTCCAAATTAAATTACCTGTTGTTTTTTCGCAAATTATGTATATTTCTTGTCATGTGTAATAATACATGAATATAAATAAATAAATTGTGGATCTTGGCCTATTTAAAGATAGATACAATACATTAGAAAGTCAGTATAAAGAAAATTGGGAATCAAAACGTCAGTTTAGAGAAAAACAATTTTTCGATTTATAAAAAACTTATTTGATTTGTAAAAAAAAATTATTTTACCCCATCCCTTTGAGACATGACGTTTAAAACGCCACACGACCCATCCTAGATTTTGTTTGTTCAATGAAAATTGATTATTTGATGATTCTGATTGTATGGTATTTTACATAACAATCCCCAACGTGAAGTCCAGGTTTACTTTCGCAGATTTCGCAATATAATCGTGTTTCTTTTCTTCCACCCGGAATTTTTCTATTGGAACATACTGTGCAGTCCTTCTTAGTTCCAGAACGTAAACATATGCAATTTATTTATAAGTCGGTCTTCTGTAGGAAGAGTAGCAGAGCGTCGTCGAAATAGAGTATCTCATCGATAATCTCCTACTAATTGATCAACCAATCATTTTACTAATTCCGTAACTTAATTGTACTAATATGATCCTTGGTTAAATAATATTGACAACTGAAAGACCCAATATATTAAAAATATTGAGAAATAAGACTTTATTTTCTTGGCACCATAGCGGCGACACTCGAGTAATACGACATACCATGCATGCCGCCTCCATGGCGGCATTCGAGTGCAAAGGGTTAATAGATATGAAAATTATTTTAAGCCAAAATTTTTTAATATCCAAACAACTAAAACTAAACCGTGTGTGTAGGACAAACCCAGTGACAGTATTTTTTTTAAATTTATTTTACACATGACAAGAAATATACATAATTTGCGAAAAAAACAACAGGTAATTTTATATGGACACACAATTTTAAAGGATCTGGGTTTGTTGCCTTTCATTTTTCGTGTCCCCAGTAAACTAGTCTTTTGCCTTTATCTCACTGAGGACATAGCATGAAAAATAAATCGATACTTCTTTCTGATTTTTGATTATATAAAACCCCGTTACACATTCTCATCAACCTGACAAACAGTGACACTCAATTACATATGTATGCATCACGCGAATCAAACCCCTCACACTTCATCACTTCAGACAAATCAAAACGTTCATCCCACAATATACCGCACATAATCATAAAAAAATAACAATAAATACCACACTCAAGAGCTCACATAAACCTTTGCTACAAGTCATTCCTCTTGCAAGCCCAAGTATTCAAACTTCTGTCGCATATAAAAACCACGCTCCGATCCACTGCTTAGATCTTTTGCCTTTATTGAATTCGACACCCCGTAGTATGTCATGGGAGCTAAATAGGCATATTGCCTTTGGACAAAAGAGGGAGGTTTTAACTCTAGGGATGGTGAATATTTGATCAGCTGCTATGCGTGTCATGTGTCTCTACCGAGTCTGCATCTTCCCATCCACTCGATGATAGTGCCAGAGAATGGATTTGAAATGTAAATTGGCTATGTTCAGGACCCGATACTCTCTGAAAAGCTCCTCTGTGGAATACCGGGCAGGAAGTTCATTATTTTTATAATTTTTGGGAAACCTGCAGTATGTTTTTGTGTTAAGGTGCATCTTCCCAAACTGATATACCGTAAGACAGTGCCGACTGACATAAGGTGAAGTATATACTTTTAAGAATATTTTCACTGAGCACATTTTGAATCATACAGAATATGTATCCTAGTTTTCTGATTTTTGTGCTCGAAGCGTTAATATGGACCTCCCAGCGAAGAAATTGACCAACAAAAACTTCAAAATACTTTATTCAGGTGATATTTCTAGAGGCCATATAAAAATCTGTTCTATTGTCTACCATTCAACGTAAAAAATAAATATAATAAAAAAGTCTCAACAGCACAAATAAAACACAAAATACTTTATATTTTTTGCTTTAGAAAATAATTTAACTCTTTCTAAACATAATAGATATTTTACCATGCCATTCAAAAGAGACAATGACTTTATTTATTCAAGTTATATCAAAGATACTTATCACTTTTAAATAATTTATGAACATAGATAATATTAGGTGTACAAATAAGTTTCCGCCGTTTTTTATCAAAAATTGGGCATTTATTGTGAAAGAACGGAACCTCATGTTTTATTCGAAGTATTGCCCATCGCTTGCCACTACCTTTTCCCATCTTTCTGGCAGCATACGGATACAGCGTCGGAAGAATGCTTCATCTTTTGAGGCTATCCACGAATCGACCCAATTTTTGGTATCTTCATATGATGTGAAGTGCTGCTCAGACAGGTCATGCGTCATCGATCGAAACAAGTGAAAATCAGAAGGAGCAATGTCTGGTGAATACAGCGGGTGGGGTAAAACTTCCCAATTGATTGTTTCCAAAAAGGTTTTGACCGGCGCCGCAACATGTGGACGAGCATTATCATGCAGGAGAATAATTTTGTCGTGTCTGGAGTAGCAGTGGGCGCGCTTTTCCTCGAGTGCTCGACTCAATCTCATCAATTGTGCTCGGTAGACAGCCCCAGCAATGGTTTCGTTCGGTTTGAGCAACTCATAATACACGACACCAAGCTGATCCCACCAAATACACAACAAGAGTTTTTTTCCATGAATATTTGGCTTAGCTGTAGATGTTGAAGCATGGCCAGGGGTTCCCCATGATTTCTTCCTTTTTGGATTATCATAGTGGATCCATTTTTCATCACCAGTGACTATACGGTGCAGAAAACCCTTTCGTTTATGCCTGGCAAGCAGCATTTCACATGTGGAAAATCGGCGTTCAACGTTTCTCGGTGTCAGTTCATATGGAACCCAATTTCCTTGTTTTTGAATCATTCCCAATGATTTCAACCTATGTGAAATTGCTTGTTGAGTCACTCCTAATGTAAGTGCAAGTTCTTCTTGCGTTTGGCACGAATCTTGATCCAATAATACTGCCAATTCCGCGTCTTCGTACATTTTCGGCCTTCCGCTACGTTCTTTGTCTTCGATGTCAAATTCACCGTTCTTAAACTTTTGAAACCACTCACGACAACTTCTCTCACTTAAGGCAGCCTCACCATATGCTTCTACAAGCAATCGATGCGCCTCAGCTGCAGATTTCTTCAAATTGAAGAAGTAAATCAAAAGTTCCCGCAAATGACGCTTATTCGGCTCAAAACTTGACATTTTCGAACACAAAAAAATATGGTATACTGATAAAAATTCACTAATATTTCAAGGTCATGTTGTTGACAGATGTCCAACCTTACGATAATGACATTTTACATCTGACAATTTTAACCATAACTTACTGGTGGCGCCAACTTTTGTCAAACGGCGGTGACTTATTTGTACACCCAATATTATTCATACACATTTTTTTATCAATAAATGCACGACCTCCTCTGCAACAAGCATTTCTAACTTGAATTGTATGTACGAATTTTGCTTTGCTACACCATAAATAGATCTGTTCTGTACCCTAAATATCTCAGGAAGTATATTTTAGTTGATGACATGTTCAAACTTCCGAAGCATATTCTCTAATTTGAACGAATTCAACAATTATACCATTTTTGCGGGATATCAGATGCAGTCAAGAAGTTTGTAACAGTTGAATTTTAAGCTGCAATTTTTATGATAGTTCCAATACTCGACAATTTTATGAAAAAATTGATTCCTTGGGTTTTCATGAAATAGTGTCAGCTGATGTCCTTTCAAATGTGTATTTTGATTTAATAGACACACCTCACGTGTCCATACAAACATACGTCCAGTGTATACAATACAGCAAGCGTGTTCTGTCGATAATATAAGGTTAGTCAATAAATTCTTGTATATTTTTGAGAAATGTTGAAACAATCCAAATAAAACGCATTTTAATAAATGATATATTTTCCTTCACTATCAACAACTTGTTCCCATCTTACAGGTAATTTTTTAATTCCATTTTTGTAGACTGGTTTTGAAACTTCTTTTTTAAAAAAAAACTCCTTTTTCGATTTCATCTTGATTGTTTAATTTTTTTCTCAATAAAAATCTCTGAAGAGCCAGAAATGTGATTTCCTTGGGGCAATATGCGGAGGGTAAGGGGGATAAGGCAGGAGATTCCAATTTAAGTATTTCATTTTTTGTAGTGTTGTCCAAGTCGTGAGCGGTCTACCATTATCATGGTGGAACAAAACCTTTTTGATATACACTAATTGTGGGCATTTTTTAACCAATGCTGTGTTTAAATGTGAAAGCTCTTGACAATAGACATCTGCATGAATCATTTGATTAGGTTTTAACAGTTTAAAATGGATGACCATACATATCCACCAAATATACAAAAGTACCTTTTTTGGATGCACTCCCTCCTTTACGGCAAGCCTTTTTCTTCCGCCTTTTTCTTGCGATATTATCATATGATACAGTATCCACTTTTCATCACCTGTCACAATGTGGTTAAGAAATGGCTAGAGTTCAAAACGGGTTAAGAGAGAAGTACAGATGTTTATTCGCTGGTTTCTGATAGCTCATATGGTACCCACTTTCCAAGCTTGAATACATTTCCTATCTCCTTAAGGTGACGAAATACTGTTCTGTAAGATGAATTTAGCCTTTCTGCAATCTGATCCACCGTTAGTTCTGGCTCTGAATCCGCAAGACTCTTTAGAGCATTGTTGTCTAGATGCCCTGACTAGGGCTCATCATTAACATTGCTTTGTCCATCTTTTAATCTTTGAAACCATTTCTGGGCAGTCCTTACACTGATATCATTTTCATATCTATGAACACTGTTAATTTTTTCTACTACGGAACTTTCGCTTTCTCAATTTCAAAATAAAAAGTATAGAATGTGCCATTCGTACTGATTATCGATATGCTTTTTGTAAAGGCTCCTATTTACATCTGATGTTTGATAAACCTGACCAGTGTACAGTGCACACTTCAAAACAGGATACGACTTCTTTGGAAATGTATTGTTCTACTTAATGAGTTATGGTGAATCATACATATTGACATCAATACGTACAAATGTATGGGCTGACCTGATGTTTGTGTCTTTTTCTCATTTCTCAGCAAGGCATGAACTGACGTAAAATTTTATTCGCAGTGAATATGTCAACTATCATATGTTCATAAAGAAAAAGCAAAAGTTTTTTTTATATAATAATATATTATAAACAATCAGAAGTATTCCTTTTTTTTAGGCTGTTCGCCTGATACCACATGGAGTTCACCTCTCTACTGATCGAGGTCTTGAAGTAAAGCCTCTGGTTAGATGTCTTAAACATTTCCATTGTGGCATTCTTGTGTTCATAAATGTCCTCTTTGCTTTGCTTTTGCCACTTGTTATATCCACAATTTCCTGCATGTGAAATTTCCTTATCCTGTCTCCTCAAAAAGTTTTATCTGTAATAATAAAAGGACCATTTATATAACGCCGTTTAGAGAGCAAACTCGCTTCAAGGGTGAAAGCAATGGTCCTTATCTCCAAATATAAAACATTAGTCAAGAATCCCTGAAAGTTGAAATGTGGAATCTTGGACAAGTGCTAAGGGTGACATATGGAACAGGATATAGAAATATACAATTTAAAATAATTTGACATGCAACTAAGTCCTTAAACAATCGGGTTTTGTATCACACTCTTATGCAGCATAATCTGTACTCATATATCAGGGCCATAAATCCCATTACTGGAACATTGATTGCTCAACGTCATCTCCTGCAGAGCTAAGGACTGAAGTCTTACCTTACCACATAAGATATCCAGTCTTAAAAGGCACTCATCTCACGGTGCACAACTTTTAGTCCTCTATTTAGAAATTGCTGAAGCATGGAATGGCCTGCCTCTTAGTGTTGAGACATGGGTGACATATGTAGCTTTAGGAAGAACTTGAAGACAAACCTTTTTTGGAGACCTTATCAAAATTTATGATTGTATATGAACACTGCACACATAGTTCGTCTTCCCGCGGTAAATTTTATATGGTTTTCTTACCAAATATATTTTACTGAAAATATGCAGATGCAGGGAAGTGCCTAATCTAATGACCGCAGCCACTACCTTTCTATCTGTACACTTAACTTATATATATATATATTTATTTTGTGTTTGTGTTTAATCTGTCAAAAATAGCGGATTCGAGCCTCGAGTACATATATATTGTCCTTTATTATTATTAATCAAATATCAGATTTTTTTTACTGAAAATATCAATTTATTTGTGGACTAAGGCATAGCTGGAGTCTTAATGATTCTGACCACTGAGGTAGTAATTTGTTCAAACCATAGATCTCGAACCATTCTAGAGATTAGGGAATAAGGTGAAGATGGATGTCCTCACTGGCATTGCGAGTTATCCCCAGGCACAAGTGTTCCCTTGCAATGCCAATGAAGTGGGCGCAAAATCAAGGACCTAAAGTATTTTTTTAAGCACTCCCTTAATATTGCCATGCAAATATGTTTTTACTTTCGCTCGCACTTTGGACATGGAAACTACAGAAAAAATTACTTGAAATTTGAAATACTCAGTTAAACTAGTACTGATAATAATAAAAGAAAAATTTACCTATCGCCATATAGAGAGCAGACTCAAATTAAATTTCCATGAGATAGTGCAACAATTCATAAAGTAACATCACTGCTGGCAAGTATCATTCTTCAAGTGATCTTTGTCAAAATTTCAGAAAGATGCGACACATAGTTATCATTTGACAGCTATCAGAATCGATCACTTAGACATTTACCGCAACAATAGAAAAAAAACTAATTCCATGCAGTCACAAAATTGGTGTTCAGGTTAGTATTTTTTAATTATTTATTTTTGAGATCTTTCAGGACTTTTACATATGCTGCAAAATAGACTCCTAATTTCATTTCAAAATTATGCTTCGATCTATTTGTAAAATGATTTCTTTAAAAGGAACCACAGTAATATTGCTGAGGATCTAAAGTGGCTTTTCTTCAGTTTCTCCCTGTGCTTCCACATTTCCAGTTTCATCTTCGCAACACTGTAATTGAAAGAGGTTTTCAAATTGTCTCCAATCGGTCTCGCAAGAATATTTTTTGCTGTAAAATATTACATTTAGATATTGTAAAATATTAAATTTCAAATTTCAGTCTTGCCAACCTTAGTTAATGAGAGATTACTTCACAACCAAAAAATCACCTTTGGAAATGGAGATTCACTACGTTAGGATGTCCTTATCCTAAAGCTAAAATATTTAGAAATAAATCTTGATAAAGTTATTCATTAGTTAAAAATTGATTTTGTGAGAAAATACTCAAAAAATTCACTGTACTAAACATAGGAGAGAACTATGCAATTGTAATTTGTTTTATCAAACACTGTTTATTCCACTTTATGTCATAAAGTGGAAAAAAGTGTTTGATAAAACAAATTACAATGTCTTTAAATCTCCACAATTTTAATGACTTAACTATAAATAATCTAGAGCTAAGCAACATGCAACTTGATCACCGGCAGACAAAATGTTTTAAATGATAAATATTTACAAATAACTGGATTTTACTGTAAAATATGCTCGTCTAAAACTCAACTTTCTCAAAGCTTCAACTAATTATAGACCTTACATTACCACGTTCGGATATACCTATAGATATTCAAAACTTCCATCACCGTTCTATTCTGATATTTTTTAGTTGGATTCAAAAACTAGAGTGTCTTTACGGTACTGGATAAGGTTTGTAAGGGCATATGAAAAATTATACCTGCCCCCCTCATCTTATAATTTTTCAACAATTTTAAATATGGGCAAATTTTTTCGAGCTACCGTAATTTTAATAGAAATGATGTAGGTGTCATGTTTGTCTAATTAAAAAATATGCAGGTCAATTTATTAATAATTATGACAAAGCTCAACTGTGATAGTTTTGCATTTAAAATGCGGTGTTCCTTTCTCAATTATATTACAGTAGCTCTATTATCCAGAATGGACAAAATAAATTAACAGAAAAATAGCAGATTACGAATGTCAGGTAACAAATGGCAGTCATATATCAGAGTTAATTTGTCTGTAGATTCCAACTTCACTAGGCCCCATTATATTTTTTTCAGAAACGCTCCAAGCGGTTTCAGTGTAGATAAATACCTAAACTCAAGTATGCACTTACAACTACTTGTAGCTATAACATCAGTAAATAGCAGTTTAACTTCAGCGAAGAGTTATCATATATGTCAAATTTAGATATTGGAGTTATGCCCAGTATGTTAATTTACAATCTTAATTTTCTAAAATATTAATTTTTTCATACATTAGTCACCCTCAATCAGTTTGAAACTCGCCGGTAGAATAGGTCACTAGTCTATTTTATTAAAATCTTTCACATTCAGAGCTACGCTATACAAATGAGAAATTATAGTATTTTTGAGGTATAGTAGTCCCCCATTATCCGAGGTTTGTATCACCCACGGTCAACCCAAGTTAGCAGGAGATCAAACGGAAACAATCCAACATATCATCAAATGATCATTAGTAGCAAATACTACATCACAATGCCCATCATCACAAGATTGTACAATAAGGTATTTTGAGAGTATATTTTTCAATTGTATTATTAATTATTGTTAATCTCTTCCTGTGCCTAATTTATAAATTAAACTTCATCATAACGCGTATAGGAATAATATATGTATATATATATGATTCAGGTCTACCCACAAAACATCCACTGATCTTGTCATGTATCCTCCATTGGCAAGGGAAGAACTACTGTACTTGATCATGCAGTTAACATGCTGGACTCAATAGTAGGTTATCAGTTTGACATCCTCACCGAGCTACTCCTCAGATAATTTCAATAAAATTTTCCAAGTCTCCAAGGGCTTTATTGCACCTTCATGAAAAATATAGCACTGATACAGCTACTTTTTAATTTCAAATATGGTTATCATGCAAAGTAAAAAAAAAAGCGACACTACTTTTACAGCTGCGTTTAAAACGAGCTAGTTGTAGCGGGTTTCAGAGCCCCGACTTAATTAACTAACTTTGGATTACCTCTGTGGTCTAGTTATTAAGACACCAATCTTCCAACCTGGGGTTTGTGAGTTTATTTCCCGTTGCTCTATTTTTAAAAGGAATTCAGTTTGGTTCACTTTAGGTCTGCATAATAAATTTCGTGTTGGTTGAGATTTCCATGGCAATAATGCTAGGTACAGTGCAGTAAAAGTTTAATAGGATGTAATTATTTGTAAAACATTAATTGAACATTTTCAAGAATGCAAATAACCTCAGATTTAGCTTTATGAATATTTTTTGTAATTCTACAGCATTTTGATATTAAATTTATGAACAAAAATTTCCCTTAAATCATATTTCTTAAATTTTTATATTTTTTTTATCAAGTTAAATCATTTAAAAAAAAACACTTACCATAGTGATACTTACATATTTTTTGGCATTACTTTTGAATCCAATTCAAGTGGTAATAAATTACTAAAACTTTCAATTTGGACCATTTCACAATCAGTTTTCACTCCATCAGTTTTTTTGTCCTTTAATGTTCTTTATGTAATTAATCTCAATTAGGTTTCCATAAAAAAAATACACCTTAAAAAATATCAATGAAATTCTGAGCAAATATGAAATGATATAGATCACCGTGTGAATGGGAGTGAAATTGGAGCATGGTAGAAGGATTTAAAGTAAGATTAATGATGTGGAGATACATTACTACGAAAAAATTGTAGTGTATAGAATGTATAAAATTTTTTGTATAAAAAATGGAATGAAAATTTCACAAATTTATGAATAATAATATTAGGGTACCCATAAGTAACGTCGTTTTTTTTCAATGAAATTCAAAACAATTTTTCTTATACTTTATTTAACTTTTCTTATACAAAATAATTCCCCATATTATCTATATTCTTCTGCCACCTTTCTTTCAAATCATCCATGCCCTTCTTGTAAAATTCAGCGGGTTTTGACTGAAAATAGTCTAAAAGGGCTGTATTCGCCTCATCTAAGGAATTAAAATTTTGATCTCTTAGAAAATGTTCCATAGATCAAAATAAGTGAAAATCAAATGATGCGAGACCCGGCGAGTATGGAGGATGCAACAGGGTGACCTAACCAAGATCCTGAAGTTTTTCACGCGTCAATTTCGCAACATGAGGTCACGCATTATCATACTGAAGAGTAATGGTGCGTCTATTCACCAAAGCTGGCCTCTTTTGGTGCAATGCTTCATTCAATCTATCCAGTTGTTGACAGTATAACTCTGCCGACACTGTCCGACCTTGTGGCAATAGTTAGAAGTAAATTATTCCTTTAGAATCCCACCATACACACAACACTTTTTTAGAATGCAATGACCGTTTAGGGATTGAAACAGCCTTTTGTCCGCCTTTTAACTAATGTTTTTTTTTCGTTACGTTTGAATAGAAAACTCATTTCTCATCACCAGTCACTAAGTCACAAAGAAATGGGCTTAATCATTCTTTTTCTTGCAATAATCTGCTGATGCTGAGCCGTTGAGCCATGTTGCGGTCAGTCAATGCATGTGGGACCCAAACACCTTTTTTAATCTTGCCCAACTTCTTTAGGATCCTCCGAGTACTGGACCAGAAAGTACCGACCTTTTCCGATAATTTTTCAATGGTCAGCATCGGATCGTCTTCGATTGCAGACTTCAGGGCTGCTTCATCCGCCTGGACGGGTCGTCCACTTCGAGGCTCATTTTCCAAACACAAATCACCAGATTTCAATTTTTTGAACCATTGTTGGCATTTCCGGACATTTACGAGTATGTCACCGTAAATCTCGCAGATATCCTTCGTAGCCTCTGTCGCTTTCTTTTTCAAATGATATTGAAAAAGTATACAGCTCCGCAGATGTTCCGACGGACACGTCTCTTCCATTGTCTTCAGAGGGATAAAAGAAACCGTTTTTTTTTGTCTCAAGGCCACGAGCAGGTAGCCGCTACACAAGAGAAACTTATAACACGTCCTTACTGCCTAACAAACAGGAGACAATTTTAAAGGTGGCGCATCAACAAAAACATTACTTATAGGTACCCCTATTATAATGATTTAAGAAAAATGAAGAAAGCGTTAGAACACACAGAGAGAGAAAGAATGACTGAGTATACATACAAGTCAGAAATCTGAGGCGACATATTTCTTATGGACATACTTGGACAGTATATAATAGGATAACTTCACATTTTTCTTTTTTTTTACAAAAAGAATATAGCCAAAAATTAGAAACATAATTATTTTCTGCCAGTTAATAATGTGCTTGGTAAAATTTTCACAGATAGAACTAATAATTTTATACCAAATAATTCATTAATATATATTAATAAAATTTAAATTTTTTTGTCTATGCATAAAAATTTGTTTTATTTTCCCCTTAAATAATAAAAAAAGCCTAAATTAGTATTCAATGTATATAAAAAAATTGAACAATGCATTTTCATTAGTACGATTCTTCTTATTTGTTAGGTTATTTACAGAGCAATCGTGATCAATGGACTTGATCTTGCGAACGAATTACGTTGAACTACAAAAAAAAATTATACGGCTCCATTTCATTCCAATCTTAGTGCGAGCTGTTGGTCGCATTCTTTATCAAGTCATCGCACTTGTAATTTTCCTTCTAATCGGGATCCTTTTATTTTCCCTAGAATAAATATATTGTATCTTTCCATCTGATAATATGGTCGACTGTTCAGTTTGTAGTTCTCCCAGAATTGATAATTGATCAATCGTGAGTGCTGACCATGGTACTCGCAACATATATCACCAGCACCACATTTCCAAGGTGTCTGTCTATCTTCTAACATTACTTTTGTCTTGATGTTTAATAACATACAAAAAGATTGATCAAATCAATGTTCTTACAAGTTTTACTAATGTTCCTGTCTCTCCATATGTTCTTCAGTTTATCCATAGTTGACCGTGTGATACCCCCCCCCACTTATCATCTATTTCCACCCATCCACCACTATTGGACATCAAAAAAGGCAAAATATAATATATGTAGCTATCTGCAAACTCGCAATAACCAATGTGTGTCAATTTCGTTCAATTATTAATTTAACACACGCAATTATAGAAAATTTTCACGTTTTTATTCACATCTGTAAGTATATTAACAAGAATAACTGTCTAGAAATGTAGAAAATATCTTTATTGCTGCATTCATTTGTATGGTAACCCCAAATTCAACAAATTACAATGTGATTAAAAAATATTGAAGTGTGGCCAGGAGATAACATTGTTTTTAGACCCATTAATCGAGCTTGCTGGTTATGAATCAGTCAAGTATAAACGTTAAGACGGAACTTGAACTTAATCCTTGCACATGTTGGTAAAACTATCCCCGCACGTGAAAAGGCAAGAACTGGCGGCATACATCTATCACGTGTGAGTATTGCCATCAGACAAACTCTTTGACCATTCTAGGACACTTTTTTTCAGGTACCATCGGAAATCAAATCTGAAAGGTTGTAAATCAAGCGTCTTACCAACTAGGTCATGGAGGTCGTCATCCTTATTGCTGATTATGATATTCATTCTCAAATTGAAAAATGATTTGCAAGCTAATTTCTGGTTCTAACACCAAATACTATTTTAACAAAACAAATTACTATTTCAAAGGTGTAAACAATTATTGGAAAATGAACACATTGAATACTAAATTTAATTAAAATGCCGTCAAGTCTCAAAAATGTTTGGACATATTTATTTCTTAATTATATATTGTGTACTTGCAAACTTTTAATCAAAACTCCTTTTGTTAATTGCTTTTAACACTTATTTATTTTACAGAAATCAGAGGTTCTTCACACCTTGACCAATCATATATTGCTAAACCCTAAAATGTAAATTAACAAACTTTTCATTAACCCTGCAAAATGATGTCCACTGTAACTTTTTATAAAATTATATTACAAAAATATAATTTATGCATGGAAAAATACTATTAATTTATTTTTTAAACATACCAAAATATATTTAACTTTAAGAAATGATTATTTCAATGGTGTTTCAATGTTACGGAGAAAACATTTTATTGAATAAAGTTTTGAATTAACATACAAATTATCACTTATTATCCATTTTCCCATTAAACTTACCTTCGCAACTTGCAGATGAGGAGATTGGATTGTTCAATTACGCAGATCCAATACTAAATTGAAAATTAAAATAGGTTTTTCAATTATCCAGAAGAATTTAGCTCTCACCAAAAACCAGTAAAAAAAAAACATTTCTAAAAATAATTAATATGCATTAAGAATATAAATCAAACTTCATGACATTTTCAATTGACAGGTTTTGATGTAATATTTTACATTTTAAATTTCATGAATTGTAAAAAAAAATGCGATAGTAAAAAAATTATGATGAAAAAGTTTGATCATCTGGACCAAATGATGCCTACTTTTGCAATAAAACAATATAATAGTAAGAATTGACTTTACTTAGTATATTAAAAGGTGCTAAATGAAGTTTAAAAAACAAAATCTCTCATTTGTGTTTTGTATTAGATAAATTTGAACTGCATGAAAGCTTTCATTCCAGTATTTGACTTAGTCAGTTGGGGTCATGTCATAGCCTCAGATATATCACTCTTTGTACACAGTGAATGATCGATCGGTCTTTTGGAGTGGGTGGCTATAGCGCGGATAGTAATAGACTTCCTCTGGAATGTAGACAAACTTTAAGAGGATTCTCATGTCCACGATATTGGAGACATGTAACATTGAAACATAGACCCTCATGGAGTAATCTTTGGTCACTAAATGGTGCCATTATTAGCGCGCAAGACAGGTAAGGAAGGAGGTGAGATGTGGTCCAGACTGCGATGACCAAACCTTTTACAGCAGATACAACATTTTGTCGATATCTGGGTAATAATCTCATTGCATTGTTTCTCTAAAATCCTTGGCGAAGAATGAAGAATGAAAATTTTACATTGGCTTACTATTATATTTGAATTTGTCCAGTGATAAATTTACCAGTTTCCTTGATGAAATCACCAGCTACGGAGGATGAAGTAGGGATTACTTACCTTTACCTTTGATGATGGGGTTCAATCCAGAAGTCAAAGAAATAAACAAATGCGACAGATTTGGTAAAACATATGTTTGTTTATACACGTTTACATATACATTTACTTGATTTACTTGAAATGTTCTCTTAAATCTATAACATATGGAAAATTATTCCCGGGGGATAATTCACTTTTACAAAATACATTCACTATTATATAGAATGGTATAACACAATAGTATTTGTAATACCCAAACACTCGTAAGAAGCGATCAGCGGCCGTGTACCAATACACAAGCGTATCTCATTGCGTTACCATCCTAGAATGGATAAAAGCATTTAGACTACCTAACATGGGTCAAATATGTTGCAGATATAGAAAATAAATTAATTTTCAAATGTCAACATGTGATAAAAGAATAAGCATATAAATAAATTGGAATTTCTCACAATTTATAATTTGATATAAATATATTTTCAAATCAATTCAGTGTAATATTTAATGGACATTATTCATGATAAAGACAAGACATGTTAAAATAATTTGTAACAGTAACATATGAAACAGAGGAATATTCAAGTAGAGAGCACTGGCCAAGAGGTCGTGTAGGATTTACCTTGATTTAGCGGAAGCTGTCAAGCTGACCGGAGACACTTCTCACCTCGCCGAAGCACTCTACCGCTTATTTCCAGACACCGTGGCCTGTCAGACATTCTACAATACAACTCACCACATATTCATTTATAAACATTATTCAAAAAAACAATATTTATATGTTTACTGTGGACACCGGGCGGGACAATGCATCACATATCTAACGAAATGAGTAAACACAGTCCGGTGGTGAAGGACCCATGCATTTTGCTTGCATTTTGCTGTTGAAGAAATCCCCCAGAATAGTTAACAAATATTATTCAAAAGCCATAGTATTATTCTACATTAAGATACATCCCTAGAAGATGATTCAGTTTTGCAGAAATGCAAAAAAATATATAGACAAAAACACTAATTTTTCCTTAGTCTATGAATTAATACAAAATAAAAGTCTATTAGCAAATAACACTTTGTTATTTGCGTCATCTATCCATCATCACATACACAAACACTTATTTCAAATGATTCAAGACTGCATTGCGAGAGAAGAAGTAGTTAGAATGTCTTCAGTTCAACTCAAAACAGTACAAAACAAACAATGTTCAACGGAGCATCGAGGAAGATTCTTAATTAGTACAATGTTCAGATAAGTTTAGTTCCACGCACGGGCACGGGTATCGTGTTAATATTAGTTAAATCCGAGCTCATAACTTATCCACTGTGCACTATATCTCCATGGCGACATCGCCGTCTACTTTCACGCCCAACACTCCTGGAAACACAGACAAGCAATTGCATGGCATTTTATCAAGGATCAAAGAGAATATATTGTAAAAGCTTATGGCACTATGACTAGAGGTGTTAAAACATCTATGAAATAAATAAATCAAAATAATAGCTTTATGAAAAATCAAGCAAAAAGGAGTGTTGACAATGACAAAATAAACATTCAGTATAAAGTAATAATATAAAGGCATATCATATGAAGTTGTGTTAAACGTTTGAATCACCCTCAGTGTGTATAAGTCATTCCAATATATGCGACAAGTGGAGGCCCGAACCAACTCGGTACGGTACAAGACATGGAGAAATGCATAAGTCAATCAGAATAAATATATATCATACACGAATAAACAGAACGTTGCGTCTACCATGATTTTCTAACGGAGGTAACAAGAAATTCAAATGTGAAATTGGGCACATTTCAATAAGAACCGACAGTAAATAATCATACATCAAAAAATATACAACCAACAGAAATAAAGGGGAGAATTGTTAACTCCCCAAAAAAACATATATGCGCAATGAATCAAACATCATTAAAAATAGCACGATATATTCAAAATGGTCACATATTCAGAAATAAAATTATAAAAATCATGTTATACATTCAAAGATACATATACGATTCAAGAACATGTCAGTCACATGGATTTAGTAAAAAAAAATAATAAAGAGTATCAAAAAATATATAAATATATGGAGAAAAAGCATCATGGTAAATGTAAACAGTATAATAATAATTCATAATCAATAAAGAATAAAAAATGTTTAAAGCAAATCAAAATAAAGATGGTCAAATTATACAACATATCTTTATGTTAATCCTTAGTCTATTTTATTTACATCTAAGTGTGGGTATAGAAAATAATAAGTACATAAAACATACATACATGACGAGGCGGGTGATAAAGAGACTATAGATAGACTGTGTGTCGGAACAACTAGAGATGATTTGTGTAGAACAGAGATCGGCGCCGGTCGGCATTGCTAGGGCTAGGAATGGTGACGGTGACGGGCGGCCCGTGTCATATGATATACGATGTGGGGTCGATATATTACACTAAATACCTATGCCTTTACATCATATTTAGAGGGAGACTGCGCTAGGATTTGTTATTATTCAAAGTCAATTTGCATAGTTAACCTTGCCTTGATATTTCTTTCAATAGTATTATAGTAAAATAATATACAGTGAAACCTTCCAAACCATAACGAATTTTTTTTTTTCTTTAATCTGGATTTTAACAAACAAATAAATATGCAAGATGAGCTCAATGGCGTTTTGGTAAAGAGGTACAAGTCATCAATTACTTATTTGTCAGTTTGAAGTTATCTATTATCTATTTTCATATACAATAGGAGAATGTCAACATTACTAGATTTTAATTTATACTTGATGAATATATTTATATCAATATTCAGAAACAAATAGATTTGTTTGGTAAAAAATATGAACTATCTGTATTTATACTGTAGTAGTAGTATCTTAGTGAGATTTCACAAGTCACCTTGAATAATTACAAATCCCACATCTTATTCTATAAAATCATTTTATAATGTCTGAAGGACTTCAAGAAAAAACATAAATATTGAAATATATAATATTTACCTGATTTGTCACAACACAGTAACATGATTTGGTCGGTTGCTTGTGAGAAATATATGTTATGTTGCTCCTTTTGTTCTAGTTTGTAATTAGCACATTGGCCACGATGAGAGGGACTGCAATTCATTCACAGACCAACTAAGGAATCAATGCAATGGAACTATTCTTTCATCACTGGCGTATACTCCTTCATATATAGGAGTTCACGGTCATTATTCAAGAAGAACTGCAGAGTGGAGAAGCTCATGACACTCAGTATTGAGTCACAAGATTGGAGGGAGACACTAATTAAGATTATCTAAGACTAAAGAATGTATCAAAAATGTACAGATTGTTTTATATTACACTTTCGTTGTGTACAGTAAAAACTGGTAAGTTTATTGCCAGGATGTAATCTCTTTCAACTAACCAGAAAGATGTAAGACACCCTAAGTGAAAACCAGACAGGAATCCCTTTTTAAAAATCTGAGTTCTAACAAATCAAACCCACAACCCTCAGGTTGGAAGGCAGGCATCTGAACCCACAAAGTCATGGAGATCATCAGATTTCAGATTATATAAAAGGAGAGAAAGTTATTGAGTACTAAGCCAAATGGAAGAGGAAAATGCAATGACACAGGATGATGGGTATTCATTACACTGCGTGTAGTTAAAAAAAAATGAAAAACTTGAGTGAAACAAGCGGTATTCATTTTAAGATGGATTATTTGAGCATTGCAGGCATTTTCAGAGTGTAGAAAATCAGTGAGTGAACTTAGAAGATGCTATGTAATGAGCATTTACAACTTATCTTTCAATTTACCTATTTGAAAGTTCACGGAAATTTTTGATGCAAAACTGAAGGACTTTTTCGAAATTATTTGACATACGTTGATAACTATGTTCCTGATTAAATGTTGCATGTTATGGGCTGAAGAGATTAATTGGACTAGGATACTCGAAACGTGTAATTAAATTAAAAATGTGACCTTGTAATTAGCAATTTAAAACTAAAAGGTTTGGAAAGTTTTTGGTTTAGCCACCATAAGAAACAAACCTTAAACAAGTTTGAAAACTTTTTCTATCAACTAACCTGAGGCTGATAATTAAGAAAAAAAGAAGAAATTTGTAACTTGATTACCTTCTCCTGAAGACAAGTGTTCTTTCACTGTGTATCGAAATTTGATTATTATCAGCATAAATTCATAAAATGAGTTTAAGGGATGGGGAATATGCTTATTCAACAGGTAGACAACTATTATAGGAAGCAATCTTCTTTCACGTACTGTGCAGTGACAACCAGGGCAAAATGCGTGAGAAGGGTGCTGTACCAACCTGCATTAGTGGTCTCACTGAGGCTGTTCCTGCGGCGGATATCCCCCAGGCTGCTGTTGTTGCTGTTGGTGGTAGGGGGTGTAACCTCCGTACTGGGGCTGCTGCCCCCCTGGCTGATAAGCTGCCTGGGGTTGGTATGCCGCGCCGGGAGCTGAGTATGCCGATGCCACTGGGGTTGTGACAGCCGATGTTACAGCTGTAGCACCCAAAGCCTGCTGAAAAAGTTCAGACTGTTATATATTTAAAAGGTTACATTTTTATTTTAGCATTCTTTCTGAAAACAATAGATTGAATTAAGCATTGTATAAACTTGAATTTGTTGATTGTGTATATGTTTTCAATTTACCATTGTGTTACGTACTTTTATAATTAGTTTTTAACATATTTTTGAGATATGAAAAAGCGCATTCAAGTGTTATTTTGTTTAAAATAAAATATTCAAAGTCCAAGTATTCTAGCTGTGTAGGACTGGTTACAACTATAGCTGTATGTATGAGCTTTGCTTAGCTCAAAGACTAATTGCTGAGAAATATTCAACTGGCAGGGTTCTTAAAATATGCCTCAGGTATTTTTAAACAAGTCTTATCCTGTATTATTATTAGATCATAATAATCGTGATTTCCAAGGCAGTATTGCTTGTGCAAATGGTGTGGTGGATTGTAAAATTTTTACGCATTACAGACATCCCGGTTTTTACATCTTCATTTTGGACTTGATCTACCTGAATATTTAGTGGTATTTCCATACCATTGTTAAAAGTAGGTCTCTTTAAATGGCATATGATCTGCTTAACAGATAATTAAGAGCTTACAAAGATCTGTTAGAAATTAAATTGAAAAAGCTGTTAGAAATTAAATTGAAATAGTGAAAGAGTTCGAAAAGGCATTCAAAAATTCAAGATTTTTTAATCTCAGCATCTTGAAGTGAAACAATTGAACGACTCTTGAACTTCTTGGGCATCCAGTGAGCTAAAGAGAATATCGCATCTTCGAGTGAAGATGTTAGTAAACATACGATCTTATTTGACTATAGTAATTCCTTTTTTTATGTAAGCCTATAATCAGGGTTATCCAACCTTTTTGTACACGTGAGCTAACATTACAATCTACCAGTGTACAGGAAAAAATACAAAATTATAATCAGATATTAGAACGATATTCGTAATTCGAATTTTTAACCATTTTCTAGATCACAAAATCGAAGCGATAATTATAAAAATTACATATTTTATAATTTGTAACGTTTTTCGCCAAAGCTCATTTATGAATTATAATAATTTGGAATTTTCCATGCAAATCAAAGATCCATGTGGTAGCCGATAAGAACTTAGTATTATTTCTGGCGTATTATATGGGCCGGCGAGCAGTTAACATTTTCGGGGCTCTCCTATATCCAAAGATTCATTTTCGGGATCCCCTATATCAAGTAAATGCTTTAAGTTAGCAAATTTTCTCTCTTATGAAATTTTAATTCTGAGATGAACTTTAAGTAGCACGAACTTTCATTCTTATCATAAGTATGGGGTTTTGAGTATTCCTTTCATATAAATTATTACATATTTTGAAGTTTTTTTTTTATTTTACCTTGAACAATTTTACAACTGTCAAAATTAATTTATCAAAAACTTTAAACCGTATATCATATCGTAATCAAATGTGTGACCAAATAAAAACCAGTTACATAATCACATTTATATTACACACGCAAACATAAACAAGTGACAATTTCAGAAACAAATATTTTTTTTTGTTGGTTGCCCATGAAAAAAAGTATTTTTTTTATTTATTTTACCATTAAATGTATTATTTTGTCTCAATAGTGCGGAAATATATTGACGAAACTTTATTTGACATATATTATTTTTACAGTAAGAAAAAATAGCCACGATATTCCCAGTTATCGGAAAATGCTGCATAATTTCAAATCGTTTTTTTAGTGGTTGTGTAATTCAATTTTTTTCATGAAATTTGGTCCCTTATATTTCGAATTAAACTCTTACTGTAATCAGATTTAATATTTACTATGAACAAAAAAATATACAGTATTAAATTACAAATTAATCATGGTAGTATATAATATATAAACTATTTACATGTTCCTCTTTTCACAAAGCCCTCTCAGCAGGATGAATTGCCAAAACACACAAAGGAGTTCCCGTTTTCTGAGTGAAGATCAATAAAAATATTCACTCGGTGTAGGAAAAAGATGTTACTGAACAATAGATGGAAAAATCCTCTAGTCTATGAGCATTGATTAGATATATTTTTATGCAATTCTTAAAAGATTTGATATTGGCAAGTTGTGAAAAATCGGCTTTACCTTCTGCTTCATTTGTGCCTCAATGGCCTCGGCTTCCTTGATCTTGCCGGTGGAGCGGTAGTACTCAGCCCACTGAGCCGAGTAGTCGGCCTGGCCGCCTGCCCCGCCTGCTGCTCCCGCTGCTGCCCCTGCTCCATTTGCTGCAACTGCTCCCGCTGTAAACAGTCACATAAAAACACCTATCAGTGCATCACCATTACCAATCATTACTTTTTATGATGATCTGTTAAGACAACGGAGTAATATCAATACTGACACTTTATTATAATACATATATATAGTATATATCATCACGACATAACTAAATGTATGGAATGAATTTTAAGTAATTACCTGCTTGGACAGAAATAAATCATTGTAAGTTACTCACGAAGAATCACACCTAATAGGTCATGAAAATTTGTAAACCTTAAAAGGTCACATTTTAGGACCTTTAACCCTTACTTAATTTAAGTATATTGCCTGCCTGTTTTATTTAATTATATTCACAATACAGGCTTAGCCCAATTACATTTTAAGAATTTTCCATTTCAAAAAATAGTTCTGAGTCACTTAAATAAGTTGAATGCTTTCTAACGTCTCCGATCTTAAAAGAAAACTTTCCATTCCTTTTAACAATATGACATATGCATATATTTAATATGTAAATATGCAAAGCGATCTTGTTTAAAGTTAAGGCCCATTTAACAGACATAGCAGCTATAAGGACTGTTCTTACGTGAGTGATTGAGAAAAGTTCATGCCAGACCAGTCTAGTGCAATTGTAAAAAAATATTTAACGTTAGTCTTTCTAGTTACGCTGGATAACTCACAAATCGAACAAAACCTGACTACATTTTATAAAATTTGACTATGTCCTGTCATAATTTCTGCTACAATGAAAATCAGGTTTACTAAGTCAAAGCCAGCTGCCTGGTAAGTAGTTTGTGGTCCTAAGATCTTCAGGTAGTTGGGGTAGGTCAGTCTAGCATCATAGCACAAACAGTAATCATATAGAATTAAAAGATAGTTCAGTACGAGTGGTTATTATTGCTTTACACTGCTGACTTATTTTTGTTCTCAAAATTTTAATTGAGATTGAAAGGGATGATTCCCTCTAGTGCAAAAAATCTAGGAAAAAACACAGAAGGCTCCAAATATGGTGACAAAACACGACTACAGGAAATTTTTCCAGAACTGAGAAACACTGGGACAAATATTTTCATCATGAAAAGTGAAACAAGCGACCTTAATGAAAATATGAGGACTTACCCTGAGGATGGTGCGCCGCTGGCTGTGCAGCTGCCCCCTGAGCTGCACTCTTAGCAGCCTTAGCCTGCTGCTCAATGGCTTCTGCCTCCCGGATCATGCCCAGAGACCTGATGACATATTTTTATTACTAACACATTTTTCATAAAAAATAATGATCATGTATTAATCCCCCAAGATACCCCCTCCCCCCCGTCTTATGATTTGGTTTCTGGCTGTACAATGCAAAATTGTAAAGCTTTTACTCTATGAATCAGTTATTCCAGTGGCAATTTAAGACCCTTCCTGGAAATACTCACAGATTTCCTGCACTTTATTTTTGTGGTGTGAAAGCTCAGATAGCCAATATAAAATAGTATATTATTTCCTGATAACAGAATAATTTAAATATGTTATGATAGGGCACATGTATGATAGAATCGGTATCAAAACCATAAAGATACTTTGAGTCCCAACGAAGTGAAGAATTATAAATCAGGGAAAGAATCCTGAAACATCTTGAATTGGCATATATCACCTACAAAATTATTCACAAACACTTTTCTTAACGTTGCTCTACTATCACACCTCTTACTGACGTTGCTATTGAAGATTTCTTTTCTCAATCATTCATCACTCATTTTCTCCACATGGTCAAATTAGTAAAGGCGTATTATTTCATGATTTTTTATTTCTTCTAATTAATTTATTCACATTGTATCAATATATCAGCATTGGTGTTGCAACACTTTGAAGAGTGTGACCGGGATTGGGAGCAAATTGGGCGACAATTTTGTCTTCGGCTTCGTCAATTGAGCCGGCAGATTTATATCCACTGCAGTAGGTTAGTAACTTGCTGTCTGTCCTAGTACCTGTTGTTATTACAAGTCCACTTTATAGATGAAGTCTTAACTAGACTGAGAAACTATCTTGAGATAAATCATAAATATAAAATAAAATTAAATCTTTCGATCCACGAGTATGTGACTTATCACCTATTCACTTTGATATTTCTCTTTCGTCACCTATTAATCAGACATGCTCATGGAATAGTCAGAGAATGCACCTTACATAGAATTGTACCTGTAATAGTCAATCCACTGCTGCGAGTAGTCGGGCTGGCCGGTTGCCGGGTTGACAGGCACCTGCTGCTGCTGGTCTTGCTGCTGTTGCTGTTGCTGCTGCGCAGGATGCCAGTGTGGGTTGTAACCCCAGCCTGCGGCGCCCCCAGGAGCTCCGCCCGGTCCCCCTGGGCCTCCAGGACCCCCAGGGCCGCCATACCCGCCAAATTCTCCTGACCCGCCGTTGCCACCCCCGCCTCCATTGCCATTATTATTTCCTCCGCCTTCCACTCCAAAGTTCAAAGGCTGCAAAAACCAGAAAACACGGATTGACATAACTTGAAGGTTGGTATTTTTTTTTTTTGAACAATTCTAATTGTGACAAAACTTTTTTGATGCATGAAATAATAACTGGGCGGTGTGGTAGGCTATATACGATCACACTTTCCGGCAATGTACGGATATTTTCATTGTATACAGTATAATATGGTGGGTTAATTGCCTAACTCATCAAAAATTATTTTGAAAAAAGGTGCAGCTATGAACCTTAATAATCGAGATAAGCTGATTTTATTTGTGAATTTAGAGTCAATTTTCCCCATTAATAATTTTTATAAATAACTTTTCAGTTTGATTCAATTTAAAAATTGGCAAAACTATTTCAAAATTGGCACTTGGAACTGTCATATTAGAGGATGCAGAAACAAACTTACCATTCCGATCTTCTCCTGAATCATCCTACGGGCAGCCTCAACGCTATCCGGATCACCCCGAATGAAGAATGTCCTATTGCCACCGCGTGCAGGCTGCGCCCTGCGGTCCAACTCGCAATGCGCTCCCGACTGAGAGTTGATCTGTTTGATCACCTCGCCACCTGAAAAGGATACACTGACACGTGGAATCTACGCTCTTATTGCAAACATAATTATATTTTTTATGGGAATAATTAAACAGCGAAACTTGATCTGGTGATGAACTGTCTAGTGTAATATAACCTATATGAGGAAAACTTAATTTATTTTTATGAAAAAAATAAATATATGTATATATAACAAGTAATCAACAACTGATAGATACAAAATGAAATGTGTGACTCAATTGATATTGTTTGATGAATGATAAAATGATATAATGATGTAATGAAAATGTCACAAAAATTAATAAAATCAAATTTTAGCATTACTTATAATTTTATTTTTTCTCATAATATTAAAACAGTTTTCTACTCTTGCTAACAAAAGTTTTTTCTTTTGATTCTTCCTTATGTGAAGTTATGGCAGAAGTGCAAAAGTCAGTTATTAGCGAAAATGGGTTTATTTTCATAATCTACAGAAAAATGCCCTTAAAATAAGCAGATTCTAAAAAACTGTTTTTTTTTGTTAAAATGAACATTTCCCCAAATGTTAATGTAAGTGAAACTGACAAATCAGCCTCTCCCATACCTCCAGAGATTTTAAACAATAATAAAAATATTATGTTGATGCAAAAAAGTTGATTTTTGGTTACATACAAAAGTAATTGCATTACTTAAAGAAAAACTTATAAATAAATATCAATCAAGATTTCATATAATAATTTGAATTCTCCTATTAAAGACAAAAATATTTGAAATATACAAATATTTTTTTAAACTCATGTCATTAAAATTAAATATGGACATTTAAGATTACATGTATAAAAAAATCACAATTATTTACAGTAAAAAGTGAAATTTCAACATCAGTGAATGTTATTTGCAAGGCTGCTATTGATGTTAATCTAAATATACTGCAGCCAAAACCAACAAGAATAAAATGCCAGTTTTCTATTAAAAAATAATTTACCCTCAATTGCTATAAATTATTTAACACTATCAAATTAAACGAACAATTGATTCTAAAGGAATGTGGTTACATTAATTGAATATCAATAAAAAAATTTTAATACTTTATCATAGAAAAGTGTTAATTCTAATATATTTTTTATGGAAATAAAAGGAGAGAATTTCCATGAAAACTCTTGACTTTTTGCGATTTCTCCAGTTTTTAAAATTAAAGTAATCCGAAGATGCTGAATTGAAAACTGCATCAATTGAATAATAACCAATAAATTCCAATAAAATAAATAGAACTTATTGAAAAAAATTGCTGGCATTTTGTTAGTTGCGATCAACTCTAAAATGAAACTTAATAATGGACTTGATTATTATTATCTGTAATACATTAATATCATAACATCAACTACATCCTGATGTTTCCCTTTAAACCAAAATTATGCAGTATGAAACATATAATAATTAACTCTCTCCTGAATTATTTATCAAAAAAATTTATGTAAAGAAACAGCTTCCGATATTTGTATCCTTCTTAAAATAAGATATTGTTTAAGCTCATTGAAAAATTCCAATTCGAAGAAACTACAAAGTAGAGGTTTCCATAACTTCTGAAATGTAGGAGAATGAATTTATGCAAAATCACATTCATACAATAAATGATATGGCGTATTCTTAATTAATATATGAGATATGAATACCACTTCATCATCAAACTAATGCATTAAATAGTAGGGCACTAAAGGTTTCAAGAAAAAATATCTCTCTCAAGTAAATATGTGAAATTGTGGATGACTTTTGAAATCAATAATCCATACAGAATAAAATTAGAAACATTAAAAACATGGTTTAATTAGCATGAATTTTCAAAAGTCACGGTTTACTCTATGTGAGATGGAAAATAAATATGATTTATCACTATCAGAAAACAATTATCAAACCCCTAATACAAATCAAACTCACAAAATATGTTAAGTTATATATGTATCTGCCAAAAACCAGAAATATACATTTCGTAACAGTCCTCACCAACAATCTTCAAACAATTCATATAGTTATATTGACATTCTTCAAACAATTCATGTTCAACCTTACCTTAGATACAAATACATCAATTTTCATATCGCCGATGCTTTATACACCATCATAACTCCAATTTAAAAGTCTTAACAATACTTTATCAATCAACAAAATGTAACATTATCAAAAACTTACCACACGACCAATGCTCAAATACGCAACAACTGGTAATCAGCAATAATTTGAATTTGACAACTGAAAAACCTGAATTAAAAAATAAAACTGGAAAATTCAATATTTACTGAGATATTGCCCGTTACCAACAACTTTGTTAGAAGTAAGGAAGGAAGATCTGAGTGAACAGGCAAACATTACATTACAGCAACTGTAAATAAAAGATTATGACAAAAACATAACTTTAAAAGTTTCTCAAAGCAATTGTCAGTAGACACAGCACTCAACGAACAAGATCTGAAAATAAGTGTTATTAGGGTGTTTCTGTTTAAGTGGTATACCCCGTCCGATGATGACCCCACATTTGGCACCGGACACGGAGAAGGACACTTCGATCTTGTTATCCTGCTGTGGTCCGCCGCCCCAATTGCCTCCATAGCCTCCTCCGGGAGGTCCCCCATCGCCGTTGCGTTGGCCGGGAGGACCTCTCGGTCCGCCTGGACCTCCTCTACCGCCTCCATCATGGTCCCTCTTCTAGAAGAAAGGGGGTTTCTTAATGTTTTTTCTGCAGGAAATTGATTTAATTTTTCTAAAGGTGTAACAAAATGTTACATAAATAGTTTTACTATATCTGAAAGAACATTTAGTTCAAGGGTTGAATTAAAACTTTATTTAATAAAATCGGATATTTCACATGGCAGCAATTAGCCAGTGTTATTTGAAATGATCTCGATATATAAAATAACAGATGATGATCACCACAATATTCATGTAAAATGATGATGATACCATACAGGCTTGATTATGATCAACTTATGAGAACTTTAAATCACTTGTGAATAAGAGCTGAGAAAGAAAAGTTATTTTAATGCTATCGTGAGTTCTCCAAACATATTCGACCAATTTGGTGACAGAATAATTTGCTATATAAAAAAAAAATTTAAATGCCACATTAAAATGGGAAGTATTTAATGAGTTATAATGGAAGTATAAATAAAAAACCAACTTACGTTAACACTATCAATGAGCCCTTTGATAAAGTCTCGTGCTAACTCAACCTGTCGAGGCTTTCCTTGTAAGAAGCACCTGAAATACATACAATGGCATGTCATTATATCATCCAGTCATTATGTATAAGAGAAGTTAGCCAAGTGAATTTTCAACTTTTAAAATAAAGTAATTTTGATTATTATGTTCTTAATGACAAGATAACACACACATAAACAAACTCATGTAACACTGCTATCAATTATTAATAGATTTCAAGTTTGTGATATGTTGTTAATACTTTATTGAAGCTACAAATTTAATTTTGTTATCGATTTGATGAAAGTGGTCAATATTAAACTGGGTTAATATATTCTTCTTCAACATTTTATAACAATTAACTACCTACATACACATAACATAGGATTTTAATACTTGTTTATTTTTTTGTAAATGTTCAACACAAAAAAATTACTCTAAGAGGAAAATGACTCTAAGTTTAAGAGGAAAGCGCACATCCAAGTGCAGACAGAAAACTATCAACCAAAGTAAACCAATTAATCGTTTGGCTAATGTGTTGATCTTATCCTAAAGCAGTAATTCCCAAAAAAATCTGCTTGCTTGGATCTAAATAAAAACTCATTTCTAGTGTGTCTCAAGACACAGATGTTTATATAGGGGCTGTCTTATAAGACAAAAATTCAGATGAGAAAAGTGACAAAAAAGCAAAGAACCAGAAATTGAATAGCCAAAAATCAAACCCTGTACGCAAGATGCTATGCTAACAACCAATAGAGCACACATAGCCTCTACTCTATTTTGTACCTTCGATAAAACGCAATGAGACTCCACAAGTGGTAAATTGAAAAATGAGCATTCAGAGCTCTGTACCGCTTCTAATGCCACTCACGCCTCTTAGTGTCCAAACTGCACTTCAAGCGACCCATAGGAGTGGTACTGTTCACTTTGGGAATCACTGCCTTCAAGATTTCCCAAAAAAGATAACATCAAACACAAGCGACAAGTTTATACAAGTCATTTAGTCAAATATATATTGAATGAGTGATGATTCACAATACATAGAATTAAAAAAAGAAATTCAGTCCATACCTCCTATCACCAGGCCCCTCATCCTGGCCTTGGTGAAATTGAACCCTAGCGCCGGTCTCCGACTGGATCTTTTTGATCATGTCTCCATTCTTACCAATGACCACACCCACGGCTGCACGTGGGACTTGAACCTGAAACAATTTCATTTACACATTTGCCTGTTTAGACCAAAATTTAACACCTACATATAATATTCAGTGGATCACTCAAACTGCTGCTTGCAAGCCAAGCCCTATTAAATATTCATCTAGTGGTTCATCTCCATCCTTTGGGAAGATTACACGCTTATTTAGATGTATATACATGGGGACCGAGTGTTAGTACTCGACACGACACTCCACACCGAGGTATGTCAAGTTAGAGTAGGCTGAGGAGAAACCTTAACTTTTCTATACATGCGCACAGCTTATACATTGTTCACATTAACATATCTCGTATTGCATGCTCTTCTGTTAATCATACACTTCTCATCTTTCCCTGAATTAAAATGTTCTCAACTATATAATTCTATTATTTTCTCAGCCTATCTCTTCCTCGTTCTCCCACCGACAGATTGGTCACTGATTTTTTCTAGAGAAGGCTTTTCTACCAACTACAGGGAATCTGCAACAAAGGCAAAAATTTTATTAAACTTACTTCGACTCCTTCAGGCATAGATTGCTGGTCAAAATCATCCCCACTTCCCCCACCCCACTGATTGCCCCTGGGGGGTTTGCCCCCGCCGCCTCCTCCGCCCCCACCGCCGTACTGCATCTCCTTCTCGGCGATTAGCTCGTACACCAACTGCTTAGCATACTCCACCTTCTGAGGATCACCCGTTATGCGCAATGGCTTCTCCTGCAACATGAGTGAATGGGATTCAATCGAAAACACCTGCTATAAATATCCTCATGGGAAAACAAACATTTAAACAGTTTGTTTGGTGTTGTATAAGACGCTTCATGGAGTTACTCCAGGCACAATTGCCTATATGTGTGTGCAGATCAGGTTGCTGAGAGAAAACATTAAGATCTTCGTGTTATCAAGCTTGCTTATTTAGAGGGTTTTCTGTATTTCTGGTCCCTTAGAACAAACTCGAACCAAGAGACAGTGAGATTCCAAATCTATGAATAAGAGCTTTTTCTAATTTAATGCAGATTTTATGTGTCTAAACCCTGAAGGTAGTATTTGACTGAAAACAGCTTATATTAATAATTATTTTATTTATATACTACCTTGATCAAAAAGTTTTAGGACCGGCCACCGTGTGGCGCTGTCAGTCACCCGATTGGAATTCTTTTTTTTTGTTAGGTTACCACATCTATCATTGACACTTCCCTCCAAATTTCAGCGTCATAGCTTGACATTTGTAAAAGTTACGCTGTACTGAGTACATCTACCTTTGTGCGTGTTTTCGATTTTTTACAAGTTTGAAAATGACATCAACTGTGCATCAACGAGTTTGCATTAAATTTTGTGTGAAAAACGGATTTAACAGTCCGCAAACCTTGGAAATGTTGGAGAAGTGTTTTTCGGTGGCACGAACACTTCAGAAGTGGTTGTGAGTCGGTCGAGGTTGACGAACGCAGTGGCAATCGAAAACCGATGAAAACATAGATAAAATCAAAGAAATGTTGGCCGAAAACCGCAAATTGACCATTAGAGGACTTGAACATCGCTTATGGATTCGCTCAAGACATTTTGATTAGTAATTTGGGCCTCAGATGTGTCGCTGCAAAACTGGTGCCGAAACACCTCAATTTCATGCAAAAAAAGGACCGCGTTGAAATCGCGAAAGACACGAGTTTTTGACCAAAAACAACACGAATACTATCCAGCAGCCTTCGAATTCACCTGATCTGGCTCCCTGCGACTTTTTCCTGTTCAACCGACTTAAAAAACCGCTTCGCGGAACGCGTTACAGCACCCGAGAGGATGTCATGAAAAAATCGAAGACGGCTCTGTTGGACATACCGAAAATTGAGTACCAACGGTGTTTCGAGAATTGGATCAAGCGCTGGCGTAAGTGCGTTGCAGTCGATGGGGAGAGTACTTTGAAGGGGGCCATATTGATTTTGATGAATAAACTTGTATTTTCGATTTTATGAATAAAGTCCTAAAACTTTTTGATCAAGGTAGTATTCTTGTTTGAACTTTTGATTATTTTCTTTTATTATTTTTAAGAATTGAGAATCACCAACAGATTGTCGACAATATGCCTTCAATGAGTTCTCAGACTCTTTAAGCACGTGGCCAAAGAGTTTGGAGAGGCTTGTGGTCACTGAAAGTGTGGATAGACAATGCATTAGAGGAATAGTCCCAATGTGTTGGACAGACCAAGTGAGAGACGCAACAGGACTGCCCTTAAAAACTGACCTTCGAACCATGAAGTGCAGAGATGGATGGAAAATAGAAATAGGAATACATAATAGAAATAAAATTTAGAAGAACAAGAAAATTTCAAACATCGCATTTAATCTCTAACCCTTTGTCTTCTATCAAAGATTTTAAGACAAATTTCTATATTATTTAGGCCTGGTTGTTTGAACTAACATCGGAAGTCTGTCACAGTCACGGCTCCTAATCAACTTATTTATGATGCTAAATTTCTCTTTATCAACTACAATACTGTCAACAACGGGACCCATGATAATGACTTACCTGTAATGTTTGGTCAAATGGCAGTCTCTGGTTCAATTATTTCATCTTAGCTGCTCTTACATACATAATTGTATTAAATTAAACTTTTGTTGTATGCAATACAATCTGAAATGTTTATTGCCATGTTACGATATCTTCCAACTAACCAAAAATATTCTAAAGATACCTCAAATGAAAACCAAACTAGAACCCTTTTTAAAATAAATTGGAATCTAACCCATAACCCCCAGTTTAGAAGACAAGGGTCTCACTAACTAACTAGGCAGCAGAGGTTTTCACAATATTATATCTTAAATAAAAATCACTCAGGAATCATGAATGAACGTATAAGAGACTCACAAATTCAGGATTAGGTCCATCTTGAATCACTACCATCTTGGCGCCAGATTTCTCCTGCAGCTGCTTGATGGTCTCTCCGCCCTTGCCGATGATCAGACCCACCTTGGGACCCGGGACCATGATTTCCTCCTGGAATTGCATCAAAGACACATGTGTAAAGAAACAATTTCACTAAACATATTTGGTCTCGCAGATGGCGTGCTGATATTGAAAGATTTTTCTAAATTCTATCTGCTCATTTTTAGGATAAGATCAATGCAAACATATCCACACACTATGAAGATATAGAACACACGTCATCACTGTAAAATCAATTGACATTTTTTTTGTGATGTTCAAAAGGATATTTTATAACTTCCAAGGTTTAATATTTTAGTGATGTTTAGAAGCAGATATACCAATTTTAGCCCTGCATTTACATTATATATCAAGTCATTCTTTTTGTTCTTGGAAATTTAACAAAATAGTCAATGTGAGACACAGCAAATCGATTCCTCTTGATCCACCTTCAAATCACCCATAAAATTAAGATTTGAAATAACCAAAATAAAGAATGTGAATGCTGGTGATTATTGACCATTATTTAGTAATGTAACCAAAACTTTCAATAATTTGATATCAGTCAATTTATTTGTTGATGAAGAACTTTCATGTCAAAACCTTATAATGCTGGACTTTAAATTTGCCACTGCTAATTCTCTTTTATATGTTTCCTTGTAAAACTCCAAGCATAAGAATACTCAAAATTTTCATAATGATAAATAAGACGACATTTATAACGCTATTTATTTGCTGTAATGGACCAATTAAATAAATAATAATCAATTTTATTTCCAGAAAGTGCGGCATGAAGAATGTAAACGCAATCTGAATATAAACTTTTCATATTGCAACACAAGCATACTAACCGCAAAACCAAATAAATAATAATTCAACATGTATATTATAAATAAAGGAAGTTAATCAGGAAAACTTTTACCAAAATATATTAATTACTTATAAATATTGACATTTATTAGCCAAAAGACAAAAGTCTCTTCATTTTGAATTACTAAAATAATCACATAAAGTATCCGATTCACTAAGTAAAACAGAAGAAATCGACAACTAGAAGCGAAGAACCAAAATTCAAACAAACTACATAACAAATTGTGTTGTTTTTAAAAAAAATCTTAGTTTACACATATTTTTTAATAATCTCGTGAATGAACTGCTTTCTGATGACTTTGGCATATGTGATATGCTAAAATCTACTAAGAAGTCATTGTGACATATGTTAAATGCATAAAATCTACTAAGTCATAGTGAACATTCCAGTACGTTATATGCGTAAAGTACGTTATATGCTTAAAATACACTTGCTTTACTTATTATTACCTTACTTTGAAATATTCAAAACTGCAAAGACTTCTGTTTATCTATCTGATTTAAAAAATATATTTTTTGATAAAAACTTCCATCACTTTAACATCCTATTACACCAACACACAAAAAATAACACCCTATCTCAACATCTCCAATACTTACTTCACTTTATTGCATACAAAATAAAAAATCAACATATTAAAAAAATTATTCATTTTAGCTTAAAATGTATTAAAAGCGTAATAGGAACTGTTTATTATTTGAATTATTATACATAGTAGACACTAGTCAAGAAAAGAAAATTGAAGATATGGAAATTCCAATATTGGAATATATTAAGGCATATGGAAATTCCGATACTGGAATATATTAGGTTGTCTGGATGAAAATGACATATTTTGCATAGTCATTTTGACCATCAGTTGTGTTCCAGTCGTTGGTCTCAAGACGTGTTTTGTGTTCTATTAATTAGTTGACATCTGGAGATGACATACATACCTGACAAACAATTTATATGAAATTTCATATTTTATGAATACTGTCGAAAAAATAATGCAACAACTGCAAATAAAAACATTTTCGACACATGTGGAGAATGTTTAACTGTTCAGTGTGAAAGTGAAAAATCAGTGAAAGTGGATGATGCCGTATTGTATACAGAAATCGAATCAAATTCAACACTATACGACATTTAGCTGACAAGCTTAGATACTCAAAATCTAATAGGTAAGTCAATAAGTTTTGAAAGCAACATCTATGGAGCAGTAGAAAACCAAAATTTCTACCCCATTTTAATATTTCCTCTTTCATAAGAACGTACTCAAAATTTCATTTCGATCTGTTAATTCATTCTTTGTTTACAAGCCATTTGAAGTTGACGTGTCAGTGTATTTTTTAACAATGGAAAAATCCGAATATCGTGCAGTAATTAAATTCTTTGTTTTGGAAGGTTTATCGGCTACTGAGATCCATGCAAAGATGGTGAAAGTATTAAAGGAGTCTTCTCCTTCATTTCCAACTGTTCACCGATGGGTTTTGGAGTTTAAGTGTGGCCGTACAAGCGTTGAAGACGATCCACGCTCAGGACGTCCAAAAAGTGCATCAACACCAGAAATCATAGCGAAAATACAGGATATGGTTTTGGAAGATCATCGATCGACTGTGGATGTGATAGCTGACACCATAGGCATCTCTCATGGAACAACATGGCATATTTTGGCTGAAGTTTTGGGTTTCAAAAAACTGTGTGCACAATGGGTGCCGCATTTGCTAACAATGCAACAAAAACACGTTCGAATGCGACTTTCTGAGCAACATTTGGAGCAATTTCTAAAGTATAAAAGGGATTTTCTGCGTCGATTCATCACTATGGATGAGACTTGGGTCTACCACCATGATCCTGAATCAAAACAAGAGGCTAAGGAGTGGTGTGAACCAGGCACTTTGGCTCCGAAGCGAGTTCGTGTCCAGAAATCGGCCAAGAAGGTGTTAGCGTCAGTTTTTTGGGATGCAAAAGGAATTTTATTGATAGATTATCTCCAAACTGGTAAGACAATCAACTCTGATTATTATTGTGACCTTTTGGACCAGTTGGATGAAAAAATTTGTGAAAAAAGACCCGGTTTGCAGAAGAAAAAAATCATTTTTCATCAAGACAATGCACCTGCTCACACAGCTCAAAAAACCATCGCGAAAATCAGTGAATTGGGGTACGAATTGTTGCAGCATCCACCCTATTCGCCAGATTTAGCTCCCTCTGACTTCTGGCTGTTCTCACACCTCAAAAAATTCCTTCGTGGAAAGCATTTTTCATCAAACGAAGAGGTTATAGCCGTCGTAGAGGAGTATTTTGCAGGCCTTCCAGAAAGTCACTTCCGTGATGGGACAACAAAGTTGGAAGATCGTTGGACCAAGTGTATTGATCTTATGGGAGACTATACTGAGCAATAAAAGTGATTTCCCCCCAAAAAAAATGTATTTTCATTTCCGCTTTCAAAACTTTTTGACTAACCTAGTAGTGTGCAAGAACATCTGAAAAAATCGGCAAGATTGTGAAGCAGGGCGTATGTATACTGCACGATCTAACAGATAAGACTAAAGTGGTACGCAAGCGCATATGTGAAGATTTAATCGAAAAAGAGACAAACACTCCAGTTTCGCACCATTTAGTGAGTGACCAGAGACGAAAAGTGGGTGCTACATTCGAACCAAAAATATAATGGCTTTCAAAGGGGCAGGTAGCAAAACCGACCCCTCGACCGGGTCTAACTGTAAAAAAAGTGCTTTTTGAATGTATGATGGGATGCAAACGGCATAATTTATCACGAAGTCCTTCCTTACGGTAAAACAATTACGAGTGAAGAATACTGTACCCAACTTGAAAATTTGAATGTAGCAATAATGCTAAAGACACGTGGCTTTTCAATCCATATTCAATTTTATTGTAACACGACAACGCCCGACCCCATACATATCAGATGACTGAAAATAAAATAAAGGAGCTTATATGGAAAACTATTCTTCATCCACCATATAGTCCCGCTTTGGCTCCTTTAGATTATCATTTATTTAGATCTATGCAGCACTATTTAGCTATAAAAAATTACACTTTAGAAGTGAAAAAGGCATCGAGGAATATTTTACATCCAAATCTACTAAATTTTATTCTGACGATATTAAAAATTAGTTAAATAGCTGGAAGAAGGTTGTGTATACCGAAGAAGAATATATATCGTATCAATGCAATAAAAAAATAAAAAAAATCCCATCTACCTCTTTCATTTAAAAAATGACATTTTCGTCCGGACAACCTAATATATGAATAATGATTAAAGCAATTGGTCCAAGCATTTTGTTCCACTCCCCAATGAAGTTATGTATTTTATAACCTCATTAACACGTTCTGCGCCGCGTAGGTCACCGGTGACCTACCGTGTTTTTGACCAGGGCGCCACATAGGTCACCGGTGACCTACGTGTTTTTTTTTTTTATAAACAGTCCCAGTGCGCCAGCGGTCACATTTACTACGAATTTTAACATTGAATGTGACCTATATTGTGCCCCTGAATATAATGCACATAAAAACTTCCAAAACTTTGTTTGAAAATGCAATTATTTTTAATAAACCTCCAGGTGTACATGAGCAAGCTATTACGGTTTATTTTTTTCAAGGATAAACTAGCCTCTACAATTAGGCTAGGGGGTATAGAAGAGATTCCAGGGATAACATAATGAATGGGACCATCCATTTGTCACATTCTGGAAATTTATGAGGGTGCATTGTCTATGCAACATTGTGACCCTTTTTTTTTGGAGCTATTGTCTCAGTAATCATTAGAGATTATTATGTTATGGCGTAACACTATAGCATATTACATAAATAAATAAAAAATATAATAAGTAATAAATTAGGCATGCTACAATTTGTTTCGACTACAAAAGTTTATGTTGTATATACATGTATTACCGTACGACGCCGCGTAGGTCACCGGTGACCTACGCTCACAATATCACCTAAAATCATTTTATTTTTAAAAATAAATCATTATTTATGAAGCCTATATATGTATACATAATATAAACTATAATTTGTTTAGTGGCGCAGGTACTCATTTTCACAAAATGTACTGCGGCACGGAACGTGTTAACAAAGTTAGATAAATAAATAACTGTTCTAACATTCAATAATGTACCCACCTGTATGCAATTTTGGTGATTTTAACTACCAAATTAATCTTAAATATATTTTATAAAGAAATCTCTCTCAAAACAATCTACCTTTAATTTTCAATAAAAAATTTATATTTCTAGTATTTTCAAATGCTTCTTAACACGTTCACTGTTGACATAAAAGTAGCGAAGAACTACCTCTATGGCTAAAATGTTTTTTTTAAGCTTTTAGTGACTGTATTAGTGTATTATTTTATATATAGATAATGAAAATTAAAAACATCAATTTACTTAAATGAAAACAAACCATTCAAAGTTGCATGATCAGCCATGTACAATAAATTCGACTGATGACTGCCGATTAATGCACTAATTTCAGTAAAAGAATTAAAAACGGATGAAACACATAAAAAATATTACACTATTAAATTAAATTAAATTAAAGTTAAGTCACAAGCTAAATTACATGCAAATGAATGTTTCAATGGGCACTTGAGAATTTTTTATTCAAAGTGATTCCCACTAGAAAAAAAACTGTCATGTATCTTAATTTTTAGATTAATTTTTTTTATTAAATTACAAATAAACATGAAATGACCCTATGAGTGTGGGCACAAGAAATACGCCTAATTCCCAATATGACCAGGATATACCCGCTCTTGCAAGTCATCGTAGCTAACCAAGCTGCATCGCACGGTTGGCAGTGAACGTGTTAATAGACATTTCAATTGAAATTCCTTTATAAAAAGGAGATTGTATGCAATGAAAATTTGAAATAGGAAAATTCACATGATCATTTTTTATTCACAATCCATTTCTATGATTTTTTATTTCTCCATAAGGTATTATTTGCAGGTCATTACATGAACAAATCAGGGATTTTCAACTCTAGGTGGAAAAAATGGTGTGAGTATACAGAAAATAAAGAATGCAGGTGATAAAAAGCTTGCGTGATACTGTTAAACCTTAAAATAATGATGTTAGAAATATATTAAGACTGAATTTACATCTGACGTTAGGTTGCCTATCGCATAATGGTCTGATAGTAAGTTAGCATGATCAGATATTTCCTTTCAAAATAGTGCATGAAACATTCATCAAGTGAAATTTCTCTGGTCATTGATTTTTCAGTCAGACCCTAGCAAATAGATTTGGAGTTAATAGAAAATATCTGATGGACATAATGTCAGATATGAATTCAAGGTAAGCGTTACATTTGACTAACTCCCACTTGGAAGTTGAATTAACATTAAGCAATAATTAAAACACACAAGCATATGTATATTTTACAATCCCTCTACACTACTTTCAGAGAACCACTGAGGGTTTGAGAAAACGACGGACAATAGACAAGCGCTAACTAATAAATAAAGTAAAAACAACAGGTCGAGTAGAGATGGAGGGTTACTTACGGTGTGTGAAGAAGCGGACGGAACTCCGCCTCGGCTCCCCATCTCCTGCTGATCACACACCAAAACATTATGTTATTCTTCAGCGCAATATCACAACCCTCCTCTCCTGAGGCAATGGCAATGCCCCTTTACGCCATATGAGCGATACCAAGTGGATACCAACTAAGATAAACCTGAAGTGATGTTTTGAGTTTTTCTTTTCTTTTCTTTTGTCTTTTGATGGGCATTTTAACCGACTTTTCAAGAAAATTACTCCAGAAAAAAAAATTCATGGCAATAAGGGGCCAATTATTATTAATAAAAAAATTCTGGATAATGTAGTGATTACACAAATATCTTTACAGAAAGTCAACCCCTTAATTTTAGATAACACAAATCAAGGACCACAACAGTCACAGAAAGGATCTAAAAGTAATCACAAGGTCTTTGCCACTATTTCTCTGTGTTGATATCGCATAATGGATTACCAGACAAGTATAATACAGATAGATGAATGATATTGTTATTCACCATTTTATTGCATTTTAATTATTGTTCAAGTTTTCATAATGCAACCATCACTTAAGTATTTTCTTATTTCAGGTCTGTGCATAGCTTCAAGCGATATTGATATGTTGGGCCTAATGAGTGATTTGTTAATGGTTAAATTGACGGAATAATTGTGAATAACAATTACTGATTCACCAGAATGATTATAACATTTGTTTACAACCCAATAAAATGTGTGCATTTTGGTTATTATTGTTAATGAATGATGGAAAATAAAGTTGCAAACTACAAGTTGGTTATTGAAAAATATAAAGGATGTGTTGAATTCATTGAAATCAATGTGAATTAAAAATATTTTCTCACCCATGGTTTAATAAAGCAGTATAAATACGATAGAAGCACAAACAAAACCCAATAGTTGAAAAATATTTCAGTCAAATGTCAAAATCTAATGACAGATTAGAGATTTTCATAGTTTGTATTCGACTTAATTGGAAAATACATCAACCACTCAATGCAGAATTCTGAAGATAGACAGACTTACCTAATCAACTTAAATAATATATTTGAACAGAGAAGTAAATTCATTTGAAAAACATCTTTTCCAATTATTTCCAACAACCTAATGAGATTATTTTTTAACAATGCAATATTGTTTTTCATGCTAAATAAAACTTGTAATTTATTCAGTTAAGCTATAAATAAGGATTGAATATTAAAAACAAAACAGAAGAAAATTCTGACCAATAACATCAAGACTTGGGAGTGACTCATTTTAATATTTCCATTGCGTGACATTCGCAATATAGTGCGGCAATATAGAAAACTTTAATACATAACGAAAATAAATGAATGATGAGGATAAAACAGGAAACTGTGTAAAATTGAATGTTACATTGAATCTTAAGTTATAAAGTGTAAAGCAAACATTGATGTACTTTTTATACAGAATCCTCTCTTCCATAATTCAAATAAAAATACGCAATAACATAAAATCAAATAAGAAAATTTAACAATTCACACAAATAAAAACCACAACCTATAAAACCTCATGTATGGACAACAATATTTGCTATATTTTTATGAAATCGAATGAAAAATACCATATTCTATGTAACACTAAACAAATGTTCAAAGCTGTAGATACTTTTCAGACTATATTCCTTGAATATACGGTAAAAACACACAATTTAATGCGTGAAAGGTCAAACTGATTTCACTACTAATCACTACCACTGATTACAGAAATGATGTGAATGATGCATCATTAACTGTTGGTTGTTGCATTTACAAAATTACAACAATAATGTTGCAAATATGAAACCACTTCAATAGATAACAAAATATATGTATTTTTGTACAGATAACAAGTGACACACATTATTAGTGATTGTTTGACTTCACAAATATTCCAATTTTATTGTTTATTGTTAACTGACATTTTGTGATTAAAATATTGAGTCAAATTTAAATAATGACCACCTCTGTGATCTGATTGGTCAGGTGCCTGTCTTCCGATCCTGGGATTTTGGGTTCGCTTCCCGATGAAATTAAGATTTATTTAAAATGAATTCCAGTGTGGTTTTCACTTAAGGCTTATATCTAACAACTTTCTGGTTGGTTGAAAGTGATTACCACATAGCAACAAGCCCGCCAGGTTGTACTGGATACAACCATTTATTTAATTTATTAAAACAGTTGATTTATTCAAGTTGTCAGTACTTGCACAGAAAACATCAAATGTAGTAAAACTATCCTTAGACACCATTAGATCCGAGTAGCTAATTGACACCACTAGATCCGAGTAGCTGATTGGTCCAAAGGTGAGCCGATGTAAAGCCGAGTGGAGATCTCTTTCGAAATTATTGGCTCGATTATCATCGCAGTATCGCTGTCAACCACCTTCATCTGCTTCAGAATTCATTTCTGAAGCAGATGAAGATGGTTGACAGTGAAAAAAATAAAAGCGATACCTGCAACAATCATATTAGGTATTCCCAAATATTTTTCAGTTCTTTAAATTACAAACGTCATTGTTTTTCAAAATAATTTATATTATTAATGTAGCTTCCATCATTATTTATGACTTCATGCCAGCATTCCTTCAGGTTTACGATCCCCCGACGATCGGCGACGATTTGCCGGCCTGGACCAGAAAATTGTTGAAGGTTAGTAGCGTGCACTTCTTCAATATGGTTAAATGATTTATCTTTTAATATTACATTGAATGAAACAAATAGTGGTCTAAAGGGGCAATATCAAGAGGGGATGGGGTAAAAATTCCCAGCAAGTTTATTATTTTTCTTTTGCATCTTTTTGACAACATGAGACTGTTGCGTGATTATGGGGTTAAATGACCCTCTGTCTATTAAAACCCTTGGATGTTTCCTTTTCAGTGGATCTTTTAAATGCTCCGATCGGACACAATAAACATCTGCAGCGATTGTTTCTCCAGGTTTGAAAAGTTCATAATGCACAATTCTATAAATATTCCATCAAACATAAAGCAAAGTCTATCATAATCAAAGTTAATTTAAGCATATGAAGAGTTTTTAAGCGAAATGTTTGTACGAACCATTTTATTTCAGTCTGAGAATTCCTGCAGTACCCAAACTCCTTACCAAAAATGTTCAATCTTCTTTGAATGCACGTAGCATAATTATCTGAATGTCTATAGAATAAATCTTTAATGGTGGTTTTTAAAGACATCATTTTCTGGCAAAGACTGCACCGTAACTGACCGCCTTAAGTGCACTATTAAAAGAACGAAAAAAACCTTTGGGAACATCTAACGTACATGATTGCACACCAAGTCACATTTATGTCACACCCCCAGTGTGCATCCTGGGATACGTTATCTTTAAATATAAATATGCTTCATTATCTTGAAACTCCGATTTCAAAACAATTCAATATTTTTACTCGTATGTCAATGAAAATATATTTCTACCTGATTTGACATCATAAATCACAATAATTTTCAAATACAGAATAACTTATGTAGACTCAAATATGTTACAATTTAAGAAAAAACATAATCTTAAGACCCGAGCTATCTGGGGCAGTAATGTCAAATACAGTCCAGTCCTGATTTTTGGACATTCTGGATGGTTCGAACATAGTCAAAATGTTCAAAAATAATGTGTAATGCTGATTTTAAAAACATTTACATAGCTAAGTAAATATGAACAATTTTTTTGGGTTCACATCATTCTTTATTATTTTCTATGTAAAGTATGTACTATGTGAAAATATATTTCCGTTTAGCAGGCATGTGTTTAAAGCAATAAAACAGAATATTTTCAGTTTAATAACTTGTTTACGGTAGATCCAGATTATCCATCGGATAATCTGGATTACCGAGGAGTCCTAGCTGAAATTCTATTGTACGAGGCGTATCCAGAAAGTAAGTGTACTGAGGCTCTCACGACCGGATGGATTTTATTTTCGGCATGTTGGCTACACTTCCCTGTAGCCTGACCCTTCCCCTCCGCAACGAGACCGGTTCGAGGTCAGTACGTTGAGAAGTGTCGACATGGCAACACGTTTTGTGAAAAATGTCAACCCAATCTCCCGCCAAGTGCGAAATTTTGTAAAAAGGCAAGAGTTTTAGAGGCGCTACAAACTCCATGGAGATGAATTTCTCCGCTCCGTCGTTACTGGAGATAAAACTTGGGTTACACACTACACGTCTGAAACCAAAAGGCAGTCTCAACCGTGGCGTCACACCTCTTCACCCTCCGCCAAAAAGTTCAAAACCACAATTTCAGCCAAGAAAATCATGGCATCCGTGTTTTGGGACTGTCAAGGCATAATTTTAATTGAATATATGCCTCAAGGGGAGACCATCAACTCTGCAAGATACTGTGAGACCCTAAAAAAATTGCGGAGGGCGACTCAGAACAAGAGGAGAGGCATGCTGACAAAGGGAGTCTGCCTGCTGCATGACAATGCCAGACCACACACGGCCAACGCCACGAAGGAACTGCTCGCCTCGTTTAAATGGGATGTCCTGAACCATCCCGCGCATTCCCCTGACTTAGCGCCTTCAGATTACTATCTCTTTACCTCCCTGAAGCTGTACATGGGTGGAACAAGGTTTTCAACGGACGAGGAGCTAAAGGAGGAGGTGGAGAAGTGGACGGAGGGGTTGGCAGGAAACTACTTCGAGGAAGGCATCAAAAAGTTGATACCCCACTTCACCACCTGCATTGAGAGGAATGGCGACTATGTCGAAAAATAGCTTACATATGTACTACGGTAACCACGTAATTTTTTTGTTTAAATAAAAAAAATTGTAACCTACAAAAATTCAGTACACTTATTTTCTGGATATGTCTCGTAAGATTTGAATAAAAATTATTTCCTTTTGTCTGCCTTTTTAATGACGATTTTAATAAAACATTCCAGTTGTCAATGCCGTGGGAAGATATGAAGAAATTTTATTTAAATCGCATAAATACATTGTTTTCTATTTCACTGGAATATGGTGATAGCGAAATAAAATTTTATCTATGTATAGTTCAGTGTTACATTAGTAAAATTCAGTATCTTTTAAACAATAAGCAAATAACTACAGTATTGATCAAGACTGTTGCTCTGGAAAAACTATGGTTTACAAGTGGCAAAGTCTTTTTAAGCAAGGGAGAGAATCAATTGAAGACGACCTCCGACCAGGCTGGCCTATTGATGCCACTTCCTCAAACATTGTCAAAAAATTAGAAAAGCTTGTGCTGGAAGATGCCCGTCTAAACAAAAAACACCTCGCAGAGATGGTTGGAGTATCACCTACAACATTTTGAATATCCTCCATCAGCATCTAGGGATGTCAAAAGTCAGTGCACCCAGAACACTCGCGCCACTTTAAAAACAACAAGTGTCGAATGTTCACAACAGTTTTTGGACCTCTGCAGAAACAACAAAGATGAGATTTTGAGCCAAATTATTACTGGAGACGAAACTTGGGTTTATCATTATAAGCCTGAGTCAAAGCAGGAATCCACGCAGTGGCATAAAAAGGACACACACCCCCTAAGAAGTTCAGTGTCGAAATCGACTGGACAAATAATGGCTACATTTTTTTGGGATGCGGAAGGCTGCTGATAAATTACAAAGATAATGGCATCACAATAACTGGAGAGTACTACTCTGGTCTGCTGATACAGTTAAAAGAAGCTGTGAGGGAGAAAAGGAGAGGAAAATGGACAAAAGGGATGCTGCTGTTGCATGACAATACACCTGTGCACAAAAGCAATTATGCATTGGCTGCTCTTCCAAACATTAAATGACCCTCCCTACAGCCCAGACCTGGCTCCATCTGACTATTATTTGTTTCCAAATATGAAAGATGAACTTCGAGAGAAAAAAATTACGGACGATGAAGAAGTTCAAGTGCAATTTAGGCTTATTTTGAGGGCAAAAACAAATCTTTTTTTTTGTAGGTATATAAGCCTTATTGAAAGATCTGAAAAATGTACGAGTTAATGGTGAATATATTGAAAAGATAAAATATTTTCCCCAATTTTTCCCCTTCATTCTGCAAATTTATTGACCTCCAATCATAAGGTAACTTCTTTAATTTTCAATAAATTTCACTTCTACTCATTTTACTCAACTATAAACAATTGTGTATAGTCATTAAATTGAACTAAAAATGTGTAGTTTATAAAAAATATTTTGCGAAGGATTCAAATACAAGTTCTGACTACCGCATAAATTATGCTACTTATATTCTTATAAGTAGCAGCAGCAATACTGTTAAAAAAATATTATTTTCAAACAATGTGAGTTGTGAGTAATTCTGTTGGTCAAACATAAATATGCACCAGGTGAAATAACAGCTCGTATAAAACAGACACACAGTTTGTTTACTCATAACTGTAACTTGACACGATAGAAATGCAACACCGAGACTTAGATAGAGCACAGCAGAGTAAGCTTCCCACGAAAAACCCGTTCCAGGGTCACTTTCTACTGAGAAAATTATCAGACATAACATTTTGTCAATCAAAAGGAGGTAAAAGTGTATAATTCCAGATACCACATAACCAAGATTTGGATAAGTGAACAAAAAAATGGATCCCATAAAACGCAGTTCCAAAATTGATTAAATATATTTTGAACAAGGCATTTTTTATCACTCGCAAAATACTTGATAGTATGGATTGCCAAGAGTTTCGAAATAAAATACAAATCCCTATTGGTCTAATGATTTGATTTGACCAAGAACAGTTGTCCAATAGTTGGTTATGCACCAACTTTTGGACAACTGTTCCTCGCTACGTCGGTCTGCAGAGTAGATAAATATACATGTAGTTACGTTTTAACTATCATTTGACTGAGCAGGAGACAGAACTAGACAGAGTACTAATCACGGGTACAAGGAACAAAAAATCATTTTCCATAAAATTTTCATGATTAAAAAAATCTACTGTTGCATTATATTCACTGGCAAAAAATAATTGTTATTTATAGTTCGACCGCTTTCTACTGCTTTATTTACAAAAAATGTGATAATTACTCAAGTTTCCAATATTATTTATTATATCTAAAAAATTCAAGTTTGTGACAAACTACACTGATAAAAAAAGTGAGATGTAAATAAAAAAATATATACTCGAAGTGTAAAAAAAGTAAAATGATATATTAAATTTTATAACAATTTCTATAGTTCCAAATTATCAAAACAAACTATCCAATGATAAAAAATTCACATTCTTCCATTTAAACCAAAATGTCTTGGATCATTATACTCTTGTGAATCATCATTTTGGAAGACCTTTGATTACTGACCATCATAAGCACAATTCTAAAATTTGTAGAAGAGGCATATTTAAAATTTTGGAATCAGATCAATAATTGAGTTTCGGCATAATTTTACAAAACGTTAATGAGATGTTAGTTTATTTATCAAGACAAGAATCTTTTATGAGACTAAGAATCAAACCGTATTATCGAAATTACTTGAGGCTCGAATCATGAATATTATAAGTACAATTCTGAAATTCGTAGGGAAGACAGAGGTCGGACCTCGAGACGAGCGATAGAGCTGCAAAGAACGGTCATGAACTAAGACATAGTTTGGAACTACAAAAATCACTTGAAAGTACAGTTATGAAGCTTAAGCAAAATTTATAATTTAGTTGAGAATTAAGCGTGTTAGACATATTGCAATATTCCATAAAATTTATTATAAATTTCACTAGAAAAGCGGTCAAACACAAAACCAGGTTACCAAAAAAATATTATCGATGAATTTCAATACAAAAATGTTTCCCCATAATCCAACCAAAATGTAAGACGCTTACACGCTTCAGTAGCCAAAAAAAACCTTGTTTTTTTTTTTAATTTAATCAACATAATTATAGGTCTGAATAAATAGAGAAAATGCATTAACTATTTATAATCACTATCCAAATAATTGCAGGCGTTAATTTGTTGATTGATTAGTAACAATATAAAAAAAACAGATATAAAGAAATATAATACACATTTAGATCCAACTGAAGAAAGTAAGAATGGAAGGTTAAGAACCAGATGCATTGACAGGAGCTTAGATATGGATAACAGAATGCATATTTGATTTTCTGAACAGTTTGGAGTTACACTATTTGAATGCCAATATTTTTGACAGCCTCAATTTTATTGCTCGATTGCATATGAAAATTGTACAATATTCGAGCATATTTTCAAACATATGACTTCAAATTTTAAAAATCACACAAATTTTTGAACCGTGTTTACCAGTCTTGAATCTCAATTCCCTATTGGAGAATCAAAGGGAAAATGTCAACAAACTAAATCAGAATAGTATAAAAGAATGCAACTTACAAAGTTCTGCTTTCCGGCGGGTGGTCCTCCACCACCCATCCGGGGCTGCGGGGGGCCGTCTTCGGGGGGTCCTCCGTCTCTACCTCTTTGGCTAACAATCGCATTTATCATGTCCCTGAATCATCACATCAAACACAAATATGAAACGTATGGCACCTCTACTAGTTGCATTAAAAATCAATTAAATATTATTTATGACTAATAAAATTCTTGATGGTTTTATTAATTTGAGAAAAATTTGTAAAACTTAATTTGAAATTAATTTGTTAAATTTTCATTTTAATGCAAGAAGGTTCTGAGGATCAATATGAATATGAAATGATGTGGAACATTTCGCACATCCTGAATTATACTGTGCACTATGTTAACCTTTAAAAGGTATTTTCAGACTGTCACCTTTAGGTTGTTTCTTGTACACCAAAATGTTTAACGTTAATCTGTTCAAAATCTAAGTATTTTATAAAGAAAAAATAAAATTATGAAACCGAGAAAAGTTAAAATGCTATAATGATGGTCATAAGACAACACTTCCTAACTTATATTTTTTTCACAATATGTAGAAAGCAAAAATGTTGAGCATGACAAATTTTAAGAAATATTTCAGAAACGCAACATATACTTCACCATAAAAAATATCGGTGAGTTATGTGAGCATAGTGCAGTATAATTCAAAATGGGTGATAAGTAACAGCAATATTTTTTCAAACAAAACTAAATATTTGATTTAAGAGGTGTACATTTATTTATATTAAAAAAAAATAATGCAGTTACTGTTTTCTATAACTATGAAATTTGAGGAGTTAGAAATACTAAAGGAAAACTCTTAAGATCATATTTAAAAAACATTTAATTTGAAGGCAGCAATAATAGAAACTAAACTTGATTAGTTCATATGAATATTTAAATTTTCTTTTTAAAACCTGTTTTTATTATCTAAAATGTGATCTTCACACAAAGCACTGTCTACAAGGTGAAGTGCAAAAAAAACTATCTTTGTGTTATATATTTTCTTTACCTAGTAAAAATAAATCATAAAATCAAATTTCACCATAATTGAGTTTATCCCTTAGTATTTTTAATACATTATAAATATTATTTTAAAATTACTTCGAGGTCACAAAATAATTTTCAATAAATAGAAAAAAAATCTTTTAAATTCATTAAACAAATGTTATATCAAATTTTAGGTTGATTTTAAGGCACTTCCCATAGATTCTAGCAAGCCTTATTTTCGAAACTTTACGCCACATATTAAAAAAAATTAAGAATCATTTCAAATTCTACGACGCAACAGAAATGCTCTTGTAATGAAATCGGTCCCTAATGGGGCACTATATAATTTAAATTTATGTTTATGTTGCAAAATATGTGACAAAAATGACACTATAGAAGAGAACAAGTGGCCTTAAAAAAATCATAAAAATAATAAATTGCTAACACTTGAAAATTTAATTTTAAAGCAACTTTATGTTTACTTGACAAATGGGCATATATACTCTTTTATGCAAAAAAAATCCAACCCACAACAGATTGTTTTTCTTTATTTGAAATATTGAACAACCTGGTGGGTTTATTGCCATGTTACAATCTCTTCCAACCAAGTATAAATATGTTAAAGAGACCTTAAGTAAAAGTACCCTAGCTAGAATCCTTTTTGAAATATCTGGGTACCATCAGGAATCAAACCCGCAGCCTCCGGGTTGGAAGACAGGAGTCTTATCAACTAAGGCCACAGAGGTTGTGAATTAATCGTGTATATCCAAAAATATAAAGCCACTAAATATGTATTTCATGGTTAATTTCCATATTAAATATATATTTCCATACAAGCACATAGAAAGCGGCACATAGATGTATTCTCAATTGGTCCTTTTTGTCAATGGCATTGTACACGTCTAAATACGCAAAGCTGGATGATTAGAAAAAATGATCACATAACAATAAGCCCGCCAGATGTATCATGTAGATAAAAGTACAAAGAAATACTAAAAAATTATTTATTTTTAAATTTAAAAAAGAATAAAAAAAATCCTTACGATGATTTCCGTTCATACAGCCTCTGAGGCATGTCGTTGCTAAGGTAATTTAACCAAGCTCCGTTATCAAATGTATCCCAATACAATGACATTACATTTAAATGTCATTTACAATACTCTCCGATCCAATTGAATATTAAATTTGTAAACAAAGTAACAATCAAGCGAGACACTACTGCAAATGCACTTTTCTTTTCACGCACAAAATATATTTTAAACCACAACACTGAACCAAAAGTCACTAATAATCAAATTTGAATATTTGTAAAATGGATTACTTAACAATGCATATTTGAAAGGGGTTCAAAGGAAGACTTTAGTAAAACCGAAAGTTATGTAATTGAAGAATGTGCATATTTATAACATGCATTGTATATTTCATGCATAAAGGGCAATTTAATATGTATTAAAATAATTCATCAATATGGCAGTCTTAATAAGCTGAAAAAAAGAAGCCTTTTGTGCGTTGTTAACTCAAAATATTGAAGTATTTCTATTTGATGCATGAAACAGAAGTACTTAAAAACTAAACCACTTGAAATATTTAACAACCAATATGCTATGCTAATCTTAAGAAACTAAAATGTATTTTTGAACATTTGTAGCATTATACTCGTAATACGTCAACTATTATTTTCTAGTTTCCAAAGAATCAAGTCAACTTTAGTGAGTCATACTTTTAATGATCAAAATCTATATAAATTTCACTCAGATATCTCACATATAGAAAGGCAAATAAATAACAGAGTTCAACGCATCAAAATCAAGAGAAGGCATTGATTTAACATAAAACAATGCAATTGCCTTGGCCAAAAAAGAAATAAAAGTACTAAAATGAGAAAACACAACAATTGCAGTTGAATAATTTCTTTAATATCACAACGGTGCTAAAAAAACTTGTCCTTATTTAATTTATTAAAAAATAATAAAAAGATGAAAGCGGGTATAATTCTTTTTTTTTAATCGATATGATCGAAGTCGTAGATATCCCTTGAGGGGAGTAGCACAGCGCGGGATTCGAACAGACGACTTTCCGCACGGAAGTCCAGAACGTTACCGCGCGGCCATGCACCTCGGCACAACCATAACCGTACAAACCCTATCAGTATACTAGGCCACTTTTTTTTCACTGTAACTCACAATCTAGCTAGGTTTTAAACATCCGGTAAAAAGTTGAAATGAATGCCTAGTCGTTTTCAGCACTAAAAATGTTAAAAGCTATTTTGAAAAAGTAGCACACTGATGCAGTTAATGCACGAGAAATAGCAGGTTACTTAAGCAACTAAGAAGCAGTAAGGCGTTCCATTTCAGATTCTCTTAGGTGTAAACTACTTATAGCATGTTAACGGACACGGAACAATTGTAGCGTAGAATACATGTTGAATTTTAATCATAAAAAAGAGAAGAATAAAAATTGTAACTGAAATGTTCCCTTGAATATAACCAAATAATGATAAAACATTTAGATGAATAAATGAAAGGAGAAACCTTCACAGAATTAACCATATCAGAATAATTCATCAATAGTTGAATGTAAAAGGGTCAAATCAGAACCAAAACCAGGAATAAGCACAAAACTAAAATAAAATAAAAAGAAAATACTAAATGCAAAGAGATTTCCAATCACAGAAGTTGAAGAAGCAATTTTCAAAATATCACACAAAGGCCATACGCATGGAAGAACACTACTTAAACTGCAACTCACAAAAGACTACTACCAGCACCACACTACTGTAACGACTGAAGAATGAGACATTATATATCTTGAAATATGCCCCTGGGTGGCAGAATAGCAAAGTGGGTGTTATTTGATTCATGAAACATGATCCCTAGGTCTGGCCACACACAACCCAACTGTATGCCATTGTTATGTCTGGATCTGTATTTATCCAGGCAGGACTGTGGAGTAGTCACAATGTTTATGCATTCCAATACAAACTGATTTTATCAGCAGGGGAAAAATTAAACAAAACGGAGATGTTATTATAATACCTTTGTTTTATGCAATTAAGTTTTGTATTCAAATATAATTTGTCGCAATTGGATTTGTTATATCTATAAAAACATCATCTAAAATTTATAAGCAATCAAAAGTTTAAAAAGAATGATCATTAATTAAAAGATATAAGATTTAAAAATCAATAATAATTTGATATACTTTAGAACTGCTATTGCAAACAGTGTAACATGAAAAAATGCATTACTTTGATGCCCTTATGTTATTTATCCTTCTAAAATGTTTTCTCACCTAACAAGTTACGCATGCTTTGCCCTGATTATTTATTGAGAAAAAATCCTATTACCAAGTTTTAATTTATTCGTCCCTTGGTTTCAGTATAATACTTATTATCACTACCCTCTAGCTAGAAGTGTTTCTTAACCTTTTTGAGCGCAGAGACCCAGAATAGTGGATTAGTTTTGGTTTAATGTCCCAAGTAAAGAATAATAAAATAACACATATAGATAACAATTAAATGTATCTTATATTTTAATAATACATTACTTGATTGGTAACATTAAATCTTATAAATATGAACCTTAGCTTTGAAGAAGTTTTGAAAGCTCATAAAATCTTAGTGTTAGTTACATTAGGTATGCTGAACCATGTCATTTCCATGCTGCAGTCTGTTTCGCAATTCAGTTTTTGTTATACTTTAAGTTTGAACACCCTGACTCGCACATGTATGAAAAAGCAACAGTACTTTTAGTGTTTCATTTACTGTTGTCTTTTCAGTATTTAATTTCAACTAGAATACGAAACTTGATGATTTTATTAAAACTGTAGCGATGTGCCTATTACTTTGTATTTTTGTGAGTTGCTCTTGTAGATTATTAATATTGACAAAATCTTTCAGATATACAGCTAAATGGAGATCCCTTAGGAAATTGTTGACTATTATCATCACAGTACTACAAAATGTGATCTGCGGATTGATCCAAATGGCCACAAAACTTACAATGGGCGAAGGGACAAGATAGAAGGTAAAAAGTTTGCTATTCAATTCCCAAGGCCATAAGTCATACCAACAATGACATAAATTGGGAATGATCTACACTAATAGTATATTTCTTTCAAATTCTACAATTAAAGGGTCTGGAAGATTAAAATTGTATGCCAAACAAATATTTCATAAAGAAAATTATCAATGGAATACCATCTTATATTCAAATCACACAATTGATTTGTAATGAAATATGTACCATTTTAAATTGCAATAATAAGCTCACTTAGTCCATATCTAATTTTCATCTTATTGTAAATATTCATTTAGTCGTAAATCATGTAGTTTAGTTGTAAAATAGTTTCACTCCATGCAAGTCATTAACTTGAAAATTAAATGGCATCCATACCTAGAAGTTACTTCTTGGAAAAATTTTAAAATAATTTTTGTAAATTTGTAACATGTCGTATGTTATTATGCAAAAATATTAAAATATTGTTATTCTTGAGAACATTTCACGACACATTCAAAATGCCAACAGAACCAATTTTGGGTTGTAGACGATAGGTTAAGATACTATGCTCTAGAATGTATTGTACACTATGAAAAGCTGGGTCTCTATTTTATCAATAATGAAAACAGACCCTTGCAAATCAACAGTTTGTGAAATATTTTAACAATTTTTAAACCTGTTTAAAAAATAATTTGTTTAATTATAATTAGCTCTCTGAAGACAGACAACTTGGTGTTGGATAACACAGTACCTGATGAAGGATGTGCTCATACATTAAAATCATAAGGAATAACAGTAATAGATAGGTGACATGGTCACATCACCATACTGATGCCTCGTTGTTTGTGTGTGTGCATATATAATGTGTAGAAAATACACACAACTGTAAATTTAAAATAGGTAAATGAGACATTCACTAAATTGTTTTCTCACTGTACATAACTGCCCACTTTTATATGGATTCCACTCAGAAAAGTTATTTGAAAATTAAATCATAAAGTAATAAACATAAAAAAATTTAGAGCTATCTTTGGACATCTTGTCTATGCTGCTATGTATGATCGGTACTTTCAATATCCTTGCGAGATGTAGTAGACCTTATGAGTAGCCATTATGTATGAACTGAAAGCTTTCACACTACGGAATAGTTGAATGTTCAAGATATCTTGGACAGAACATGTTAGTAACAGCACATTATTAGAAACAATTCAAAAGAGAACTCTTCAACAGCATCACATGCTGCAAAATAGATTATCTTGGTCAGTTAGTCTGTGGTCTAAAATACTGCACATTATAAATAATAATAAAGGACAACGTTGAAAGACAATGATGGATAGGAAGGAAGAAATTGTCTTGGATACGAAACGGAACTGTAATGAGTTGTCTTGCATTATGATTTCGTGGTATAGTAAAACCTGGCAGGTTTATTGCCATGTGACAATCTCTTACCAACCAGAAAGATGTTAAAAGGGGTCTGAAGTGAAAACCAGACTGATACCCTTTTTAAAAAAGATTGGGTACCAACAAGAATCGAACCCACAACCTATGGATTGGAAAACTGGTGTCTTGCCAACTACTGCAGAGTACAGTTGTCATGGGTTAAGAGTGGAAGACCAGTTTGATGAAATTATGGGCAGTTTGTGGCCCATATGCCCAAATGTTCATGGCACACATGAAAATTTATATTAAAGTTAACATTTTTGTCTTCAAAATGAATGTGACAATTGAGGGGATATTTAAGTTCAAAAAAAATATATCGAATGAAAAACATGTTATGCTCCATTTTCCAAGTTTTGAAATAACTCACTTTATAAAACCAATAAAAGAAAAGAGTTTAACAAGTCAGTCGGAACTAGAATATACTGTCATATTGATACTGCATGTCTATATTTAAATCAAGTGAATGTTCGTTCATGTAGGGAAAACTTTAGAACTTGTGTTATATAAAAAGGCAATGAAACATAAAACCAAGACAGGAGCAGAATCTAGATTGCCTGAATGGATAACAAATATCATTGATCAAACAATTAAAGATGAAATAAATTATCACAAAACTATTATTTAAGTAGCAAATATCTAGATTTTTAGTGATTGATACCAAGTAACATAACTCATGAGCTAAAATTGTTTATACATATTCACATTCATATAACCACGGCATTTCCCTATTAGAGTAGGGATTGGATATTTGATCAGGGTATACATCTTTTACTTCCTCTACATCCTTTCAACTTATTGATTTCTCTGACTTCTTACATTCTTCTACCACATTTTTCACACATTAATATAATAATTTTTGTTTGTTAGTCTTTTTTCATGTATTAGTTTTACACGTGATAAGAAATCTATACAGGTTTCAGGAAACTTTGAAATTAATATCAGACATGCCAACTGTAATATTACCTATTTTCAAGTTGTATTACACTTTCATCATATGTAATACAATCCGACAGGCTTGTTTTATTGACAGAATGATGATTTAAAGGCCCAAATGGGACATATTTGTTTGGTAACCAGTGGGAATCAAATCTGTATATCGACCACTAGACCACAGAAGTGATCTTATAATAATATTATTATATAGTGCAGTTAAATGATGTTACTTAGATACATCGAATAGTCACTATCCCAAGATCTACGTCTTGGTGTATAACTTGTTAAATAGCACTTTTGTATATAAAATATACATGTTATAAAATATTAAACAAAAATCCCACGTGTTGAATAAATTTGGTTAGTCATTTTGATCGTTAATTTGTTGATTCTATCACATGGATTTCTTCTGAAGAGTCACAAGGCTACAAAGTTGTCACTTTTTGAGAAATGATATGTAAAAAAAGCTCTTAAAAAAAGTTACTTAGGTCACTAAAGAGGAATTATATAATCAGGTACTCACTTTGCCCTCAAGACTGCTTCCCTGGAGCCGGTTAGCATGCACATCCTGTCTGGCTGGCCGCCTGAGTCGGGGGCCATCTGTATCTTGCAGCCGCTTTCCGTCTGCAGTCGGGAGATCTGCTCGCCACGCCGTCCAATTACTAACATAAAACACATTAATTTTATCAGTTACCAGTTCACATAACCAAGGAAGTCATACCAACAATTCGATCCCACCGCCACCTATGCAAATAATGGAAGACAAATAAGTTTCTATTTAGCGTAATTTAGAACAGAAAATCTGTCTTCTTTAATTATTATGAACGCGATGTCACTTTGTAACAAGAAAGGACCGCCTAAAAAAACTCATACGGTGACGACACACATGAGAGTAAAAAGAATAGTAGCAACTGACTTAAGGTCCAACGAGAGAAGGAAAATGACTCGCAGCACAGTAAATATATTTAAAAAGCAGCGTAAGGTCTGGAATTCAACAGCCCAGCAAATTGCCAGTACTTTTGCAGAAAACTTTGAATGCAACAAAATATTCTTCGACGCTACTAAATCAGAGTACCGGTCCGAAGGTTCAGAGTATTCAGATCCAATCGGTCTGAAGATTTAAAATGTAAAAATTATACACTCTGTTTGACAAGAGCGTGCACGGCAAAAAAAAATTCTAGAAACCGTTAGAAGGTAGATTCAAACGCGAGCAGGTTACTGAGAACCCTCCCCCCCCAAGATGCTTTGTATAGAAAAACTCAGTTATCGTTCGACCGTGGTTACACAAGAACACATTTCACCATAAGTGCCGCGTACGCAACACGTTACGAAGATGTGTTTTTATGTACACATCCAAAAGGACCGAAAATGTCATACGGAGCCGCTGCTAAGTACATGAGAAAGTTAAAGACATTTGTAAGTAAGTGGATGAGAAACGCTATTCCGACGTAAAGAACGTCGATGACCTCCCAAATTATGGCGCTGCGCATAAAACAACGAAAAAGGGAGGACCGAGTGATTTTAAGGGTGTTTGAGAAAAATCCTCATCTATCATTAGTAGCGGACAGGCAGTTTTGCGTGAAAAGGGTCTAATTGTGTCATGTGACACTAGAAGGATGTTTACTAGCTCATGGAGTGAAATTTCGAAGCACGGTGAAGAAACTACTACTGTCCGAAGAACAAGTCGAAAAAACACTCACTTAGGCGAAAGAAAATTTGGCCTGCGATTGGGACAACATAATTTTCTCCGACGAAGCTTCTTTTTGGGCACGTTCTTCCATTAATCATACTTGGTATACTCGCACTAATATTCATCCAGCGGACCGTTAAAACACCCGGTAAAAGTCTTCACAAATAATTTGAACGCTGCCAAAATGATTAAAATATATCAGGTGGCATTATTACCATCTGCCCAAAGGTGGTTTATAAGAAAAAATTAAAATTGGCTACTGCAAGAGGACGATGATCCAAAGCATCGGAGTCGTCTTTGTACTGCGAGGAAACAGAAAAATGACGTTGCAGTCACCAGATGCAAATTCCATAAAAAATGTTAGGGCACTCGTGAAATTCAAGCTCGGAGGAAAAAGATCTGGAACTTCGAGCAGTTATTTCAACAGATTCGACTTATATGGAACTCTTTGTCCCTAGATTATGCTATAAAATGCCGGGCAATTATTACTAGAAGAGGCAACCGGAAAACTTATTAATAATAAAGCATCACGGTTTATATCATGTAATATGTGTGTATTTTTTTAATGCCTTATCCTAAAGATTTTTTCAGGTTTCGCCGTACACATTCTTGTCAAACATATTATGACCACCAAAAAAAAAAACACAAAACAAATGCTACCCAAATTTTATGCTCTTAATTTGAATTTCAAATTAAACATAGACAATAAATTTTTCAAACATTGTCGCTGCGTCAATATACATCCAATTTAAGATTTTTTTTTGGCACCTTGGCCTAAGGCTTATTTAGCATTTTGAGTGCTTTAGAGTGTTCAACATGAACTTTACGGATATAAAAACATTGATACAAAATTAATTGGTAGTAAGTTTAAATTAATTAAAAATGTTTTATGCTGGTTTAGGTATGCAGATAGCATTCTTCGTGTTTGGATGGGTACCGATAAACAATTACACCGATTTCTAAAATATTCAAATTCTGGGTTTAATAAAATACACACTAGAAACAGAACAGGGTGAAAAATTTTATTTCTTAGACCTAACATTATCTCACAAAAATGATACATTTGACTTTGACATATGAAGAAAAGACACTTATTCAGATTATATAATTCCAGCAACTTCCAACCATCCTAATAACCATAAATTCGCCGCCTTTAACTGTATGATTCATAGATTTCTGTGTCCCCTTAACCGACGACAAATTTAAAAAGAAATACATAATCATAAAAGAATAGCTAAACATAATGACTACCCTGGAAGCCTCATTGATTCATTTTTAAAAAACAAAACAAAAAAGAAAGTCATAAAAGATATATTTAACGACACTTATAAGCATACTAGGTTAGTCAAAAAGTTTTGAAAGCGACATCTATGGAGCAGTAGAAAACCAAAATTTCTACGCCATTTTAATATTTCATCTTTCATAAGAACGTACTCAAAATTTCATTTCGATCTGTCAATTCATTCTTTGTTTACAAGCCATTTGAAGTTGATGTGTCAGTGTATTTTTTAACAATGGAAAATTCCGAATATCGTGCAGTGATTAAATTCTTTGTTTTGGAAGGTTATCGGCTACTGAAATCCATGCAAAGATGGTGAAAGTATTAAAGGAGTCTTCTCCTTCATTTCCAACCGTTCACCGATGGGTTTTGGAGTTTAAGCGTGACCGTACAAGCGTTGAAGACGATCCACGCTCAGGACGTCCAAAAAGAGCATCAACACCAGAAATCATAGCGAAAATACAGGATATGGTTTTGGAAGATCATCATCGACTGTGGATGTGATAGCTGACACCATAGGCATCTCACATGGAACAACATGGCATATTTTGGCTGAAGTTTTGGGTTTCAAAAAACTGTGTGCACAATAGGTGCCGCATTTGCTAACAATGCAACAAAAACACGTTCGAATGCGACTTTCTGAGCAACATTTGGAGCAATTTCGAAAGGATAAAAGGGATTTTCTGCGTCGATTCATCACTATGGATGAGACTTGGGTCTACCACCATGATCCTGAATCAAAACAAGAGGCTAAGGAGTGGTGTGAACCAGGCACTTTGGCTCCGAAGCGAGTTCGTGTCCAGAAATCGGCCAAGAAGGTGTTAGCGTCAGTTTTTTGGGATGCAAAAGGAATTTTATTGATAGATTATCTCCAAACTGGTAAGACAATCAACTCTGATTATTATTGTGACCTTTTGGACCAGTTGGATGAAAAAATTTGTGAAAAAAGACCCGGTTTGCAGAAGAAAAAATCATTTTTCATCAAGACAATGCACCTGCTCACACAGCTCAAAAAACCATCGCGAAAATCAGTGAATTGGGGTACGAATTGTTGCAGCATCCACCCTATTCGCCAGATTTAGCTCCCTCTGACTTCTGGCTGTTCTCACACCTCAAAAAATTCCTTCGTGGAAAGCATTTTTCATCAAACGAAGAGGTTATAGCCGTCGTACAGGAGTATTTTGCAGGCCTTCCAGAAAGTCACTTCCGTGATGGTACAACAAAGTTGGAAGATCGTTGGACCAAGTGTATTGATCTTATGGGAGACTATACTGAGCAATAAAAGTGATTTCCCCCCAAAAAAAATGTATTTTCATTTCCGCTTTCAAAACTTTTTGACTAAACTAGTACCTATAAATGGAGCCAAGTCCAATTTATAAAAAACGTATACGAAAGAACCAAAAAAAATACCAAGTCACACAAAGCCAGCTTTTTAAACTCATTTTAATCTCTGGAAACTATTATTTAACGGGAAAGGCAAAAATGGAATACTTAGCAACAGTGGTGTGTATAAACTTTTATGTGCTTAATGGATTGTGATAATTTCTATATAGGAAAGACAGGAAGATCATTTGAAAAGAGATTTCATGAACACAAATCCTCTAATTTATTCTGAAATGGCTTATCATTGTCACCGTGAAAATCATACATTTTCTATCGATGATGCCAAATTCTTACGTATCAATAGTAACAGAAATAAATTGGACAGATTAGAGGCCCTAGAAATTTATGACAGTGCATCAAGGTGAACATCTGGCAAACATATATTCCCAGAATCTCACCGCTGCTCGCTGAGATTGTCTCCTCCCTCCCTCCACCCGCAATCCCCAACCTGAATGTTTACCGTTTGAAGTGAGTATGTCGGTACCTGTACCAACAGAATTCAGTCTTGTTTGTGCTCCCCTGATGATGAGGTAAAAGCCTTAAAACCAGTAGGGTTATACCGTTACATAAAATGGAATAAAGTGTTTGATAAAACAAATTACAATGTTTTTAAACCTCCACAATGTTAACTATAAATAATATATAAAAATAAATTAATAGGTTTTTAACTCAAAACTTAGATGCACTTATATCATTAGGTTCAATGATTATGGTATTTCTGGTGTGATAATGATTATATTGGAATTTCCAGCCCTGCACTCTTTATCAGAAAAAAAATTACATGACCGATTGAATGGACAGGATTTGGTGTGCTAAGATTGATGCGAGTGTCATCTTGAACATGTGGGAAGACTCAAAAGATTTGGTTTATCATTTTAAGGATTGTAATATGGAATGAAACGTTTTCAGTGAAGGTGTTAATGAGAGGATTTGAGTGACGTAAAGGGGAAGTGTCAACTCATTGGGCCAGTAAACCAATAATATCTCCAACTTATAGCAGTTGTGTCATTGTGCAGTGTAGGGTTGCAATTATGGCATTAGGAATATACAAAACAGAAAGGTTTTCTAAAACATGATTTCTTTTATGCGAGTCCTGTTAATAAAGCGAACAAAGTAAAATAAAAGAGGACACTTACTTAAACCAACCATTTTATCTGGAACTCTGATGTGGTCGTTCATCTGTTCATTCATCTGGCCTGCAGGCGCCGGCCCCGGCCTAGCTCCCGCCCCGACCACCATTCCACTGAAAGGAAGAAAACACATCACCATTAGCATCATAAATTCTTGTACATCAGCTCAGGAAGTTAAGAATTAAATAACCATGTTGATTACCTACGTCCGAAACAGAACACACACCTGATGCATAGCACCATACAGTCCAAAGGATGCAGCCTCATTTCACGGCCTACTCACAATAAGAGCACCCATATCTCTTTTTATATTGCCACATCACCTATAGCCACTACTTGTTAATCATAATACTAAGGAAGATCAATATCTGCTAAAATGACTATTGACAACAGCATGTGAGTGTCGATATTTATAAATGGGAGTAACATATGGATGTGGATAACGAATTAAAAGAGCCATGTAAATGCAGTGAATATACATGCATTGAGAAGAATATCTAGTGTGTCGTCGATATATGACAGAATAAGAGATGTAATTATTAAGGATGAAAGTGAAGTAAAAACGTGTTAAGTTAGGTGAAAAAGAGTGTATGCATGTGATTTCGACATGTTGAGTGGATGGGTGACAAAAATTGACTAAATAAATTTATAATGCAAGCATAAGTGGGATTCATGGAACAGGAAGACCAAATTTAGTATGGTGGGACCAAGTGAATTAAATTTCGAAAGAAGGAATGATAAGGAGTAAGAGAAACAGAAGGAGCTGTATGAGAAGACGTATAGATATGGAGGAGACAAAGAAAGTATAAAGTATTTGCCAAAACATCAGACAGTATTACCGATACTAGTCCGGTAAATGGTCAGCTTATTATTCATTATTGCCATCCCGGTTTTAAACAGTTTTAGACTTTATTCAATCAGAATGTATTTAGAGATGTATGCACATGAGCTATATTTTATAAATTAAAAATCAAAACACTTAGTTTTGTTACAAAAAAGTACTAGAAGTAGCTATTTCCGCCGTAAGAGTAACTAAAGCTTTTATATTATCTTTTTGAATAGCATGCAACTTTAGAGGAATTCAAAGGAAATAAAGCTGACTATTAAATGTACTATTAATCCCAAAGTTAGGACATGCAAATGAAACTTGGACATGGCAAAACATCATGAAAATAAGATTAATGTGGTAGAAATGAAAATGTTGCATATAATGTGTGGAAAAATAATGTACGACAAAAATAAGGAATTAAGAAATTAGAAAATAATGCCGATTGAAAGAAGATGCAGTGCCTAAGATGAAGAGAGGAGCGTTGAGATGAGATGGTGTGGTCACGTAGTAAGAATGGATGATGAAAGATTTTTAAAAATAATTATATTAGTATAAAATGTAGGAAATGTTTGGGAAGACCTAGAAAAAAGTGGCACATCCAAATGAAGCCAATTCTGAAAGAAGAGTGTAAAGCCAATTTTGAAAGAGTAAAAATAAAATGTCTTTCAATAGGAGAGTATGCATGAAAGTTTTATAGATGTGGCAGAAACGAAATGTGTGTCAAGATAGAATGATACGGAGATCTGTTTTCTATCTACCCCAATAGGGACATGGCATTATGGTGATGATACTACTTTAGATAGATAAGAAACTACAAAAGTGCTATTTTTTAAATGTAGCTTTAACAATACTGGTAATATTATGTCATCTTTTTACTATTGTCAGCCCATAGCATTGATGGGCGCGACCAAGGCTTTCTGACCTGTTGAACTTCAACTTTCAGCATGCAATATTTTCATTGATCAGTATTTTAGTAACAACTTTGATGAATGGAAGCAACATGCGGAGCTGGAAAAATACTGAATGCATGCACTGAGAAAAATACATGAGGTGAAAATATATGACAGAATACAGAATGAAGTGATTAGGGATGAATGTGAACTTAAGGCTGTGTTGAGTAAGATCAAGGGGAGCACTCTGAAATGGTGTGTGCATATAAAATTTTGAAAGGAAACAGAAAATCAAACAAATCATAGGACTTGTATGAAAAGATGAATGGGTGATAAAAGGCCAAGGAAGTGTCGAGTTAGGAAAGTCTGGTGCTCTTTCCTCTCTGCTTACCCCGACAAGAAAATGGTATGATGTATGTACGAGTGTGCAGGGAGTCCTTGGTACACTGCATGACAATCTGACAAATATGAATGAATGAAATAAATTGTTCCGTCCATGCAAAGAAGTATTTTATAATAAAACCAGTCAAGTTATCAACTGAAAGCATACATGACAACTAGATTATTTAGAGTTGACAAAGCAGTAAAAAAAAATCACCCAATTGTGACAAAGCGTGTCTGTAGCAAACAACGCGCTCTCGTTCCCGCGCAATTGACTGCTTATCAAAAAACTATTGATAAGGAAAAGCAGGGCATCAACATTGGATGTACTAGACAATGATTTATATTATTCTTATATTTATTACATGAGAACACTCAAATCATAGAAAGAGTATAAATACATCAGTTCATCAATCTGATATTCAACTTTTTTAAATGCAAAACTTTATCATAAATATAATATTAGAAAGTATTCCACAGTAAAACCCTTCTATTTCATACTCCATCCAGTGGATTTTGTCTGTGTCCCGATACCCTCAATCGACACCAGCAGTTTCTCCAGATTGCCCTATATGCTTAAAGAACTGCATTATGCATCCAAAGAGTCTCTCCTCAAACTGCTACTCCATCACGACGGAGGCAAAAAGCATAAATAAATTGTGATGAAAATGAACAAACCTCATATTTTCAGGTGCCGACTGAAATCCTCCAGTAAGTCCCGCCAGTTTTTTAGCGTTGGGTTCCCTTGAGTCTTCCAATGGCCTTTTACTTCCTCCGGCGTCAAACTTTGCAGCGACCTTGTAACAAAGAATATAATTAGAAAAGGAAAACAAAAGTTCAATCCTGTTTGCAGTGGCGTAGTGAGGCATTGGCATCTGTGCAGTTAGTTGCCAGGGACGTCGATAAAACAAAAACGCCAACAGCGCTTCAACACCCTTTAGGTACTGAATTCCAAGTTTTAATATTCGACAATATTGAAAAATGTTGAATATTGAAATTCACGCAAATAATTCAGAAAGAGTGCCAAAAACCTAGTTACACTTCTACCTGTTTACAAGGTTACTTGAAAGCAATCATTTAAGGTTCTAATTAAATTAACGAAGAAAGAATGTCTAATTAAATTAATATCAAGTGATTTAAATATCTAAAATGAGAGTGAACAATTTTGGAAATTTCCACTTCCTTCAGTCAACAAATAAGACAAAAGTTTGACACACATACCATCAAACCATTTCCCTGTTAGACGCAGACTGAGAGTACAGATATTCACACTTACTTATCACCGTACATTTCCTTCGCCTCTTCCACGTCCATACATTATCTCACACAGTTCGTTATGTTTCTATTACTCGTTACTTTTACTGCTTCAAAAATTTTACACACACAAATTCAACCATACTTTTATCAGTCTTTCTCTACCACAACTCCCAACACAAGATTGTAGATTTGTTAAGAAAGTTTTTCGTGACTCATCCATTCAACATGTCCAATCCAGCTCAGCTAATATACTTTTCCCCCTACTGAAGTTATCCATCATTAGCTCACATTCATTTTTAATAAAATTTCTTATTTTCATGAATTGACACAACATATTCTTCTCAGGGGATGCATTTCAACCGCATTTACTTGGCTCCTTTCATTTTTTTTTCATATTACTTTGAGAAGTTCCCTGAATAAAAAAAAGCTTTGGAAGATTCCTTCATTATTTATTTAATGAATTGAATAACTTAGAGACATGTATCATTTAGTTTAAATTTTAAGACATAGAGTACAGCAATGTGGCCAATAAATTATCTAAATAAACTTCAGAACTGGTAAAAACTACATTATTTAAATATGAAGTGCTGTTTTTCTGGCACATAATTAAGAAATCAACAAAGATCAGCATAAATTAATGAGAGGAAGAGTAAAAAATGCATATTTACTTTCACATCAAACTCGGTTTAATCTCAAATGAAAGTGTAGTGAAAAATATGTAATTTGGAAATAGTTTAATAGTAAAAATTAAATCGATTAAGTAAACAGACCACTTGAATGTGAATAAAACAAAAGTATAAGGACTTCAATAACTCGACTGTGGAGGAAAATGTAGGATGACCATTTTTTCCATTTTTTTAAAACTATTTGACCAGCAAAAAGGGTGTTATAAAAATATGCTTTGTCTAGTAGGTTATACAATATTAATTGAGAATATTTTTTTTGTAATGATAAGAACTAAACCAAAGTGGAGTAGATGTAATGGGTGCAATGCTTTCAACTTGCAATCAGGTGTCATTATACAGAGATAAATACTAAAATATTTTTCATTATCTTAAGTAAACGTTTTTTTACGTATGCAGCACTCAGTAAGATTTGACAAAATAAATAAACAAAAAGGTTAATTTATCAAGATACTTTCACTAGATTCAGGAAATCAGTAATAACGTTACAAAATGCAGATTATTTTTCAAAAATATCAATACTTTAAAAAATCTTCGTAGTTGGTCGTCTTCTCCGGATGATTTCCTAACCAAATAGTATACAATACGTATATAAATAAGCGAATATTCGTAAATAAAGGTTACAGCAGAAACATTCCTGTTTAAATATAATATGTATCCTAATACGCAATGTCTATTATTTCTGGAATTTGTTTTTAATTTTTAAATTTCCTTTTGAATAAATTGAAAAATATAATACCTACCATGCAGAAAATGCCTAAAGAACCTATCCAAGAATTGACTTTAATTTCAATTCAAATATAAACATAATTTAGAAATAATAGTACTTTTTTCTTTTCTTAAAATTTAACTACATTTGTTAATAGTTATATGAATTTGAAACATTTGAGAATAACTTTAATTTATATCAACAATGTGCACAAATTAATATCAGTTTTTGGTAAACTTGAAATAAATAATTTGGCACGAATTTAATCAAATCCTTTCAAAAGGGAAAAGTGAAAAATATTTATACTGCATAGAATGCATGACGAGATGTGCATCAGTAGAGAACGAAGTGGAGATCTGTTAACTCTGCTCGCCTCAATAGACTTGGGAGTGATTGTGATAAATAATGAATATTTAATAATAACTACAAAACTGGCGCAAAGCCAGCTCAGTCAAATTTCCAAGCAATTTGACTCAAGTATATGACACAGGTCAAATGGCTACGTTTGTGTAGCTGTTGATACACATGAATTGAAGCACGACACACAATATGTCAACAATGTTGATGTTTACTGGTTCACATGCCGAAAATTTCTAGAATTTTTTTTCAGAAATCTACGACTAAAACAAAACTGAGAAATAACAAAGAATAAGTCATAAACAAAGAAGCATAGATTAAAATGAAATTCGTAATTCGAATTAAGTGAAACATTCACTCCAAGTAAATATCACTTAACATACTTTCTAATATAGCTTTAAAAACTAAGTCAATATTGGTAACATTATATATGTTTCGAAAATCGATGTTTGAAAACAAATTCGTATGATTGAGGTCAAAATGACACACTCCATCAAAAGAAAAAATCAAACTTCCCCAAATTGAAAAAAAAAGATTCCTACAACGCCAAGAAAAATGGTCACCATAAAACTTGATGCCGCGAAAACTGACGCCATATTATAGATTACAACAAATGACATTAAATGTTCAATTAAAGGTAAATGTAAAGTAATGAGAGATTGCAGAGGTAAGGTATAGGATAAAAATTCATATAAAAAGAACATTCGTGTGATTTCTTGCAGGAAATCATCGTTATCCGGCATCATGTATGGATGAACACGGGGTACTCTGAAAAGTCGATATAGGCATAAAAATAATTACCAATTTTGCCCGTTCTACAGCCGCTGCGTAAGCCGCGGACTTGATGTTATTTTGCGGTGGTGCAACCGATGAAATATCACTCATGTTTGACTATCAACACATTCACACGAACAAAATGGCAGCCATGGAAGCAAACCAAATCGCGAACGGAAGAGGAACACCAAGCAAATGTGAGCCGTAGACAAATAGAGGAAAATGTTACCACATTATTGAAATATTATTATTTTCTCGGAAAGCTACGTTTTGAAAAGTATTAATTCATGGGAGAAAACAAGATGCTTTGAATAAATAAAAAACAATTTCAATCTAAACAGTAAATTGGGATATCAAATTTTAGTTGATTTTCTAAATACATTAATTGGGTAATCTATCTGATTTGGAACTTTATAGATCTTAACAAATATGTTAAAATTATAAATTACCAAATGAAGTATAGTGAAATCTCTTCATTTTTTTTAAATTTTGAATTCATTGTTTTGTGTTTTATCAGACAACTAAATGGTATCATTGGTATGGATTTCAAGCAACGTAAAGATAAAAAGAAATGCAATTGCTGATAGTCGAAACAAAAATTAACAACTTGTGTCTCTACATTTTAAGATTTTTAAATTGATGTGCATACAAACATTGAAAACAGGTAAATTTATGAATTGAATAAACTCTTCGAGTTTCATAAATGCTCAAGCGAAAAAGATACGTCGAGATTCAGACTAAAATTATATTCAATTCATGATTTTCATTTATTTATCTAACACCATTTAGTGACTAAATATCAGTATTAAGATGCCTGCATACATATTTTTAATAATTTGTAAATACTTTTTAATTTTTACAATGAAACATACAAATCACTTCCCTGTTTAGTACTAAAGCGGGAAATGTAGCAATTCTGAAGAAGTGTAAACTTATGAAGCCTTTTGAAGACATTAATACACATCAACCAACCTACCTTTCTAAAGAAATAAATGTTTTTCTATAGGGCCAATGAATACAAAAAATCATTTGAGATTTTTAAATATATTTTCTTGATCTACATTTAATAGACGGCTGTAGGTGCCAGGTGATCAAGTTTAGCATTTCTCCTAGTTTTCATATTATAATTCTGCTAGGTATTGCAGTGCAAGACCATTAATGGTTTCAAGGAAAAAATCTCAGCATTAAAAATTGCAATAATTATAGTGATTGTAACGGGGAAATGTTCTTCGATAATTTTTCAAAAAACATATTATTGACAAATGACATTAAATGTCTGCAAATAGAAAAAAAATACATTAATTAAGGGGAAAATTTGTGTATGTAGGCTAAAATTCATTACAAAAGTTTGTAGAAAATATAAAAGGTTTGTTCTTTTAATTATGATTAAACCTCCATAAAACGAAGAAAAGTGAAAACAGCTAATATTATTTTTAGCGCATCTCATGATTATTAAACGTATGATGTAACGGGGTCGAGTGAATATATTATCAATTTTTATTTAATGTAAAATTTCTGTCATCCATCGAAATAAAAATAAAATTTTTATTGTATCTAATTCAATAGTATTCGACGACGCTACAAAGATAGCAAAATGTATAAGTATTTATTTATACACTATTTACACACCTTTGCCAATATTCTCCACGAAATAAAAACGTATTTTTTATACTTTTAACATTAAATAACACGTGTATCAGCTAAATCAGATAATACAACATTGTCCTCACAAATAACCTAAGGTGTCACATTCACTGTATCCTCCCTCCTTCCACTCCCCAACTTCAAATTATCTAACAATATGTTGAAATACAAAAATTTGATGCCCAGTCCTCTTTTCTTACCCAGACAATAAAATTTCGTAAAGGCGTTGATTTAAGTAAACTATTTTAAAACAAGCAATAGTAACTTATTCAGTAAGAATGCGAAGAACCCTAATATAAAATTAATTCAAACACAATTAGTTACATCAAATAATATAGTTCTAAATTTCATGTAATTTGACGCATTGCTCATGTGATTTTATTATTAGTTCTGTAGTATTCAATTTGCAAACAATGGGAATTAACGTACTTTATTAAAATATACTTTAAAATACTTAAAATATCACCAATAAGGCAAAAACATGTAAAAATAATAATAATTAACAAATTAATTTCTTGTATTCTTGCATTTTAATTATTTTTTTAATAAATTTAATTGTTTATCTTGTTTTGGTTTAGCATAACTCATACATTTTCAATGAAGAGACAATATTGTGCCAAATTCCCGCTTTGACATAAATGAGTCATATATCTGAAAGTGTGATACGATCTCACACCTGTCTTCTGATTGGAAAAATTACCAAGCCACGTGCGTCATTGTATCCAAGATTTTTTATAGTAGCAAGAGTCGTTAGTGCGTAATGTTTGGATACGTTACAAATAATTAATTATTAGATTAAAACGACAAATATGCATGCTTGAAATGATTGGTCAGCGAAGAAGAGGAAGGCTACGGAAACAATGGAAAGATTCATTCGGCTATGACATGTAATTACTGAATTCTTAATTACATGAAATGTTGTATTGGATCTAGATATAAAAATATAATTGCCAGTTACATCTCTTCTCTTAAAAGCTGTATTTTATATGATTTTGGAATCATAAATTAACGTAAACTAACCATCTAATATTTTTGACATTTATAACAACCACCTTGCCATTATTTTTTATACGACCACTGCCGGATGTTGAAAATTGTCTATGCATTTGCTTTCCATAAAGTTACGAGGTATATGCATTTCTGTACATTTTGTATAATTTGTTGTGTCGCAACAATGGTACGGCGTTAATTTCGCATTTAGCAAACATTTACATCTCTAGAAACGCCTTTTAGTAAGTAACTCTCATTTACCATGTCAACTCTCAACTTTTACTCGTCGTATATAAAGAATTTTATGGTTATGTCGTAGTCGTCATTGTGTTTTCAATTTGTCCGCCAATATTTTCCCATGACGCGCAGTTCTCATAGCCGTTGTCGGCTTGGCTCACCGTTGTATTTATATTGCTAGAAAAGGCGATATTATGTTTGATTAGCATTTGACAGTTAGGTTAGCCGCCGGTGAACGCGCCAATAAGTCCCCTGTCGACAAAATGTACTTAAGATTTTTTATTTTTGCTTTAGTTGGATGGTTTACTTGTAGCTAGGAGTTAGTCGAATAGAACTATAATGCAAAACTATATGCAAACCTTTCATAGTCGACCGATGAAAAGTCAAGAGAAAGATTTCAGTAGCCATTTATATAACTAGTTGTTTGTGTGTTGAACTTAGTGTAATTATTGTCGTACTGATCCAGACAGCAGTATAACTGAAGATTCAACTTTTTAAAGTGTGTTATGTGTACTGAATTAGCTATGTAACTTAATGAATAACCTGTGGACTCAGTTTGGTCTCTCTGTATATTGACTTTTCATAATATTTGCGTTGGGCATATGTAGGATTTGTATTATTGCTGTACTAACTCAAATGCAATGCTACAATTGATACGCTGCATACTAAATATCACCACGCCTTGTTCTTTTGGCGTAGGTAGAAAGCCTATCCTATTTTTATATCCACATACACAGTCTTTCCCTTTTCTTCAACAATATATCTCATACCCACTCTTGTTTCCCATACTTAACTTTTCCATCAATGAAAATTTCTCCAACTATCCATCCAGTCTTTCCTCGGTCTACCTCTTCCCTGTTCTCCATGAACAAAGAAATCAAATAAATTTGTAATTTAGTGGCGAGATGTGTTTTTAGCACTCAAAAAAACTGAACGTGTTGAAATATTTATTTTGTAACTCTCATAATTTACGCCATACACTAGTGTTACAATAGGAAGATTTGCAATTTCGGCCTACCGTGGAAGGACGTAAAGTGACAGTCTATAGAACGAACCTCATGGAAGTATTTTATGGCATCCCTGTGTGATCTTGATGGAACATGTAGGATGATGATATTGAATAACAGGGATACATTTAGTCTATTGAGTCTCAATCATAAAAATGCGTGTGGAATTGTAATTTTATACCTTTTTTACCATACCATTAACGAATATAATTGAATCTGTCAAAAGTATTGACACTTGAAGATTCTAACCTCAATTGTTTAGTCAAGCAAAACTTAAGTCGCTTCACAAAAATGTCAACAAAGTGATTCATATGCAATCATGAGTCTACTTACGCTTTCTGGATTCCCAGACATCTTTATATATAAGGGAACCAAAAAGTTATGGCGTTTTTTAACCCTTTGACAGCCTTGGTTCGTACAGTATATGTCATGTAAATAATTATTCTATACACCTGTGAATTGCGGTATATGTCATCACTTCTAACAATTGTTTTGCAATTATATGCTTTTTGACATAATACTAGTAGAAACATATCTAAAGTAGACAGGGAAATAAAACGTTGCTGATATCAAGTGGAAAACAGAATTACGATTTATTCAAATGCGTTATTTAGGATAACTGACAATTTTGGTAAAGCAATGTCATAATAATATGTTTGACATTTTTCTAAGCATGTAGATTTTACTAAAAATATTTATTTAGGTTTATTAGTTACTATTTATTTAATTTTAAAACTTTTGTGATCAATTTGTGAAAACTCAGGATTCGGACATTTTTTACTCTCAATTGCCTATTATTAAATAACTTTCTCATGTTCGGATTGAAATTTTTCGTTAGAACAATATTTAAAATCTTATTAACTAAAAAAAAATACTTTTTTAGTCTGAGCGTAGCTGGTATGATTACCCATATAAGACAGCTTTATGGCAAGTTATCATCACCATCATGTCATGTACTCGTATATTGCGGTAGAGTAAGATAGATCCCCACTTTATTCTATTCTTTTATGGTATACATTTTTATGCAGTATAGATCTATACACCTCGTTATCCACATACTCCTATTATAGTAACTTTTCACTCTTCCCTCTTTCATTATTTAATTAATTTGACTTTGCCGCTTTTTTCTAGGGCTTCCCAAACTTCTTATGCCTTCTATACTACTTGTATAGATTATTTTTGTGAATCTTTCATCATTAATTTTTTCTATGTGGCCAAATCATCTCAATGTGCCTTTCCTTATCTTAAGCACTGCATCTTTCAATCAACATTCTTTCTTGATGTCCTCATTCCATCATCATTTGTCTTTTCACACATTCTACGCAATGCTTTCATTTCTACTGCATTTATCTTACTTTCATAGCCTTTTGGCCATTTTCAAATTTAAAAACTATTTTTAATCAAACAATTAATCTGTGCCATGCATGGTTTAATTTTTTTTATATAAAATGTTTCTGAATTGTCATAAAATTGCTTGAGAACAAACAAAAAATGTAAGTATGCATTCTTAAAAATGAAAAAAAATTTTCAAAAATATTTTGCCTTCGAAAGACCGCATTAAATACTATAATATCACCCTTAACAAATCAACTAACAGCTGAATGTCATAACCAACGTGCCCTCTAAGGTGTGCGGCCGCTCATCTTTTAAAAATTTTCCGCACACATCTCAAAGAAAAGAACTTGTAACCATATTTTGTTTTGCACAATTATATATTTTATTTGATATTTTATGATGGGTTCTCAAGTTCCTTTCTTTGAGATGTATGCGGAACATGGAAACACGAGTCCACGCACCATAAGGAAAGAATAGTGTAAAAGGGTGAAGGGCAAAATGTAATTTATGATTTTGTGGTACATTATGTCGACTACTTAGTTTTACCTATGCATGGATATGCATATTTGCGCACTTCCCTTTTTTTTCTTGCACATATAAGTTGATGGTCCGCACAAACAATGTAAAAGTTAGGGGAACTTTGGTCATAACTTTAAAATCTTCACTCACAACAATTTTTTAAACACTACATAGTAAGTGTATAAAACATATTATGTTAATTTTATAATTGAATTAGTATGTCGCGTGCCTCATTTCATTTACAAAACTCAAAATAATGTGACATCTGTTATTACAAATCAGAAGTGTCTAAATTATTATTGGCAATAATTTTCTTGGGGGGAAATCTGTTTTTGGATTTTACAATTTTACTTTGGACTAGCATCAAAATATTGCGGATAGGTCTGGGTAGTTATAATAAATATTGCTGATGTGCATTGTTTGAGGAATTGTGTTTTTTGTAACAGCGAAATTTAGTGTTGCGTAAATCAGTGCTCCGCAACCTTTTCTCACCTACGGCGCACCAAAATTCTTCCTAGAATTCCGCGGCACACCAAAATCTAAAATATATAGGTATTAATTTGATACACAAATTTTACAATATTTTTTTGTTTTTTATTTGAAAAATATACATACATAAAACTATAACATATTTAGTTTTACGCAATCTTAATAATTATTATAAAATCATAATTAATTAATGTGATACCTGCGCTTGTTTCAATGAACACAAAAGTTTTATATTCGGCTCGATTTTTGACAGCGCAACCCGAAGTTCTCGGTCAAGACCTTTTAAGCATGACCGCTTATCATTTTTAATTAATACAAGAGTTGAAAAACTTTGCTCACATAAATATGTCGTCGAAAATGGGAGTAGTGTTAAGATTGCTTTGTCGGAAATGCGAGGATATTCTTTTTTAACGTAAATTCAGAAAACATCTAATGGAACTTCGGAGAAGTGAAGTTTTAAAGTCATGTCATTATTTAAATCTGTAAATTCCTCTCGAATTCGCAGAGGCAGTGCTTCCGTAGAATTTATTGCATCGGTTGCAAAAGGATTTCGAATCCAATCGTATTGTTCCGTATTAATGGAATAAAAATATTGATCAAATTTATGCTGAAACCACAATTAATGGAAAAATAGACAATATTATGAAAAATAATTTGTCATTGTGTATTAAATACTCGTACATAATGAAAAATGTCAAATACATTGAATTTGACCGCGGCACACCTGTATCCGGCTCACGGCACACCGGTTGCGAAGCACTGGCGTAAATAGTGGCCAAGGGCTTTAAGTGTTGATTCAGAAATTCGTACTCATTCTTCAGACCAAACCATCTCAATGCTTCTTTGTTCATCTTAAGCACTGCATCTTCATTTATTATTCAGTCATTCTGGCATGGTTTTTCATTCTACAAAACACTAAATGATTAAACCATGTATCAAACATTGACTATTAATAGTTGATAGTATTTCTGTATTCAGTTTTATTGTATTCTATAAAAAAAATACAATCTGAATGATTTAAATTATGTTAATGATTGATGTTCCATTCAAGGTCCTGTATTGAATACTATTCGCCAAATACGGAACTCAGTAGAGCACTAGTTATGTGTAAATAATTACTAAGCAAATATTTGTTACTTGGCATAATATGCTATTATTACAGTGAAATCTCGATAGATTGCTCCTCGAAAAATATTTTTCTTAAATGTATTTTTTTTTATCCAACCACAAATAAATTCTATATAAAACCAGCAAAAATAGATGGAATCACTTATTTAAAATATCGTGGTACTTTTTTCTCGATCGATTATTTCTTTTAAAATATTAAAACCATATTAAGTAGCAAAGTATATATGCTTGGTTTAAACTACAATAATAAATTATAGAAAATCGGAAATTCTTTAGTGAAAAATTAAAGGATTGCATTAAATTAGAAATCACATTATAATCAGGCTAATATGGTGATAATTACTTTTCCAGTTTGTAAGTAATTTTCCTTCCTCTTGTCACAAAATACTTCATGGTGTGATGTCAAGTGAAGAACTTCTTGAGTCCTTTCTACACTGTAAAATTATATGTCTAAACAAAATTTCGTGTTAATCCCCCTGGATGTTGGAAACTTGATTCATTCCTTTTGCGTGAGGGAGTTGATTAGGAATTTAAAATAATGGTATCCTTATTTTAAAAATCTTGATTTAAAAAATGTCTTCATTATCTGAGGACAACTAGCTTAAGTATGCATTATGAGTCTTCTGCAACATCTTTTTTCCAGAGAATATGAATTTTACCTATGGCTCGATCTCACAATTTTTTATAGATATGCTTGGCAACTTCTTAAGTATGATGAGAGATCTATGCAGCTGTTTTACATATTCAAAATAACAACAGAGCGCCGATTAGCCGGGGCTCAATTATCCGTGAGTTGAATTAACCGTGGTCTTCAGTAATACATATTTTTAGTAATACTAAAAAATATTGTTTCCAAATTTTTAACATTGAAAATTACAAAGCACCTTAACTGTTACAAAATGTATAGTTTACATTATACCAATTGATTAACGCTAGTAAGTTGGCGGTGTTTCCCTGCGTCCACACCGACAAAAATATGTGAATCCTGAGTTTTGCAATGTGATTGCTGCCATATGATACCGCCGTTTAATGGTTGTATGTGTCAAACATTGAGGCAGATTATTCGTGTACTCATCATGCATAACAAATTTTATCTATCATTTCAACTCTTAAAATGTTTTAACTCAATAAAAACTTGATTTGGATTAACTGTTTTCTTCAATTATCTGGGCTCCACTCCCTCAATTATCACGGATAATCGGCACTCTACTGTACTTATAGGAAAAATAGCAAAACTTACAGGAAAATTAGTTCCTCTTAAAATTGACCAAAATTGTTTTTTATTTTCACAGGCATGAAACATGGCTGATGAATCAATGGCCATCGACCAGGAGGTGAATGGAGAAGAGGCTGATGATACCAGGGTGAATGGAGTGGAGTTGCAAGACACATCAGAAGAAGCAGTCACATTAAATGCCAAAGACATTGGGAATATTCCTCTTCCTGGGGAGTCTGTCGGGGAATCAGAAGAAAGTGAAGACCAGGTTATAGACTCGCCCGTCAGATTAAATCTCGAAGAGGACACAGAAGACGAAGTCATGCAAAATGTAGATAAGTTAGAAAAAGAGGAAAATTCGACAATAGAAGATGAATGTAATGATAATACGAATGGGAAAGAAGATGAGGAAACAGGTGAATTTTCTTAATTACTTATTTGTTTGCTTATTATTTTTTTATTAATCTAAAATTATATGAGTAATCTATTGTATACGGACTTAAAATTTACATAAAAAAAACTTAAGTATTAATTGTATCATAAAACCTACACCATGTTCAAATCTAATAGTTGGCAATGAACCTGAACAATGTGTGAATCAATATAAATATTTGGGAACGTGAATAAATAGAAAATAGGATCCCAATCAGGATATAAAGGGAGGATAGCTAGAAGTGTTTTCATTAAAAAGAAGTCTCTCTTTACAAGCCTCGCTGCTTCATCTACTCAACACTTCTTTATGATGGAGGCATGGTCATTGAACCAGGAAACATCGCATAGGATCAAGTCTTTTGAGATGTGGACATTCTCAATATTCTCTGGATAGATCGTGTTACAAAAGTGAAAGTATTTGCTCATATGCGTGGGTCATCCAGAAAGTAAAGAACGTTTTGGCATAATTAAATAAAAACGAAAGATATCAACACAAAACTTTATTTACAAAGTCACAGTACCTTACTCTTATTTTTCAATGTAGTCGCCATAGCTGTCAAGGCGCTTATTGTAACGTGGAACCAATTTTTCAATTCTGATGTTATACTCTTCTACCGCCAAAAATTTGAGCCATGAATCAAAACCACCTTTCCCAACAACATTCCATGTCTCTTATTTTAGATGGCGCGTCTAAGTCCTGGTTGGCTGGAAGAGATTGTGCCACCTGGCAATAAGCCCGCCAGATTGTATTGCAATAAAAGTATTAAATAAATAAATAAGTCCTTGCAGAGTTACACAATAGGCCTCTGAGTTTATTGTGTGTCCTCTTGGCATAAACTCCACGTGGATCAAACCCTTTCAGTCCCAAAAAACTATTGCCATCACTTTTCTAGTGTTGAGATTCGGTTTTTTCTTTTCCGAGCACAAATTTTTTTTGTAGCCAAGGTACTCTGTCACTATTTCATGTAGGAGCGATCATGAAATTTGTGGGAAATATTTATGTACTATGCTTAAAGTTGCCTATAAATTTCGATAGGCCGAACATTTTGTGGATTCAGAAAACGAATGACACTACGCACTTCACATTTGCCGGGATTTTCGATGGGCGCAGCCATTTTGAAAGGTTACAGAACAAAGACACACGACCGTTCAGCAACAAAACTCTGCTTGCATTGAAGGGAGTTAAGGAGCTAACTGGCGCGCATACGATCGCGGTGGTGGGGGATGGGTGCAGGGCGTGGTGCGCAATCGTTCTTTACTTTTTGGATGCGCCTAGTACACTTGCAAAATTACTAGGCTAAACGATCTATAGATATTCGTAAAAGGTCGGATACACATCATTTAGTGGGCATTCAAAGAATATATGATCTAACATTTCATTTATGTATGATACCACTGAATTTATTTGAATTGGTGATATGGGTGGCTAAGAGACAACATTGTCTTCGACCCCCAATAATCGATTTTCAGGCTTGGAACCACTGAAGTAGGTACATAACTCACAGTTTATCATTGTATATGTTGGCAACACTATCACTGTGGACCCGACTCAATAGACAAGGGTGAAAGAAGCTTAATCTTTTTAACTCAAACTCTTGTTAATAGGTATACAGTAGACTTTCAATTATCCTGGGACGCATTAATTGGTTTGCAATTTAACTGGGGCAGTAAAGAAATCCAATTTTTTTACTGCCTTTTATTAAATACGCGCTACTATAGCTGTAGGCCTGAAAAGTTTACATATTTTTATTATTAAAACTAATGTTTTTGATAACAGATTGTACAAATACTACCTTGATCAAAAAGTTTTAGGGCTGGCCACCGTGTGGCGCTGTCAGTCACCTGATTGGAATTCTTTTTTTTTGTTAGGTTACCACATCTATCATTGACACTTCCCTCCAAATTTCAGCATCATAGCTTGACATTTGTAAAAGTTACGCTGTACTGCTGAGTTCATATATACTTTTGTGCGTCTTTTATATTTTTTACAAGTTTGAAAATGGCATCAACGAGTTTGCATTAATTTTTGTGTGAAAAACGGATTTAACAGTCCGCAGACCTTGGAAATGTTTGAGAAGTGTTTTTCGGTGGCAGGAACGCTTCAGAAGTGGTCGTGAGTCGGTCGAGGATGACAAACGCAGCGGCAGTCGAAAACCGATGAAAACATCGATAAAATCAAAGAAATGTTGGCCGAAAACCACAAATTGACCATTAGAGAGCTGGCAGAGGACTTGAACATCGCTTATGAATCCGCTCAATACATTTTGGTTAGTGATTTGGGCCTCAGACAATTCGCTGCAAAACTGGTGCCGAAACACCTCAATTTCATGCAAAAAAAGGACCGCGTTGAAATCGCGAAAGACATGATTTCCATGAGTTTTTGACCAAAAACAACACGAATACTATCCAGCAGCCTTCGAATTCACCTGATCTGGCTCCCTGCGACTTTTTCCTGTTCAACCGACTTAAAAAGCCGCTTCGCGGAACGCGTTACAGCACCCGAGAGGTTGTCGTGAAAAAATCGAAGACGGCTCTGATGGACATACCGAAAATTGAGTACCAGCGGTGTTTCGAGGATTGGATCAAGCGCTGGCGTAAGTGCGTTGCAGTCGATGGGGAGTACTTTGAAGAGGACCATATCGATTTTGATGAATAAACTTGTATTTTCGATTTTATGAATAAAGTCCTAAAACTTTTTGATCAAGGTAGTATATAATTAATTAATCTTAGTTTTTTCGTGTTCCGTAATGCTTAGATCACTTTTTTTTTTAATAAATCAAGTGTTTCCTCTTGCTCTCTTTGCAAGACCTGATTTTTTCAGTGTTGCTACATTTATAAACAATACAGGTTTTTGTAACCGAATGTGCTGAGTGTACAATAGGCTAAGTGACTAGAATGTGGACATTTTAAATTCAACACTGTCAGGGTTTAGGAGAAGGAAGATGTAGGCTGAATTGATAGAATATTTTTTTTTCTCTCCATATACGTAATTGTAGCGTTTTCACCAACCTGTTAACATGACCACTATTAAGGTGTCCCAAATTTTATTGTCCTATTTGTTTATTTTTTGTCGTTTTTATTCCTATTATATTAACACGTTCCGCGCCGCGTAGGTCACCGGTGACCTACCATGTTTTTGACCAGGGCGCCACATAGGTCACCGGTGACCTACGTGTTTTTTTTTTTATAAACAGTCCCAGTGCGCCAGCGGTCACATTTACTACGAATTTTAACATTGAATGTGACTTATACGGCGCCCCTGAATAATAATGCACATAAAAACTTCCAAAATTTTGTTTGAAAATGCAATTATTTTTAATAAACCTCCAGGTGTACATGAGCAAGCTATTACTGTTTATTTTTTTCGAGGATAAACTAGCCTCTACAATTAGGCTAGGGGGTATAGAAGAGATTCCAGGGATAACATAATGAATGGGACCATCCATTTGTCACACTCTGGAAATTTATGAGGGTCCATTGTCTATGCAACATTGTGACCCTTTTTTTTGGAACTATTGTCTCAGTAATCATAAGAGATTATTATGTTATGGCATAACACTATAGCGTATTACATAAATAAATAAAAAATATAATAAGTAATAAATTAGGCATGCTACAATTTGTTTGGACTACAAAAGTTTATGTTGTATATACATGTATTACCGTACGACGCCGCGTAGGTCACCGGTGACCTACGCTCACAATATCACCTAAAATCAGTTTATTTTTAAAAATAAATCATTATTTATGAAGCCTATATATGTATACATAATATAAACTATAATTTGTTTAGTGGCGCAGGTACTTATTTTCTCAAAATGTACTGCGGCACGGAACGTGTTAAAAGCTATAATAAAACAAATGGGATGATACATTTTGGGACACCTATTGAGATTAACACTGGTAAATGGGATTTTCATTAACTGTTTTATATGTATTCATTGATTAATTTCTAAGAGTTCTACATATATCTAATAAAAATAAATGAATAAAGTGTCATTTGGAAATAAGGTGTAAGCCCAACTGCCAAGGCTGTCTGACTCATTTTTTCGTCCGGTGCATTTTCGAGATCGCTCTGGTATGAATTGGCAAACTTGGCCCGTCAATTTGAAAGGAATATTTTTTTAAATTTTACTTAAATTTTTTTTAAATTTTCAATTAAATAAAAATACTCTTACTATTTGTCAGTATTCTCATAACACATCGATCAATAAGTCCCGGGACTAACTACTAAAACAACATTTGTTTGCAAAAATTATTTTTTATTCATCAACATAGTCTCCTTCAAGAGTGATACATTCATTCCAACGCTTTCCTAACTTTTCTATGCCAGCCGTGTAGAACGATTTATCTTTGGTTTCAAAATAGACGTTAGTTTCGGCAATCACTTCTTCATTGGAGCCAAATCTCTTTCTCTGGAGCATCTTTTTGAGGTCTGCGAACAGCCAATAGTCGCTGGGGGCCAAATCTGGAGAATACGGTTGGTGCGGAAGCAATTCGAAGTTCTACTCATGCAATTTGTCCATCGTTACCATCGACTTGTGACATGATGCATTGTCCTGATGAAAGAGAATTGTTTTCTTCTTCATATGGGGCCGTTTTTTTGCAATTTCTGCCTTCAAACACTCCAATAACGCTATATAATATTCACTATTGATGGTTTTTCCCTTTTCAAGGTGATCGATAAATATTATACCATGCGCATCCCAAAATACGGAGGCCATAACCTTCCCGATCGACTGTTGAGCTTTTGGTCGCTTCGGACGACTTTCACCGGTTGCTCTCCACTCAGCTGACTGCCGATTTGATTCCGGAGTATAGTGGTGGATCCAAGATTCATCCATTGTCACATACCGATGCAAAAACTCATGTTTATTTCGCATGAATAGTGCCAAACAGCGCTCTGAATCATCGATGCGTTGTTGTTTCTGTTCCATTGTGAGCAAATGCGGCACCCATTTCGAAAAAAGCTTTTTCGTGACCAAATATTCATGCAAAATAGTGTCAATACTACCAAATGATATCTTCAGGATGTCAGTTATCTCACGCAACTTTACTTTGCGATTTTCCATCAAGATTTTGAGGGTTTTTTTTATGTTTTCTGGTGTAACAGCCTCATTTGGATGACCAGAGCGTTCAGCATCATTTGTGTCTGTACGACCGCGTTTGAAATCAGCATACCACTGACAAATGGTTGTTTTCGACGGTGTAGAACCCGGATAACACTTTTCAAGCCATCGCTGAGTTTGAGCGGTAATTTTTCCCATTAGAAAGCAGTTTTATCAACACACGAAATTCGGGTTTTTCCATTGTTTTGAAAATAGCAAAAGTAGCGTCACTAAAGCCACTGTAACTCAATGACACAATATCGGAATGTCATGAAAGTTTGACACGTAACTTCTAAAGGTTGGTACTAACTGAGAATGGTATAGATTTGTTATTAGAGGCGCCATCTGTTGGTTAGTCCCGGGACTTATTGATCGATGTGTTACATGTTAAATCTATACACATATTTAACATTTTTGGAAGTCATGTTTGCGAATATATAATTTAATTATTGCGAATTATTTCTCCGGTTCAACGCACCTGGAGACCAGCCGCCGTTGAACAGAACATGAGAGATTTGAATCACCAGTCATAAAAATTTTACTAGGGGGAAAAATAAATATTTCCAAATAATTTTACTGTAATACTCGTATAGACCTCTGTACCTGGAAAGAGAAAGAGATATTTATTAATACCATATATTAATAGCAGGCTATAAAACGCCACATTGATATTTCCGCTGCATGAATCTTTGAACTCACAATGGACAAATTGCCGATATATGAGGCTATAAGACTTAATGACTTACCAGCTCATTACTATTTACAATACATTACAAATTTTGCACGTTTCATAAATATTAAATATTTTTATTGTGTTTGCCTACAGACATTCCAGAGACTCCAGTAGCCAGCAACAGTCGCAAAAGGAAACTGAGCAGCAATGAGGATAATGACCAAGATCTGAGAGGGTTTGAGACTCCGGCGGAGCCTTCGCCCTTAATAAAAAAACGAGTTGGTAAGAACATTTTGGCATCACCTTTTAAACAATCCAACATTTGTGAGATATATGGTCAAACATAGTAATTCAATAAAAATTCTGAATAAAATTCTTTTAAAATCATATTGTAAATTCTAAAAGAATATTAAAAGAATGAGAGAAGGTATGATTCATTGTCAAATACCCTTAAAAACCTTATCAGTACTGTTAGGTCACTCCGGACTCACTCATTTTTTAATCCACCTAAAGAAATTGAGAATAGAATGATGATGGTTTGTGCACCTAGGAAAAAGTTTTTATGAACTATTTTTTTTCAACATTCGAATGTATTAATATTAATTTCTATAAATCTGCTGATTTTTTATGACTATGGTGCAAAAAAATATATATTTTACTAATTTTTAAGTAATATAGTTCTTTATACAATAGGTGTAATAATACTCAGACATGTACATACCTCCTAATTTCACTAACATCAATTTCTGGCGACCTCTGTGGTTCAGTTAGTGCAGGGGTGGCCAACCTTTTGCATGCCATGCGCCAATTTTTTCACAGACGAGTTCAGATGCGCCATACAACTCAAGCACTTTTTTTAGCTTCTTACGTTCACGTTTGGGGCTGTAAAATAGGGATAGGGGTAGGATCTGCTTCGCTTAGGAGAGGAAAAGGAATAACTCAATCACGCAATTGAATTAATTAATTTACGCCATTTCAAAAGACACGTTTATTAGAGCACCAATCTACAAAAGTCAGAAACGATCTCTTGGATGAGAGGGTGATCGCTATCGTGGACCCCACTGAGATGGTGCTACAGCTGCCGGAGAGTCTCGTTTGGTGAAGATAACTCTGGACCACAGTTGTTGGATGTGGTGAGAAAGCACTGAGAGCGAGATCAGCTTGAAACTTGGAGTTGTTTTTTCTCTCTACTCACTAGAAGGAGTCCTGGCATATGCTTAATAATCTTTTAAATAAAAGTATGCTTATAGACAATTAACATTTATAAATGATTTAATTATTGTATGTAAAACAATATGTATTACAGCACATAAACATTACTTACCTTTATTGAAACTTTTAAGCCTGTTTGGATTTCGCTAGTCTTTTAATGTTTGGTTTGAACTGAGAGCACTTTGGTGTTGAAAATATGAAGATGGATTCAGTTATGACGCCTATTTCAAAAGAATAAGTAGGCGCAAGGATGCAATGCGCCACTTGTAATCATCCAATGCGCCACATTTGGCGCATGCACCACGGTTTGGCCACCCCTGAGTTAGTGGAATGCTTGATTTTCAACCTAAGGGTTTGACTTTGATTTCTGATGGAACCCAAAAAATAACCTGTACAAATAACATTGACATTTTTGTAAGTCTATAAGACCTATATTAGACCTTTGCTAGAATTTGGTTACCAAATATGAAACGCATATTTTATAAAAGAATTTGAACTTCTTGTACGGGTTCTTAGAAAAATAATGAACATGTACAGTATGTAGACTTCCGTATGCAGATAATATGATTATGTTTGCTGAAAATGAAGGCGATTTAACCTCTCCGCGAGTACCACCCCAACCGTGGGCCCATGAAATATTGAGTCAGATAGCGTATGGCCCCGCGGTTGAGGGGCAGTGATTACTTCTCGAATATTCCCAGATTATGTCAGGATTTGGAGTACCAATGACATCTATTGATGATACCACACAATTAAATCATTTATCGGCTAGTTACATATTTTACCAACTGAACAAACGATGTTTTAAAAATTTTAAAATATCTTACTACTCAAGAGGTTAAGTGATGTGATAAGTGAGCTGTATGAGAGATGTCTAGTAAAAGGTTTGAAAATGAATGTAGCGAAATCAAAGACTATGTTTATAGAAAGAAGTGTGGTAAAGCTGGATCTGGTTGATGAATTCTGTTATCTAGGCAGTATGTTTACATGTGATGGGCGAGTTGAAAGAGACATTGAAAAAAGGGTAGGGACAGGAAACAAGGGGAAAGGAGCACTTAATGTTATATGCAACACAGCGCATTATAAATAGTAGCAAAAATGCCAATACATAATAGTGTGTTGGTACCCACCTTGATGTATGGAAGTCAAATTTAGACTTGGCAGAAGAAGGATAAGAGCAAGATTGATGCTGTGAAGATGTGTGCAATAAGGAAATTTTTTGGAGTGTCAATATTTGAAAAAAGACATCAGAAATGAATGCATATATAAAATAGATGTGTAGAGAAAGAAGCTTTAAGATGGTTTGAATGATGAAATAATGACTAAGCGAATATACAAGTCAGAAGTGCAAGGTGTGTGTGGAAGAGGTAGACTGAGGAAAACGTGGCTGGACCAAACGGACCAGATTTTGAAAGGAGGTAAAGTATGAATAATAGAATTGTGCATGATGAGATGTATGAATGTAGAGGAGACAAAAGTTGTTTGCTTTTTGACAAAATATTGGAGATTTGTTCTCTCTGCTTACCCCACAAGGGACACGGCGTGATAATATGTATACAGTAGACCCCCGGTATCCTATATTTACATAATATATATAAGAATACATCCCCAGTGGATACCTGAAACTGCGGATAATACTAAACTCTATATATGTTTGTGTATACTCGTATATTATAGGAATTCACCTAAAAATATAAGTAACAGAATAACAAAAATTTAGATGTAAAAGGGTCTTAGAGTAAAACTGACCCGTTAGTGAATCCACCAAAATCCTCGCTTGCTTATCGTGAATGCTAAATGTTGCCGCTGAAGATCTGTTCTTTGCGTATGACAAAATGTACGGTACCATGTAGTTTTCATATCATTTTACTCTTCCATAGAATTGTTCAATAATTGTTAAAAAAAATTATTCCCTGATCTCGGTTTTTAAAAATAACTATTTGGCATAAAGATATTTATTTTAACTCTGAAGGAAGTATTAACTCAAAAATACACAAATAACTATGTTCATTTTTCAAATCAGGCCATTTTTATACTTTCATTTGTTTTGTGTTGCGTCATTTATCCACTAGCCTTTCTTACTGCTGTTGGTATATTTATCCATTAACTTTTCTTACTGCTGTCGGTAAATTATTTAAATATTTTGATAACGCAATTAGGAAACGAGAGAAGCAGGATGTCGAGTGGACTATCATTTAATGTTAAAGATAACAAATCTCACATTTACTACAGCATATACGTTCCCTCGGAAGGCTCGTACTTTTTTTAATCTATAATAATTCAAATTTTCCTAAAAGGTGTCACCATTTTTATATGACTAACTTTTCTATTTATTTGATGGATCTAATATTAAATTTATTTGATTGACAATATTTTACAGGAACTAATTTTCATATGTTATATAGTATAACTTTTTTATTTTTACTGAGTAATATGATACGAGTCGTGAAAAATTTAAATAATCGAGCAGTGTTGAAAAATGTATGCAACTTTTTTAAAAAGAGATTTATGAATGTCAAAAGCGATAATTGTAAGATGCTCTGATAGAGAAAGTTATTAAAATACTGATAATTAAAATTGGTCATACACTATGACACAATTTCCCTGCTGGTGTAGGAAGATAGGACAAAGCACCAGTCTTTAGCCTAGCCACCTAGCTTGATTCACATCCTTCACCTCTTCTACATCCATAGACCTCATACAACTCCTATAATTTCTTTGATTTTTTACATTTCCTTTTTTCATAATATCATTCACTAGATCCAACCATCCTTGGCCTTCGTCTACCACCACTTTCACTTTACATTTGTACTATATGTTTATTCGTTCTACATGCTCACACCATCTCAGCATACTCTTTTTCATCTTACTCAACAAATCAGACTTGTTCACTTTCATCCTTAATCACTTCATTCCGTATTCTGTCATACATTGTCACCCAGTGTATTCTTAGTACACACATTTATACATAATTTATTCAGCTCCTTTCAGTATTTTTCAATGTCCACATTTCACTCCCATACATCAAAATTAGTACTAAAATACTGTTCACTCTTTAAGCCAGTAGTGAATCTGTGGTTGTGTGAATTGCGCATTTATAGTTTCAATTTTCATACATATTTATTGAATTTATAATTATATTAACTGCTTATTTATCTTATGAAAGCAATACTTAGGTATAACTGGTGTTATATTTTATCAGAAGTTTGTGTGCTGTATTGACTCAAAATGGAATATATCTAAGAACTTATTTTTTTTGTATTCAAATAAAACTTATAAAAGTTTTTTATAAGTTTTATTTGTGCTTATGAACACTGTTCATTTTAATTTACTTGTAATAAAAACCAATTTTCTTTGTAGATAAATTAGAAAAGGACATCCGTGAGGCCGAGTTAGAATCACAAAAATGGAGGGTCACTCTTCCCCCGGCTAAACGACCTCACCTTTCATCCCCGGCACATAATTCTGGTAAGAAATCTCATTTATGGATGATATCACCATTGTGTCATATCTCATGAGTGAGGAAATAGAGATTAGTAAAGCTGATGAAAATATGAACATCAAATTAATGCTCATCATCAAATTAAAGAACCACTAACAAATGGTCTTTAAAAACTGGTTCGAAAAACCAGCATCATTGGATTTTATCATCCTACATTGTAATGGGTTGATGCGAGAGTTATTGACATTTTACATACCCCTCGAGCAACATCCCTTAATAAAAATTTCAGTACAATAAACATTTTTTAGCTTAAAACGCCACTTAGGGAATCCAAATCAACAGACTTGGATAGTACACAATGTTTAATGAACTAGGATTCTCTCACGAAAGATAAAAAAATCTTATTTTAATTGTTTATTGGTCAGCACCTAATTTAACATGCAAGCTGGGATTAGTTCAACTTCTAGCCCGCATGCACAAAAAATAACATCAATGATTTGAAAAAAATTTAATAAGTGTATTTGCATATTTATTCTGAAATAAAAGTCTTTTATACTGTAATTTTTCCTTATATTCAGTAAAACAAAGTATATTTTTTATATTCCCATGAATTTCACTATAATGGGATTTGACCTGTAGTAATGGCATCCTGGTTTATACATACTTTCAGATAAAATTCCACCTGAATGTATATAGTGGTACTTAAGAGATACCTTTTATAAATTCATAATCAAAGTTTTCTCGATAGGATAATATATTATTAGGTGTACCGGAAAAGAATGTCGTTTTTTTTGTTATCGCTATTGAGTGGTCAGTTGTGCTTCGGCGGTCGAACTTTTACAACGTGTTCTGTGTTGTTTCTCTGACTCCGTATACCTGGAGTGTACTAGGACTTTTAAACAAAAAAAATTACAACCCTATATACAATGGAGAGCTTTGTACCGAATAAGGAATTTATTCGAAATTTTATGCTTTACCATTTCATGAAGAAAGAAAGTGCAACACGTGCTACAAAAAATATTTGTGACTTACTGGGAGATATTTTGAATGTTCGTAAATGCCAGAGGTGGTTTAAACAATTTAAATCCGGCAATTTTGATCTAAAAAATAACCCTGGAAGTGGTCGACCTGTTAAAATGGATAGCGATGTTTTAACTGAGCTGATTCAGCAAAATCCAACTTCAACGATTCAAGAACTCGCGGAGCAACTCGGATGTTCATGGTCAAGCGTGCAAGAGCATATAAAAAAATTGGCAAGACATGGAAACAAGGAAAATGGATACCTCATGAATTAAGTGAAGAGAATCTAGGTGAGCGTATAAACACGTGCACTGAGTTATTGGAATTAAATACCAAAACTCCATTTCTACAACATCTTGTAACTGGTGACGAAAAATGAGTGTTGTATTCAAACCAACGACGCCAGAAACAATGGCTTTCAAAGGGCTAGGTACCAAAACCCACTCCTAAGCCCGGGCTCACTGCAAAAAAAGTTCTTTTGTCTGTTTGGTGGGACTGCAAGGGAATAATTTATTTCGAAACATTAAAACCCGGACAGACAATTAACGCCCAAGTGTATTGTGATCAACTAGAGCATTTAGATGCTGAAATAAAAAAAAAAGACCTGCACTGGCTAATCGTGGACATGTGTTTTTACAGCACGATAATGCACGACCGCATACCTCAAAAATTACGAAAGAAAAAATTAAAGCCCTAGGTTGGACAACTGTACCCATGTCACCCACCATATTCACCGGATCTTGCTCCATCAGATTACCATTTGTTCGGGTCAATGTAACACTTTTTAAACGGAAAAAAATACAAAAATTATGAGGATGTCACAAAAGGCATATCTGAGTATTTTGCATCGAAACCAGCAAAATTTTACGAACGTGGTATTAAAAAATTGACTGAGAGGTGGAAGGAGGTTATATCAAACGATGGCAATTATATTTTGAACTAAGTTTTTATAAATAAATACATTAAATGCACCAAATTGCTTTATTAAAAAAACTACATTCTTTTCCGGTACACCTAATATTAAACAGGTTTATATAAGTCATGAATATTTGGGCCATATTCCATATCATCATGATACATAAAAAATAACAGGTTTATACAAGTCTTGAATATTTGGGCCAAATTCCATATCATCATGATACATGAAAAATAATTAATACATCAGTTGATAATGTAAGAAAAGATTGAATGCAGATATGGATCAGGCAGAAGAACTTCTTGACTTAAAAACGATTATGAGTGGTACTGAAAAATCATGGATATCCTTGTTAAGAGCTACAGTTTCCAAAGTTAATGTTATGCTGGTCACTAATTGTTGGTTGAAGGTGTCACTAAAAAAAAATTGCTATTATAGCAATCCTAAGTTTTTATCCCCATAAATTATCTTGAATTTTTTATACTACCAATAAATACATATAGTAGAGCGCTGATTATCCGGGGCTCCATTAACCGTGAGTCAGGATTAACCTTCGTCTTCTGTAGTACAAGTTTTATTTTTTGTAGCAATCCTGAATTTTTTAATGATGGTCCACGTTTTGAAAATGACAAATCAAGGACTTGAACTGTAGTACATTTGAATCTATGGTTTATATTATACCAATGCTAGTAATTTGTCTGTGATTCCCCGCTTCCACACCGACCCGAAACTATGTGGATCCGAGGCTTCCCAATGTAATTGTCGCAGTATGATACCGGCGTTTAACACTTGTATCTATCAAACTTTGTTCGTCTACTCATCTTACGTAACAAATCTTGAACATTAATAAAACATTATAGTGTGCTCATTTTGCGTAGCAAAACTTATCTAGCATTCCAACTCTCAAAATATTTAACTCAATAAAAACTTTATTTGGATTAACCGTGTTTTTCAATTATCTAGGCTCAAGTGTCCCCCAATTACCACGGATAATTGGTGCTCTACTATATCTACAGGTAGTATACTTACAGATAGTTTTTTTAATGCCTGCCTATCATTGATGACCTTAAATCTTACGTAAATCAGTATTTCAAATAATTATAATTTATTTCTAATTAGAACAAGAAGACAGCATCTGGTTCAGCCTTTTGACTGTCTGCAATGAATTATTATATAAGAATTTCTTGAATGTATAAGTAATATTATTGTTTTCATATAGAAATACCATCTCGACCCTCATCAGGTCTGTCCCATCGCTCCGAGAGTGATTTGATAGGAGGGAATGGATCAGACGTAAGTATTATTTTATTTCATATTATTTCACTATTTTCCTAAATCTCGAATGCACCCGTGACCATAATTAGGTTGAGAACACCTGATCTAATGGATCGATTTTCCCGGGTGTTTAAACTTTTTTCCATGAAAATAAGTCTGGATAAAACTATTGTCCTGGGACAGAATGTCTCCATATTGCCAAATGTTTCCATTAATGGTAGAGCTTTTTATGTATACTCTAAATTCTATTACATTGATCATGTGCTGATTACCTCAGGACTAGAACCGTGTCTGTGAATCAAGAATTGGTCTCAACATTCATCAGAAAAGATGTCACTAGCCCCAAGTTTCTCTTAATAATTGATTATTAGTCACTGCATATTCATTGTCTTTCAAGACAGACAGGGGCCAAAAAATTCCTCCATATAGACCTAGTCGGGCCTCACTTCTCGGGACTTTCGGATTCAATTCCCGATGGCACCAAAACATATCTAAGTCCAGATCTTTCAATAATATCACCAGATTGTACTTTTAACAGAAATATAAATTAAAAACATTTCTGATAAGTTATCTAATTCATTATTTTAACGACACAATAGCTCAGCAGTTCAGCAGCAAACAGTCCGAGCTCCGTGCCTAAGAACCGTAAGTCCACCGTGGACCTGAGCAGCCCCCTGTACCGGTTGCCCATGGAGCAAGGCTGGAAGAGGGAGCTGGTGTACCGTGCCACGCTGGACCAGTACCAACGCAGACAAGGGGATATCTATTACTACACACCACAAGGAAAGAAACTCAGATCTAATAGGGAGGTCAGTCCTTGGTTCTGTATGATACATCTGACGGACTTATTGTTATGCGTCCGTCCTTTTAACCAAATATCTTTAGTTATTTTATCATTTTGAATCGATTACCAATTTTATGGTGATTGTGAGATTAGAATTTTACAAAATGACGAATCTCAAAAAATATACATAGGAATAAAAGAAAGAGAAATAGAGAATAAGGATTCATGAATAAATAGGAGTTATATCACATTTTTTCAATTCTCTCTAGAAGATCATTACGAATAGTACATAACTGATTTCATAGTTGTGTCAAATGGACTTTATATGAAGAATAATAATATGAGGTATGATGTGTTGGTATATAAAGTAATCTCTCAACACTAAATGGAACGGCCCGCTAGTGCTTTGAAAGAAAGTGTAATTTTTCACCAAGTTATGAACAAAAAAATTTAGGTTAAGCCTTTAAAATAAAAATTGACAGAATGTGAACATTCCTCCGCTGTATAATTTTAAGATTTAATATGAATTGGATACAAATATTTAGAAGTCTCTCTAACTTATCCAACAACTCCTCACTAGTATCCAAGTAGCATACATCACCATAATTGAAGCATAAGACACTGACTTGATCAGAAATTTTGACTCGCAACTGGAATGATTTACCACTAAAGACCAAAAGTTTCTAGTCTGAACAAGTTAGAGTTTGTATGAACAGATACTATGTTAGCCACGTTCGTTGCATGGTCAGGCGATGTTACAGTTAAAATTTGATACTTCTACCAGCTGCGGCTGGTCTCGAGGTGCGCTGAACCGGAGAAATAATTCGCAATAATTAAATTATATATTCGCAAACATGACTTCTAAAAATGTTAAATATTTGTATAGATAAAATATGTATAAAAATATTGACAAATAGTACAAGTATTTTTATTTAAGTGACAATTCAAAAAACATTAAATCAAAATTTATAAAAAATATTCCTTTCAAATTGACCGGCCAAGTATGTCAATACTACCGGAGCGATCTCCAATACGCACTGGACGGAAACGTAAATTCATATAGGGCAGACAGAGTACAGTAAACCATGAGACAGTGATATTTCATATTCGCTCAGCATCTCGTGATGTGTTAGTGCTCAGCGCACCAACGCACCTCGAGACCAGCCGCCACTGACTTCTACCCTCAATAGTATGTCAATTCAAGCCGATAGAAGACAATGTTGTTCTGATATATTCTGAAATAAAAAAAATTTGATATCGCTTTGTTATCAAGTTTCTTTCAAAAGAAGGGAAAAGCCCAGTAGAAATTAAACTACATTAGCATCTAAACCTTATTTAATTTCTGCTGGGTTTTTTTCTCTTTTGAAAGAAACTTGATAACCACGTGATACTCAATTTACAACATTGCATTTGTTTAACTAAGAAAATGACTTATGTTTCAAAGTCACTGCAGTCTTCATCTACAAGGCAATGTTAAGAAAACAAATGTGAATAAATAACCTAATTTAGTACCAACTTTGATGTATGGAAGTGAAATGTGGATGTAGAAAAGATTGAATGTAGCCAGATAAATCCTATCGAAATGCATGTAATTAGAAGTATACATAGGGAATACACAATTTAGAAGAATACACAATGAATGATATAATACAGAAAGAAGCGATTAGGGATTAATATGAACTTACGGCTGATGTGTTGAGTAAGATGAAGAGTATTATGAGATGCTTTGAAACGGATAAATAAAGAAAAACAAACAGAACAAATATAAAGCTCAAATGTGAGTGGAAGGCATGATAGAAAAAAATGAAGAAAAGTATGGTTGAATGGAGTGAATGATATTTTGAAAAAAGGAAATGTATAAAGTCAGAAATCGTAGGAGTTGTACGAAAAAAATGTATGGATGTAAAAGAGGCGAAAGATCTGTGTCGCGATGAGAAAGTCTGATGCTCTCCTCTCTACTTATGTATATGGGATAACTTATTTGGTAATATTTTCTTAATATCGTCTCCAGAATGAAAGCTGTAATGCCTTTAAAATGTCAGGCATCTTTTGAGCCAACTAGTATCTTAATCTTATTTGGTTTAATATCGTTTAAATATATTCGTCAGAATATTAATCAATTAAATAGCCCTTAACATTGTAGTAAAAATTCTCACAAAACAGAATTTTAATTGGACCAACAATAGTTCTAGAAATATGTTCCTTTAAAATGATTAGTCCACTTGTTTATAAACCTACGTAGATATTTCTAATTAGAATATTTGTCCCTAGGTATCGGAGCACTTATCTGGCACAGGTCTGACCATTGAGCACTTCACATTTTTCAAGGAACCACTAGGAATTGATGATCCAGATAAAGAAATCATAAGGTTGGTACATAATTACACCATAATCCCGAGATTACATCCACACAATGTGCTTTTCGTGTTCCTATTTATTATTTTACGTGAAACTTCCCACTCACAATTTGCACTTTGTAAACTAATATACGGTGTAAATGTGAATGGAAGGTGTGGAGAGAAAGGCCAAGGAAAGTTTGATTGGATTAAGTGAACAATATTTTGAAAGAAGGAATATAAGAGGTAAGAGAAGTCATAGGAGCTGTATGGATGTGGAAGAGGCAAAGCATGTGTATCGAGGCATTTACATTGTATTAGATATTATAAGTAATCAGGAGGTTATTTAAAGCCAGGGTAACCAACCTAAAACCACTGTAACTCAATGACTCAATGTCGGAATGTCATGAAAGTTTGACACGTATCTTCTAAAGGTTGGTACTAACTGAAAATGGTATGGATTTTTTATTCGAGGCGCCACCTGTTGGTTAGTCCCGGGACTTATTGATCGATGGGTTACATCCATTTGCCAATTGATTTCCTTAGGAAATTGGGCAAGCTCGAGACCCTTCTGGATTGTAACCCATAATATACTGATGATCAGGATCTTTTACACCGTATTTACCTGTTTTCTTTTCTTTTTTTATCTCTCAGAGATGCAAAGCTGATGAGGACCCGAACAGAGTCCCCTGTAAATGTTCCAGAGAAGTCTACGCCTGTAATAAAAGAAGGCAAAAGAACTCCTAAACCCAAAGGACCCAAGGGAACATCTCCCGAAAGGGGGGTGGTCAACTCACCCAAGCTCTCTGCACCATTCAAGGTACAAATTATTGTATACTTTCTGTAGATTACTAAATCCTTCATCTGATTGTTCAGGGCTTGAGTTTTTGGATGAAGAAGGTAAGTTACAAAAATGGAATTTCTTCATCGGAGCAATTTCTTCATTATAATTAATAGTGTGCATGTTTCATTGACTACAAAAAAGGTTTCGTTAAGGTGCAACATGAAAAATTCATTTTATTTTAATGCACGGCCGTGAGACAAATATATGATAATAAATATATTAAGTAATACAAATACAAAGTTTAACGATCCAGCAAATCATTACGAAACATTCGCGAAAATACTCGTGTCAAGAATAATCGTCTTCTAAACTATTTAATATTGGTGTAAGGAGAGTTTCAATGGGTCTGTAAAGTGTTCATACTGATTCCCCATCCTGTGCAGCTGAATGATGGAACCAATTGTAGGAATACAGGTGAAATGCCATTATAACGAAATTTATAGGACCATAAAAAATAGTTCATTATACTAAATATGGGAGAAAAATATAGTACTGCAAAACTGTTTTATTTCAGAATAAAAAGTTGTATCAATACACTCAATTCAACTTTTTGAAAAGAATGTTATTATTTTGACTATACTGAATTTTTCTTAGCAGCATTCATAATTGCATATTCAATAAAGAATTGTTGAATAATATTTTTTAAGACATTAGTGCTACAGAATAGATAAACCCATGCTCAAGTTCGTATGTTAAACTATATGCTGAGCTATGAAAATTTAAAAAGAACGACCAAATTCATCAGCCATTAATTAAATATTGCTCGTGTCATCCGAGCCTGTAAGTTTGGATTTGTTCAACATATTCTTTTATATACGTTCGTTTGATACGTGAGTGGCTATGAAGGGCCGAGCTGTGGACCAAGTTGGATGGTGGCTTTTTGTAGCATCTTTATGTTCCTGATGTAGAGGATGTTTACTTATTCTTTTTTTATTTCAGCTTAAGAATCGACAATAGGTACGAGAGTTTTTGACTACATAAAAATGTATAAGTCTTTTTTTAAACCAGGTGAAGTCTTTTGGATCGCGGCTCAGCAACACGAATTTGGGCACACCTGCCAAGGGGCCAGTAAAAGAGACAGCCAAGCCAGCCCCGGCCAAGAAGACCCCCGTCCAGTGGAAGAAGAAGTAACTCTTTCTTCATTGTTGCTTTTTACTTTAATATTGTTTCTTATTAATTTTCAGGTTATTTTGTTTCTTTATACACAAAATAATGTTTATATTTGCTCTGGCAATCTTTGTTAAAACTTCAAAAGTTTGTATCTACATCATTTGAAACCCCTTAAATAATAAAACATCAGTTTGAGGTACAAAATTTTAGGTAAAATATTTGAGATTTACTTTTGAAATAAAAAGGCCTCCATTTTATATGTTTGAAGATTTTCAAAACTTTTTTCCTCGGGGCGATGTTAAAAAACATTACTGAATATTTGTTTTAACAAAATTATATTCAGTAATGTTTTTTGACATCAACTTGAGGATGAAGACTGGTCGGTCATCTCAACACATCAACAACTCCGAAAATATTTTACTGGTGTTGAGTTGACTTGAATGATGGAAGATGTTGCGGCCTTCATCTTAGGGGCGATATCAATAAAAATTACTGAGTAATTGTATTAAATTATATTCAATAATACTTTTTAACATCACCCTGAGGATGAAGGTTGCAACATCTTTGAAATATTGACCATCATTTACTCAACACTGTAATAACTTCTTTAAACTAGTTGAAAACATCCGTGAAAATCCTCGAATATGTCTGACAAACCTCTATGAAGAGGAGTTCAAAGCGTTATATTTGCAACTCGGATACCCTTAATAGAAGCATCTTGAACCATTAGAAAGTTATATAGTATTAAAAAAATAAACTTAACTAAATAATGAAATACTCCCACTTAAGTCTGAGGGGTGGATCCTTATTTCAGTGCTTCCAATGATACAAAAAGCATTGCAATCAAAACATTTATATGTTATACTAAATTATATAGAAATAAGGGAGGTAGGATTATCTTGCTTACATACTAAATATAAAGAGTAGTTCTGAAAATAGTTTTTTTTTTATAATTACTAAATTTGTAATGGTTAGGAATTTATGTATTTTTCATATAATTCTGTATTGACCTCCTCTATAACCTCCTTCAATCTTCTTCATAAATCTCTTATCAAAGCCTGTGCCACTGTTGCTGGAGATGGGATCTCAGGGATGAGCTGACAATCAGAATATATGCTCCCAGCAGTGGAATGAACAAAGTTTGAAGATGAAGTATCAAATATTTGGTGCCTGCATCCTACCTATTTTACTAGACCACTCTGAATCTTGGTTTAATACCATGACCCAAGTGAAAATTCTCCTCAGTTTTGGTGGATAATTTGGTGTTAACTTGTACAACCAGTGACTAATGAGATTAGAGTAACTTATTGCCACCACGATATGTGTCGGGCATTAGTTAAGTCATATATTGAGAATGCTGACTGACGGTCAAGGATTGCGCTGTTTTATCACCCACCAGGGATCCAACTAATCAAACACCCATCTAACACCATCCACCGGTGTTCTGATAAGGAGATTCGCAGTTGTGGGAGGACGTGGAATGCTAAGCTGTGGACCGCTCCGAATGGGGGCATTTGGTGACATCTCTGTGTTGCTGACGGAACACAGAGGATTTTAGAGTATTATCATCATTATAGTACACAGGCAGCATATATGCTGTTAATATCTATCAAGTTGAAATGTTCATGAAGAAAAACAATGGAAACAAAACAGCACTTCTGGACAAGACAGTTTTTAAACTAGTCAAATGGCACAACACTCACTGCACTATTGGGCAATTTGTTCCAAGATTCCACAACTAGGCTAGAAAAACAATGTTTCCTTGGATTATTGTGGAATTTCGCTTTGGGAAATTTTGACTGAAGTCTTCTCAAATGTGTTTTGATTAAAAGGAAATTATTAGATATACTTGTTCTCCTCACAGGGGTATTCCACTTTGATGATGAGAGTTTTTCACTATTTATCACTTGAAAAATCTTTATCACTGTATGTACCCAATTGTTTGTACTGTTACTATAAATTATGCGTGTATTGTGTACTTGGCGCTCCTCCCTCCTCCCCCCTTTCCCTGCACGTGCTGGTTGCAGCTCTGACGGCAGTTTGTACGCGGTGCAGTCCCAGACCAGGATTGATGCCAGTGGAAACTTTCTGCCCACTAGGTTGCCAGCTCCTGCTTCCCTGTATGGATCTCATCCAGGAGAGATGAGTCCGAAGGTGAGTTGTATTTCATATGTATTAAAATTTTGTAATTTAGTGGATCGATGATTATCTTTCGTTCATACGTTTTAGTTTCTTATTTTGTTGTCATATTGATAGTTTTTTTTGTCATGATGATAGGTTACAGTTGGCAACCGTGGTCTAACAACATTAATTCTAAGCATACGGTTGTTTGTTTGCTTAGCATGAATGCTAACTTTCATGATTAGTTGTACTCTTAAACCGTTTTACATCTAAATTTGCTTTTTTCTGTAGGCTGAATATCTAATATTTCTTTACTTATATTCTTTTAAATCGAATCCGAAAGCTCTAATAGTTTGTATACTTGCCAAGCAATCTATGAGTATGGCACCCTGGGTTTGAATTCTCTTAACAGTTAGCATACTTGCCGAGCAATCTATAAGTATGGCGCCCTGGGTTTGAATTCTCTTAACAGTTAGCATACTTGCCGAGCAATCTATAAGTATGGCACCCTGGGTTTGAATTCTCTAACAGTTAGCATACTTGCCAAGCAAACTATAAGTATGGCACCCTGGGTTTGAATTCCTACAGGAGGTATGATTTAACAAATCAGACTTATGTTCTCCCTATTAAGTGATTTTTCTAACACTTTATTTTTCGGAGATAGTTATTATTTATATATTTCGAGTATGAAATTTGTCATTCCCACCTAATTTGAATGCACAGTTATAGAACAGAACATGAATGAGGAAAGTTTGGTTGGTTGAGAGACATGGGAAAAATATATAATTGTCATATTATAACCTTTTCTATTACTATTTTTGTAAACATCTGGAGTTCTCGTGGCCGGGCTCGCCCTCCTATTGGTGGGGGCATATCTCAATTGAGAGGATGTTATGAGACAAGCCCAGACCGTTTAATAGTTCTCTTTCAAATATCTTTTTATTCCATTGCCTTTACAAATATATTTAATATGATAATATACATTTATATACTATATTATGTGTCAATAAACCTATTTATTTATTATCTCATTTCACCCTCGTGTTCAAATACAGATATCCCTTGCTTTACGTGGTTAATTAGTTGTTTGAAATATTGCTTAACTAGAAAAATGTGTTAAGTGAATTGATTGTAATCTGGTTGAGATTGGTTCCAAACAAAATAAAAGTAACCGAAAAATGGTAAAAAAACAATTATTATTTTTTTTATTTTCCAATAAAAAAATCTATATACCTTTCAATCGAGTAAATTCAAATAAGTGGAATCGGGTATAACGAGGGATACCTGCAGATTTTTTAAATTCGAAAGCAGTAATTTTGTTTGAACTATAGGGTCTTTCAAATTGGGTGGTTGTTTTAATTAATTTTTTTTATTTCTTCAATAAAACACACAATTTGCTTTGATTTCAAAAAACTTTTTATTGGTCATTGAAGTATAATGTGTGACATTTAAACACAAAAAACAATATCCGCCAAATGTCCACCTCTTGCCGCTCCACAGATGTCCACTCTTGTCAAAATTTTTTATGACATTTTGACATAATTGCGGTTCTAACTCACCAATAACGTGAATAATTTCGTCCTTCAGCTCAGGAATTGATCAGAGAAAATAGTCCAACGGTGTCAGATCACATGATCTTGGTGGCCAATTAACATCAGTTTCCATAAAATAATTCAACAATTTGAACACGTATTGTATACAATTTTTGTAAATGCCATACATCACACTTCTCAAATGTCACAAGACCCAGGCAAATTCGCGATGCCATCTGTGTTTTATCCAAGAATTTAAAAAATCGCTCAATTTGAAAGACCTTATACTTTAATAAACACTACCTTGGACTTAGTTAACCTCTTGTACTCAACCAACAGAGTGGTCGTGAACTGTGTTCCATTCACTGTCCAGCGGCTCTGAACCGAATCCCCTCGCTACAATGCAGCCTGTGCCTTTGTCTGTACCACGAAGCCTGCGCTGGAGTACAAGGACAGCCACTTGCTAATTTTGTTTGCAAGGTAAAGAATACATACAATTTTAGTTAATATTTAACTGTTTTCAGGACATTAAACCATCGACTATTAACCAATAAGCTGCAGGTCTCGACTGTACGGCCGTACTGTCACTGTGGAACCCAATTTCGACCTTTACATGATGATATAGAATTAAATAATCAAGAATGTGTGAATTAGATACCGATGTAATAAACTGCATAAGAATAGCACTTTGAAGTGGTTTATAAATCTAGAGCAATTAATTCTCTTTACACTATACATGGGTGTTACGATATGGAGATTCGTAATCTTGGTCTAACATGAAAGGGAGTGGAATGAACTGGATAGCGAGTAGGTGTCGAGTAATAATGATATAAAATAATGGGAATAAATTTAGGCCGTTTATATTAAATTTGAAAAGTATATGAAATTGTGATCACATACTCATTTCATGCTTTTTTAATATAAAAGCTTTCAAAAAAGACTTGCATTTCATTGGTTTTAACCTAAACTATCTAGCCAAGCAAAACTTAAGTGGCTTCACAGAAATGTGAACAAAGCACGTGCAAGTGGTTTGGGCTTTTATATGATAAATGAATGATGAAAGGTTTATAAGAAAAATATTTAGCATGAAGGTGGTAAGTTGGAGTTTTGGGAGAGAGATACTGAGAAAAGTATTGCTGAATCAAGTTATTGAAATGTTGAAAGAATGAAAGGTTGAGGAATGGAAGTATAAGTATGAGAATTGATTTTTTACCAATACATAACTAATGACACATTTCGACTGTCTTCCGTAAAAGTTTTAAAGCGCTGGCCAGGATTCTTTGAGTTTGACCTGAATACCAGGAACAAGGGGCATGGTCTTTGTTGCACGAAAATGCACAAAAGCAAGATTGTACGCGATTTTTTGGCTAAAAAAAGTATTGATCACCCCCTGTATTCGCCTGGTTTGGCGCCATGCGACTTCTGGTTATTTCCGAAACTAAAATTGATGATGAAAGGAAAGCCATTCGACACGATTTCAGACATCCAGAAGGCTTCGACCGCAATTTTGGAGGCAATTCCGAAGAATGAGTTTCAAGAGTGCTTCAGAAAATTTTACAACCAGTTCCAGTATTATATTGACTCAGGAGGAGTGTATTTTGAATAAAAGGTAATGTAAACTAAAAATAAACAATGTCTTGTATTTCATTTTCTGTCAGTCACCTTTCACATTGGACAGACTATATGGATTGAATTAAGTAGTGATGAAAGAACTGTCCCTGAGAAGAGTTCTTATTTTATAGCCTCGCAACATTGACAGAAGACACAAACAGGAAATTTAAGAAATAAAAAACAACATGGTTTAATATAGTCTGTTTAACCTCTAAGCGAGTGAGATTTTGTAAGCAAAATAAAAAATTGATTTTGTAAGTAATATAAAAAACGTTATTGCGGCCGCCATATACAAAATAATTGAATAGATAAAAACATTTGAGCCTTGTCCGTTTTATGGATAAATTCATGTGTTCAGGAAAAAACATCGGACGTACCGTTTATGGTCCATACCCTCTTGAGGTAAAAATTCGCTCGCCGTACACCGTATGGCCATACTCCTTTAGAGGTTAACAACAGCGTGTACGGCTTCATTTTTTCCTAGTGGACCTTGGTTACATAAAAACATATTTCTCCATGAGTGCTGCATACGCATCATGTTAGGAAGCCGTGTTTCTGTGTACACATCCGAAAGGACCGAAAATATCATACGGAGCTGCTGCTTAATACATGAGAAAGTCGATAACATTTGTACGTAAGTCGGTGAAACCCTATTCCGATGTAAAAAACGTCGATGACCTACCAGATCGTGGCACTGCAGAGAAAACAACTAAAAAGGAGGACATAGTGAGTTTACGGGTGTTTGAGAAGAATCCTCATCTATCATTGCGTAGAGGACAAGGGTTTAATTGTGTCATGTGACACTATAAAAAGACGTTTACTAGCTCATGAAGTGAAATTTTGAAGCACGGTGAAGAAATCACTACTGTCCGAAAAACAAGTCGAAAAAAGACACACTTGGGTGAAAGATAATTTGGACCGCGATTGGGACTGCGTAATTTTTTCTGATGAAGCTTATTTTTGGGCACATTCTTCAATTAATCATACCTTGTGTGCCCGCACAAATAGACTCATCCAGCGGACCGTTCAACACCTGGTAAAAGTCCACATCGGGCTGTTTCTCAAAGCTGGGATTTGGCACTTTGCGCATCTTCACAAATAATTTGAACGCTGCCAAAATGGTTAAAATATATCAGAGGGCTTTATTACCATCTGCCCAAAAGTGGTTTATAAAAGAAAAAAATAAAATTAGCTACTGCAAGAGGACAATGACACAAAACATCGGAGTCATCTTTGTACTGCGTGGAAACAGGAAAATGACATTGATATAATGGATTGACCGTCAAAGTCACCAGTTGCAAATCCCATAGAAAATGTTTGGGCACTCATGAAGTTCAAGCTCCGAGGGGAAAAGATCTGGAATGTCAAGCAGTTATTTCGACAGATTCGACTTATATGGAAGTCTTTGCCCCTAGATTATGCTATAAAATGAGTAGAAAGTATGCCTCGGAGATGCCGGGTAATTATTGCTAGTGGAGGTGACTGGACAGCTTTTTAATAATAAAGCATCACGGTCTATATCATGTAGTATGTGTATTTTTTTTTTAAGCCTTATCCCAAATAGTTTTTCGGGTTTTGCCGTACACATTCTTGTCAAACAGACTATCACTAAAATTTAAGTAAACGACATTAACTTTTGCTTGTTGCTCTTGTTTTCTTGTTATATATGAAAACATAACTAAAACCACCCGCAAATGTTAAACTGATGGGAAAATTTTATGCCATTTATACAAAAGTATATTCTAAACACTGTAAACTAAAGGAAACGTGAATGGTTGATTTATGGTTATTTAAGAGTCATGATACTTTGCTTTATATGCCAATGAGACAGTTGCGCTAGTACAAACAAAATGAATGGCTTAACCAAAAACCTCCTATGCGTCGTTGAATAATGAATGTGAAACCTCAAGGGGAATCCTAGTCAAGCTTTGCTATCACCATTACACATAAAGCTGGGTCTCATGAAAACATTTGTAAAAACAATGAGCAGAGATAGATCTGTTCTGCGTTTCAATACAGAAATGTCCAATTTATCTTGTAAACCGGAGTCAATCCAAAATTTTGACTGTTGTTTTCATATTCAGCATTCCAAAATCTATAAAATAAATATAAGTTTTTGTAAAAAACAAAAAGTTTAAATTTGTAGAGCAGTTTAATTATCACAATGGCTGTGTTCTTGACCTCCCAGGGGTTATGAAAACCACAAATAATATGTGTTAATTCTGATAATGTCGGGTGAGCCATGAAAATGTTTCATATTCCTTGATTTCAATTATAAATTTTCTTTTTCAGAGTTGCCAAGTATCAGACTTTTCGCCATCGCCGCCGCCATTAACCCACGTTTCAGCCTTAAAACCAACGCATAAACCAGTGCCAGGCATTGTCCCTCCGCCTCCTGTACTACAACGCATTCCCAAAGAGGTGCCCCCTCGCATACCACAACCTTTGCTAGTCCCCGTCATCAAGAAATTTCCCATTCCGCGATCAATAAAAACTGTGCCAAAAGTCGTACCAGTCTCCAAAGGTCAAGCGACTGATGCCCCGACTTTTAGGCCAATTCAACCAAAAAAGAAAGGAATAGTGGGTTCAGTTACAACTTGGTTACCGCCAGCTTCAAGTATACAACTATCCTCAAAACCTACGCTAAAACAAGTCACCCCTAGTGCACCTACAGATATGAATCTCAACCGATTCCCTCAAACCATAGCCATTCTGCATGGAAGAAAGTATATTATTGTACCGAAACATAATATTTTAAATGTCTCCTCGCAATTTTCTGGAAATGGCAGTAATCTTAATCCGAAACAGGCTGAAAATGCACCAAAATTACCTGAAATGAGTACGTCCAATCAACAAACTGCCGGGAATCCGATGCCCCCGTTGAAACCGATAAAGTTGAAAAAGATCGGCGACACAACAGTTAAAATGGGAGTGGATGAGGATGTAACTAAAAGTGATTCGATAGAGAGTGAACAAAGTGAAGGCTTTATGTCAAATGTTAATATTTGTGAAACGGTAGCGAAGATCACGGAAGAACCTTTCGGGGAAGAAGAAGAAATGTCACAGTGAGTACTGAGTAGAAATAAGGAAATTGATTTAATCTGATTTTTTCTTACAAATTCAACTTTCTTGTTTTGAAAATAAGTCTTTATTCTGAAAATCTCCCAGTCATTACTTATTAAGAATCTCATTTTCATTTAAAGGGAATGTTCGATTAGGAATCTTTTGTACAGATATGACTGTCTTTATTGTATTTGTATGATTTTTGGCTATTATCATAAATTAAATACAGTGGAAATTATTTAATATGAAACCATGGGGATAGAAATATTTGTTTGTGTTAAAAGATGTAAAAAAAACTCATCAATGCTCTTGGTGTCATAATAATCTAGAGTTATGATAGAAACTTTAAACAAATTAAAATTTTATGCACTACGCAAGGGCCATTGTACAAACACAATGTATTGACACTTAACATGTTCATTGACTTTAATGTTCTACAATTGAGGGAGATAAATTTACAGATCTTCTACTTGAAATTCTTTATACGTAGGTGTCACTCACTTAAAAATAGACTAAATAATAAAAAAAACTTAGTATCTATTGTTTATTAGACATCCATCTAGTTAATAGAAAATTAAGTCATAAACAATGAACAGTTTGGTGACTGGTATATTTTTATGTTCTTCCGAGATGTTTTCATGTTAAGCATTTTTTGTTTCGTGTTAATAGAAAATATATCTATGAAATCATAAAGCATTTTATCAGGACTAGTTTTTCATGCTAACAATTTTTTCGTGTTAATCGTTTTCATGTTAAACTATTTTACTGCCTATATGTATTACTCGGCAATGTTTTGATAGAGCTCGGTTGAACGACAGGTTCTCATTTTGCCTCAAATGAAAAATGCATTTTACTCGTATAAGATTTTAAATATTTTTATTCTAAACACACAATATTAGTCTTGAAATACCTTCTTGAATTCTTGATAAACAATTCTATTATATTATCAGTATTGCAGAAGATTAATCAGATTGAAATATTTTGTTTGTTCTTTTAATCTATGGCATAATATCAGTTGCATTCAGATTTAATTAGTTTACATCTGATTCAGGTGGATTTTTTCTTTAATAACAAAATTTATATGTTATTATTTTGTGTGTCGAAATATCACGTGTAGAATCCAGCAGCATCATCGAAGTCATAATAATAAGTAATGATTTAATTCCTACTTTCATAATTGCAAAGCATATTATTAAATCAGTCTCACTGTTCGCAGGGGGATACCTTTCCTTGTTAAAGGTAGCGATAACAATTTTTATTTGGAGTGAAAATAATGTTAAAACATAAAGTTGTATTCACGGACTTTTTTTTGTTATACAACTTTATGTGATCTCATAACAAAACTATTTACGTAAAAATATGCTTTGATTTTGTTAATGTTTATTTAATTTAATTGGGGGAAAAGTAAGTCTTCAACAGGTTTAATATTCACTCAATATTATAATCTATGTTTCTAATTATAACACTTAATATAGAAATTGTAAAAGTTGAGATTGGCTTTAGAAGGATTCTTTTTCTGATCAATATTAGTAATCTACACACCAAGAAATCAAATATTTTTTTTTTGTCAATTCCACTTGGTTATTAGTTTAATTTTTACCAATATTTACTGAAAATCACTTAAATTTTTTCACTCGTGTCGCAATTAATATTTGTTTTATCAATTACTTGGCCATTAAATAGTTTTAAATGATAATTTTTTTATAAAATCTCTTTGAATATGTATTTTAAATTACAATGCATCTGTGATGCGAATATATACTCCATTTTTGGAAATATTTTATTTTTCATTTAATACAGTATTGTGTATTCATCTTATATCCAAAAATCTTAAGGATTTCTGTTAACTTTTTTATTGTCTACGACACCTACATATGTGTATCAAAATTTATGTTGTCTTTTCATGATATTAAAATAATGATGATACATTTTATAATTATTTCATACAGAATTCTATTCTGGTTTTTATAACAATTCAGTAGATTAATTTCAAAGTTTCATTTAAAAAAAATATTCAAATTGTTTAGTTCGCTGTTTCGGAATTTGATTGCCAAATTGAAATAATAAATCAATTAACATAGGAATGATTGGAGAAAAATGTTTTTATTCACTGAAATTCTTCAAGTTTTTTTTTAGCGAATTGGAAAGTCGAAGAAAAAATGTTCAATTTGTGTTATTTTTTATTTAATTTGCATATAGTTTGACAAATAATCATTTTGTCCTCAATATGAATGCAGTGGAACCTCGATTCTCAAACAACTCATCTCTTAACAATTCGGTTCTATCTCTTAACATGTTGTTATAATTCGGTTTTCGAACATACATTTCCAATAACAATGCCATGTATCACTTAATTTTTTTAAAAAGGTAGGCGGATTTTTAGTGAGACAGGAAAAATAACCCCAGAAGGTTTTTTTCATGCATGGTGACTCCCTTTCCAATCAATAACATCTCTCCTCTCGACCTGCCTCACCATTTACGCCATCAGCTTTCCTCAGTATAAGTAAAGTGCAGATCTATTTTCATTTATTTAATCTGTTTATTGTGTTACCGTGCTGTATATTTCTGAGGGTCTGGAACGGATGAATACAGTCTACATTGCTTCTTACGAGACAAATTATCCAGTTTTCAAACAAATTGGTTTTTGAACAACCTTTTGGAATGGATTAAGTTTCGAAAACCGAAGTTCCACTGTATATTTAAACTGAAAATGTGAGATTAAAACAAAACACTTTGAAAATAACCTTTTCGACTCCTATGTTTGGTTTTATTTACATAACTGTTAGTTATTTGTAGGTTTATAAAAATGATATATGTATTATCTTAACTTTTTCTTGCTTGTTTTCACATGTAAAGGGTGCTTGGTGGAAAAGAATTTAATATTGGTTTTTCAAACATCGAAGCAAATATTAATCAGGGATTCTCAATCATTGGCTTTATTAATTATAATTTTTTCCATTTTATCCAATTTTCTTGTATTATGCCTTTTGCTATACTAATTAAAAATTTCCAAATATTCTCGAACTTTAATAACTTTTTGAATTTTTATTTGTAAACTTCGTATTTTATGTTTTAGTTAAATTTTTCATTTTGAGAATCAATTTTTTACATATCATACTATAATGTATAGATACATTTATTATTAAATATTTTCTAATTTACTTTCAGACATCAATCAATATATCTAAAATCTTTTTCATTTATTTTTTAATTACAGTTTATTTTTTTTTTTTAATACAGTTATGATTCAAAGCCTCTGTTTTAAATATTCCGAATGGATTGATTAAAAGAAATATCCTTAAACTGAAATGCTATTTATTAGGCTACATGTAATGTTTTAGAGTATCTTTTTAAAGAATTGAAGGCCATTTTCTTGATTTCTATGATTGCAAAAACGTGTCACCATTATCTGCTTCAAAATGCTTCTGTTAGATTTGATCGCTTTCTGCATTAAAATTGACAATATCTTCAACAGGGACTGGCAACACAAAGGAACTCTTAACAAAAGTTATGGAATCAGTGACCGGAACTTCTTATTGCTTTCTTCCTTTTCTCCAACATTCCACGTTTCTTTTTCGATACAATAACTTTTTATTAACTGGGACAATTTTTTTTTATTTTGCAAATGAATTGATATTTTTTTTACTTATGTTTTTTTTTTTTTACATATATTTAGTAGTTCAACAATACAAATTATGGTAACCTTTGTTGCCTAGTTAGTAAGACGCTTGTTATCCAACCGGGAGTTTCAGGTTTGCTTCCCGATGATACTACTTGATTTGTTTTGGTATAACAGTAGAGTCGCAATGATCCAATCTAAATGGGATTATGAGAGTCAGATTACCAAGAATGGTGGATAATCCGAAATTGCGAAAAACAAGTTATTAAATAGAAAAAATATTGTTTTATTACTTTAAAACATGTGATTGCTAAACAAATATATTGGGTTGATGCAAAAGTAATGATCGTTTTTTACATATACAATTAAACATTTTTTTTTTAGATTTGTAATATTTATTTAATTAATTTTATAATTTCCATCAGTTCTTATAACCTTCTCCCATCTTTCTATCAACTTATTAATACCATTAGTGTAAAATTCCGTGGATTTTGATGCGAAAAATGTAGTAAGGAATGTTTTTACCTGCTCTATTGTATCAAATTTTTTATCATTTAAAATTTTTTGCAGCGATCGTAATAAATGAAAATCGGAAGGAGCAAGATCTGGACAATACGGTGGATGCTTGATAACATCCCAATTCAACTCATTTAGCTTGTATTGGGTCATCAAAGCCACATGTGGTCACGCGTTGTCGGGATGAAACACTACCCCTTTTCTGTTTACCAATTCTGGTCTATCCTTTTGAAGGGCGATGTTCAATTTGGATAATTGCTGACAATATCGTTCTGTCGTAATTGTCTGATTGCGTTCCAATAGTTCAAAATACACAATACCCTTACAATTCCACCAAACACAAAGCATTACTTTTTTTGATGGATTTCGGCCTTCGAAGTTGTTAATGGGGCTTGTCCAGGTATAGCCCAATGTCTTTTTCTTGTCACGTTGTTGTACACTACCCATTTCTCATCTCCTGTTACCAAATGATGCAAAAAAGGTTCATGTTTTTGTCTCGCACTCAAAGCAAAGCACGTTGAAACATGATCCAATAAATTGGCAGCCGACAATTGATGAGGTATCCAAACGTTGTACCGCGAAACCATCCCCATACGCTTCAAATGTCTTAATACGGTTGTTTGGTTGACTCCCATCATCGACACGATCTCACTGGTGGTTAGACGTGGATTTGTGTCAATTATGACTTTTGACTTGTTGTCATCAGACTTCAATGGCCGCCCGGTACGTGGTTTATCAAATAGTGAAAAATCCTCAGATCGGAATTTTGTAAACCATCTTCGTACCTGTCGAACTTTGATGACATCTGCTCCATACACGTCGCAAATGTTTTCGGTTGCCACACTCGCGGTATTGTCTTTACGGAATTCATAAAGTAAACAATGACGTAAATGCACTTTATCGACCGACATTTTGAAAAAATACAAGGGCTTTTCACTGTACTCTGGCCAGGCCAAAACTGAATAGAAAGTAGGGGGAAAGCATCCTTTATACAATGGAATCATTTAAAAGAAGATACTATTCATCATTTCTTACCTGGGATCATAAAAAACGATCATTACTTTTGCATCAACCCAATATTATCATATGGTATGTACCTAACGTTCAAACTAATAAAAAAAAAACATAAATTAATAATGTTAATATAAAAAAAAAGGGTACATTATACAAAAATAAATCCAGAATAGTATTATTTAAAAAAAAGAAAATACTTATGAATGTACACAGCTATGGAGCATGTTTTCAAAATGGTCATTACATATTATTTTTTTACTTTTTGACCGTGGTCAGATAATTCAGTGTCGAATAAGCATAGGTCGGATAATCGGTACTACTATATTTTTTAAATATACGATTAACGAACAGCGAGTTTCAACCTTCTCAAGTAGTTCCAAATGGGACGGTAGATATTGTCTCCCAGCCACACTTTTCAGCATGTCCGCATCACTAATGCAGATATGTTAAGTACCATATTAATGAATGCAAATTATTATAAAAATAATACTCCGACTCGAAAAGATGATGAAATTAAACAATATTTTCTAAGCTGGGATTTTTATTATTATAGTTTGTATTTGTGTAAAAAGCGTCCTGAACAAAATAAGTTCTCAAATGAGGAAATATAATTTCATGTCATAGTTTTTCCGAGGTAAGGGTCATTTAGGCAAATGTTTTATCCATTAAGTAAATGTTTTTTTTTAGTAAACATGGATGTGTTCGTTTATTCATATACTGATCCAGAATATATCTGAATGGACTATATAGTACCAGGGGTGGGCATACATGAGGTCAACGAGAGCCACATTCTGGATTTTCATGTATATAAAGAACAACACCATAGTCACGTTTTCACTTAGTATTAAATACACAAATTCAAATTGATTACATATTCTACACAAATCTTAATTGCTTTATAAAGTATAAAAAATACACATATAAGAAAATATAAAAATGAGAAAGAAAACACAAAATAATTAGTTCAAAATTTATTTAATAAAAATATAATATACGAGGGTCATACAGAAAGTAAGGTTACAACATTTATGTAGGATCGAAAAATGCTTGTATTTAATTGAAATTCACAGGATACTTCACAAATATATTAAACTATTTTTCAACGTAATCGCCGTCGAGATCGAGACATTTCTGTAGTTGGGGCACCAGCTTTTGTATGCCAGTGTCATAGACCTCCGCCGCCAGCTCTTTCAGCCACTTCTTCACAGCTCCTTCGATTTCCTGATCGTTGGAAAATTGTTGGGGTGTAGTGACACACCCACGTCTCATCCCCCGTCACAATAGAGTCCAGAAAAGCTTCTCCCTCCTGTGCAAAACGATCCAAAAAATCACGCGCGACGGTCACGCTATTTTGACGGTGCTCCAGTGTGAGCATTCTGGGCACCCATCGTGTACACAACCTCTTGTAACCAAGTTTTTCCGACACAATATCACCAAGCAGACTTCGAGAAATGTCAGGAAATTCTTCGTGAAGTTCGTCAAGCGTCACACGGCGGTCATTTCGCACTTGTTCTTCAATATTTTGCACAAGTTTGTCAGAAATCACTGCCTTGCCTCGTCGTATCAGTACGACCTTCTCTGAACAACTTAACCCACTTCGTGACATGTTGTCGACTCTTCACATCGCTACCATAAACTTCCACGAGCTTCTGATGGATATTCGCAGCGGTATTGTTCTGTAAAGTCAAAAAACGGATGACCGCGCGGATCTCGCAAGGACGAGAGGTGGCGGGAGTGTGTGATGACCTCTCCATCGGAAATATTTACTGTGACTGAACAAAATGGCCGACAAAACACGCGGGACCAAACAAACTGACCGTTAGGATCCTCCCTATACGCCAGGTGCACCAACTTCGAAACAAGCGCAGGAGCCCATGTAACCTTAGTTTCTGGATGACCCTCGTAATAAAAAGTTTATTTATCACTTTTAGCTAAATCTCTCAAATTTCGTGTAAAATTTGTTACAGTCGGTTTGCGCACATAGAGGCAGGAGATGCGCACGCACTCTGCACATTAAAATCACAGCGCACAAGTATGATATACACCAATACTTGCGTCTTTAACAGTTGCATTCATACATGCGCATCTTGTCACTTACAACATTTAGAAAGGAAAATCGCGAAAATATAATGGGGAAAGTATCTATATTTTAATAAGAGACATTGGGAGCCGCACTTAACCCAACGAAGAGCAGCATGCGGCTCTCGGAGCCGCATTTGCCCACGTCTGGACTATACGAACATATAGAAGAGTGTGGTCGTGAGACAACATCGCCTTAGGGCCCATTAATCGACCCTTTAAATATTTAGAACCACTGGAATAGACACAGAACTCGCAGTTATCATCGCACGCTTTTGGCAATTCTACAGCGCATGAAATGACAATAATATTGGCACACGTCTACTGCGTGCGAGTATTGTTACCAAACGAACCCTTTTACCAGACTGGAATCCTTTATTTAATATTTTTTTCATATACCATCAGGAATCAAGCCTGAAACTCCCGGGTGGAAGTCAAGCAATTTACCGACTAGTCCAAAAGGGGTGCTCTGAGACATGTTGAAAATGAATGATGAAGAAAATTATAATATTTTTTATTCACAATAGAAATTCAATGGGAATTTCATTCAAAGAGTAATTAAAAAGAAAAATTACAATAGTTTAGTTCAGTTACAGATTCCTGAAATTTATTGAAAACTTACCTTGATATCTCAACACTTTTGTTTTTTTCTTTTTTAACTATTGCGGTAAATTGTTTATCTTCTTGCAGATGGAAATCTTTCAATTTTAATAACGTGGAATTGATTGATTTCAATAAAAAAGTTAGCGAAACCTGATTAAATATTAGAATATTGAATTATAAGTTATTTTGTTATAATACTAATTGTGTTAATCCCATCGAGACTCTTCAGGTGGAATGATTTGATTTGCCGGTTTGCTGGATTGAACACCAGTTGAACCTAAGCACTGCTATAGTAATAAGTTGAGATTATTTAGACTGAAGGGAGCCTCAAGGTAGAAGCGCATGACACAGAGATTAATGTAATTAATGGAATAACAAAGTAATTTATTATTAAATACAAGTGTCCCTTAGTTAACAAGATTAATTAGTTCTAGGAAAAATTGCATAGCTAGAATTTTTTAAGTGAATTGATTTTAATCTGGATGCGATTGGTTCCAAACAGAAAATAAATTATCTAAAAATGCTAAAAATAAACAATTATTTTTATTATCAATTAGGAGACCTACAGGGCTATTTTTCAAACTCATTTCAATCGAGTGAATTCAAAAGGAAATGAATTGTCTTTGAATTTCATTGAACACAATTTAATTAAAATTAAGAAAAAGACAAAATGTATTTTTATGAAATTGCCTTCTAACGATATTGCATTAAGTGGGATCACATATAACAAAGGAAACCTGTATTCTAACGATATCGCATTAAGTGGGATCACATATAACAGGGGAAACCTGTATTCTAACGATATCGCATTAATTGGAATCACATATAACAGGGGAAACCTGTATTCTAACGATATCGCATTAAGTGGGATCATATATAACAGGGGAAACCTGTATTCTGACGATATTGCATTAAGTGGGATCACATATAACAGGGGAAACCTGTATTCTAACGATGTCGCATTAAGTGGGATCACATATAACAGGGGAAACTTTTATTCTAATATGGAGTCGAGAAATTGCCTTCTAATGATATCGCATTAAGTGGGATCATATATAACAAGGGAAACCTGTATTATATGGAGTAGCAGAAATTAAAAGCCGAAATCTTTGATAAATAAATTTCATATTTTTGTATAATAAATAAACAATACAAAATAGTATTTGTCAAGTAAAAATAAAATTTGTGAATTGATTCGTTTTATGGAATTTGTATACATTTTATTATTATGATTACGTAAAATTATAATACTAGTGTTACCCGGATTTTGTTTTCCAGAGGGATATTGAAAATTATGTATAATAATGGAATGTGTAAATTAACGCGATCACTGGCAATCACCTGATATAGTATGGTGTAAGGCGCACACTGGGCTATTGTATGGGCTAACGTAGCCCTGACATGGCGCCAGCCACATCGGGAAGAGGACGTATTTCTCACGACCATACGGGAGCAATATATTGTCGAGCCGAACCTCTTGCACTTATTTGTAATTAACATTTTACTGTTTGAGATATTTCAATTTCAAACATTGTATTGTTTGGACATAGTATTTCCACTTAAAATATCAATTCCATTTCAATTTCAAACATTGTATTGTTTGGACATAGTATTTCCAGTTAAAATATCAATTCCATTTTTTTACCGGACACGCACATTTGCCATTTAATGATGAATACTAAAAAATAGCATTTTTTTTTATTTTTGCCCAAAATTAAGCCAAAAATTAAAAACACAAGGGCAATATTTAAAAGTAAAAACTAATATCAGTTAAATCTTTGCAAAATTATTATAATAATCTAATTTTAAATATCCATTAATTCACACGTTTCAACTTGTGATGTAACAACTCTCGATGAAATTTGAAAGCCGTATTTGTTCATACAACCACGCACGATGTTGAACATACAAACTGAAGTTATTACATTTATCATCAGTTTTTAATTGTATCTACTGAAAGGAGTGCATTATTCGGCCATCGTCAATAAAATTCATTGCGCATGGTTAATAACACAATTTCAAATGGGGGATTTTTTTTTTTTAGAAAATAGATATTTTTAGTTTTCATTATCTGCATATAAAATAACACACTCAATACAGGCACTCACAGCTAAAAATATTTTGCCATGAGAGTACTTTGTAACTATTAGGTCGGATGTGAAAGTGTTAATGGAAAAACAATGTTTACCGAATGTTTACTTTTTATTGCAAGGATTCATTTTTATTCTAATTATTTTCATAATTTTCAGTTATATTTGAACTGGTATTTCTTTAAAATACTCTAAATAAAAAATAACATGTGGTAACACCCTATACTTAGAAAAATCTCGAAATATCAAAAACTTTTTTCACTGTGAAAAAATCCTGACATATATTTAATTGCAAATTTTAATTTCTTAATATTTCTATAATTACACTTTCGTTGTATATGTTGCAATCTATTACAACCAACTAGTAAGAGGCATCAAGGAAAACCAGACCGATACTCTTAAAAGAATTGTGTACCAACGGGAATTTGACTCTTAACCCCTAGGTCCAAAAACAGGTCAACTCTAGGTCTAAAGACCAAAGAGGCCTTAAGCCACTTATAAGAAAGAAAACAATTGCGCTGCGAGTCATTTCCCTTTTCCCGTGATGTTGGACCACAAGTCCATCGTCACCACTATTCTTTTCACACTCAGGTGTCACCACCGGAAAAGGAATCCCTTTGGGCAGTTCCTTCTTTGTAACTAGACGTTGCACTCATAAAAAAAAATTTAAAGAAGATCTCAATCTTCTAGTGTAGGTCGCACTGGATGGTGACTTATTTTGTCCCCCATAACAGCGTAGATAGAACTGAACTGTCTACCAACTAGGCCAGAGAGGTCGTCACATATGTGATAAACGACAATATAATCATCATTGTCAACCAGGGTCGATCCACTGCTGGATGAAGGTCTCCCCAAGTTGACTCCAAATAGTTAGGTTTTTTGCTCGTTGATGCCATTTAATGCTGCCATGCTTCCTGATTTCATCTATCTAGCGTACCTTCGGTTTTCTTCTGGGCCTCTTGGGTACCATTGGATTATTTCGGATGTCCATCGGGAGTCTGACATTCTGGCTATGTGTCCGGCCCATTGCCACTTCATTCTTTTGCAAACCTTTATAACGTCTTCTACCTTTGTTATATTGCGAATCCAGGTGTTTCTAAAACGACAATATAATCAAACATTAATACAGAGTGTAAGAAAAATAGATCATAATGGCATTTCATTCCCGAGGCTTCTGACACTGCTTTATGCATGCAGACAATGTTCATTGTGAACATTATTCGAGATTGAGGATTTAAATAGTGGAAATTATAATTTAATAAAAAAATTTAAATTTGGGAAAAATCTATGTATATGAAAAATAATTTAATCCAAATATTTTAAACATACATCATGGGAAAATATTAATACGGTATTTTTAAATCCTTGTAACACAGTATGTAAAAATGACAGTTCAATTATAGTTACGTTTGAAAAAAATTTAGTGTGTTTCATACTGATTTGTTAAACACGTTCAGTGCTGAAAATGCCTGTACAACATGTTTTGGCGTTCTCAAAATGCTTATCGCCATTTCATTCCCAATTTATTTTAATAAATTCTTAACAAGTGAGCCACGAGAAGGAGCGGCCTTACGGTACTGATAGGGTGTGTAAGGGTTTATAATCATGAATTATACCTGCTCTCACATTTTTATTATTTTTTACTTTTAAATATGCACAATTATTTTTAACACTGCTATAATTTAAAAGATTCAGCAGTCAACGTGGTATATAGCAGTTACAATTTGAGGTAAAAAATGTTGAGTAATAATTGATTGTACACATAATTAGTGTAAATACATTCATTGAATAAATTTCAAGTTTTTGTACTAGCTCTTTTATACAGATCTTATTTTATTTGTATGGGAAGTGCTTGGACTTACAGGTATTGTTCGCTTTACGTTATTTAATTGTCTTTGGGAAAAATCTCGAAATAGAAAAACATGTTCGATGAATTTATTTCAATCTGTGAGATTGGTTCCAAACGAAAAAAGAAATAACCTAAACATGGTAAAAAAAAATCTTTTCAATTAGAAGACGTACATAACATTCCTTTCAATTTTATAAATTCAATTGGAGTTTTTATAAAATAAATTTCTTAATTTAATTTAGATCGCGTCATAACAAATTTGCGTTAAGTGGGACAGCCTATAACGAGGGATACATGTATTTGATAATTAATCAAAACGAACAAAGTCTCTGATTCAGAGAAACCATTGTTAATGCAGCTCTTAATTAATCAACTTCAACACGACCTTCGACTTAAGTCTGTGAGACGTGATCAAACAATGCATGTCGAATCAACAAGCTCGCTTTAATTGCGAACTTGCGTTAAGTGGGACAGCCTATAACGAGGGATACATGTATTTGATAATTAATCAAAACGAACAAAGTCTGATTCAGAGAAACCATTTTTAATGCAGCTCTTAATTAATCAACTTCAACACGACCTTCGACTTAAGTCTGTGAGACGTGATCAAACAATGCATGTCGAATCAACAAGCTCACTTTAATTGCGAACTTGCGTTAAGTGGGACAGCCTATAACGAGGGAAACATGTATTTGATAATTTCATTGTTAATGCAGCTCTTAATTAATCAACTTCAACACAACCTTCGACTTAAGTCTGTGAGACGTGATCAAACAATGCATGTCGAATCAACAAGCTCGCTTTAATTGCGAACTTTTCCATATGCAAACAACTAATAAAATTGAAGCTGTCAAATAAAACTGTGACTTGATTGGTTTTAATCTAAAACTATTTTGCTAATCAAATATTATGTCGTATTCAGTCTCCAACCATATCCAATCAGTGAAGCGCTTTTCTTATTACCTTACTCTTTTCGAATCTTAAGAAATGTCAATTCAATGATATTAATATTTAAAAAAATAAACTGCATCATAACATAAAATGACAAAAGTATAATCAAACATAGATTTTCGGCTAGAGATATGTTTTTTTTCTTATGATTAGTAAGGTTTTAAATTTGCATCTTCCATACAATGATTCTTGTATGGTGTTCAGTGCCATTTTATGTGACCTAATGCTATTGTACGAAATTCAATGAATGTAAAATAGTTTTGTATCTTACGACCTTTTATCTTGAGATTATTTCGATTATTCAGACTTGGATTTATGAATATTTAAAGAGACATTTGTTTTCATAATATTCATGTGTAAAATAATTCATTACTAATTTTAAAAATTGGTTTTTATCCTAACGATTAGATTAGGTCTTTCAATTTCCAATAACAATGACAATAAAATTAGTATTGTGAAATTGATTTTTTTCATTCTTTTGTGTTTTCTATATTTTATACAAAAAAAAAAGACAGCGTCTGTTTAAAAGTTTGTCCTTTTTCCTAATGCATGTGAAATTCACATTTTAAAAGCAATTATTTTGAATTGAAATTATTTGCATAAATTAACAAACATGTTAAGTGGAACCACAACTTGCAATCTCAGCCACTTTTAGAATATCTTACAGCCTTATTTCAAAACATCAGGCATTTTCATATTCTTTTGATATTTCCACCAAGTATTCTATGAAATAAAAAAAAAATACCAAAATCAATTATTAAATAAATAAATTTTTAAACAATGATTTTTTTATTTTTACTTTATGTGTGTGTAGGGCTTAGATTCGGTTATCTATACATAAAAAATAATAACTGCGTATAGCTTGCAGAATAATTTTACGATAATCAAAATGTGTATAAAATATTCTTGATGAAACTGAATACATCGCTTTACATTTTTCGGAGTTAAAATAAAATACCAGTTTATGGTTGATTAATTTGACAGTGTTAGCGCATTTTTAAATTACTCTTTTTTTTTTTAAGTCTGAAGCTTGGCAGGTATTATTTTTTTATAGTAAAAATTTACGTTAACCGACTTTACGCCCTAGTATTTTAAATGTACAACTTTTTTTCTTCTGTTTACAGATGATTTGACACGAAAGAATATGGAATATCTTTTGTTTATACAAGTAGATATCCATTACTTTTATTCTTTTCATTCCTTGATCCCGATTCCCACATTTCTTTACCCATTTTATATCCAAGAACACAATTACGCATGATTTTTTTTTTAAAGTACACAACGCTTAATGTAATAAGCTGTTTTGTAAAATATATCAGAGAATTTCGAATTTCAAAAAAATGGTTTGTATAGAAGTTATTTGAATTCATGTGATATATATGTATATAAAAAATTATTCATATATTTTTTAAATTAACTAATGAAACTCTTTGTTGGACATAAATTTTTTTTTAAATCCAATTATTGCAAACAATTTTTTTCTGTGGTGAGGAGATTTGGTGTATAATATTTCTGTGTAATAAGAATGATTTTTTTCTTTTTCAATTCTTATCTCGCTGATTCCATATTTTTTGCTGAAGTTCTTTGGAAGTAATTTAAAACATTGCCATATTCGATTTGAAGATTTGTACTGCGTATGAGTTATTTAGTTCCAAACTGTATGATTATCATTAAGGTAGATATACCAAAAAGCTATATTTTAATAATTTTCTTATCTTTTTTATTTATACGATTATTTTTAAAATTCAGATAATATGCACTTGTGACTAAATAAATAATTTAAATATTTTCATACTGTTACATAAAAAATGATGAATATTTACTGAAGTACAAAATGTAAAACACTCGAGAAAATTCATTGGGTCTATATATTGGGTCAGTGATCACTTAGCTGTGTTTGAGATATTTCAGGGCTAAAAAGCAACTTAGTGGGTTCTCTGTACGTATTTATACTGTAATATTGTTTTTATTACACTTTTTGTTGTATACAGTAAAACCTGGTGGATCTCTTCTGACCAAACAAAAAGATGTTAATGAAACCTTAAGTAAAAACGCTAGGCCAGTTAATGGACATAAAATCTCGTCTAAAACATATCATAAATGGTAGAGATTGGTGTGAAAGTGATGTGAAGAAACACAAAGATCTGAGGACTCCTAATTTGTCAGTTGGAGCTATTAATTATGGTCATCAATAACACAATTCGAAACTAAAAGTATGAAATTTTAATTTTTATAGAAGCTGCATAAATTTATGTATTGTTTCAGAAACATGTACAATTAAAAGTCGTCATTATTTTGAGGATTTTATATTGTATTTATTCCCATGTAGCAATCTCTTCCTATTAACCAGAAGGATGTTACAGAAGTCTTGTTAATTGTAACAGACAAACGTTTTTTAAATTTAAATTGGGTATTAACGGGGATCAAATTTGCAACCTTCGGATTGGAACACAAGTGTTTTACTAACTAGGCCACGGAGGTGTATCAAATTACTTGACAGTGTTAAGGTTTCCATTACTTCTTCTGCGTCGTGATCTCAATGCGAAAATATTCTTAATTAATTGTTTATATAGAAAACAATTTTTGCAGCTGCTTTCTTATTCCAAAATGTCACATCTCTGTGAATTTCACATCTTTCAGCATTTTGCTTCTATTCATTTCAATTTTCCACAATTCTGAGAGCAACTATTAAGGACAATGTTGTATTCTGCCATTGATTAATTTTCAAAATAATACATTCACAAGACAAGTCAAAATTATCCCAAAATCTCAGAATACTATTTGTAAATAATACTAATATTCATAGGTGAGTAGCTTAATGTGGGATATGACTCCACCAAGTTTTTTTAGTTAAAATCTTGATTGTACAGTTAATGCGTCAGACTTTTATGTAGTAGTTTTGAAACTCGTGTTGACCTATCTTGTTCCTTCCTGTTGTAATTTTTCCGGCTATCTGGATCAATTCACTGATCGCATTATGTGGTACTGTGATAATAAAGTCAATAATTTCCCAAGGGATCTCCATGCAGACATACATTGGTATATAAATGAACCAATTGACTACTTCAACGTAGTAGCATCAAAGTATTGTTTTGTTTCATTTGAAGTTTTCTGCGAAAGTACTGGTAACTTGCAAGGTTGTTTGATCTCCATTCCTTAATCTGTTCTATAAGTACGAGGCATATCCAGAAAGTAAGTGTACTGAATTTTTGTAGGTTACAATTTTTTTTATTTAAACAAAAAAATTACGTGGTTACCGTAGTACATATGTAAGCTATTTTTCGACATAGTCACCATTCCTCTCAATGCAGGTGGTGAAGCGGGGTATCAACATTTTGATGCCTTCCTCGAAGTAGTTTCCCGCCAACTCCTCCGTCCACTTCTCCACCTCCTCCTTTACCTCCTCGTCGGTTGAAAACCTTTTTCCACCCATGTGCAGCTTCAGGGAGGTAAAGAGATAGTAATCTGAAGGTGCTAGGTCAGAGGAATGCGCGGGATGGTTCAGGACATCCCATTTAAACGAGGCGAGCAGTTCCTTCGTGGCGTTGGCCGTGTGTGGTCTGGCATTGTCGTGCAGCAGGCAGACTCCCTTTGTTAGCATGTCTCTCCTCTTGTTCTGAATCGCCCTCCGCAATTTTTTTAGGGTCTCACAGTATCTTGCAGAGTTGATGGTCTCCCCTTGAGGCATATATTCAATTAAAATTATGCCTTGACAGTCCCAAAACACGGATGCCATGATTTTCTTGGCTGAAATTGTGGTTTTGAACTTTTTGGCGGAGGGTGAAGAGGTGTGATGTGACCGTTTTTAAACTCACGACACCACTTGTACACACTCGTACGATTCATAGCTTTATCACCATATGCAGTTTTCGCCTCATTATAAACCTCAACTGGAGGTTTTCCCTTCCAAACGTGAATTTCGCACTTGGCGGGAGATTGGTTTGACATTTTTCACGAAACGTGTTGTGGCGTCGACACTTCTCAACGTATTGACCTCGAACCGGTCTCGTTGCGGAGGGGAAGGGTCAGGCTACACGGAAGTGTAGCCAACATGTCGAAAATAAAATCCATCCGGTCGTGAGAGCCTCAGTACACTTACTTTCTGGATACGCATAGTATATACTCTTATATTGCACCGCAAGTCATTTTCCTTCTGTAATGTCAAACCTTAAGTCCATCGTTGCTACTATTCTTTTCACAGTCAAGTACATTGCCGTCAGAGAAGTCCTTTTAGGGGATTCCTTCTTTGTCACTATGTAACATCGTGCTCATAATAAATAAAGAAAATTTCGGTCTTCTAGTATAGATCGCGTTGGATGGGGATTAATTTTGTCTCCCATAATAGCGTGCTATTACATCGTTGGATAGTATAAAATGGAAGTCCAATCTGTCAAGTTGTTCTTTTTCATTGCATGCTCAATGCTGAGTGTTATGTCCGGAACTTGGTGCCCCGCCTTTCTCTATCCTTCCTGTTCCTAGGCAATGTTGAATGCAGAGTTTAAAGAACATTGTATCAACTCCTTTATTTGGTCCTTCTGTCTTGTATGAGACCTACCTTTTGCTCGTTTTCCCTCAACTGTCCCCATGATCATCAGTTTCTCTATATCAGGCATCCGTTGTTCTTCCCTGGCAACACGTCTAAAGTATGTTAAGATTCTTTTCCTGCATGTTGAAAGTCTTTCGATTATCTCTAATTCTTGGTGATCGAGACGTTGGTACACATTGCGGTCGATAAGATATAGAGCATCCATCTCAAACACAATGTCTCGTAAGGATCTATTATGTTAAGGTTTTTTAGTCAAATAAAGCAGCTCGGCTTATGGTCAGGGCGGCATTCTCAATATACAACATAACCACTTTCAGCTTTCACCCATAACGTCCTGTTTTTAGGCTGTAAGCTGTATCCGAAGACAAAACCATTTGTGTCATGATATGAACAGTCTTAATATATATTCCTTAGATACTATTCAAATTGTATCCGTAATTCAAGTATATATATATATATGTTATTTGATATCTCGCAAGTAAATAAAAAATGGTATCAAAGAGCGTCAATTATATCTATTACAAATTTGTCGACTAAAATTTATCAATTTAAGCAGTCTCTTTCAAACAATTTCTTATCTCAGCATTATATACTGCATTCGAAATAATACGTTTATGTATACATTATTCAAAATTCTCAATGAACTCGACGCTATGAATAGCTTTGGACTCATAAATGCACACAGCTACAATAATAAATTAGCATAAATACGCCCGTGTGTTGTGTTATCATAATAGAATAGTTTATGATTCACACACAAAGTTATATCAATTCATTATGATTTGGTTAGCTGGGAAAATTCATATGAGCAGTGTTGCTATATATAAAACATTTTTATCTCAAGGTAGGAACTGCTTGACAATCACAACAGATAAAATAATTCTTGATTTTGTTTGACTATGGCAATGTTTTTGATTTAACATTTTTTTCAGCATTAGTGCTTATTTAGATTTACTGATGTTTGTATGCAAACGTGTGATGGCATAATTCAACTGTTTAGTCGACACAATATTATAATTTGAATTATTAAACAGAATTGTCTTGTATTAAAATTGTATAACTTTTAAATAAGCTCACTTTGGCACGTAAAAATATATTTATATCAATAATTTCAGAAACCTATTCGTATTTGTTTTTTTTTTTTTAAATAAATATGGAAACGTTTTGGTATTCATATAATTCATTTATTACTGTCATTCATAAAAGTTAATTTTTCTTAACACGCGTCTCTCATTTATCCCCGAATTCATAGTCCAACCTAAATACTAATGTCTGACCTTTAAATTTTGTAATTTGTATTCAAATTCGGACCTCATATGCTTTTAAGTAAAATAATGAATCCTTAAGAGAAGCTATGAAATTTTACTTTAAATACTAATTTCTTTGAAGAAATAGTTGAGTTTTATTTTTTAGTGTTATGATTGGATTATGAATTTGGACATTATTAATCAATGCTGTTTTATGTCATTGTTTGTTTGAATAAATATCTTCAATAAGCAATAGACACTGAAGCAAATTAAATTTGATAATTTATTTAAAATAACCGTTGATGAGAATTCCTTCAAGCACTCTCTGTTGTCTTTTTGATGTTTACGACAATAATTATTTAGCTCATTTACTTGAATATCAAATATTAATTTCTATATTTCTAGTACGAGAGCAGCGGTTGTGGAATCACAGTCACCTCCACCTGGTGATAAGAAAAAACCAAAACCAGCTGTTACACCAAAGCCCCCTACTCCTAAACCTGCGGCAACACCAAAAACACCCAAAGGAGGGAAGGCAGGGGAAAATGGGACACCCAGTAAGTTTATAATATTCATTATATTTTTATATCAAGGAATCGAATCCCAGGTGGAGACGAGCATAGTTATGCTACAGATATTTGTTTATGAAACATTATGGAATAATTTCCCATTGAAATAATATAAACAGACATTACGACCACCATGCCCTAGTTGGTAAGTCGCCTGTTCTCTGAACAAGGGGTTGCCAGTTCAATTCCGATTAGTAGCCATTTAAAATAATCCAGTGTGGTTTTCAACCAAAACTATTTTTGCGAAAAACCCACTAAACAGTGTAAAAATAGTGTAAACAGTGTAAAAACCCACCAGGTCACCAGTCACTAAACAGTGTAAAAATGGAGTATTTGTCTCTTTTTCGATTAAATCTTCGCATATGCGCTTGCGTACCGCTTTGGTCTCATCCGTTAGATCGTGCGATATCCATACGCAGTGCTTCACTATCTTGCCATTATTTTTCAGATGTTCTTGCACACTAGATTTTGAGTATCCAAACTTGTCAGCTAATTGTCATATAGTCAGTGTTGGATTTTTTATTTGATTTCTGCACGCAATACGTCGTCCACTTTCACAACTTTTTCACTTCGAGGATGGTTTTTTAGATTAAAATCACCACTTTTAAATTGTTTAAACCAGTTATGAGTTAAAAGTCTCTGACAAATGTAAACACAAGAAAAAGGCGCCAATGACGCGGTTTGACAGTCATTACATTGACAACTAGAGCCATCAATGAGCAAATTCCGGTTTCATATTTATAGATCTGATATATTTAGCTCCCATGCCATAATACAATGGAGTGCCGAATTCAATAAAGGCAAAGGGAGGAAAACAATTTAGGCAGCCTATCGGAGCGTGGTTGTTATTGCGACAGGAGTTTGAGTACTTGGGCTTGCAAGAGGAATGACTTGTAGCAAAGGTTTGTTTGAGCTCTTGAGTGTGGTATTTTTTTTTGTGATTATGTGCGGTATATTGTGGGATGAACGTTTTGGTCTGTCTGGAGTGATCAAGTGTGAGGAGTTTGGTTTCGCGTGATGTATAAATTTGTAATTGAGTATCACTGTTTGTCAGGTTGATGATAATGTGTAACGAGGTTTTATATAATCAAAAATCGGAAAGAAATATCGATTTATTTTTTCATGCTATATGTCCTCAGCGAGATACAGGCAAAAGCCTAGTTTACTGGGGACATGGCAAATGAAGGGCAACAAACTCAGATCCATTAAAATTGTGTGTCCAAAATGAATTACCTGTTGTTTTTTCACTAATTATGTATATTTCTTGTCATGTGTAAAATAAATAAAAAATTAAAAAATGCACACTTAATTCTTTTATATATTATTAAAACGTTAGATAATGTATTCAATACATTTTATTTAGTCCTGATGCGAAGGATGATTCTGCTTTTTCTTGCTGAGGCCATCTGTAGAAAAATGTATTCATTTGAACTTGTGTGCGTGAAAGACATTTTTTAGTATAATTGTAGTAAATTCTGAAACAGTTTGCAGACCCCGTAGGATACCAACGGGGGTCCACAGATTCTAGATTGAGAACCGTTGGTCTAGTTCAGGGGTTCTCAACCTAATTGTGGTCGCGGGCGCATTCGATATTGAGGAAAATAGTAGCGGATGAAAGCTGGATTTCTAAAAAAAGACATTAAGCAGACGCATTTTTCCTTAGTTTGGATAAAACAGTAGTCTTCTTCCCAATCATTGTTGAATTGATAGGTTCATTGTTTTATACTTGGATTACCCATTTTAGGGTAACAACACGTGATGTGGCGCAACACTGCATTTAAACTGAACCAGTTACCAACAGATAAAATACATACCTAAACAAGTGCAGAAATTTGGCACTCATAATCCTTAAACTCACAGACAGTGGAATTAAAACATTTTCGTAAAATTACATAAATTTTATAACGATTTCAATAAACAATATTATTAAATAAATACTTTTTAGATTAAATTGTGTTTTTTCATTATTAAATATATACTATGTAGCGGGTGCATACAAATAGATCTGCGGGCGCACATGCACCCATGGATACAGGGTTAAGAAACCCTAGTCTAGTTGGTAATACCATTGTCTCCTACGGAGTATGGATTTGATTTATCTTGGTACATATATTTTTTTTAAATGGGTCTGTTTTTTACTCTATGCCTCTTTAACATCTTGAGTTGGTTGAAAAAGATTGCCACATTACATTAAATCCACCGGATTGTACTGTATACCGAATACTTATTGTATTTATTTTCAGCTGGCAAGAAAGGGCGAGGAAAAGCTGCAGCCGCAGAAGAAAAGAAAGAAAGTGCCAAACCAAACCAAGAGGCCTCATTAAAAGCTCTAATGCAGGTGAGTGAGTGATGCTCGGTCGGTAGTGTGGGAAATATTATTATTGGCAGCATGAATGCTGTTTATATCTTTATCAAATTTAACAACTAGTCCAGATTGTTTTTAAACTGGTTCAATGTCACACGTTACATTATTGGTTAGTTTGTTTCAAGATTCCACAACTCTTTTGCTACCTGTAAAACTGAGACTATTATAGTTATCAAATCAAGAGACAATAAATGCATTTACTAGAGTCTTGTACTCATTCACTGGAATGCATCTCCATATCGACCTCTTTGTCTCAGATCAAAGAATTGGAAACTGGTTATTCTACAAATCCAAGCATTGACGACCTCCATAACCTAGTTGATAAGGTGCCTGTGTGAGGTTACTAACATATTTCTCGTCGGTTGAAAAAGATTACAACATGGCAATAATTCTGCCAGTTTGTACTGTATACGAGGGTTGCTACTTCACTTTTGAAACAGACAAGTAAAAACAAATATTTATCATCGAAAATGGCTTTATTGTTTTTCGAAATACTCCATGAAGATCAATACACTTTTGCATGCGCTTGAACCAATTTTCGAAGCACTTTTTCCACTCCGAATGAGGTAACTTCAATGCGTTTTGAACGCATCAACCGCTTCTTTAGGGGTCGAAAAACGTTGACCTCGCAATTTATTTTTGATGTTCGGGAATAAAAAGAAGTCATTGGATGCCAAATCAGGGTTGTACGGCGGATGACCCATCAATTTGATGTTTTGAGTGCTCAAAAAGTCACTTGTTTGAGCCGATGTGTGAGAGCTCGCATTGTCGTGGTGGAGAATGATCCGTTTTGAGCGATTATCAAATTATGCGGTATCCAACGCGAATAAATATTTTTGACGGCCAAATGTTCATGCAATATTGAATGTATGCGAGTGGAACTAATGCCCGAATATCAGTTCACGCACAGCATCGATGTTTTCTGGCACAACAACCGATTTTGGACGATCTTCACAAAATTCGTCCTGGAGCGAACTACGACCACGATTGAATTCGGCAAACCAGCGAAACACAGTGGCCCGGGATGATGCTTCATCTCCAAAAGTCGAAGCGAGTTGATCGGCACACTGTTGTTGAGTTAGTCCACGTCGGAAATCATAAAAATCATCGCACGAAAATGTTCACGATTTAATTCAATTTTTGGCTGAGATGAATTTTTCAAGTCTCTGTAAACAACACAAATAGCACTCGTATGACAAAACTTTCTGAACACGTATACCATTAAAACCGTCAAATTTACGATGCTGATGTCAGATTTGACGTATCTACACTGGTGTTGCAATATCTCAAAACTTAAGGAGCAACCCTCGTACAACAAAAGTGAAATAAAAACATAGAAATAGATTGTCCGGGGTCGTATCAACCAGGTTACTGATTAACCGAGTCGGTAACAAAATCAGATTTTTTTTAATAACACTTGGAAGTATTATTTAAAATATAAAAATAATTTTTGATTAGACCACATATGTATCAGAAAATTGAACTGTCGAAATTATCAATAAGTACAAGAAAATAAAACTGGTGAAATGGCGAACTCGTCATTGTTTGGGATTTCCTATCGATGGCATGTTTGTAAATTAATATTTGGCTATGTTTAAATTCAATGCTGACTTTTGATACAAGCGGGTGAATGCATCACGTCAAATTGTAAATTTAAATTGTGTCAATTAATATCGTCAATTTTGTATTTTCGTATTACGTAACTGTGTATTCTAGTTTTATGAGTATTTCTTTGTTGACTTCAATATCCTTTGATAAGTTTTCGAATTGTGGTATCAATTTCTCATCAGTTAGTATTTTCATATCTCGTAACAGGTGAACGCTCTGCTGTTTAATTTTTTTTAATATTAAGCTTAGTTAGCATGTACCAACAGAGTTATTTTTACTATAGAACAAAAACTTATAATTAAAAAAATATAAAAAAGTGTTTTTAGTCAAGTTGGTTGATGTTCGTGAATGGTGCGTGATATTTTAAAAATTAAAAATAGTGGCATGTCTAAGCAAAAAACTACGAAGACATCAACGTACGATGATTACGAGATGTTTTTTTAGGTTTCATCAGCAGAGAGGTGAGAGAATCCCGATTTCTAGGACTGTGTGTGGTGAAAGCAAAGTAGTTTTTTGAACAATTCAATTGACTGGAGACTGACTTAATTAACAAGATTCAAACAAAGGCATGGGTTTAGTCGAAGTTGAGAAACTAATCTCAAATACGCCGGCAGTTGAGATGTTTTTCCCAATTTTTTTTGCAGATTATCTGGAGTTTTTATCCAGGTCAAATTTTTCCCTACTATCCCGGATAATCTAGTCTTCTATATTTTTTTATCTGCTGTATATATCAACAACTATTGTTTTTATGATTTATTGTTATTCGCTTTCTTTTTTTTATCTACATACTGTGGTGATCAACTTTGAGATTTTGTATTTTGTTTTCTTTGTATTTTGAAATAAAAGTTTAACTTTTCTTCTAATAATTCTTTTCCACGCATATTCAGTTTCAGTCAAAATAAAATGAATTTACAGCAAGTATTAGTGCTAAAATAATAACGATAAGAAAAGAGGGTTAATAGTAAAATATTTTGCTCAACAGTGCGGAATGTTTGTCAATGTCTTCGGGTACCTGAACAAGAGAGAGTTGGCCGCGGCAGCTCGAGTTTGCCGGGCGTGGAGAGACATTGCGTACACGCGCAGTCTATGGAGATCGGTGCGCATGAAAAATTCACAGGTATAATGTAATCATTAGTTCATTTTCATTTATTCACAGGTACGATGGTCATCTAGAAAGTAAGGTTGAAAAGGCTTCTGAGGCCGGGGGAAATTTTTTGTTTCGAAGTTGGCGCACCTGACGTGTAGGGGGGATCCTAAAGGTCAGTTTGTTTGGTCCCGCGTGTTTGTCGGCCATTTTGTTCAGTCACCGTAAATTCTTCCGATGGAGAGGTTGTCGCGCGCTCCCGCCACCTCCCATCCCATTGTGTCGGAAAAACTTGGTTACGAGAGGTTGTGTGCGAGATGGGTGCCCGGAATGCTCACACCGGAGCACCGTCAAACTAGCGTGGCCGCTGCGCGTGAATTTTTGGATTGTTTTGCACAGGAGGGAGAAGCTTTTCTGGACTCGATCGTGACGGGGGATGAGACGTGGGTGTCACTACACCCCAACAATTTTCCAACGATCAGGAGGTCGAGGAAACTGTGAAGAAGTGGCTGAAAGAGCTGGCGGCAGAGGTCTATGACACTGAGATACAAAAGCTGGTGCCCCGACTACAGAAATGTCTCGATCTCGACGGCGATTATGTTGAAAAATAGTTTAATATATTTGTGAAGTATCCTGTGAATTTCAATGAAATACAAGCATTTTTCTATCCTACATAAATGTTGTAACCTTACTTTCTGGATGACCCTCGTATAATGTAGTCATTAGTTCATTTTCATCTATTCCGTACTTCAACTAACTCACTTTTCTATGGCTTTCAAAATGGAAAAACAAGAACATGGAAACATTGGTATTGTCTAAGGTAGTCAATATTCGAGAATTACAATTGTGAGGTCATTGGTATTAAAATTTCATATAAATATTTATTATTAGTTTGAAAATATTGAGAAATAAATTATATTTTCATAAGTGGGAACCAAATCCATGACCTTCCTTATTCATACCATTTTATTTTCGGTTGCAAATAGGAAATGAAAACCATGAGGATGAATGTTATTATATGTGTTTTGTTTTTCAAAACACAGTGTGTTGAAAGAGACAATACTACTACTGATGACCATAGAACTTTTGTAGAATGATGGGTGGGTGGGAACATTTTTGCTCCCATCCTTTTTCCTTCTAGCTTTTCAAGATAGACCAACACTGTCCTGGTCTATTGGAGTTCACGTTTCACTCGGTTTAACCTCAAATAGTTGAAATCGATGGAAAATGTATTTTGTTAAATATTTAAATTGTTCCTGTACAGGTGACAGATTGGCAGGGCCTAGCTGCAACGCTCAAGCGCCAAGGTACGAGACACTTGGACCTGCGTAAAATGCTGCTGCCCCCAGATGACACGGACCATATTTGGGATCAGTTCACTAAACACATTGCTAGTGTCGATTCACTTCTTAGGTATGTATTTCATTTCATATTCATAAATTTATTACATTTTCTAATGGAGATGTTTATTTTTTATTGTGTGCTGTATTCTCCTTTATCCACAGGAGATACGCTTCAAGACCCTCAGTGAATACCTGAAACTTACCATTACCTTACCTACCCTATATATTGTCGTGGTAACTGCAATAGGTTGTATGTCGAAAAAATTCACATCGATGAGCAAATGGTTGTATGTCAACATAACTTACAAAAAATACAACTTACAATAAAAAAACTAACGGTAGTATTAATCCGGAGTACAATCAATCATGATATTATTTAATTTATAAAACCAGCCTAGAAGATGGGAGTAAATGGGAATGTTTTTTTTGTCTCCTGTAATATTTGATGCATTTGACATCTGACCTATTGCAGTTACCACGACGATATATACACTTAATCTTTGACGAGTCCCCATAAAAAAAGAGCTATTTGCAAGCGCCCGCTACAAAGTTGGCCCAAAATTTATCATCCTATTTGTTTTTATTATAACTTTTAATATAATGGGAATAAAAGTTATAAGAAAAACAAATGGGGTGCTAAATTTAGGATACCCTATATTTAATAATGAAAAAACACAATTTAATCTAAAAAAAAATGTTATAATAATATTGTTTATTGAAATCGTAAATATATAAACATCATAATATAAATAGGCCAAAACCCGTACGGCGGTTGTCGTCAAAGAAAGAATACGAGAATTGAATTTTGAATACAAGAGAGCGAGAGAGGAATACTTAGATTTTCTGGGAAAGTAATTCGAAATTTGAATCTCGGTGGGTCCGTGATACTGAACGAATTTTAAATACCTAGCTAACAATTTTTGAACCGGTGTAAAAGGGGACTATGTATAAATGATATATATAAACAAATTTTACATTTATGAATATATATTTTCATAAATGTAGAATTTGTTTTACTTCCGTGAATATTTCACGCGTTGCAACTAGTTTATGTTATTTTACGGAAAAAAATTCATTCCACTGTCTGTGTTCAAGGGTTACACAGTGCCAGATTTCTGCACTTGTTTAGGTATGTATTTTATTTGTTGGTAACCGGCTCAGTCTAAATGCAGTCTTGAGCCACATCACGGTAAAAGGAAGTGATGGTGGAGAGATACATACAGCTGTGATAAAATTTTATTTGTCAATTAGACAGTAAGCGATTAACAATGATAACTAATCATAAAAAGATCAATTATAACAATATCCTTTTAACATTATGTGAATGTGGTCTCTCCCAAAATGTCTTATTGTATGTACTGTATTCACTCTGTTAATAACAAAGCTTTAAGTTGTTGACCTTCTGACGCTATGTTTTTTAATGGCCATTGACCTGAAGTAACTGAGACCGCATATAAAGAAGCACTACTGTACTTAATGAGTTTTTGGAATTATAAGAATACTTATTATTATTGCCTTGTGATGAATATTAAACTTTGATGTATAGGAGTAAAACATAGACTTGGAAAAAAAACGATTAACCGAATACATGCTGTAGAAATGTGTGCATTGATAATATCTTGGAACATAAGATGTTAACAAGTTGGTATAACCATAAAAGTTACATAAAAACAATGTCACATCTAAAATAATTAAAAATTATGAAATATTGTTTTTTTTGCATAAACAACATTCAACCATTAGGGGATGCGGCGCTTCCACAGTGTCTATGGACGCAACGACACTGATGTACACTCTTATTATTTTTATTATCATTTGGCAATATCGTCCAACCAACAAGAAATACATTCAAGAGGCACTAAGTGAAAAGTAAACTGCAACGCTTTTTTATAAAATTGAGTAACAACGGGAATCTATCTCATATCCCTTAGGTTTAATGACAAATATCTTACCAACTAGATTACGGAGGTCGTCAATTGTAAATATTGAAATTCACAATTCTTCCAGATTGTTATATCTAGGGACAGATTACTTAAAAGTGTTTGTTATATATATGTATGTGACTTGAAGCATGTTTTGAAAACATTGCAATCTCAATTTTGATGGCTGTATCAAGGATATGGCATAGGGACTTCTAATATCTTAGAAATGGTATCATAACTTGATGGTGTGCGTGTATGGTGCAGAATAGAGCTATGCCGCTGCCCCGCATCGGTGGTGGAGCGTGTGTGCAAGGGACTACCGCAGCTCCAGGCCCTGATAGCCACCAGCATCCGGTGTGCCAAGCTCGATCCTGCTCCCCTAGGACGCCTCACCAATCTCACAGAGCTGCGCATCAAGGGAATGAATGGTAATTATCATCATCATTTTCTATCAGTTCACTGCTGAACAGCCTTTCATTGACTTCTCTGTCCATTGTCATATGCTGACATGTTTTAATTTCCAGTTTATTTAAAATGGGAAAGGACAAGAAAGTATAAGTTACTATAAGTTCAAGGTGGACATAGCTCATTAAGAAGAAAAGTATAGAGCAACTTCTCATTGGGCTGCATCAGATCGTTCCGACGATGGTGATCATCAAAGCAAAAGCTCTTGTCCTCAGCCAAATAAGAGTTCTTTTCTATATTCTAGTCCAATAACTTACGTTGCAAAACCAGGGCATCTGTCTTCTTCCGACTACTCGCTGACCCTCAACCTTTACTCTTAAAGGTTAATAATGAAGAAAAACCATGATCCTCATAGCTGAGGGTCGTGACCTTCCATTCTTCTACTCTCTGCCTTACTGCTCACCTCCATCTCTCCTGACACAACGCAGTCCATAGTTCCTCGACCACTGTTGAACTAGTCGCAGTATTTATTTGGTTGGTCCATTTTGTGGATCTCCTCTCTCTGCTATCCTTAACATTTCCCGTAAGTTAAAGCGGAAACCTTTGATTAATTCCTTAACACTTATTTATGCACCTGTATTCACATTTCAAATGCCTTCAATTTATTTAATGTGATGTGTACATTACTGGTGAGCCCATGTTTACTGATGAGATGTGAAGAGAAAGATCTAAGAATGAATGTTGCAAAATCCAAAGTAATGGTAATAGAAAAGTGTGAAAGGCAAAGTAAATGCGTCATAAAAATGAAAAATTGGAACAAGTTGAGGATGTCTGCTATTTGGGTAGTATTTTTACAGATGATGGAAGAGTTATATACTCAAACTGGACAGTATCAAAATTGTAAAGACACAATAGTATATTGGTGCCAACTTTGATGTATTCATATGGAAATGAAATGTGGATGTGGAAAATAAATGCTGTGCATTGAGAAGAATGCATTGAGGGACAATGTATGACAATATAGAATGAAGTGATAAGGGATCAATGTGAGCTTAAGACTGATGTGTTAAGTAAGATAAAGAAGAGTATGTTGAGATGGTTTGGGCATGTGGAATGAATGAATGAAGAAGATCAATAAAACAAATATATATTGCAAATGTGAGTGAAAGGCGTGGGAGAAGACTATGAAAAGTATGGTTGGAGCAAATAAAAGATATTCCGAAAGAAAGAAATGTAGAAAGTCAGAGAAATCATAGATGTATGAGAAAGCCAGAGCCAAGCTAGCCAGAAGTGGCTAAAGATGTGTGTCTAGATAGGAAAGTATGGCGCTCTGTCCTCTGCCTATCTCGACAAGGAAATGGTGTGATAGTATGTATGTGTGTACATATAAATTTTTAGGATATGAGTTTTAATCATTTATTTTTTAACATTTTAGGACTAAACCTGTCATCAGATCTGAAGTGTTTAGAGCACCTCACAAAATTAAAACATTTAAGTATAACATCGATCAGAGGTAAGTTATATAAATACACAATACTTAATACACGGGGAATCTTAAAATGAGTACTTCATTATTACAGTAATTCCTCCATTGACGAGGTCTCCATTTATACGAGTTCACCTTAATACGGTTTATCCCTTTGAAACATTAAATTATATATATTCAGTAATAATTTGATTTCTATCAATCAATATTTTTATACACGAACTATAAGAGCAACAACACGAACAATGTAAGATTCATCCAAGTTATTTTGAATAGGTATAGCAAAGTTCTGTAATTCTTTTTTTCGTATAAATAAATTGTTTAGCTTTCATAACAATATGTTTTAATATTTATCAATTACCACTTATGTAACATAATTCAAAAATAATAATTAAGTTCTTTCAACTAAGTAAGCATACAATATCTGGAAATATTTTACGTAGCTTGCAATGGCTCAACTTGTGCGCTGATTTCCTGGAACTCATTACCCCCGTAAATGGAGGGATTGCTGTACTAAGAGCATACATTTTTTTTAAATCTCTTTGAGGGTATATTACAATGTTCTGACCAGTTTCGATATTACTTTTTTTTTTCCGGGTTACAATCCTAGGATTGGTCTGCACCAAGCACTCGATCGATATTACTATCATCTTCAAAGGACACCAATGTACACCAAAAATTTAAAAAAAAAACTCAATCTCTCAAATCTCACAGAAAAGGATAAGGAAGGGAAATGTATAAGAGTTAGGGACAGCACCACATTTCTTATCCTTCATTTATTTTATTTGTTTTTTTTTTTGTAATGTTTTTAATTTGTCAATAATTGAGGATTTGAATCCCAAGCTAGAGCAATGTGTAGATGATAGTATGTAGATGGCGCTATATAAAGGAGTTTCAAAAAAGTATATACACACTTTTACAGTGTGCTGTTTACTTGAACTTGATGCTGTAATTTGTTGCACCACACATTCGTAAGGTGTTTAAGGATGAAGATGGCTTATTTCCAGCAAGATGGTGCACCTTCCCACTACCATTGTGATGTGAGAGTATCTTGAAAATTTGTCAAACAGGTGGATTGGACGTAGAGGTAGCATTGAATATCCCAGACCTCACGCCAATGGACTTTTTTATGGGGACTCGTCAAAGATGAAGTTAATGGCACAGAAACGGCAACAGTTAATTAATCGAAAGCAGCAATTGATACCGTCATTAAACAATACGTTCAAATACCATAAATAAACAAATTATTTGTGATGTGTGTGATTCCACATTATCAGTAATGCATTGACCAGAACAATTTGAGCACTTGTGATAATTAAAAAAATCTACGTGTCTTTTTTAATTTGAAGTTTTTATTTATTTTTTTAATTTAATTTAATTAACGACACAACAGTGTCTTTATATACAAATGAACATGTGACAGGTTCTACAAGTACTTAAAATTATTGACAAAAAACACAAAACTTTATCTTAAACTAACATGAAGATACAAAAAGCAGTAGTAATAATAAATTACAGTCATTGTTTTAAAATTATTTAATAATTATATGTATATTTAAGTTCAATATATGTATGTATGTATACCACAAAATATTACCAAATTCCACCAAGCAGACTTACGTAATTGTCGAAGACTTATTTTATAGTGGTAAAGAACTCAGATTTGTTTTTAGTAGATATACCTTAATAAATACTGAATTCATAATCGTTCAACATTTTTTTAGGAAACCTTGTAAATTGTATTTTTAGAAAACCTTGTAAATTGTATTTTTAGGAAACCTTGTAAATTGTATTTTACTATGATAGGTATTTATTGACAATAAATACCTATCCCTAAAAGGACTATAATATTTTGAAATAAAAAAGGATGAAGCACATCTGAGGAGAATCTAAATAGTTGTACTATTCTCGGCAGAATTTGAAAAACAGCAGTGTGAATGCATCGGGCAGCTATCCCAGCTGGAGTGCCTGGAGCTGGGCGAGTGCACTCTGAGCGGTGAGCAGGGGGCCCAGCTGCTGGCACCCCTCAAGCGGCTGACGCGCCTGCGCCTGGAGCGCTCCCCCTCCGAGGGGGCACACCTCATGCTGCACGCCGCTGCCAAGCTGCCGCTTCTCACACACTTAGAGCTCATCAATTTTGAGATCAAGGTATTTATTCGATACAAGTTTAACCCTATTCAAATAAAATACATAATGGAAAAGAATCTAAAAATAATAACAATAATACTTATGCTTCCCTGTGAGGTGGCTAAGTTATGTCTACAAAATTTATTGAGGACCTCATTCCTCAATTTATCCATTAAGATATTGAAGAATCATTTTGTGTGCATCATTTCGGGTGATGCTCTTAATAGCTTAATTTGTGAATAGGGCATGGAAGACGATCTTACTTCATGATAGTATAAATAATTGTCAGATACATTTGGCCAAAGTTTGTGAATAGGGCATGGAAGACAATCTTACTTCATGATAGTATAAATAATTGTCAGATACATTTGGCAAAAGTTTGTGAATAGGGCATGGAAGACAATCTTACTTCATGATAGTATAAATAATTGTCAGATACATTTGGCAAAAGTTTGTCGATCGACAAGAGTATTGCTATTTTTTCTATTAATAATTTTTATATGTACAATTTCCTATTAGTATTTTTGAAAGGTGTATAGATCTCTTCTTTTTAACCGGTTAGGTGCCTTAAGCGAGTTTACTCTATCTCTGTTGCCGTGCCCGTGGGGCCGGCCATACAAAATAAGCGAGTTAAATCACTCAATTTTATGCCTGTTTCTAACCAATGTTTAGTAGTAATTCGAATAATCTAAAATATGGAACATGTAGAGAGATTTACCTAAAAGCTTCGCATGACAGCCAACATGTGTCTCGACTACAGGGTTATCAGTTTACTTATTTAACTGTTGAAATTTGAAATAATTTTATAGTTACATTATTCACTTTCCGTGCGTTATTAAAATAATTAATATTTTCGTGTTACGTATACTTTTTAATTCTATCAAATATTTTATTTATGTATCTCCGTATTTTCTGTGATAAGCTGTGACAACCCTGACATTTTGTTTAAGTTTTAGTTGTGTTTTTATGAGTGAACAGCGGCACAAACGACACATTTGTTTAAGTTTTAGTTGTGTTTTTACGAGTGAACAGCGGCAAAACGACACATATTGTACATATTTGGTAATTCTTCATAATATCCTTTGAATATAGGTATATATACAAAGAAGATAATTCTATTAGGTTTTATTTTTGCTAAAAAATTCACAGCCCTCCTGGGATCAGCCATACTAATACCTTGCGGCACCTAAAGGGGTAAAGGTGTGCTGAGGACACTCCTCGCATGTCCATATAAACATACGTCGAGTGCGTACCACACGCTAGGTATATTCTGTTGACATATTTGTATTTGCAAGATTTCTCAGCACGGCATGTATTTACGTAAAGTTTTATTCACAGTGAATGTGTTAAATAAGTACCTGAGTGATTTTAGCCACTAAATGACAAATACATCTATAATTATTAATTTCTTATGTTCTTCTTATCCACAGGCGGGAGTAGAAGACGCATTAGCAGCATGTACCAACGTCCGTCGTCTGCTGATAATCCCTATGTACGTTTCTCAGTCGGCAACGACAAACTGGTGCGTGCTGGACGGTGTGCTCCGCCTGCGCTCCACGCTGACCCACCTCGTCTGGGGCGTGACAATTGAGCTTTTGCGGGTCACGGAGCTCTTCATCGATCAGGTGAGTCATCTTGTAACCCCCGTGTAGATGTCTCAGCTAGTCCAGACATACTGGTATCACATAAAGACTCGAGAAGCTGGAAAGGCTGGAATCTTTATAAAATAAAGATTTAATATTTTGATTAATAAATTTTAACAGAAGCTTAACATAATGCTGTGTTATAAGCGAAAAATTGGCTACCTCTGTGGCCTATTTGGTAAAACGCTGGTTTTCTACCTGGGGGTTTCAGGTTCCATTTGTGAAAAAAGTAAAATAAATAAGGGTTCCAGTCTGGTTAAAGATTTCGTCTTACAATACTTGCACGCCTTAAACATGTGATATGTTGTTGTTAATTTACGTGAAGTAGAATTTCTAACACGTACCATATAGGGAACTGTGAGTTCTTTGCCTGTTCCAGTAGTTTTTAACTGAAAGGCTGGATTATTCTTCAACATGTTGGAATCATCAATTTAAATATGTTGAAGTGTATCATACGATTTCTTATAGCATTATTGAGCAACACAAAATAGCTCTTTGTAAAAAAAACTTCCAAACGAAATTCTACAGTAAATTAAACCTGGCGATCATCTTGGAACTTGGATCTCCTATCTCTATAGATAAATATGAATTGGGCTGCTGCAAAAATATATGGGTGTACTGAGAAGAATACATGAGGTGACTCTTTTGGACCCTGTGTAATTTATTGAATATATTTTCTCATCTTATTATTTACTCTTGCAGTGTGACCGTCCAACAGAAGGAGCGGCACGCCCCGTGAAGCCTGTACGCAAGGCTGGCATGGGTGACTGCATTCCGGTGCTAAAGCCGGTACCAGGTATGTGTGCGGAAGTGGCAGGCAATGCGGGCAATGGCGGCCCCGCACGCGTAGAGATCCTCCCCCTGCCGGCGCTGCAGCGTCTGCTCACCACTGAGCTACCCGACACCCGCCTCAAGATCCTCCGGATCCCCTTCCACGCCACCTGGAGGCAGGCACTCAGCGATCTGGACTAGCCACACAGGTACAATTAAGAGTGTTGTATACATTTTTTCAAAAATAAATTGTACTCTAATTTCCACATCCTCATTAAAATGTTAATATGCAATAATATGTTCCCCAGAGAGTAGTTTTTTTTTTTATCCACTTTGCACGGATTTCTCCTGTTACACAAAGTTCAGATTGATGTCGTTAGGACAAAATTTTCATTACTAACTAGCTGAATGTATATTATTATTAAACAAACATGCTGCACGTATATTATTATAAAACGTAATTGTTTACCAAAATTGCTTTAGCATTTTTTTGCATCATTTTGAATATGAAATCAAATAATAAATTTTTTTTATACTTGATGCATTTTTATTACCTCAAAAAAAAATAATGGGACGAACCAAAAAAAATATGTACAATAAATGATACAATGCAGTAAGCGGTCATGTATCAAATGTGAATATATGACACTCGAAGATGGCGTCTGGCTCATGTCGATTATCACTAATGACAACAAAATCAAGGCTTTGATCAAGAATAACCAGTTTTACGAGATGAGAGATTGGTGATATACTAGAAATGTAAAAAACAATTTGAATTTGACTTCAAAATACAAAATCAATTTCTCGACAACGCAGTAGTTGTACATATCCCTTGTTATATTTGATCTGTGATTTAGCTATAATGTGATTTAAATAACTTTAAGAATTACAAAATGCAGACTGAATTTCTCAATCACCCTGTGAGCAAAGTTTTGAGGATGTGTACCAGGAAAATGTTGAAGAATTGCTATAATTGCACACTATGGAACTCGCAAATGAAGACCCATGTTGAGCTCGTCAAAGAACCTTCGACAAAACATATGGCTGAGATGTTTCACCACATAGATAATGCAATTAAACTCGTTAAATAGAATGATCTTTATACGGTTAGAAGTGCCAAAGTTGTCAAAGAAATTCAAAAATCCTTTACTTACTACAGAGTACTTCATAGAAACCAGAAAAATGCTGTCTTGTCAACTCACTGTGACATTTTTTTCTTCATAACAGAGGAGAATCATGAGCCAGGTCCACCAGTCCCAATTGATTCGTTACCCGGTTGAAAATAATAAGATTATATTTTGTAATTGAAAATAAAATATTTTTTTTTTACCAATTTTGTTCCTTTTTTTTATTTGGAACCAGTCTTCTCACCCGGATTAAAATAAATAAATTTATGTGTTTTCTAGTTATGTGATTTTTCCTAAACCCAATTAATCACGTTAAGTGAGGAATACCTGTATAGGATATTATTTATCATTTTATTATCTAACACATCGATCAATAAGTCCCAAGACTAACCAGCAGATGGCGCCTCTAATAACAAATCCATACCATTCTCAGTTAGTACCAACCTTTAGAAATTACGTGTCAAACTTTCATGACATTCCGTTATTGTGTCATTGAGTTACAGTGGTTTTAGTGACGCTACTTTTGATATTTTCAAAACAATGGAAAAAACCGAATTTCGTGTGTTGATAAAACATTGCTTTTTAATGGGTAAAATACCGTTCAAACTCAGCGATGGCTTGAAAAGTGTTATTCGGGCTCTGCTCCGTCGAAAACAACCATTTGTCGGTGGTATGCTGATTTCAGACGCGGTTGTACAGACACAAATGATGCTGAATGCTCTGGTCGTCCAAATGAGGCTGTTACACCAGAAAACATAAAAAAAAAACCCTCAAAATTGCGATGGAAAATCGCAAAGTAAAGTTGCGTGAGATACCTGACATCCTGAAGATATAATTTGGTAGTGTTTACACTATTTTGCATGAACATTTGGTCATGAAAAACCTTTTTTCGAAATGGGTGCCGCGTTTGCTCACAATGGAACAGAAACAACAACGCATCGATGATGCAGAGCGCTGTTTGGCACTGTTTACGCGAAATAAACAGGAGTTTTTGCGTCAGTAGGTGACAATGGATGAAACTTGGATCCACCACTATACTCCGGAATCAAATCGGCAGTCAGCTGAGTGGAGAGCTGCCGGTAAAAGTCATCCGAAGCGACCAAAAACTCAACAGTCGGCTGGAAAGGTTCTCTTTCATCAGGACAATGCACCGTGTCACAAGTCGATGGTAACAATGGCCAAATTGCATGAGTCGAACTTTGAATTGCTTCCGCACTCACCGTATTCTCCAGATTTGGCCTCCAGCGACTATTGGCTGTTTGCAGACCTCAAAAAGATGCTCATGGGAAAGAGATTTGGCTCCAATGAAGAAGTGATTGCCGAAACTAACGCCTATTTTGAAACCAAAGATAAATCTTTCTACACGGTTGGCATAGAAAAGTTAGGAATGCGTTGGAATGAATGTATCGCTCTTGAAGGAGACTATGTTGATGAATAAAGAAAAATTTTAGCACACAAATGTTGTTTTAGTAGTTAGTCCCGGGACTTATTGATCGATGTGTTACATAATGCTATGCAGATAATAAAACTGATATTAATATGCAGATGATTTAGTATGGAGATGATATGGTGATATAAAATTATTTAGCAGTTTTGGTTTAAATAATCTGTGAAAAGTGTTTAAAAATGAATATAAGTCAAAAGTAACAGATATCGAAAAACGTGATTATAAAATTTTCGCAATGTATGAGATATTCTGCTCTTATCACTCACTGTCTTAATGCCTGGGCATCACTTCCATACATCAAGTTAGCATTTGCACACCCACTGTGTACAATCATTTTTGAAAATTTTCCTTTGGATTTTTTTTTGTACAATTGACCTTGTTACCTGCAGCAACACACCTTTTAATGTTTTTCTCTATGTTACCATCCCTAGAAAACATACTTCTCAAATTACTGAATTCTTCAACTTGTTCTAATCTTTATTAATGTTTTTCAGCCGCACATTGTAATCACTCGTAGAATCACTTTTTTACTTGACTTACGATTTATCAACACTCACTCTCAAATATTTTTCTTAATACTTACCATAGATTCTCTCAACCAACATAACTGAATCATTTAAATTTTCCGCCACTATCACCGTATCGTCTGCAAGTACATTCACAACTAAATCTTATATTTTCACGCCTTTCGTTTGACTCTGCATCCCACGTGATCTTGGTGGCCAATTGACATCACCGTTTCCGGAGATTACAATACATAAAATAATTCTCAATTTGAACACGTATTGTATACAATTCCGTTTTTATAAAGACCCAGGCAAGTTCGTGGCGCCATTTATGTTTTATCCAAGATCCAGGCAAGTTCGTGGCGCTATCTATGTTTTATCCAAGAATAAAAAACCGCTCAATTTGAAAGACCCTATATAAGAGATTAAGAAAACATTTTTATTGACATACGCACCTAATCAATTCTATCTTTATTCCACAGGTACATCTTGACCACGCGTGAAAATCCCGAGTCCAGCAGTTGATACCGCTGCGTTGGAGTTATGTACAATAGTAACAGGTGGTGCATTTGACAATCTCAAGTGCTTCGATGGGGACACGATTTCTGTTCTGTGCAACCAATATTGTTTAAATTAGACGTTCATTTATATCATTCATAGGTTAAAAATCAAATTGTACATCTCAACCGCAAATCATTGTCATAATTGTGCAGCACTCATTTTCCCAAAAGATACTGTAATTTCGACAAAACCGTAGAATCTAATAGGATAATTTGTTATTATTTTATATACTGTAGTATCTTTATTAAATCGACACGTACATGTATAGAGGATTCTTCTGAATTGCTGATGTGACTTGAAAGATGGTCGACTTTTCGAAAGCTTCATTCAAACATCAACTATATTTTTCTGGGGATATCAATCGTCAAATATTTTCCACAAATTCAAGGGTTATCTTGTTGCAAGATCCTCTTTAGGCCCTATACATCATCAAAGCCTATTGCAGTGGTTCTTTTCTTCTATATATTTCTTTAGAGGATCGTTTGAAATACTTTGTAAAAAACACAGGGAACCCCCTACCTGACAAACAAATTGTGTTAGATAGGGGTTAATTAAAAAGTTATGTAAATTTTTTTAGTTATTAAAAAAATTACATTTTTCCCCTTCATATCTAATCTAATTTACAAGGTTACAAACCAATATAGCGTTAATATTTTATAATTTTGTTTGTAGAATAGTTTTTTACAAAGTTAATGAAAAGTTGTTTTTAGTTTTTTTATAGTAATTAGATTTTTTTTCGAAAGAATTTCAAATTCTCATGGAACTTTTATTGAAAAATCAATCACTGGCCTGTCATAGCTCCAGGGCTTAGGCCTCTCTCTTATAAAATTAACTTTAACACTTTTGTGCTCCTTGCCCATGTCGTTGAGATATCTTTAGTCTTGAAAAACAATCATTATTATATTAAACCCTACAATAAGGAATCATAAAAAATAAGTTGGTTTAGTAAATCAACTAAATTTTTTTGTGTCAGAACTTTTCACAGTTGAATTGGATAAATAAAATTATCATTTGTTCTTCTTCATGAGGTGCCATCTCCTATAGGAGGTTGCCCACCGTCATGGCAATTCTAATTGTATTTACTGCAACCCAGAACAACTCAGAACTGCACCTAAACCACTTCCCCAGGTTAAGCCGAGACATGCGATGTTATCTTCTGCCTCGTTTCCCAATTATTTTTCCCTGGATGATCAATTGTGTTACATGTGAGATACTGCAACATGCCAATATTCACAGTTTTAAACTGTTCTCAGTCCTTATACATACGAGCAAGCACTTCGACATTTTTAACACGATCTGCCCGGAGAATCTTAGGATACGACTGTAGATCGACATCTTAAAAGCCTCAATCGTCTGTGATGTTTCTCGGTTCAGTGGTCATTATTCAGTATCTGTTGTTACATTAATAAATTAAACTTCGGTGTTAAGTATATATTGTCACTTAAATAAATTAAACTTCAGTGTTCAGTACTGTTGTCATTTAAAGAAATAAAACTTCTGTGTTCAGTACCTGTTATTTAATAAGTTAAACTTCAATGTTTAGTTCTGTTGTTTCTTTAATATTTTAAACTACAGTGTTCCCTATATGTTATTACTTTAATAAATTAAACTTCGGTATCTGTGGTTACTAAAAATTTATTTCGTACTGTGATTTTGAAATTGTGGTGAAAATGAGTGCTCGACAAAGGATAAAATATCTTTTATTTTTAATATCTTTATGTGGAATTCTGCATTTGATATTTTACAATCATAATTAGGAAATTGACTTTTACAATTGAATTGTTTTTTTTTTTTAATTGGAGTGGAAATGAAATATTGTAATGTACTACACTTGACCGAATATACAATTATTATATTCTGGAATTTCCTTTTTCTCTCACCTTTATTATTTACCCAATACATAGTTAGAATTTACTGTTACATTTTTATCTTATTTTGTGTAATATTTTTTATTTTAATGGCATTTATACCAATGCATATCAATTTAAAAATAGAAAGTGAATTTGAGCAATCCCTTGTGATTAGTGCGGTTAATGCATTCTTGAAAGGTTCTGCACTAAACCACACTAATCCAGGGATAACAATTAACGTGCGTACATGCTTCTATGTCAACATTGAAAGTGGATTGTACAGTGAATGTAAACTATTATTAGTGGATGTTTTACTAAATTAATCAGTGAATTTGAAAGAAATTGTTCATTTTAAATAGTGATTATATAGCCTCTCTAGTAATTGTTGACCTTTAGTAACTGGAGTTGAGGAAAGTAAATTTAAAATGAAGCTATTAAAATACTTTTAACTGACATTTTCATTTATTGTAAAAAAACAGTTTTAAAATTTTGAAGTGCATTAACCTCTAAAGGAGTATGGCCGTACGGTGTACGGCGAGCGAATTTTTACCTCAAGAGAGTATGGACGTACATGGTATGTCTGATGTTTTTTTCCTGAACACATGAATTTATCCATAAAACGGACAAGGTTCAAATGTTTTTATCTATTCAATTATTTTGTATATGGCAGCCGCAATTACGTTTTTTATATTACTTACAAACCAATTTTTTATTTTGCTTACAAAATCTCACTCGTTTAGAGGTTAAGTGGCATTTTTCTTGCATTTACACTTCAGAGTTTTGCATTTCAAAATGCAAGAACTCCTTAAAAAGCCTTATCCTGTACCATAAGATTGTTCAGTTGCAATGCTCTTTAAAGTATGAGTTTTGTCAGTGGGAATTTCACACGTACAGTGAATTTAAAAACATCCTGAAATGCAAGCCTGAATCTACAATATAAACTGCAGTTCCATATGTTAAAACGTTCACTTATGACAAGCAGTGAAAGTACATATTCAGAAGTGAATGCGAACTTAAACACTTTAGTACACATTCACTAATTACAACAGTGAAAGTGTACATTCACTAGTAATAATTTTCATTCACTGACCATCTGCTTCCACTGTAACATATATATTATATATCAATCAAACACATCAACATGTTATAATCAAAAAGATATTATTTCTCTGTAACCTCGATATCAACACAAAATATTGACACTTTTTATTTTTATTTTTAAGTTTTAATTTATATTAAGTTCATTTCAATTCAAAAAATATTTAAACACATTTTTTTATTTTCTCTATTATTTTACAAATGGTGAAAAATAAATTAAAAAATTCAAAACTTTGAAGTTTTTATTGAACATATAAAAATTTCTCCCAGAACCGACATTCGAAAATGACAAGGTTATAAGGCTACAGAAAACAAATAATTTACATATCAAATATTTGACTAATTGCTTTATAACTTTATATATAATATGTTATTGTGACTAATAATTCAAAAATATAATTCAATAGGTTGCAATATTTGTGATTTATTAAATATCGTTTTTATTTTTATTCAACTAGATCCAAACACAAATATTTTTCTGAATATTCCATTGTTTTTTTTTTTTTATTGATTTTATGACTTATTTACCAACACTTCTAAATCTAGAAATATACCCCATGGAAATCTGAAAAAAGATGTAACACGAGCTATAAACTTTATTTTGAAAACTTCAGAAACTGTATTTGAATTATACTTGCAGTTGCGTACTTTATTTTTATTTCAATATTGAATAAACTACTCAAAAGTATTGATTATATATATATGCTTCCAAAAGTATTGACTATATATATAATTTCAAAAATCAGCTGTAAATTATCGTGTACCATTACAGTGATATGAAACGTGTATTTTCTGTTAAGGTACATAATTGTATTCACCAATATGCAAATCAAGGTTTATTCAAAGATTTTCAGTCTATCTTTCAAAATTGTTGCCATATTGCATTGGCTTGAATGATAGCCCATCGATTAAACAGACTTAATGCGTTAAAAAAAATTTAACTGAATGTTTATTAAAACTTGAAATAATGAATAAAAGTTTTTGTAACTAATGAATCTATACAACTTTATATACAGTGTGTTTTTTTACTTGTATGTTATGTTATGTTATATACTTCACAATATATTTGTCACTGTAAATAATAAATATAACTGCTAGTGGTTTAAGAAGTGCTACACAAAGAAATGTGGTCAGAGAAAAAATTGTTTTCTCATTGTGTCGGACATTATTTCCGTCCAAAATTCGGTCACTTGGACATCATTGGGAATTACACAAATCCAGTTCTCTTCGGTGCAAGACACTGGCTACATTGCATGTCACATGAAATGCTCCTCATTGCAGATACAGAAGGTCCATCGATCGCATAATATTCCCCATTTAACCATGTTGTCCTTGGTTCTCCTAATTCCTATTTGAAGCCTGGTAAGAAATTTCCAGGTCCTCCAGTGCAGTTCAAGTCCGATGTTAGTCCATTAGATAACTCCAGACATCCTTTGCGTAACAAACCCTAGATTGAAGTCCGAGAACAGTTGCATTAAGACCACTAATCCTCTGGAACAAGCTGCAGTTGCGGTAGGAGAAATTATAAAGCTAGATTACTTTAATAACACTAGTTAACAAGGTTTTTGTAACAAGGGTGAAAACGGCTATTTTAGGTCAATTTTTGTGTGCTGATAACGAATATGAACTTGAAAATGTTCTATCACGTACCTTTTAAGAGAAAACCCTGAAATTAGTTTTCGACTGAAACTGAAACATTTGAAAGATGAAAAGTTCGTAAAAAAATTAAGTGTTGAAGAACTAGAAACTTGGAAAGCCTTTGGAAGAGTTGTTAGTGGTTTCCTAGGTAATAATAAAGCTGACAATTACGAATAGCTTGTACAAGAACTCTTGCAGTTACCAGAATCTAGAATGTCGAATGTCACTGAAAATACACTTCCCGCATTCCCATCTAGACTTTTGCCCAGAGAACTTAGGAGCTCTAAGTGATAAACAAGGGGAACTATTCCATCAGGATATTCACATAATGGAACAATGATATCAAGGAAAGTGGGATTCTAATATGATAGGGGACTACTGTTGGTTTTTTTATAGAGAAGGTGACACGTATTTCAATATTTTAACAAAAAATTTATTTCATATTTTAACAAAAAAATGTTGCTAGTAATCTGTTTTCCTATGTAACAACATTGTATTCTGTGTCTAAATTTAGTATTTCAGGAATTTATTTATTATCATTGTAATTACGACTTTTGAAATGCGTAAAAACGTACTTATTTTATTAAAACACTCCCCCTTCTGTTACACAAAAATGTTACGTGTTACAAACTTTTCACTGCGATTTTCGTAATCAGCAGGGTCGATTTAGTAAGAATCAGCTAATTTAATCTCTGTTACAGACAAAAAGTTAAAATTTGTTAACTAGTGTAATATAAATAAATAATTCATTCTTATTCATATAAAGTGATCATTTGTAACTATTTCATTAAAAAGTGATAGATATATATTTTATAAATACGATTTTACCCTAAATTATTTGCTTGAAATCACCACTTTAACTCCAACTTCTTCGAGTTAGTAGCACTATTATAACAGCAACTCATCAAAAATAATTCTCACACCATATGATTTTTATGGTTTAAAACACTTGGCTTCCACTGGGAAGTTTCAGGTTAAATTCCTGATTGCAGTCAAAGAAAAATAATCTGTTTTTATTCGATTTAGTCCCTTGTGATATCTTTCCGATAGATCAAAAAAATTCATCGCCTCAATTTGTCGAAGTGCTTGCTCATACAATGTACAATTCGAAATTATGTATATGGTGACCTCACTTCATCACCTCATTATTGATATGCATTGGTAATAATAGCCAAAGTCAAATCACTGATGTATATTAGGGATCTCATTAAAGAAAACAATTGTATTTTCTCATTGAAACAAATCAATCAGACCAACTTATTTCTTTTTAAGTTTATGCTTACAGTGAATTATGCTTTTTTCTATTTTAAGTATTTTATTTTAAGGATTACTGAAATTGACAATGTTACAAGTGTGTAATCCAAGTATGTAGTAGAGTCCATGTGACACAAATTGTCAAATTTTAACATTGACATTTATTAAAGATGAACATGGATAGTTTTTTTTTGTTTTTTGTACCAATCCTCTTTATATATATTATATATTAGGTAAAGCGGAAAGAAATGACATTTTTTTTTGATGCGACAAAAAATTGATTTAAACAAAAACTATACAATATTATTCCGTTAAATAATTACCGTTGTTACCGATGATCTTCCTCCACAGAATAGGCAGTTTTTTAATACCTTATTCGTAAAATTCTGGCGGTTTTACGGTAAAATATGACTCCAAGTGATTTCGGAGTTGTTCGACACTCGTAGATTTTTTATCTCGAAGCGAATGTTCCATCGACTTAAAAAGATGGTAATCCAAAGGTGCAATATCAGGTGAATATGGTGGATGCTGCAGAACTTCTAAATCTAGCTCTCTTATTTTGTCCTGCGTAATCCCTGCTGCGTGTGGTTTTGCATTATCATGTTGTAGAATTCTTCTCTGATTCTTTACTAAAACTGATCATTTTTTAAGCAGTTCTGCCTTTAATCTTTCGAATTGGGGACAATACACATCTGCTGTAACTCCAAGTGATTTCGGAGTTGTTCGACACTCGTAGATTTTTTATCTCGAAGCGAATGTTCCATCGACTTAAAAAGATGGTAATCCAAAGGTGCAATATCAGGTGAATATGGTGGATGCTGCAGAACTTCTAAATCTAGCTCTCTTATTTTGTCCTGCGTAATCCCTGCTGCGTGTGGTTTTGCATTATCATGTTGTAGAATTCTTCTCTGATTCTTTACTAAAACTGATCATTTTTTAAGCAGTTCTGCCTTTAATCTTTCGAATTAGGGACAATACACATCTGCTGTAACAGTCTGACCAGGTTTTAGTAATTCATAATGAATAACTTCCAAAATATCCCACCAAACGCAAAGGAAAACGTTTTTCAGAGTCAATGTTGGCTGAGGGGTAGACAGATGTACCTGATTCGTCGAAAACCATTGTTTTTTGTTTTTTTTTCTCCTCGGATTGGTGTGAAAGACCCACTTCTCATACCCAGTAACAATTTTTCTAAGAAACGGATCAGTTTCATATCTGGAGAGTGAAGATGAACAGATTGTTATTCGTTGTTCCATGGCCGTTGGAGAAAGTTCGTGCGGCTTCCAAATTCCTTGTCTATTTTGTTTTCCGAGCCTTTTCAAATAGTTCTTCACTATTGATCATGGACAACCGATATCTTGTGACAATTCCTTGATAGTTTTACGCGGATCGGACCTCACTAATGAGTTTAAAGTGTCATCATCGATTTTAAGAGGTCGTCCTATTTTTGGTTTGTCCTTCGATTCCCTTTCACAACTTTCAATTTTTTGAAACCATCTTTGGCACTTCCGAGGATTCAAGATGTCTCTATAAATATCGCAGATGGTCTGGGTAGCTTATTTTGACTTCAATCCTTTATCGAATAAAAACAGCATAAAATACCGCAAATGTGTCTCTTCAATCTCTGGTTTTTGCATTTTTGTACTATGGACCATAACAAAAAGAATATCAAAACAGAAAGGATATTAATAGAGCTTCAAAACGATACCAACCACGACATATTAACCCAACGGTAACTGGTGGCAAACTGGTTTCAACGTGACGCCTAATGAAAATTGTCATTTCTTTTCGCTTTACCTAATATGTAGATGCTTATTACAGCATTAAGAAGAGTTAATTTCCTCGGTGTTCCTACAAATGTATCCACGGTCTGGGATCAAAGTAAGAGCTCCATATAATAATAGATGCGGAACAGAAACACCTTTTCATAATGTGTGGGTGTATTGAAAAAATTGCCATTTTTGCCTCAAGGTATCATTGTCATCTTGTAGTAACAACATTTAACTCAGTGTATCAAGTTTCAATCATTTAGTTGGACTTTTCATTATGCATATCGATGTAATTTTGCAAAATAGGCAAAATTCAACAAATTATAAGTATCTCTACAAAAAGGGAATAACTTAAAAAAAGATTCATAATGATATTTATGACAAATCGTTGATCATTGTCCCCATTTCGCAGAACTGTTAAAAACCTGTATATTTATTTTATATAACTTATAAAGGTTAATTCCAGTTGCATACAAAGCTTAAAGATAAATATATACTCGTATAGTTAAAATAATTAAATAAGAATTTATTGTTTAGCCGAAACAACATATCTATTACTAAGAAAATATACTTTCTTTAAAAACATTTTCTGAAATGTTGACATTGTCAATATCTGAGGTCCCGTTCAGAAGGGATAGCCCGCAAATCAAAGGAAGAGCACTTGGCAAGTTATTCCCTACATATTACCAGTCTAATCAAATTAATATTCCTGCATCTCAAATAGTTGTCAGGAACATAAAACTATATATTTTCCAACATAGTTGGATTAGGTGTTGCTCCTGTCAGCAGTAAAGATATAAGGAGAGATCCATATAACCCTTAAACTTAGAAGGTAGTATCCCAACATGCTCAGAAGACACCTTGTAGAATAGAGCCACGGGTAGAAACCGCACTCCCGTTAGTAAAGATGTCGCAAAAATTTCTTCTAGACTTTCTCTGCCATTTGAGAGTAACAAATCTTCTACGGGCTCCACATCTATTCCCCACATTCTAACTTGCTATGTGTCAGAGCACTAGATTTGGGAACCTCTCTTCCTTTAAATAACTTAAGACTTATAGGTATATCACAAATCTCAACACTAAAAGCAGAAATACTGTTCCTCTACACGAGAACCAAATAGTCTATTAAAATTAATACCCAAGTATTCGAATTCTACTCTCTGATTCATCTGTTAAGAGTGTATCTACAGTATTATACTTTGGAAAAAGACAAGTTATATAAAAAATAATTAAATATTAATGGAGTTAGTTTAAAAAACCTTTGGGCTGTTTTTAAGCTGCTGCCTCTAGTGAGTGTATTTTCTGTAGTATCAGTGTCAGTGTCTGTGATGTAATGGTTCATGTTTTGGATTTGATTCATAGCAAGTTCCACTTACGGGAGGATTTCACTCTATGAACTTATTACACCTGATGATTTTTTTTATCTTAAGAGATTCTAAAGTATTACGGAGCAACTAAAAAAACAATTTAAGTCTAGGGCAGATATCTCTGCTATTGGAAGCCAAGACTGTGGCTTGTTGAAGTGGAACACTTTGCTATAGTAAACTAATATAAACACAGGTGTCATCCATACACAGGATTCTTAATCATCAAGTATTGTCTATCATTTGTGGCAGTGCTGCAGCATGAGGGGAAAAGTTTTTCCTTAACCACATCTTATCTTTTTTTTTTCGTTTAAAACTTTCTTTAAAACTCTTTCGTTTAAATGTCTGTTATTTTTTCTTTTGCTTGCACTTTGAACATGGAAACTACAGTATTTTTTTTAGTATGTTCAATAATCGAGCACATTCAAAAAGTTTTTAGTATATTTAATAATCGAGGACACATTCATAATTCATTTTATATGTATGCAATATGTGACAAAATGAAAAAAAAGCAACATTATTGTATGATGAAATGCATGTATGGGTCAGACTTAGCTTTGGCAGTTGGGCTTTCACCTTATTCCCAAATGACACTTCATTCAATTATTTTTATTAGATATATGTCGAACTCTTACTAGAAATTAATCAATTAATACATACAAAACAGATAATGAAAATCCCATTTACCAGTGTAATCTCATAAAAAAAACAAATGGGGTGATAAAATTTGGGACACAGTCACTTAGCGTATTGTACGCTCAGCACATTCGGTTACAAAAACCTGTATTGTTTATAAATGTAGCAACACTGAACAAATCAGGTCTTGGAAAGAGAGCAAGAGGAAACACTTGATTCGTTCCAAAGTCGCAAATGAGTTCCCAAGATTATATAAAGTGACACAAGACCAAAGGTATGTCTACGAGAATCGAAAAAGATAATCTGTCACCATACAACCTGAAAACATTGAGCAACCCCTCCTTATGACTTAGACACCTCAAGAATCACTACAGGACTGCCTCAATTAAGTCAACATTTAACCAAATTAGGGTTTCATATCACAGAGGCATACATTTATGTCACACTTGACCCGGACACAGAAGACCGTCTGTAAGTCACTGATTTGTGGTAAAATGCTAAATAGGTTTTTAATTAAAACCAAGATACAGATTAATGGTTTATAAAGCAATTTTATCTATGATCACATTGTCAACTCTATTATAATAGATAAAGTAGAAAACATAGAAGTAATTGTAATTTATTTTTATCAAACACTGTTTATTCCACTTTTTTGTGACGGTATAACCCTACCGGTTTCAAGGCTTTCACCTCATCTTGAGGGGAGCGCAAACCAGACTCTGGTTTACGCTCCCCTGAAGATGAGGTGAAAGCCTTGAAACCGGTAGGGTTATACTATCACAAAAAAGTGAAATAAACAGTGTTTGATAAAAATAAATTACAATGTCTTTAAACCTCCACAATGTTAATGCCTTAACTATAAACAACATAGAAGTAATATATTTTGGTTGCAATAATTTCACCAAAATCGGAAAAATTTATGAGTTTGACTTTTAGATGTATAACAGAATACAAATTGAAGTAATTAACTTAAGAATTCCTCTATGTCCATCACCCTGTCTACACTCCATAGAAAGTTGACTCAATAGGGCAAACTCCAAAAGACTAATCAAGGTTGCTATGTCTGATCACCTCATACATCTTAACTAGATGATTAACTCTCTAAGACCCAGATGGCCTCAGTGTAGCATGTCATTCTAAGGACACATCCTTTGCACAATTCTGATATGTAAAAATTAATGATACACCAGTTTTCAAAATGTTATTCATATTTTCTAAATAAGACAAAAACGAAAAGAAATTCTTCAAAATAGAATAATATCCTTTGATTTAAAGATTTCTTGAATTTCCATATCTAAAATACAAGGGTAGTTTGAAGTTTGGTAAAAAAAGCAAGTAAAACTTTTATTTTTCAACATAGTTTCCATTGAGGGCTATACACTTCCATGATTTTCCTTTCCTTTTATCCCATCTGAAAAATAGGCTTTTTCAAACTGCAAAATAGTAATTTGCTATGACATCCTGATTCGATAAAAAGTTTTTCCCACCGAGCCGATTTTTTATTTTGGGAACAGGAAGAAGTCACACAGGGCAAAGTTTGGGGAATATGGTGATTGAGGAACTAATTCAAAGCCCAATTTCTCCATTGCGATGATCTATTTGTGGAATGGAGCATTGTTCTGGTAGAAAAGCACTTTTTCGCGTGCCAATCTTAGCTATGTTTCCTTCGATTCATATTTCAAACAGTCCAATAATGTCGCATAATAGGCTCCCGTTATTGTCTTGCCCTTTTCCAAGTAGTTAATCATGATGATTCCTTAGGAATCCCAAAAATCAATGGCTATCAATCACCTTCCCAGCTGACAAAACGGCCTTCTTCGGTGTACTTTCACCAGTTGTCCATTATTTGGACTCTGATGTGTAGTGGTGGATCCAAGTTTCGTTCCAGTCACGAATCGATGCGAAAAGTCCTTCGAATTGCAATTAAACATAACCAAATACTGCATTGAAATGACCTTTCAAGTGTGTTTTTTTATCACATAGAGATTCGACAAAAGTTTCTTTTAGTTCGTCTTCCCTTGATTTTTCTCTGCAGTTTTTGTATGATAAATGTTTTTCTAAATGCGGGTGCGGAGTGCCCAATCGAATAACCGCCATCTTTCTATGCTTACACTCCACTCATTTTATTTTTTGATATTTCAATAAGAGTGGGTTCGATTTCTGAGTTAAAGCGTCATTGAGGAGAGAGTCTGCTCTCTAAAGTGTCCGTTTATTATTATTGACATTGCCGCTCTAAATAAATAAAAAAAAACAAAAAGAGTATAAAAACATTTATTTGTTTTATTAGATTTAAAAAACAGACCTAATAACAATGAAATATATTTTTACATTACAAAAATATTTTATACATTTTTTTACATATAAATTGACAATTGTAAAAAGTTGAATAAGTTTATGATTATTATTCATCATGATGTATGTAACTTAAAAATAGAACTATATTTATGTTAGGTGATCAACATTATAAGAATATTTCATTTATAATATCCTTAAATTGTATTTCCACATTCAGAAATTGAACTCGATTGCCTAGTGGAAAAAAAAATAATAAAAAAAAAATAGTACTGTATAAATTATTGTACATTGAAGAAAAACCAGCGTCATTTAAAATATACAATTTAATTGAATTTATCAAAAATATCTACTATTCTGTTAAATAAAGCTAATAAAAAATGCAATATCATTTTCCCCTTTACAAAGGTGGATTGGATCTAAAGTACAAATTAAATTGGGTATAAAGCAAAATGATATAAAACTATTCATTAAAGAGTAAGAAAAAATAACAATTTTATCAGTTCTTTGCTTTTTTATGTGAATTATAAAACATGTAAAATGAAAGAATATAAACTTACGAATTAACTATAAGAAAAAAAATTGCGACACTTCTTATGAAATGAATATAATTTACATTGTCCCATATACACACTCTGAAATCAAATTGTATGATTTCATCTGCTAATTGAAAGGTTGGAATTAGCATTTTTAAAGGAAATCGGGTATCAATTGCACCTATCCCTAGATTTATATTTATGCAGTTTCACCTTAAGGCGCTTAAGAAAAATGCTTTTCAAAACACAACGGAAGTCAACATTATTTGAATTTTGTCTAGTAATTTATAATACATCTGGATGACTGTACACATGACGTGCAATAATTGTCCCAATTAGCATACAAATAGCTACCACATGCAATAAATAGTTGTAATGATATTATTTTGACTAAGAAATAAAAATGTTTCATTATACTACATTTCTTTGATTTTTACATGTTAGTAGATTTGTTTCATGTTTTTTTGGTGTCTTTATTTGACGTTTAGTGAGTTCCTCTTACCCCAATTTAAACGGATTTCGATATTCTGGAATGTAACTTCCAATTTTATAGAAGATTCTTCCCTCGATTTACATAAATTTGCTCGAAACTTATATATTGAATAAAATCGAGGGAGTATAGAAAAATGGGAATTAATTTATTCGTTTATATTTCACCCTTCAACTTATCTGAATTGGTGATTCAGACATTGAAGAGCGTCTAAATTGTCTTCGGCCCAATTAATTGAGCCTTCGGGTCTAATACCACTGGCGTACATACGAAACTCATTCGTAATCGGACGTGTTAGCAATACTACTGCACATAAATTGGCAAATACAATGTCTATCACATGTGAGTATTGTTATCAGATGAACTCTTACCAAACTTAGACGCATTTCTTTTTCGGGTTCCATTGGGAATCTAACTCAAAACCACCAGGTAAAGTCAAGCACTTACTAAGCCACAGAGATCTTCGCTGAGAATGTAAGTAGTAGTATACTACACTGTATTAAATGATTATGTAAATGCCCCATTAACATTACCCGCATATATGCTACAAGATCCAAATATCACCAGATAAAATACAATTTGATTTCAGTATGATTATTTCTCTTATCTAAAATCTTCCGTCCTTCTGTCTAGTGATTTTAGACCCAGACTCGAGGAATACTGAATTAGTTGGGTGTCGCTTCAGGATGTCTCTCGAGCAGCATGCCCACACCCTGGCCGCCCGCAGCGCATGCGGCAATCACTCCAAACTGACCGTCCTCCCGCACCAGGCGGTTGCTCGTGTGCATGGCCAGGCGCACTCCGGTAGCTGCGAAGGGGTGTCCGATGGACAGGGAGCCTCCCCAGTTATTCCATTTGCTCAAATCAGGATTGCCAACCTGAAGATTAAAGTGTGAACTTCAGAACAATAATATCTCTCAATCAGTGTGTATTTAACAACAGTTTGAGATGTGTATTTAATAATGTATTTAATCAGTGTGTATTTAACAACTGAGATGGTTTAGGCATGGTATAGAAAAGCTAAGGAAAGTATGGTTGGATCAAGTGAATGGTATTTTAAAAGGAAATTTAAAGAGTCAGAGTAATCATTTAGTTGGTGTATGGATGTAAAGGAGGCGAAATATGTATCGTGAATGGAAAGTCTGACACTTTCCCTGCCTACCCAGACAGGAAAACAGTGTGATGGTGTATGTATGTATTTTTACTAACAAACATTACTGTAATACATATTTTTAAATTACCTTCTCTTGCCTTCCAAGATACTTCTTTGCAAACCATTCAGAATCCATAGCTTTAAGGTTAGCCAAAATTTGTCCCTGAAATAAAAAAAATACATCATTTTTCTATTGGTTAATATTAATATATAGACAAACAAAGATTAACCAGTTAGCACGTTCACTGCCGACCTAATAGTGAAGTATCCCATGACCAAAATGTTTTATTTTTAGCTATTTTTACCTATTTTGGTGTGTTATTTTATGCATGAAAATTTAAAATATCTATTTACTATAAAAACAGAATTTGCCATATGTATTGAATTTTTATTGGCTATGGCCAGCACTCTGCACTCTGTTCAGTAACATATGAAAAATGTAAAAACTATTATTGACAACCCGAGCTTGTATATTTAAAATGTTATGCAATTATATAAACAAATATAACTGTCAAATTTCAACTAGAGTTGTCACAAGTTCGGCGGCTTGTGACATAACTCCCGTTGAAATGGTTATGTATTAATTATATAAAAAAATTAAATCATTAGACTGCACAGGATGGGTTATCAGTGTGGACACTCGATAGATCCATTTAAACTTTCCTTGAACCCATATGAATTAGTTTTAAAGACGAGTTTTCATTATTTCCGCGAATATATAGAAATGATTTGTCAGATGGTTTATTTTTTACAACTTATCGTTGTCTTTTTAATGTTTTTATTTTTTATATTGTTGAACTAAAGATATAAATAAAATACTTACAGCAAAAGCTTCATGAATTTCCCAAGTAGCAATGTCAGACATGGAGAGTCCACTTTTCTGCAAAAGCTTGGGAATGGCATATGCGGGTCCCAAGAGCAGCTGGTCAACGGGATCCTGGAATCAGTAAGTTATATCATAATTAATACTTTGGAGAAAAATCCTAAAAAAGATTAAAGACAATTTCAATACTATTTGGTGAGTAGCCTCACCTCAAAATAGGCTAAACTAATGTGGAAAATGTAACCATTTTTTTGCTTATCCCAAAATTTTCAAAATCGAAAAATGTGTTATTTTATATTGAAATAATTATTTATAATAAAGATATGATGACTTTAAATAAAAATAAGAACATCATTTATTTTTTATTACGTAAAATACTATTTTTATAAAATTGAATTTGATTAGTCTTAAAGTAAATTGAGGTTGATACAAAAGTTATACAAAAATTTAAGAAAAATGTTATTTATTAAAAATTACATTTAATCAATAAAGTGTGTGCCATTCTGTTGGATGACCTTTCTCCATCTCTCTGGTAGCTGCATAATCCTGCGCTCATAGAAACTTTGAGGTTTCTGGCTAAAGAACTGATCCAGGTGATTTTTCAAGTCTTCCAAGGAAGAAAAGTTTTCACCATCTAAACTGCTTTGAAGCGATCCAAATAAATGATAATCGGAGAGCGCAAGTTCGGGAGAGTACAGTGGATGAACCAAAACATCGCAGTTAAATTGTAAAAGTTTGTGTCGGGTGGTCAAAGACATGTGTGGTCTAGCATTGTCTTGGAATGCGATACCCTTTCTGTTGGCTAATTCAGGCCGCTTCTGGTCGATTGCCACTTTAATTCACTTAATTGTGAACAGTATTTCTCCGAATTAATGGTCTGGTTTTCAGGTAACAGCTCATAAACGATTCCCTTCCAGTGTCCAACCAAATGCATAGCATAAACTTCTTCAGATGCAAACTGGCTTTGGCGCTGGTTGAAGGGGCATCTCCGCGCTTAGACCATGATCTCTTATGCTTAACATTATTATACACAATCCATTTTTCATCACCTGAAACTATCCGCTTTAAAAATGAATCGATTTCGTTGCGCTTCAATAGATAACCGCAAGCAGAAATTCGGTCTGTCAAATTTTCTCCGTTAACTCGTGTGGCACCCATACATCGGCCTTGCTAACCATTCCGAGTTGACGTAATCGCCTTGACATTGTTGACTGGTTGATTCCAAGAATTTCTTTGATCTCTCGAGTTGTTCTATGCCGATCACTTTCAATTAGCTCCAATATTTCATCGCCATCAGCCTCAGCCGCTGTCCAGAACGTGGTGCATCGCTAAGATTAAAATTGTTTTCATGAAACTTTCTGAACCACTTACAGCACGTGGAATCCTCAACCGCACCCTCACCATACACAGCACATATCTTATTTTGCGTCTGCGAAGCATTCTTGCCTTTCCGGAAATAAAAAAGCAAATATGTCGAAAATGCTCTTTATTTTCTGCCATTTTTAATGCTTAACAAAATGTAAAAACACACAACCAAATAACACAATTTTTTCCCAAGTACTCGTTAAAATTCTTTTTGTCAAACAACATCAAAACTTTGAGTGTGACGTCAATAACACTTCGGTTTTACGATACAACACCATCTAGCGGCAAAAACAGGACGAAATTTTCAACACATTAAGAACGAATCAACTCAATACATTAAGAAATATGATTTTTTCATTTTACAGCAGATGGATCACAAATATAATCCCAAAATAAATACATTCTCATTGGAACTTTTGTATTGTGTTTTATTTCATTAAAAATCTGTCAGTCAAAAGTGAAAAAGGAATCCCTTCGCCCAGCTGTCATCAAGACACATTGGAGTTACATCAGAACCTCCGAGGATTGAGCGGCAACCTTTCCACTATTTTAGTCTTATACTGGTGCTGTACAAAGACTTTGATAATATCTGTTATTTTATTAAAAAATAAATAATGAGCTCAAGATATAGAGTACATACCTGAGAAACATACACAAAGTCCCTGAGATAAGCCTTTGGTTTGAGTCCCAGCTCTTTGGCCTTCTGCTCTGACATGATGAGGCAAGCTGAAGCTCCATCAGTCTAGAATAATATACCAATTCATTTAATATAAATCACAAAAACATCTAACCTAATATATAACAAACATGTCAATTTATAAATGTCAATCAAAGCCAGTGGACAAACGAACCACAGTAAATAAAAACCAGCAAATATCTTTAGGATAGAACCGAATTTAAATCTAAAAAAATCTGAGTACCAATCGGAATGAAACATGCAACCCCCAGGTTGGAATATGGGCATCTTATCAATTACACTACAGAAGTTGTCACCAGACAATAATGACAATACAGAGATTGGAAACTCACCAGGAATGAAGAGTTAGCTGCGGTGACGGAGCCATAAGGCTTGATGAAGGCTGGCTTCAGTTTGGCCAACTGCTCTGAGCTAGAAACTCTGATTCCATTATCCTTTTCTACTACTTTATCTCTGCCCTCCACTGAAACAATACCAAATTATACCTCATAAAAAAGGAACATCCGAGACAAATTTTAATATACAGGGTCTTTCAATAAGGAGGCTCAATTTTTAAATGTAAATAATATTTTATGGCATTAAGTATGGAATATAAAGTCGTTCAAATGTCCGCCGCGGCTTTGCTTGGTGGCACGTATTCGGGAGGTTCAATTTTCCATGACTTTGTCGCATAAATCTGGCTGAATTTGCTGGATGGCGTTTGTTATGTTGACTTTGAGGGTATCAATTGTTTGCGGTTTATACGCATAAACCTACGATTTAAGATAGCCCCAAAGGAAGAAGTCTAAAGGCGTTAAATCGCACGATCTCGGTGGCCAGTTCACATCGCCGTCGCGCGAGATAACCATGCCCTCAAATCGCTCGTGCAGAATGTCCATCGTGGCATACGCTGTGTGGCACGTAGCACCGTCCTGTTGGAACCACATGTCGTCGGTATCCATATCATCCAGTTTAGGCCACAAGAAGTTGCTTATCACCGATCTGTAGCGCTCGCCGTTGACTTATGGCAATGCCAGTTTTGTTTTGGAAGAAGTACAGACCGATGATTCCGACAGACCAAAATCCGCACCAAACAGTGACTTTCTCGGGATGCATTTGGTGCTGGTGTATCTCGTGTGGTTTGGTATCGTCCTAAATCTGACAATTTTGCTTGTTCACACATCCATTCATCCAAAAATGGGCCTCGTTGCTAAAGATGATTTTTTTGGCTAAATTTGTGTCAATTTCCAACTGCTCCAGAGCCCAATCAGCGAACACACGGCGTTGTCTATGGTCGTTTACCTTAAGTTCCTGGGTCAGTTGGATTTTATACGGGTGCAGACTCAAGTCCCGACGCAAAATTCACCAAGTGGAAGTCACAGAAAGGGCAAGTTCTTGTGAACGACGAGAAATTGACTGCCTCGGGTTTTCCCGTACACTCTCACTCACAGCAGCGATGTTTTCAGCAGACCTTGCGTTTCGGTGACGTACGGGTGTTGGCTGATTATTTATCGAACCGGTTGACTCGTTGGCCACCAAACGTTGAATAGTCGACTCGGCAGGACAGTTGTGGCGAGGATAAAAATCACATAATGCGCGGAACGTTTCTCGAACGGAGCACAGATTTTGAAAATAAAATATGATAATTTGCACACGTTGTTCAATGCTATAACCTTCCATTGTGATTTGCCATACACTACTGAACAATTCACAACAAATTTGACAGATGTTGCTTTGGGTTGAAAGACCCTGTATAAGTAGAAATGTATAGTGCGTTTTAAAGATTTAATGGTATTCCAAAGTCAATTGTCTACATGAAATACAGTTTATTCTACCAGGTCCTTCAATTATAGTATAACAATTAATATTCGATGAGGATATTAGGAAAGAATGCGGATTAAAAGAAGATGCAGTGCTCAATGAAGGATGAAGGATGTACAAAAATAATCTAGACAAGTAATATGGCAACATCTAGGAAAACATGGCCAAATGAGGAAAAAATTTAAAGAGGGATGAGTGAAAAAAGTCTTTTAACAGAAGTGTACACATGACTAGCAATATGGGCATGGTAGAAGTGAAAGATGCCAGGAAAGGGTTTACTTTTTTATTCCACTAAATTACATTAATCTTCCCCTTATCTTGAGGCTTTTCATTTTCCCTGAAGAGATTCGAGATAGGAGGTAGAAACATGCATGGCAGGGACTAAGGTAATTTGTTGAGGCAGAATGAAGAGAGCCTCATGATCAGATAGAAACATGTGCCGCAGAGAGTAGTGTATTTAATGGAATAACAAAGTGATTGTTGAGGCAGAATGAAGAGAGCCTCGTGATCAGATAGAAACATGTGTCACAGGGAGTAGTGTATTTAATGGCATAACAAAGTTATTTATTGTCAAATATTATTTTTTAAGTTAGAAATTCTATTTTCATCACAGTACCAGTAGTTTTACCAAGTATTGATCATTGTATACAATATAGAGGCAACAATTCACCTTTCATGGGAATGAGATCAGTAAGGTAGCCAGCATCTGTAGCCTTCTGTGCTAGGGTGTGTGAGCGCAGTGCATAAGCGTCTTGCTCGGCGCGGGTCGCACCAAATGCAGCGGCCAAACGATCCGCAGACGTTCCCATCACTTCGTTTGTGGAGAATTCAGCCACAGCTGGGAGCTGCAAAAATATAATTATTTTTTCATTTAAAAAAATTAAGCATTCTTATTGTATCAAAGTATTAAATTATTTCCGCTCAGAATTTTACCACTGGGCGTTCCACAAATCAAGTCCTCTTTGGTGCAAAACACCAGGCTTCTCGGGAACTGCAGCAAGTATCACAAAGATTGCTATTCACCGCAGATACAGAGAGTTAATCCTTTACGCAATGGCATGATGTACTCGTACATGGTTCTCGTAGAATTTATCAGGTTTCTCAAGGCATTTTCAATGAAAAGAAATAAAGAGACTTTAAAGTTTATCAATAATATAAAAAGGGAAATAAAGAAATGGCTGGTGGACAACAGACTGCATTTTGTGAGAATCATGGTCACCTAAAATGAAACCTTGAAATAAAAAATTCTAATTGAATAAATATTCGTAACTAGACCAGTATTAAAAGAATTCAGGAGCTACGAGGGATAGCGTGGGACCATAATTGTTTTTCCAGCCACCACTAACATTGGACATAATTAAAAATAAAAAGAATACAGCAATGTTACATTTGCTCATTTTGTGTATTTGTCTGTGATTTGGGGAATGGCGCAGTGTTCATAATTATTGTTTATGATTTTCATTACTTTGTAAGTTGTTTAGTAAAACACTGTTTATTCCACTTAACATAACAGTATAATCCTGCCAGTTTCAAGGTTTTTACCACATCATCAAGGGATCATAAACAAGGTTTTGAAATCGGTAGGATTATACTGGTATGGTAAGTTATACTTTTTTCATACCTCTCTCATAAATTTTTAGTTTCATTAGATATTTCATAAGTATGTATTAACTTTGTTCAAGTGTTACTGCTTTGCATGTATATATATTTTATATTATATTATTAGGTCAGCACTATATTTACCTTGAAATCTGAAATAAATATTTTATTATTAAGACCCATTCTTTTTTATTTTTCAATGCAGGCTTATGATGCTTGTCATCATCAATAGATATGATGGAATGCATAATAATGTTACATTCTTCCATGGGATTTTTTGTGTATTTTAAACAAAGCAACAGTTTACCTCTGGCATCAAGAAGTCGGGCCTAAATGAGGCCAACAACTGCAACCTCTGCATGGGTGTCTTAGCCTTGTTGGCCTTCAACAGCAGGGATCGCATCTTGCGACTATGGCGGATGGGTACATCCGACATAAACTCCACACCACCGGCGATTATCACTTCATGTGCTCCACAAGCAATCATTCCAATACCTGTGAAAACAAAGATATATCATATTTACGATCTGTTTCACATTACAGTGTAAATTTATTATAATTATGAGGGTGGTGTTGACGTGCATTGCTTCGCATCTCATAGACTGCAAGATGCACCAATTTGTCCATTCTCCAGGTTCTACAGATCAAAGAAAGGCTGTCAATGACATGCAGAAAAGAAAAGTCATACTTCGGATATGTCGCAAGAAAGATGAAGATAGTTTGGAGAAACTTATAGTGACTGGGAGTGTTAAGGGACAGCAGCCAAAAGGATGCGAATGTGTGATTCCTATAGCATGAATTATGCGATCAATCTGACACATAGTCATCTACTTGAAATCATAATACAAATTAGTAATGGAATACTCACCACTTGTGATGGCCTGATTGGAGCTGATGCAGGCCATGGTGACGGTGTGTGCAGGTGTCTTGTCACTGAAGCCAGCAGAGAGAGCCGCCTCCCGGGCGATGTTGGTGGTCTTCACCTCCTGGATTACCGTGCCGTAGATTACATACTCCACCAACTCCTTGCTCAGACCTGTCTTCTGGAGAAGGCCCCTGCGCAATATGATAGAAAGCTTTAAGTCGGATATCACAACGCATGTTAAAGTTAACCTTTTTAGTGTTATGGAATACAGAGTCAACAAAACTGTTATTGGACTACTACAAGCTATTAGGTTTTATAATTAAATTATCTAGAGACTTTGATAGCACCGATATCCTGTAAAATTTATATAATCATTTTATTCGTTCTAAACTAGATTAAGTCTTAAAAGTTTGGACTACCCACCAAGTTAAAAATATGCTGAAACACATTCCTGAGATATTGTATAATTATTATTGTATAAAACAGAGAGTGAATCATATAGACGTGTTTCATGTGTCGCTCAGCTCCTTCAAGAAAATCTCTTAAATTTAGTGTAATACTTGAAATAATTTCATTTTTTTATATTATTTAACCTGTCACAATTTTTTAGTGTAACATATACATTTTTACTATTGTTTTCATCAAATAAGTCTTAAAATGTTGAATTGTTTTATACATCTTATTGTGTTTGGTCCTTGTGCGAATTGGGGAAACCTGTAATGTGCAAAGGACCTGAAAAAATGGAATGAATATCCAAAATATCCACACCATATCGAACTTTTGATGGTATACATTATAGAAACCTCGAAACAAGAAAGCAAGAGTCCATTGCGTTATTCATATTAACCTCTAAGCGAGTGAGATTTTGTAGGTAAAATAAAAAATTGATTTTGTAAGTAATGTAAATAACGTAATTGCGGCCGCCATATACAAAATAATCGAATAGATAAAAGCATTTGAGCCACGTCCGTTGGATAAATGCGATGGATAAATCCATGTATTCGGAAATAAAAACATCAGACGTACAGTGTAAGTCCATACTCTCTTGAGGTAAAAATTCGCTCGCCGTACACCGTACGGCCATACTCGTTAAACTCTTTTAACCTTATAGCCGTACACCGTACGGCCATAAGGTTAAAAGCACTTCATTTTCATCTTTCCGACAATTACTACCATACCTGAAATCTTCCTCTATTCTACATGCCAACTTACAGAACAAATGTGATGGCTAAATACTCAGTGACGCACAGTTTAGAGATATTGAATGAATTGAGTGACACAGTGGATATATTCTCAGCACCGCTTAGCACTATGAGAAGATTCCTCGCTAGTATTCTTCCATATGAATAAAAAAAAAACAGATCCGCATTATGTAACAGGAGAAATCCATAGAATGTGGAAAATAAAAAAAATACATTTGGTTGGAAATTTCATGGTTACCTGGCATTACCATCTATGAGATGAATTAAAAAATAGGTAACCACTTATTTTCTTTATTTTATGGTTGTCGTCAGAGTAATTCTTTAGATATAATTTCTGTGAGAAATACTTACAGTAGAGCATGTTTAGCGAGGTCATGTGGCATAAGCTTGCTATAGTCAGTGAAGGAGAGAAGGAAGGGAGTCCTGACCCCGTCAACCAACACCACATTCTTCCCAGAGCCATCTTTAACTGTCTTTTTCTGTTGTAGTCCGGCTCCCACGGAGATTGAGCGTATTGCAGCTGGAAAAATAACAATGGAATATCGTATATTTACTTGGAGGTCTTTTTTATCTGAATTTATTGTTATCCTGTCATATTTTTATGTCAGGATAGGGGGAGAGCACATAGTACCAGTATTTTCCATCACGGCATACTCTCGCCTCTACATCCGAACACTTTCTCATCAAGTTCTTGAAGTTCATTTATTTGATTCAATCATAATTTTCTTGTTTTTGAACCTCGAGTTCCACTCACATTTACACTGAAAATTTGTTCTGTCACTCATTTACCCTACATGCTCAAACCACTTTAGAGTGCTTGTTCACATGCATCCTTAATAACTTCATTCCATATTCTTATATATATATACATCATTTATTTATTTCATTCAAGTTTCGCTTCTATACATTAATGCTGGTGCTGCTGGGAACCATAAATGACCAACAATTGACTAAATATACATACGAGTATATGTTTTTACAGCCTCATTATCCATTGTATCCTATCACAACATGCCATCTAATGTATCTTGTAAAAGCATATTTCTCTCTTTTAAAATCTGGTCCACTTGATCCAGGCACGTTTTTTTCTTCACCTTGCATATCTGACTTGTATACTCATTCATTTTCTCCACATGTCCAAACACTCTTAATGCTCTTTTCTTAATCTTCATTCCACCTTCTTTCATACACTGACACTCCACAATGTTCTAGTCTATAATTTACACCAATATACAGGGTGCATTTTATGATCCAGGCCGATGTTTTTTTTAATAACTTTTAAATGAAACAAAATTTTTTGTAATTTATATTTAATTGATTGATTATATGGTCTTTACCATTATGTATGGAATATAATGTTGGTCAAGTGGCCGCCTCTGGCCGAAGCGCAAACGTGAGCTCTTTCAAGCATATTTTTCATAACATCCTCGCAGATTTCTAGAAACTGCTGAAATGCGCATGCTAAGATGGTCAGCTGGTGTGTCCCTAAGAGACAAAATAAAAAGCTCACGCATTCTTGGAAGCCTAGGTGTTACAGACATCAACAGTAAGATGGAGAAGAGGCGATTGAGATGGTATGGGCACGTTGGACGCAGAGCACCCGATCACATTGTGAACCAGGCAATCTCCATGGATCTTCCTCGAATAACAACCAGAGGAAGACCAAAGAATTTGTGGGTGGTGCAAAAAGATAACTTGATGCAGAGGCACGGCCTGGGGGATGTAGTCCGGGACAGAAGAGCATACAACCTGAGGACGAGGAGAGCTGACCTCAACAGTCTTCGCAGACAGTGAGTTGAGATGGAGCCAGGGAGAAGATTCTCGCAGACTTCTGGTGTTATTTCAGCAATTTCTATTCGAATGTTGTCTTTAAGCATTTGGTATTGTGGTTGGTTTGTTGGTGTACACCTTTCCCTTCAAGTATCCCCCATAAGAAATAATCGGGGGCGGTTAAATCAGGGGATCGTCGGGGCCAGTCGATATCACCACTTTTTGACATTATTCGGCCGGGAAAAGTTTCTCGCAAAATTTGCATCGTAGCACAAGCTGTGTATGATGTGGCACCGTCCTGTTGGAACCACATGTGCTGAAAACCCAATTGATCCAATTCGGGCACAAGAAAGTTTACCAACATGTCACAATAGCGATCAGCAGTAACTATTACAGTATTGCCTCTAGCATCCTCAAAGAAATATGGCCCAATGATGCCGCCGGCCTAAATGGCGAATCATACAGTCCCTCTACGGGGGTGTAATGGTCGTTGGTGTATCAATTGAGGATTTTCAGTGCCCCAATAGCGGCTATTCTGTTTATTAACAAAGCCAGTCAAGTCGTAATGTGGTCGTCTATATCGGCCTTTAAGACCCAGGCACTCCAATGTCACCGCCGTTTATGGTCATTTTCCTGTAGCTCTTGTGTCAATTGAATTTTATACGGATAAAAATTCAAATCTTTTTTGATAATTTTTAACAAACAAGATGAAGACATTCCCAGTTCTTGTGTACGGCGTCGATGAGAGGTGCACGGACGTTCATCAACACTCTGCCTCACTGCATCAATCTTTTCTGTCGTACGTTGGCTACTTTGTCGCCCAGACTTTGCTTTATCTCCCAGTGTATGCAAATTTTCAAAATTATTCATTACACGCTGAATGGTTTACTTGCTTGGCACATGATTTAAAACAAAAGGAAACTCGCAATTTTCTTCGCGTTTTCACAATTGAACAATTATTTAAATATAATGTTTTATACTGACAAATGACAGCCAAATCAAAATGGCGGCCAAACAAAATCGGCCTGGAACATAAAACACAACCTGTATTAATACATTTACTTGCCCTTTTAAACTTTTCAATTACAATTCCTTCAGATTTCACATCACTCTCAGATCTTTTTCTATAAATCTCTTATACAAGTCAGTCATCAGAGTATAGTGAATCGCATAATCAAATCTTGGCAACATTTTTAAATAAATCTCAGTAACAAAATCAATCCTATTATATAAAAATACTTGTTGAATAATAGAGTTGAACCTTGGACCATGTGTGACATTTATACAATCATACTTTCTTCTTCAGTCAATAAATAAGATCAAAATAAAATCTGAATAGATTTGGTTGTGAATGGTTTATTGTAAAAACTGACAGATTTGGTTGTGAATGGTTTATTGTATACAGATGATATGGTATATTAGTGGAAAATGAAGAACGATTTAACAATATTTGTTGAAAGAATGTGTGCAGTGTTTAGAAAAGGATTTCAGAATGAATGTTAATAAATCGAAAGTCATGGTTGCTGAAACAGATGATTCTATGAGTAATTACAATGTCTTCTTCTTAAACTTTCTATAGACTCAAGAGTATGTTACTGCAGGATTGTGCTCCTGTGATGCTGAGCTCCAGCTATCTCTCCATCGTTTCGGGGGTCTCCCTGGTGGACGCCGTCCATCCGGCACCTCATGCAGAGCTATGTATGGAATTCTTGTGGAATTCATTCTCTGTACATGTTGGTACCAGTACCATCGACGCTGTCATCCCCATCTGACCACATCTTGGACCTCACAGACCTCTCGGATTGTGGTGTTCCTTACACGTATGGGTGATTACAATGTATGGGTGAATAATGAAAAATCAGAACAAGTCGAGGAAGAATTTTACTTCTTGTGGATTGTTTTCAAAAGATGGTTAATACACAGAAATATATTGAAAGACACGTTTCTGCTGGTAATTGTATTGTGTTACACTTTAATTATATACAGTACAATCTAGCGGGCTTATTACCAGTGCTTTTTTTGCGGTGGAGCGGTGCTCCACCATCTTTTTTACGGTTTACAAAAAGCTTGACAAAAAGTGAGCTCCGGCACCTTTTTGTTTTTTTAAAAAAAAGCACTGTCAGTGCAATTTTTGCGGTGGAGCGCAGTGGAGTGGCGCTCCACCACCTTTTTTACGGTTTACAAAAAGCTTGACAAGAAGTGAGCTCCGGCATCTTTTTTTTTTAAAAAAAAGCTCTGCTTATTACCATTCTAACTAACCATAAAGATGTTAAAGAGACTTTACGTGAAAACTAGACTGGAATCCTTTTTTTAAAATCTAGGTTCTAACAGGAATCAAAACCGCAACCTCCGAATCAGGAAACAAGCTTCTTACCAACCACGGAGGTCATCAGTCAGGAGGCAGGTAATAAAATCAATGGAACCTTAGTACTATTTTTATCCAATAAATCAATAGCAAAATCTTCAAACATTATAGTGCCAATCGTGATGATGAAGCTGTGGAAACGAAGTCTGGGCTTTGAAAGGGGGTGATACATTACAATGCTGCCTTGAATTTACATTTGGTATTTATTTATTGGCGCTATTCAGAAATGAAAGATCACTCAAAGCATGTCTATGTTTTGACGTAACACCTTTCAAATAGATTGATTAAAGCTTTATTTAAAACTTGATAAGTCAAATACTTATATACTGTTCCAAAATATATGCCTAGAATCTCAGCAAATGGAATTCGATTCCATGATCTCCAACTATTTAGAAAGTTCCACTATCAATTGTACCACCAAAGATACTCCTCCCCCATATTTGTTTGAGCTGCAGCTTCAGCTCAACTATTTTTCTCTTTGACCTACGATAATATTTTCACAGCAAGGATTAATGCTCAACCCCAAAATGAAAAAATCTAATACTTGATGACTATCTGACTAAAAGAATAAAAGTTAAGAGGTGTTGTGTAGTTAGCGCATTGGTATTCTGATACCAAATTTTGTTTCATTTTATTTCAATGGTCAAATGACTTTTTTGATACAAAAGATTACAAAAAGAAACTAAAATTCAACATCAATATGTAACCAGTGTTACATATTGATGTTGAATTTTAGTTTCAGTTAGTGAACCCAACACAACAAAGCAAACCTATTGATTACTCAATTCATCCAACAAGACCAACTTCTTCAATTTACTTTAGTTAACACATTGATCGCCAATAGGATTTTCGTAAAATGTCCAAAAAATGTGTGTACGTTTTTAGGTTTTTAATTTAATATAACCTATCTATCACATTCATGAGTATATCTTTTAGAACCATGAAGATATCCTAAGGCCATATCGTAGTAAGATAGAGAAGGGCCGTGTCGGCCAAGTTTAATAGTAGTTTAATACAGAGCGCGTAGCCGACGGACAGGATGACACTCTGAAGTTAGGTATGCCGTGTCAGCCACCGGTGGCCGACACGGCCCAATTGGAATACCTCGGTGTCGGCCACCGGTGGCTGACACGGCGATCAACGTGTTAATAGTCAAAGTCATATGCAAGTCCATACAATGCCCATATTGGTTTTCAAATCTGTGTAATCTTCACACGTAAGAGCCCTTTCCTGTGCTACTCACACGGCATTGTTTTCACTTAGTTTCGGTACAAATAAGAAATATGACTTTGGTATGTAATAGTTTGATATATAGCAAACCTTTTATTTAAAAAAACTCCTTATTTGGAAATACAAATATTCAAGATTTTACATACATACCATCACGAAATTCTGCTTTCAGGTTAGGCAAAGAGAACAGATCTCTAGACATTCCTATCTCAACACGCATCCTTCGCCTCTTCTACATTCATAGACCTCATACAACTCCTACAATTTCTCTGACTTTTTATGTTTCTTCATATAAAATATCATTAGCTTAATCCAGTATTACTTTCCTTAGTCTTCCTTTACTCACATTTGCACTGTATATTTGTTACATTAATCTTTTTTCATTGATTCGTTCTACACGCCCAAACCATCTCAGAATGCTCTTCTTCATCACTCAAAACATTAGCGTTCATTTCACATTCATACCATATCACTTCATTCTGTATTGTCATACATCTATTCTCATTACATGCATTTCAACAGCATTTATTCGGCTATAGATTTTTTTTTAAATAACCTAATCACCCCTTAAGAAGAAACATCCACTTACTGTAGTTACATGACAACTTTCTAATAAAAACGTAATTAGTTATAAATATATTGGACTTAGAACCCTAAAATAATGACAGTTATATAAAAATACCACAATATCTCCAGCCACGTAATTTCATTAAAATACAACCTTAAAAACTCTCACCATAATTTATTGATGCTGGATTTAGGCCGACCGGCACCTTCAGTAGATTCTTAGCGAGAAAGGAAGCCATTGTTAATGTTTTGACCACAAACTTAAATCAACTAAATTTAAAAATGGACTGGGATAAATATCTAATATTGTTTCAAAATTAATTAAAAGTTGGACTTCGACCTGCGCCTCAAGCTGTCAAAAACTAGTCTGAGTATAGTCACGTATAGGCATTGCGCAATCTAGTGCTGCTATTAAAAAATATTAAATTAGAATACAGTTACACTGTATTTATCAATAAACGGGTGATATAATTTAAAAAACTCTGTATAAATTCTATTTATTTCCACTTCGAGGGTATATTCAAATTAATATCTGATCGATTTCGGTATTGATATCATCTTCACATGAAATTCCCTAATATGTCTCAACAATTTTAAGGAATAATGATCTGCTGATATTTAACATTTAATCTAAGAGAGTATTGTATTTATGTTTTTAATATAAATATGGGCATATCAATATTAACATGAATTTTCGTCATATGGGGTAATGAAGTATAGATGTTAGCAATAAAAGATTTTATTTTTAAAGCATTTTAAGTTATACTACTTATTATAATTTGTTTTATTAAACACTGTTTATTCCACTTTTTGTTATATAAAGTGTTTGATAACCTTATATGCCTTAACTATAAATTATATGTTATACTATTTATTAATTGTTTTGAAATAATTTTTAGAAAACAAATTCCAAGCGGTTTTAATAAATCAGTCGACTTATGAGCAAGCAAGAGATAGATACAATCTAAATTTTCAATAATTGATGGGGTGAAGGAGCTGACTGGTAAAGTTTCAGCCACAGCAGAGTGGAACACTTCTAGACGGAGCCAGTTTCATTTTTGGGCATAGGTTCTTATCGTAATTTTGATGTCGGACATTCCAGCATGATTACCATCATTCACATTTTAAAAATTATCAACCAACTGTTGGTTGCTGGTGCAGAGTGAGAGATCCAATATCCTATTAAGGCATATGTTTTCAAGCTGATTAATCTTTGCTATTAAACTTTGGTAATAAAATAGGCAAGATAAATGCGGATAATAGCCATCTTCAGACTAAATACTGAGGAGTTTCATACGACCTTCATCTTGTTAAAGACACTGCTGGCAATACCTATAGGTCGCTAATTCCTAAATAAAAAAAGGGATCTGAGAGAATTCTCAACACATTTCCTAAGTCAACTGGGATTTTTCAATGTGTCAAGTTAGGGACTCGACACCTAGTTCATGTCATAGTTATTATATCAATGTTTCAGCATCTTTTTCTAAAAGATATATAATGATCAAAATACGCAAGCACTCGTATCTTTCACAGCTTGAACACGATTCTCTTGAAAATTAATAACAGTATACCAAATATATTCATCTCCATGTCAGTTCATGTATTGTACTCTTGGCACATTTTTATGATCAGATTACATAAGTCCAAATAAATTTTAATGTTACTATGTGGAACAACACAGATCTAAGAGAGTGATAGGAGGTGTGCAAACGAATCTTTCTTTGATCTTATATTAAAATTCTACCGAATCTAAATCCATCAATATATGAAAATACATGATCAGATCAGGATCATATCTTGTTGGCAATCTAACGTTCATACCCTTATGTCAGAATTGGCTTGGATACTGATTTATAGACTTGCATTATAGTTTAAATTGCTCTCCACATAACTATAGAGGACTATAGTTTTAAATTGCTCTCCACATAACTATAGTTTTAAATTGCTCTCCACATAACTATAGAGGACTCATACTAAACTAATTATTGCTACTATTCTGCAGCCGATTTCACAATTTTTGACTTCAGGAATTTTTCCTCGTACTTTTCAGAGATTATATTTTTAAAATGTTGTCTACTTTTTTCTTAATTCTTCATTCCTGCAACAGTTCAAGTATTTCATTCATCATTCTTTATTTTTTTTTTTTCATATTCACTTGCAAGTTGGTAGTTTTTTTAATAATATTTTAGTAATCCCTCCAATTACCCTAATTCACTTCGACACGGTTTATTTTGTTTGAAGTTTTAAAAGCATAATAGTAACATCTTGTAAATATTTATTTGGCCTCTTAATCGATATTTTTATTATTTGCTACTGTTAACAGTGCATTATTTTGTTCCTTATTTTGATACAAATGTAAGAGCGATAACAGTAAGAATAGAGAGTTATCTGCTAATGTAATTTTGAATAGTTACAGCAAATTAAAAATTCTGTAATTTTAATCTTCATATAAATAAATTGTAAGATTATTTAACTATATGTTTTATTAGTGATCAGTAACCACTTATATAGACTTATTGAAAATAATAAATAAGAATAGAATATCCGGAAATATGTAACATATGATCTATTTTATCAAACATTCAATCAATTCATTTACGCACTGCTTTCGTGAAACCGATTACCTTTGTAAATGGAGGAATTACTGTATCATGAAAACACATTAATGATATGTAAATTTCATAAATAACAATTATATCTTATCTTCCTTGCAATATTTCTGCATTATCTCTGTTTATAACATGTAAGTTGGCACTAAAACCTCATTATGCATTGTTATCAACGTCTCTTTAAACAATGTACTCTGAATATGGCCAATCTTATTGGTATCTTTAGAGGTATGCATTTGTATAAATAAGATAAATGTATCTTGAAAAATATGTTTTCTATAAACATTCTGACCTGGCAACATATTATCCCCTGCTCTCACTTAATAACAAGCACAGATTAAACGTGATATACTTATTTATTATTATCATTTCAAGTTCTTATCCATGAGACTGATAAATGGGATGGAAAAAGTCAATATGATTAGAGAAGCAGCATTCCAGCAAGATGATTAACTATTTCCAAGAAAACAATATTACTCTCTCTCCTGATATAAATCTGAAAATTCATAGGCTATTTATAAAGCCAGGGTCTAGAAAACAGACTGTTAAACGAAACAAGATGATTGAAGTAGTAATTTATGTGTGATTTCGGGATGAGAAAATATTCAAAAACTACAAAAAACTTATTTAATCCATGCCATAATGTGTAGAACATGTAAAATCTAAAGATGGACAAAAATTATATTTGGGGTTTTTATGGCTAATAAACACTTGTATCAACTATTTTTTATTCACATTAATTCGCACACTACTGTAGTTAAAGGAAAACGTTAAACTTAAACTCATCTTAATTGAAAATAATAGTCTGTGACAACCCTTGCACACCATTTAATTTACGTTCTAGCACCTTTGTATTATATTTCTTAAAGTGTAAGGCTTATAACCCACCGGCACGATATCCAGTGTGCCGCATGATATAGCGCACCAGTGGGTTAGCCTTATTGTCTTCACGACACATTCTTAATGCTCTGGACTCTGGAATAAAACTAGATGTGACATATCGGTACCTACTCGTGTCACAAGCTTGTATATAAACAAATTTGAAGGTTTGAAGTACGTGACAATAATTAACGATTATTACCTACGTGTAATGTATCCACTCGGTAACGAATAATTAATTTGCCCATGCCTGATCACCTATGTTAATCTTTTGGAACTATAGGGTGGCATTTTTAGCTTTTGGCATACAGGTGGCTGTGCCTCTCAGCCCTGCTTGCTACTTAAACAGGAAATTAAAAAGTAGTAATGTCGCTATTAAACAGGTACTTTCAGGAAGAAGTATAATACGTAACGTTATTTTGAATTTACAATTCACTTTGAAGGAAAGCAATCAACAACAGTGATTTTGTTTCTGAAATTAATACTTATAAGCTCTCTTGTATACAGCATAACTCGGTCTTGTTTTTTATCATGAGGGAGTTTTTTTTAAACCAATCTGATATGTGGAAACGCCTTAAGTGAAATATAAACATCATAGGTATTTTTTAAATTGTACCATCAGGAATCAAACCCGAAATCACTGGGTTTGATTCCTGATGGTACTATTGATTGACAAGCAACTATATATATGTAAATATATTGACAAGCAACTTATCAACTAGGCCAGGGAGGTTATCAGTCAAACCTGTATTTAAACATATTAATAATTTTCAGCCAAGCCAAAATGTAATATTACAATGTGTTTTTTAAGTACGAACGTTTAAAAAAAAATTCAACTGATTTCTAATAACCAAAAGTTCCACTTAAAAGACTTGGATGGTTGAAGATAGAAGAGAGGGATTGGAGTTATGGTGTTCGAGGCGACTTTCCAGAATTGTTTTAGATGGAGAGATCACGCAAATCTTCCAAATCTTCTCTCAGGTTAAAATCGAGTACTGCAGATACTTCCGACTCTTAAGATTCTCAGTCGAGATGTACACTGTATTTAACCTGTACACCGCGTTAAAAATCAAATTCCACGAATCCTGTGCGCAGCACAATTTTGTCGTTTTTTAATTTCTAAGTTTAAACGCGTATTTTGTTTAGAACTACTTATATTTGATTACACCACCAAGTAAACATGACATTCAAGTAATTTTCTGATAATAAATAAGTCATTACTCTTAAGGAGACTCATTAAATAAAGGAGATAAACTAAAAATTACGTAAAATACACAAAGGAATGCTACAGATCAGATCACAGGCGTTTGTGCTTCCCACGAGGAACACCTTAAGAGAGTACACACTCAGTCGAGTTTTATAAATTGTATTCTCAGTAGAGTTGCACATATTTTGACAGAACATTTCAGGTAGCACAATCTCTTTTATGAAACAGTCTTCCGTCCTCCTCGAGGCACATCTCTGAAACGGCAAAGTTCTCGGTAATATATCTTTTTACCATCCCGCCCTACATTCCTGATCAACCAACTATTATGCTCTTCATAATCTAATTTCAAAACAAAATTTACTTAAAAACCCACCTCATATTTCTTATTTTTCTCAATATTGTTGTTTATAGTTAAGGCATTAACGTTGTGGAGGTTTAAAGACATTGTAATTTATTTTTACCAAACACTGTTTTTATCAAAACAGTGTTTGAAAAAATAAATTACAATTTCTCAATATTGCTTATTTAATAATAATGAAAAATCATAAAACAGGAAGAGTAAGAATAAAACAATGGAATTGCATTAATAAGTTTATTTCAATATAATATATATAATATTTGACATGCAACCAGCTAAATACTAAGGAAACTTAACCTAGGCATGGACCAAGGCAGGAGTTTTCCTGTGGCCCCCACTCGTAAACGCAATGGCTGCCTCCTTACCTCCCTAGACTGTTAGCACCACACCTTGCACGCATCAGATAAATTAAAGACGCACAACAAACATAATTTTAATCCTAATTAGATTTTTCAATCAACACATGATTAAAAGATACAAGATTTTCATTTTGAATGTTGTACGCGAATGAATTAAGTTGACTTAAATTATCTCAGTCAATTATTTTTCTTCAAAAATATCTCGACTGTTTTTAAGAGTTCTTTTCAAAAGCACTCAGTATTATTAAATAATATTTTTCAGTACAGTTGAACCATATTGCGTAAAATATTGAATTAATAATTAACAAAATAGATTGTTCTTCGATTGATGTTAAACTGATCATTTTTTTACTGAAATTATATTAGAAAATTGTAAAAAAATTCTAATATAAAAAAACACTAATGCCAAATTCAATCAAGAATTTAGTTGCAAGTATAATACAAAATATATTTCTAGTACACATCTTAAAATATCCATAATATTCATTTGATGCAGGAAGAAAGGCAGATGCGATTGTGTATAAAGTAATATCATTTTGATATACTCACAAAAAAAATTATGATGAAAACAGGCATAAATGCATATACATACGGAACGATTGAACATACTAAGAAATATAGTTATTTTTCCAAAGATGCAAGGTGTGTTGCCAGTTGTGAGAATCCGCTGGCTGCACAAGACTTTACACTTATTACATTGATAAAATATTTTAACATTTATCGCATGTGATACAATTATTTTATTAAAAAAAAAAAATTTACTTCACTGTTGCACAGAGAGTTTGCTAAACAAACAAATGTCTTAGTTACTCATTTTTAAAGAAAGCTACATCGATATTGTTTAAAAATTTATTAATTTTTTTAAATCAAAAATATTACATTTTTGACTCCTATTAAAAAAAAAAAAAAAACAGCATTATGTGCGGGTGGTTTGCTAATACATTTGACATTATTAATATTTTCTTAAAAACCATTAAATTTAAATTGATAAAATTCAAATAAAACCATACACCAACTTGAAAACTATTCAGTTTCTTTTGGAATAATTTTTTTAATATCTAAGCACATTGAAATTGGGAGAAAAATATTTAAAAATGTTAACATCTAATTTTACACAAGCTTAAGTTGGTATTTATCTCCTTTTCACATCACATTCCCATATATCAACTAGCTATACGTAGGGTGTAAAAAAAGAAATGTAAAATTATCAAGACAGCAGTGGAAAAAGGAGCTATGTCCATTATTTTACAATAAAGGCAAAATTTTATTTTAATTCTTTCAGCTATCTATCTCATTGACAAACTATTATGATATTGCATTTTCAAAAGAATCCCTCAACTACAGGATTAAATAAAAAATCAGATCAAAATTCACTTCCATAGATAATCAACCAAAATAACATATTTTTTCAAAAAGTGCAGTATTTTTTTATGAAGATTCAAATATTTAGCAGATATTAGTGTAAAATGATTACATATTTCTAAAATAAGGAAATACATGATTTAATATTAATTGTGTCTCACTTTTTAAAGGAATATTGACAAAATAAATTAATTCCTTCAAAAGCATCATTCAAATTTGTCAAAATAAAAAAATAAACTCGTTGATGTACCTTCTTTTTCCTCTGCTGCCCTTCAAAAGAATTACAAACTAAGTATCATTTTAAATCAAAATACAAAATCAACAAAAAAAATAAAATGCTCCAAGTAAAATAAAAAGGTGTAGTTCAAATCTCGCAACATTTAAATATTTGCGATTTGTGCACTTCTTTGCATCTACCAACGGAGTGATTTATTTTTTTTAACATCTAAAATGTGTACATTATGTCACTACACCCGTAAATAAACAAAAGAAAAAGAAGAGAAAAAAATATCAAACAAACCTTAAAAAGAAAAAAAATAAAGAAACTGAATGTTTCGTAATATTAAAATTCTCTAAATGCTTCTTATTTGGATTCCTGGTGATGCTTCCTTGGAATGATATAAAGAAATCATTTTAAACTTCTTTTTTTCTTTACGACATTTTAAATACTATTGACCTTTTTACTTATCAAAGTTTTATTTCAATTTACTTAAGAGATAAAAAACATTAATTATTCGCAGGTTTTTTTTTTTGTTATTTCAATAGCCTTAAATAAAATGTTTGCATAGATAACAGATAGGAAACATAACCAGAAACCCAATCCAACCCATTAGACATGATCGAATGCCCATAGAACAAGCGGGTCATAAACAATTTGTGTCGATAAATAAACTATGCGCGCGCATTATAACTTCATCCTGTCTTGCCGTGTCATTAAATTAATATAATTTTTTACCAATCTTAAGAAATGCTCTACAGATGAAAACAAAGAATTAACTTTTCCAAAACCGATTTTTATAAGAATTTCATTGTGAAACATGTAAAAAAAACTTAAAAGCACTATTGAATCATGATACAATAGAATTAATGTTATCATAATTATATTGCATGTTGCAAGTAAAAGAGAAAAGAAGAAATATGGCTGCACCATATGAATTAACCTACATAATGAATATAAAGGGATTTTTTTAAATATATTTGTACTTTGCATGTATTCAACAACAAATTCAAGTTCCGCTTTTTGTTCCTAATATTTAATAAGTCTCGTGAGACATCGATAATATCTATTTGATCAAATAGGATTAATCGATATAATTTACATTTTTCTATAATAGCTGTTTAAAAATTTATTAATGTACTTTTATAGATCAATTTATAAATATCCAATTATAATATTTAATAGTACAATATTTAATGAATTAGTACAAGGATTTTCCTATCTGTTCCATAACTGAAGCAGATATGGTCTTCATTTCTTATTTGCAATAAAAAAATAATAATAATCTAATGTCACGGCTAGACACATAATAGCAACAATCATCTCTCAGGAGAATACAGAAAAACTGGAGGGTCTGTAGACTTTTTTTGTGTTTGTTAATGGCCCCATTCGATAGAAATATGCGTATACATTCATTTTCTTACTGTGAATGGTTAATTTCTGCATCTAGATTTAATTATTTGATCGTGATACTTTTTAAATTAAAAGAAAAACTTATTTCCGAGTTATTTTTTACATATTAAAATGTGTAAAAATCATTAAGATATCTCTCTTAAGGCAATAATGGAAGACTCCTATAATAAGTCTCCAAACAGTTGTAATGCTAGATATGAATGTTTGTCACGATTAAATACAACGGGATCTATTCGAGTCACTGTTTAAATAGAATAAATATTTTTGACAATTTGTAAATTAATTGTCAGTCGACAAATAATTAAACTTTGTTTTTTTTTTTGACATTGAAAATATTTGAGTCATTTTAATAACACTGATTTGATGAATATTTTTTTGAAAATTTAGGGAAACTTAATTTAGAAAACATGAAATTTGATTCAACTGTTTCAGACACTTGAAATATTTCAGTTAAATAAATTCCGAGTCACTAAATCAATAAAACATTTGAGTACAATCTCGATCCACATTTGAAATTAATCGTAACTACACTGTTTTAATTTTACAAAACTATTTTTTGTTGAATGGCATTCGTTTAAAATGTTAGACAACACCGGGCCATGACAGTTAATAACAATAATTAAGAGATAGGCTTAGGAAACATTTAAAAAGTTAAAAACAAACACGTATTCCTGATCTCAGAACCTATCTCCATGTAGGTATCTTTTAATAATGCTGCGTATTTTGATGAAGAGGCGCCGCTGATTCTGACGGCGTCAGATAAGAGCAACGGGGATATAGTGAGGTGTCAGGGGAGCGGAGTGGGGATCTCCGCATTCTCCGGATGCTCCTTCTATCCCGCCGATGAAATGCTCTTCTGACAGCGGAGAGAGTTCCTTGAGAGCGGACCAGAGTTCCCTGGTGACGAAGGCTGTGACCTTTGGTACCGGGAAGCCATTGAAGGGGCTGGCCACTGGCAGGGTGTAGGCTCCCATGTCACGGAAGACTAGCCAATCTCCCACTTCCATTTGGGGCAAGGCCACATCTGAGAGGATCTGGTCCATGCTGTCGCACGTGGGGCCCCAAAGGCTGGTGTTGACTGTTACACCAGAGGTTCCCTGAGAAAATGTTATTTTTATTAAATCTATTTATATTGAAATGTATCTATGGAAAGGCTGTGTTGAAATGGATATGATAAATTAATTCAAATAGTACATAATGAATTTTGAAAGAGGAAAATGTAGAAAATTAGAGAATTCGTAAAAGTTGTATGAGGTGTATGGATGTAGCAGTGACAAAGAATGTGTGTCCAGATAGTAAAGTCTGGTGCTGTCATCTCTGCCTACCCCGACAGGGAAATGGCGTGATGGTATGTATGTGTAATGAACCTGAGAGTAGCATATTGATACGAATGTGGCATCATCAGTCTTCTACATTGTCACAGGTAAGAAATCGTACCAAATGGGATTGTATATAATAAGGGATAAATATATTGTGTCGTCACTTTTAATGTGACTCGGATATGGAAAGGGTATATAAAGAGACATGCATTTAAAAGAAGAGATACAGCCAGAAACGTAATCAAATTGATATTAAATAAATGTCAACGAGTCTTGACAAAAAAAAGAGCATAATTTCATTTATTCCTTCCACGATCAATTTCTACTCAAGTACAACAAATAAAAAAGAACAGAAATGATGAAACCAACCTTGAGAGGGACAGCTTGGACGACCTGGTGATCATATAGCACGCAGTTGAAGGATCCATACACTCCATCGTTGACAAAGTACATGGCGTGGTTGACAGAGCCAGTCTCGTCGTACATCAGCCGCTTGGAGTAGATACAGCAGGCCAGAGTGAATGCGGAAGCCACGAAGTACCGGCCAGGCTCGGCGATGATACGCACTCCACAGCCCACTGGGAAATGCTCATCCAAGGATGTATTGATCACTTCAGCTATCTAGAAGTTAAATATTAACCGTCAAAGATCTGCCTGGTTTTTGTTCACAGACTAAAGTAATATTTAAATGTCTAGCAGTTTAAAATTATGCACTTAACCTTTATAATCTCAACGCGTTGATCTATTGGCATGTCTACTCTAAACTTAAAGGTAGGTGATTCTGATATGTCTGCAATATATTTATCTTTATTCCATTAATTTTATATTTATTGCAACTGTCATAAAACGGTCAAAAACAGGTAATCAAACGCTTTTGTCTGTCAACTTTGCACTTTACTTGTACTTAGTTAACTTTTTTCTTCAAGTTTCAATTCTACTTCAAGTTAAGTTTTTATAACTTATTTCATAAGTGTGATTTTGTCGAGTAAGTCAATTAACTCATTTTTTTTTAAACATTTAATCGTATACTATATTTTCTAGAAACAATGTGTGGGTTTTTGAATATGAAATTATCGAAAAATGATGGGATTAAAAAGGTTGAGTTTAGTTTCAAATAATAATTTCAAAGCAGATGATGTAGTGGCTTTATAATACAAGTACCAAGTTGTCGCGGGACAGGGTGAGTGCAGACAATAGAGCCCAACCCTTTGAAGAGATAAGGGGATGACGATAATAAAGATTTGAATCAATAGTAAGAGAATTTAAACTATTTATGTTCAGATTTTCATATACTTTTTTTTGTTTCTCCAATCAAATTTGTAATTTAAACTGTTTTGCCTGGAATTCACTTATAAAGGGTCTTTTTTAATTCTTGGACAAAACACAGATGGCGTCGCGAATTTTCCTGGGCCTTGTGACATTTGAGAAGTGTAATGTATGACATTTATAAAAATAGAGTCATATACGATACAACAATGCGTTCAAATTGAGAATTATTTTACGTAATTTAATCTCCAGAAACAGTGATGTTAATTGGCCACCAAGATCATATATGATCCGACACCGTTAAGATTATTTTCTCTGGGGTTACGCGAAAAGCCAGCTCTATAAGAATGACCACCGATCAATTCTTGAGCTGAAGGGACGAAATTATTCACATTATTGGTGAGATAGAATCGCAATTATGCCAAAATGTCATCGAAAATTTTGACAAAAGAGTCGACATCTGTTGAGTTGCAAGAGGTGGACATTTGGCGGATATTATTTTTTGTGTTTAAATGTCATACATTATACTTCAATGGCCAATAAAACATTTTTTGAAATCAAAGCAAATTGAGTGCTTCATTTAAAAAAATGGAATGAAAAAAACCGCTCAATTTGAAAGACCCCATATAAAGCTTTATCTATAATAGACAAAAGTAAGCTCAAATAGCCATAATTATAATAGCTCTTGCTGAAAACGGCTATAGGTGTTCATATAAACTTTTGCTGGGTGCTCAAAATATGCCCAGCCTCATTCTATTCCGAACTGTGAATGGATTAAAAAACAAGTGAACCCAGAGTGGCCTAACAGTACTGATAGGGTCTTTAACCGTTTTACTGCTGAGCCTTTTTTCGCATATTATGCGAAAATTGCGGAAGAATTTTAGAGAAAAAATAATCTTTCAATAAGTGTGCACAAAATTGTGTACATTTTCATCAAATATAGAGGGATTTTCGTAATTCTTTCGGTTGTGTGTAGGGAACATATCAAACTACTCAAATAAAAGATAATTTTAACTATAACTGTATTTATTTATCTTTTAAAAATAAAAAAAACAAAGAAGAATATAAAAAAAAGTTGCACGAAAGTATCGGTATCAAAACTGTCCAAAGAAATAGAATCATCTTCGGAAGTTTCACTTTCACTACAAATACGCATTCTTCCATTTGTAAACATTCTGATTTCAACCTCACTGTCACTAAAAGAAGTTCCGCAAGTGTTTTCATCATCGCTACTTGACCAATTCGACATCGTATGAGGGAAATAAACAATTTTTACTGATAAAAAAATACAAAAATTAATGTTATTTTCACCGCGATATACTTTTTAAAAGTTTATTTATGATTATTATTGACGAATTAAAAATGATTTGCGCGCGCGCACCGCGACACGTCTACACAGGTCGATATCTAAAATCAAACTGAGCAATAGTCGATATCCCGACGGTACGCAGTTTTCGCACAGTAATAAAGCGTCGATATATCGACGGCTCGCAGTTAAATGGTTAAGGGTATATAGCAAATATACCGTACTAGCCCGACTATAAGGTGAGGTTTTTATTTACAAAGGCAACACGTAAATAGGGGGGTCGCCTGATATTCGAGTTTTATTTTTCATAATATTATAATGGTGAGGGAAATGTTTTTTTCTCCAAAAAGCAGATAAAAAGTAGGGGGTCACCTTATAATCAGGGTTGCCCTATAGTCGGGCCAATACCGTTCTACAATGATCAATATATCTATTACAAACTAATGAGTAATAGAAAAGATACGTATATAAGACTCGGAAGCTGATAACAAATTCAATCCTTTTAAGATTACTTATCACATACTTAAATTATATTTTTGGAAATAGATAAAAGATGCATTTGAGTCACCCCAGGTATTGCATAATTTTAATGTATTGTATTGCCCTCTCAACTGTGAATAATTCAATCAAGTTGAAATATTTTTTGCGATATGTTGATAAATACATATATTTAATCAATTCTGTGACCAACGGATTTATAGATATGTAAATCTATAATCAATATAGGTGTAGTCCATAATTTTGAAGGTTGGTAGAATTGAAATAAAAAATAAATCATAACTAACTATATTGAACGTAAGCAGTCTATTAGCATTCAGATCAAACAAAGCGAATTGTCAGATACAATTTGAACTTGAATATTATTAAATAATGAAAATTATTTACCCCATCGATGGTCGATCCAGTGCCTCCGGGGAATCCTCCACCCAGATCCAACAGGTCCATGTCGTGCCCCAGGGTAATGCCCAGAGAGAACAAGGAGGCTGCGTGAGCGATCGCGCGAGCGAACACCTCCTTCTCCTGGCAGCCAGAGCCCACGTGGAAGGAGACTCCGACCACGTTAAGCCCGAGGGCCTTGGCCTGCTTCAGCAACCTCGGAGCCTCCAGGATTGGATCGCAGCCAAACTTGAATCCCAACGGACACTGGGCGATCTTGGCATCGCAGCGAATCCGCACTACCAGCTTAGCTTTGGGAAAGTGCTGTTTGATCTTCAGCAGTTCAAACTCGCTGTCAAACGTCATGGTCTGCACTCCGGATGCGTTGGCGTGACGAAGGTGCGAAGCCGGCTTAGCGGGATTAGCGAAGATGATGCGGTCAGGGCTAACTCCGAGTCCCAAAACTTGGTTGATTTCGACTTTGGATGCACAGTCAAAACCAGCACCCAACGCAGCCAAGATTTCCAAAACAATCTGCATGTCGTTGCACTTAACAGCATAATGCGGCTCAACCCTGGGCAGTTTCTGCTTCCAGTTCCTGAACTTCTCGACGATGTCTCCAATGTCCAGGATGTAGAAAGCCTCTTCCTGCTGCTTTTCCGCAGCCTTCTCTCTCAGAGCTCCCCACGAGCTCCAGCCTTCTCCCACAACACGTACGCGCTCTTGCAATTTCACCATTTTTAATTAATTAAAAAAAAATTTAAACACAAACTTTTGAGATTACCACTCAGTTGAGAAAACTCGAAACTTCACAAACAGACCAAAGGAATGTTAGAAATTGAGATGGTTTATATAATTATTATTGAGGAATGGCACAAGTGGCTCCAGTTGAGAAGAACTGTCGAAGAGATATGAGCGGTACAGATTCGAAATGAGATTTAAACTAATATGGAATGAACACTAACGAAAAGTTGCTTTGTAAAACAAATGTCCAATTAGAAGTTTATAACAGCGATCAATGTATCAAATAATATTGAATGTAATAATAAGTGTGTCCTGTGCAGCCGGTGGGAGGACCTCTAACAACGCTTGTTCAGGGAAGTAAACTGGAAAAAAAGGAAAAAATATAATAATTAGTTACAGCATGATTTTTTTTAAAGGATACATGATTTATAAAAGGGCTGTTTCAAAACATCTATTACACAAAAAGCGCTAAAACAATTTATGAATAGGTTAATATTTATCTCTATTTATGTTCTATAAAAACTGCACAACAGTGTTTTACAGAAATATCTTGAATCTATAAGCCAGCACTGCATTATATCAGTTAAAATGGACAAGATGTTCTTTGTGTTTTATTTAATTAGGCCTGTTTCACTTAGACCTGTCACAATTAGACCAGTTTCACAACCATGGTTTCCTCTCCAGAACTAACTTGATGGCATTAACAGTGAATAGTTAAATCTAAATGGTTGGATTATCTAAGTATCATACTAATAAGCCGTGGATGAAGAAAATACAAAAGGACGGATGTATTGAAACACGTTTATAAAAGGACTACTGGGAAATTCTAATTGAAAATGAATTATTGCTCATTTACATTCTCTTGAATGTGCACAACTCTCGAATCATTAATTTCATTGAACATATGACCTAATTCCTTCAGACGGTTTGCAAACTCTGAAATTGTTCTTCGGAAGATGTTTCTCTTTCTTCGATGTGTGAAGTAATAAATTGATCACTCTGTCAACGCTTACTCAAACTTCCACTACATTACATAGTGAGATTTTATTTTCATTTATAACACAATTTATTCAAATTTCCAATATAAAGAATATTTTATTCAACACATTGACAAATTCAAATTGTTTACCATCATAGAGACTTTTTAATCATACCAGAAGGTATCGTGCTTAGCACATAAAAAATCTGCATTTGATTTCCAGTGAGTCCCAGACTGAGTATGTCTTTCTTCATCTTAATGTGCTGACACTTAGTAGCTGCCATATTGTTTGTGTACTCTTGTAGTGGCATATATTTGAAGCAGTTTGTTTAAATCCATCAGTTTAACCCTTCCCTTACGGTGATAAAAATAATACGCGTGCTACGGTGTTGGGTAGTGAGTACGCAATAAAAAATTAGCGATTTTAAATCGGAAAAATAAGAACATTCATAGATAATCCCCTTAATTAATTATAATTGAAGTTAAAAATTATAATAATTGAGATTTATTTAATGAAAACATTAAAAAACCATCTGAAAACATTAAAAAACGCTCACGGAACGGGCGTACGTCTAACCTATTTGCAAGCCTAGAAGCTACTAGTGGCGCGGAACGTCAGTCGCATACCCCGGCGCTTACGCCTTTGCTTGCGACGTTGAGACAATTCAGCTCCTCGCAATTCAGTCTAGTATGCAAGAGTGAGATGCGAATATAGTGTCGTGCTTCCCGCATACTATTCACCTATCGTCAAGACGAGGCACTCACAGCGTTTAAATGCTAATTTGTTTTCGATCTTTACAAAACACCTCGATGTAGTCGATAAATTCTGATTATTATTAATATTATTTTTTAAATCAATGCGTAAATATATCATGGAGGAATACCTTAAATCTTAACCTTGTATTTATTATATTTATAGAGATATTGATGGTTATTAGAAGCAACGTGTAGAAGATACCCAACATCTACTTTATAAAAATGTACCTGCTTGAAATGCCGGATGGCACTTCTTGCTAGAGATATTGTGGAAGCATGTAATTGAATACAGAACAGCAATAAACCTAATAATGTGTGATGATATATTCTGCTTCTATAAATCTTAATTGTTAATTATTATTTTTTATACTTTGTGCTCTACATTTGATAAAAAAATTGTAAGATTTTAATTATCATATATTTTTAATGCACTAGTTCCGTGGCCTAGTGTGATGAATTGTGAAACTCCATATTAGAATATTTAACAAATCAGTTTCACTTAATGGAGCAGGGAAGAGGTAGATTGAGGAAAGGGTGGAAAGAGGATAGTTATAACTGAGGGAAAGTTAAGAAGTATGCGAAACAGAAGAGTATGTATAAGGATGTAGATGAGGTGAAAGTTGTGTACATGGATAGATAGGCATGGATATCTGTCCTCTCTGTCTACCTCAAAATGGACATGGCATGATGGTGTGTATGTATTTTAAGTAACATAACACAAAATTCTAATTTTCATTTAATAATTACAAATATTCAATAAACTCCCGTTTTTAAAGAATTTAAAAAAAGGTACCAAGATGAATTGACATTTGAGTTTATTTCATTTATTGAAGGTTTTTTTTTCTTTTTGTTAATTTTACCATGTATTATCTCTCAATGTGTGAATTGAACAACTCTCTTGAAGCCTTGCAATTACAGATAATGTTCTTGTTAAATGGATTGCATAGGTTTGTCCGAGTAGTGTCAAGATCAAATTCATATCAGGCAATAATGCTAATTTATAACTTTAAAATTTCATGATTTGTATTCAGAGTCACGTAATGAAAACACTTGGCTCCCTTATTTAAGGAAGCTATGACAAAAATGTACAAAATTGAATTTTAAATAATTATAAATTCAGTAAAGAAATAGTTCAGATTTAGTATTTAATGTATATGGACTATGAATTCTGGCCCAAGTCTTTCATGTACAAACTTAATGGAGACTGAGGAAGAGGGTAATGGAGTGAAAAACAGGAGATACATTTTGACATAGGTAAATGTGAACATTATGATAAATAGGGTGATGTTATTTATGTGTATCATACAAAGGTATTATGGGGGAGATTGACTCACGAGGCAGCCTCGCCGCAGGGCGCTGGGACTCAGCGGGGGCGGGGGCGGGTCCGGCTGTGGCGGGACTCAGCGCAGCCAGGGCGGGTCCACGTTTAGCGATCGCCTCCAGCAGCCGCCGCGTAGTGGGGCCCGCAGACCAAGCGAGCCGAGCTCACCCGATAAGCCTCCCTGGAACAAGACAGATAAACACAAGATCAATACAATGAACCACTTCAAGATTTCAGAGATGTATTTTATTAATAAAAAGGTATAACAATAGAGGTGGGCTAAACTATTATATTTATTTTCTATTTATTTAATATTAATATTCATTTTTACACTTTTCTAAATTCATGGGTACAAGATTTTTTTTTTTATTTGGATTTAAATCTTCCAAAAGTTTTATAAAATTATAGTATAACAAAACAAATCCATTGAATTGATTCCAAAATATCTCACCAGTAAAGAACATAGATCTTACATGGTGCATCTGGTGGGCTTATTGCTATACAGCAAGTATGGTTTACATTAAAATATTCGTCATATGTCCTCGCTCTTCTTTGTTGCCTACTTTGTTGTCTACCAATGTTTCAGTTCTATCCTCACTGATTTTGTCATTGCTAGGCCTCGTAGTCGAGGATTCCCTCGCTATTCCAACATCAAGGCAGATGGAAAGCGAAGGTGTGCCATTGATTTTTTTATGTGAGTGGCCCGTTGTACACTGGCAAACTCGCCTACTACACCGCTGTACTGGATCTGATGGCTTCCCGAAGTAAGATGATCGGAGCACACCAGCATGTTTTCACTCTTTTTTCCCTTTTTTGAAACAATAGATATGACCAGTCATAGGTATCCCTTATACCCCCAAATACTAGATAGAAAAATGCATGTCATTCGAGGGGAGTAGCACAGCGCGGGGTTTGAACCGGCGACCTTCCTGTACTGAAAACCAAAGAAAAACACTCATCCACATGAATATCTGACATACGTGCTTTTTGATATCCAGTGTGTTGTAGTTTCAACTATTTTTGTTATTTGCAATATTTCCAGATTTATATTAAAAAAAATCCATAATTTGAAAAATCTTCGCTATTTATCAGTGTATGTTACTTAGAAGACATAGTTTTATTTTATACGAGATTTCGCAATTATTCAGATTTTAAAACAAATGTCGAAAAATATATGCATTCTTCTCCCTCATTTAATTATATCTAAGTGGCGTTACATGTATAACATTTGTCATAATTAACGTTTTATATGAAATATAAATAATTTTCCGAAAAATTACAGCTTTCAAAACGAAACAGTTACGATGTGTTTCTTGGAAACGACGATTAAATAAACCGCGAAAGTGACACGCAAATTCAAAAAGACATTCTCTATTGACCCCTCATAGATGAAACGAAAATAATTTCTTTTTAAAACAAAAATCATTTGCTAGATTTAAAATACGTAAAAATTACAAAAGGGTATAATAGTTCTTACAAAGAAAAAATACAGGTCATTGTTTTAGAATTTTAAGAATCTCCGAGAGAAAAATGACCCGAATGCTTCGCTGGGAAAATGTCGTGGGCGTTTTACCTAGAAAAATGAACGATATGTATCATGACAAAGGGAACGCGAAGGCGTTCAGAGAAGCGTTTACGTTCGGACCAAACGGTCTGTGAATTATATTGTAAAATCCGTTCAAGCATTGAAGTTTGATAACGATAATTCGAAAATAGTCGAAGCGTTATGTTTCCAATTGTATGTGGTAGGCGTTGAGTGTAACGTATTAAATATTTGGAAACATTTAGAAGTGTGAGAAATAAAATATATATTTTAGTAGATGGGACTAAAAAACTAGTTCAAAACGTTTTTCGGAATTGTTATCGTATTCAGTTGGTTTGAATCAAGCTTGCCCAGCTTTTTTAGAACAAGCGCTCATTCGAGTATCTTATAAATCAAAGGCCCCTAGATATTTTTAGTTCTAGCAATATGGAGAAGGTATAACAAACATGTTCAATTATTAAATATTTTTTTGTTAAGAAACCATATATTTTATTTCTAGTTTTTCATAAATTAATTTTCGTTTCATACACATACAATGCTGTATATCAGGGATGGCCAACAGGTCGATCGCGGCCGTCTCCGTAACTTACAATATGGCGTGGGATGTTACCAAATATCATTACGCGCATACACTTGTCAACGCAGTCAATTATGTTAGTTACCTTTTTTGAATACGTAGATATCGAACGTAGTCGACTCCAAATGAATGTACTCGTATGTATGTTATTTAACATGTATGTATATAAGTTTTTTTTTTCTTAATAATATTTTTAACGAAGTAAACTCCGCTCATATTTATTAATAAACTTTTAGTTATTAGTTATTATTTTCTAACATGTGGGTAATGTGTTGAATCTCGCGAATTTGATAGGTAGATCGCAGCTATTTTTTTTACGTAAAAAGTCGATCGCGACTATTTTTTTACGTAAAAAGTCGATCGCGACTATTTTTTTACGTAAAAAGTCGATCGCGACTATTTTTTTTACGTAAAAAGTCGATCGCGACTATTTTTTTTTTACGTAAAAAGTCGATCGCGACTATTTTTTTTACGTAAAAAGTCGATCGCGACTATTTTTTTTACGTAAAAAGTCGATCGCGACTTCAAATATGTTGGCTACCCTCCAGCTATAGATGTAATTGATAACCATAGATGCAATATTATTTATTTTACATGACAATTTTTTGAAGTTGTGAGAAGAATGAAATTTAGAAATGATCTGTACTGTTAATTAGAGATTTTTTTATGACTGGATTATTTATGAAATATCACAATGACCCCCTTGAAAGACTTATTGTTTCCTAATAATTATGTACTCAACATCTAAAAATTTAACCCCCCCCCCCCTCTGGAGGTTAAATATGAATCGGATTCAAAAGTTTTGGAGTCTCTCCAGTTTAACCTCGTTGACATCAAAATAACATACGTAACCACAATCAAGTAATTGAAGCAAAATAAATAGGGATTTGCACCCACGTATTTCATAAAATTGTTTATATTGGTTGATGTCAGGCGATGAAAGTAGAAACGCAACCTCGGCAATATTGCAAAGAAAATAAATGCAAATTACATAGTTGAAAGGCATCGATAATTTCAGTTGAAAACGTCAGTTATCTAGCCTGAAGCGATATTGATATCAATGTCAAACATGAGGTCATATAGTGTCATGGGAGATGGATGGAATCTTTCACTTTTTTCTCCGTTATGAACTTCAAGTTTTCGGCTTGACAGTAGTACTCGTATGAAATCAGATGGGCGGACGGCGGGTGTCTCAAGCTCAAGGCGCGTGGCATCAGGCCAGAAAACAGCCGGAGACAGATCTAGGATTAGTTTTCCAGACTGTAGCTAACTGGATCACCAAAGAAATATTTTCATAAGAAAAATCTTCAAAAATTTGAAAATCAATCAAATGGAAAATCAGTAGAGGAAATGGGAAATCAGTCGAGGAAACGATCCAGCAAAAAGTTTCTTATTTTTAATAATAAAGTAATATCGATAAAATATAGGTGTCCCAAAATGTAAACACTCTTTTATACCGTGCCGTTTACTTAAATTACCTGCAGGGATTTGCCATACCACGCATTCGTGACGAGGACATTTATTTTCATCAAGATTTTGAAACAAAGCAAGCAAACCTCCCCACTACCATCGTGGTGTGAGGGCCTATCTTGATGGAAATTTCAGAACAAATGGATTGTACGAATATGTAGCATTGAATACCTCCTGCGCTCCCCAGAACGCTCTACGTCATTGGGCTTTTTTATGAGGACTCATCAAACGTCAAGTTTATGGCGTAAAACCGGCAACACTTAATTGAGAGCATCCATTCATTGGAAGAGAATAGGCACAAATACCAAAACAAATTATTCGCGATGAAATTGCAAACGACCTTATCAGCAGTGCATGGACCAGAATGGTCATCAGTTTAAGCTTTTGCGATAACTAAAAAAGTTTACGTATTTCTTCTTCAATTTGGAGTTTTAATCTTAGATATACTTTGGCCAATTCTAAATTTATAAATTTTTGTATGTTAATTTATTTTATCAACACTGTTTATTCCAATTTTTTGTAACGGTATAACCCTACCGGTTTCAAGACTTTCACCTCATCTTCAGGGGAGCACAAACAAGACTAAATTCTGTTCGAACTGGTATCGCTATAAACGTTCAACGGTTGGAGATTGAGGGTTGAGGGAGGCATGGGAAGATTTTGGCTAGCAGCGGAGAGATTTTTGGGATATATGTGTTTCCAGATGTTCGCCTCGGTGTACTGACTTAGAAATTTCTAGGGCCTCTAATCTGTCCAATGTATTTCCGTTACTACTGATATGTAAGAATTTGGCATCATCAATAGAAAAAGTATGGTTTTCACGGTGACAATGATTAGCCATTTCAGAATCAAATTGGAGGATTTGTTAAGGCGGATTTGTGTTCACGAAATCTCTTTTCAAAGGATCTTCCTGTCTTTCCTATATAGAAATTATCACAGTCGGCACATAAAAGTTTATACACACCACTGTTGCTAAGTATTAATTCAGAGTGTGCATACATGGTTCTTGAGACACTCTATATTAGTATTTTATCCGTCATGTCGAATTTGCACCATAAGATACTTTTAACTGGACCCTTCCAGAATATCTTAGAAACAAATTCGTGCTTCTGTATACATTATTGTAGATGGAGATTCAGAGAGTAAAACTCAAGCCGTGAGATAGTGCGTCTGTATATCAGCCCCAAGGTGTGAGAGCAGCCCGGGTAACTCGATAGCTTCACCTCGTGTCTGGTGGCGGCTTCAACATTGCAAGCGAAATATCGCCACGCAAACCAACACTAATTGGTTTCGGCTTACATGCGAGACAACCTTCATTATTCTCCAGTCTGACTCCTTCTAAGGATATAGATTATACAGCCTCCACGTAGATACAATGGAGAACCCCATTTTTTGTTATAAGTACAGGGGTAAATTATTCAAGTTCGCTCTCAAAGATAAAAACTAACAGTGCCAGAGAACATGCACTGCGTATCTTAATGGGGTCATACATATGGTGCAACCTTAAGTATGGGCAAATACAAGTCGAGGATTATGGTACTTGTTGTCGGTGCAACCGGAGGACTACGTAACAAATTTGTGATATATATTATTCTGTTGCATACATAGCAAGGATCTTCAGTACTTGCAGCTTGTTTACGTCTTTCTTCATTGGGTCCCTGATATCTAGCTAAAGTTCTACGTATTTTCCCGGTTGACATTGATATCAATATCCCGGTTTTCATTAAAAAAAAGGTGATGATTTGTATCCTTCATCTTCATTTATTGGTCGGCTCGAGGAACCTTAAGATGATGGAAAATCGCGCCTTAGAGATATGTGAAAACTGAAAAAGTCACTTAAGAGATAAATGAAACTGAAAAAGTCGCCAGAGAAATACGTGAAAATCGCAAAGTAGTCAGATAAATATGTGAAAACTGAAAATCACTAGAGAGATACGTGGAAACTGGAAATCTCCATTTAATTAAATATCTCGCGTTGCCCCCGCGCTTTCTTCTGCCCTCCGCCGGCTCAATGAGAGGGGAAAATATTACACGAGTTTCATAAAATATGGGACATAATTTCAAATAAATAAACACAAGTTCACACAACGGCGTGCCTCGGGTCAGGGCATCCGAAACAAACAGGCTCCCCGCTCCGCTCCGTATGCAAGACGAGAGTGCGTCATCGATTTTATCCAAAAGCGGGCAATTACACATGTTCTCGGAATAATGTTTCTCTCGACTCCGAGAATACATTACTTTTTGTTTTGCAAAAAATGAAGAGATATATACATACATAGGTTAAATTATTTAAATTCTTTGGGAACGGTTAAATTATAATAATTATAGGGGTTTGAATATTTGTTTATTTTTTTAGTTATGGAATGCTTGGGCGGTTTGTTTGCATGCGTGACGGCAGAGGTAAAAACGTTAAAATTATTTGTAACACATAATGTGTAAACTACTTTTCTTCAATTTATTTACTTTTGTGTACATGTTTATACGTGGTACATCTAGTGGGATTATCGCCATAGACATTTCTCCAAACAATTGTGTACATGTTTATACATGGTACATCTGGCAGGATTATGTCGCCATACAGACATTTCTCCCAACAACAATTGTGTACATGTTTATACATAGTACAACTTGCGGGATTATCGCTATACAGACATTTCTCCCAACTGCTCATCTTGGATAAGTAAAAAATTTTCAATCAACGACCGGTTTTTTTCAAAAAGAAAGAATTTATTCAAATTCAAGTATAAAACGACAAATCTCTGCACAATAATATAGTAGAGATAGAGGAGAGGATTTGTTCAAGGATAAAGAATGGAGACAAAGGAATATTATGATTAAAGGATATTCTGAGGAATGTATCATAATATTTTACGAATTATCTCTTGAACGTGATTGAGGATGATGCACAAAGTTCATTAAAAAAATATGCCGAGTGAATTGCAAACCAATAAAATTGTATAAAATTATACATTTTATCGTGCGTAAAAGTCAAGACATATTTAAAATATGTCGAATTCAAATTCATCAAGCAATTAATCACTCATTTTTATACTTCGTTGTAATAAAAACAAACTACAATATTTATTAATAAATAACTTATTTAATACCGTGACGACGTGCTTTCCGATTCTTTGGGCAAATTGCCCGGGGCGAAGGAGACAGTTTGGTGAGTCTTAAGGTCACTGGAATGATGCTCGGTCATGAGCAACACGACTTTGTTATTCAATTAATAAATTAATCCCCGCGACACGTGTTTCTACCTTCTATCACGAGGTTCTCTTCGCGATAGAAGTTAGTTCATCGCGAGAGTAATTGTCCAACTGCTGTCAAGTTTCAAGTGTGTGTGTGTCTCTAATGTTTCTAAGTTCATTGTTTTGTATAACGTTGACAAGGACTGATGAAACGCCGTCATAAACCACGCACTTAAACCGCTTTCAAAAGTAATTAAATACGCTAATATTAGAATCTAAAAACGACGCAGCATGCCTGATACTGTCGGTAGCTACCAACGGTGAAGAGTGAATGACGAAAGCGAGACCGATCGATTCCAATCACGTTGATACAGGTGTGTACGTATCAAAGCTTGACGGAGGAAAATTGGATTATTTCAGGAAATTCGCCGGACGTAATCGGATTTTAGTAAGCTGGAAACACGTTTAATCGGGATTTAGTAAAATGACGCTCGTCTTAAGTGCCGTGCCATTACATTACAGACTCTATACTTCCATTCGACATTGACATTTTTTATTGATTTTGATCGACCTTTAGAACTAGCAGTGGAATTAGAGTAAATGCACCGTCTACAACACTGCTTCCCCAACTTTTTCCTTCTTTACCCACAACAGTTCATCAGAAAATATTGTTTTACCCGATGCAGGTCACACGCTAACTCTACAGAAAAAAAATGTATATGACAGGTGATAGATCAGTAAAAATAGCAAGCAAACAAAACATGTGATGCAATACCCTTATTAAAAAAAAATTGCCACAAAAATGGTAATTATTCCCCATGAATATTAAATCATCAACCAGGTCCCATTTAACGAGAAAAATGTCACATATCCTTTACTAGTTCCGCAAAATATGACGCAATTGGAGAAACCACGCCTCATATCGTATTCGGGGTTCTGCAGCTTTGCCTGGTGCTGTTTATGAAGGCAAGAACGGAAAATCTTACTTCAACATGTTACCCATTTTTTGGCAACTTACTCACATCGCTACCTTTTTAAGTACAAACGTAAAGTCGCGTTCCATAATCCTACTCTTCACTGAATTGTTTACACACTTAAATAATAAGGATATCATCAGAATATGGAGCCGTCCTGATACGGTAAAACCAAGTGGGACACGACCCTTGGGTGGACCCAGGCACCGCTACATGAACAAAGCTTTTGCCGACCTGGAGAAGTTAATGGAAAGGATGGGAACAAAATATTTAGAATTCGAGGAGGAAAGACAACATTATTCTAGGTGTATAAGATCTTCAGTAGTTGTAGTAATCATAAGTAACGAAGATATCAAACAATAATTGTCTATCTTTTTTAAAGTATTAAAATATGTGAAGTAGAAGATAATTGAGACAGGCGGAGAGGGGGCTAGTAGCAGAAGACACTGGCGAGATCATGTGGAAAAGATGGATACTACAAAGGTTCCCTAGTCGTCCTCCAAAAAAGGATAGCTGGGAGTCAATCTCTCAAGAGGCAGTCCTGATGATAACAGACCACAGATCTAACTTAACAGAAAGAAGAATATTTTTTTAAGTAATATAGTCAATCGCACTCTCCATCAAAGAATTATTATGTTTTATAACGCCTTGAAAAGAATATTTGATATTACAATTGCTAGAATCAATCGATTGTTTTTAGAGTCGGATGTCAAAAGTAGAATACAAACAGGAATCTTGAAATAGTTTTGACACATACTCGTACAAAGAATAAGTTGCGATAGATTTGCACATTAATGACAAGTGTGGAAAAGAAAGATCGAGAGAAGTATAAACGAGGTCAATTGAAATTATGTTAAAAGTTGAGAGTTACGAGAAATCGGACTGCATCTACGGATCATTAAATCAGTACCAAGTATTGATCTGAGTGCTGGGCAACAACTAAATCTCAAGAACAGAGATGTCGTGTTACCGCCATGCGCATGTTGCGATGGATTTCAGGAGTGAGAAATGTTACCAAGGATTTTTACCAAGGAAGGAAATTGAGAGAAGCTGGGCTTCGGTGGTATGGAATTCACAAAGAAAATCGGACACCGAGAATGGAAGCCCCTGAAAATAAGACGAAAAGGTCGTCCAAAGAAGCGACGGAAGGATAGTGTTAACTAAGACATGAGTGATCTGAACGTAATTCCGAAGATTATCTTGGACAGAGTAAGATGAAGAGATGCGACTCGTCACGCAAACCTCAAATAAACGAGAAAATGCGAGGATAAGAACATCTACAGGGAGAAAAAGTAATCCTGAAGAGGAGAGCAACAAAAACAAAACCTATTGCAGCAATAAAGAAAATCGCCTACGTTGGTTGTCTGTTAACTCTTACTTATAATAATAACATATATTAAGGACACTTCTTTCAACCGAAAAGTTTAATCATGCAGTAGTTTAGTTCATACTGAGAAGTCGTTAATATACTATAAGACAAAGTGAGGTCACAGTTCGGGCAAATAAATAATTGTATATCAGTAATAATTTATTATGAAACGTGTATCATATTAATATTACGAGTATATATGTACATACAAAAACTGATACATTAATGTGACTTGTGAACTGAAGTAAGACAGACAAAGATGTCGTAAATTGTATGTTATATTCGAAAAGTTAATATGGTAATTAAAACAGTAAGAGGTATACATACACACATACGGTTACGCAAAAGATAAGAAGCTATCTGAAGCAACGATTTGAACGAACACTTCAGGCCCAAAGTACAAAGCTACCAAATTATACACACAATAGCGCAGTTTTCCAGTCTGGGTAGGCAGAGAAGAGAGCGGCAGACTTTCCTATCGCGACACACATCTTTCGCATCTTCACACCTCATACAACTCCTACGATTTATCTTTACATTTCCCTCTTTCAAAATAGCATTAACTTTATCCATCCACACTTTGCTTGGTCTTACTCGACTACGCCTTCCACTCACATTTGCACTGTATATTTGTATCGTTAGATTTTTATTTATTCATTCTTTCTACCTTCCCTTGCCATCTCAGATATTATTGATCTTACTTAATATATCCGTCTTAAGTTTGCTCTAATCTCTAATCGCAATTTTTGGCGGCATTTTCTAGCTTGCCTCAAGGCGGCGGCACTGTGTCTAGTGACGGCCTTGATTATATGCTGTTTATCATACATTATTATAGCGAAATTAAGCAACAAACATTGTTTTATAGACTTAACAAAAGTCTGCAGCAGATTAAATCAGCCGATCGTCTTAAAATGTATATCTCCTTGCCAGAAATCTCAATCATGAAAGATAGTCAGTCTATCATATCGTATAAATCTTTTCATTGCTTTTTTTATCCCGATATTGCTTTCAAGTTTACCTTGCACATAACTATCCTTTCAGTTAAATGTATTTTTTTAGTATGGACGACAACATGAAACAAAAAGCAAAATCTTGTCTCAAATACATAGATTACTCGACGACACCTCGAACATTCATTGCCAACATTAGATAGTACATAGAAGGCGATATATTGAGCTAACACTCAACTCGAGTGGCAACACACTTGAGTACACACATAAATTTCATTATGCCAAACGCTTTGACTAACCCGATACATCCCACGATACCAAATTGATTGATTGATTTGTGTGAAGTAAATGACAACAAAAAAAAAAAATAATTACGGTCCGATTTGATTAGAAAATATACCGAAGAAAAAAAAATAATATGAATTTATAATCAGTTCCCAATAGACAATAGCGAAATCGTTTAAGGATGTTTAACTTGGATCGGTCAGTGACCAGTGAGTAAAAGCAGCTCACTCGATAACCCGGGGACCCAGAAATAATCAGAAAAAAGCATTCCAAAGTCTTGGGTAGTGAACGCTGATAAAAGTAATCCAGCATGGGCAAGTTAGTTTTGCTCTTGGAGAAGACCAAGCACCACCAACTAAAGGCAGATATGAACATTAACTACTGTAATTGCCTTATAGAGATATTGTTATATTATCAGTTCTTGATCAGCCATTTGCTGTGGTACTTGGATAATAATTTCATGAAGACTTTCCACGGGGCTATTAAAATGCATCTAAAAAATTAAATGGGTCTAAGAATGTGACGTTACCACAGCATTTAGAAAAAGCCCCTTCGAGATATCGTATGTCACAAGAAAAAAATATACACTTATACATCCTACCGTTTATTTGAACTTGCTGCAGAAATTTGTCATGCCACGCATTCGTCGAGTTTAGGGATACAGATTTTTATTTATAGGAAGATGGCGGCGCATCTCACCACTACCACCGTGGTGTGAGGGCCTATCTTGAAAATTTGCTTAACAGGTGGATTGGACGTAGAGATAGCATTGAATACTTCACGCGTTCCCCAGGACCTTACGCCAATAGATTTTTTTTTATGGGGACTCATCAAAGATAAAGTTTATGGCACAAAATCGGCAACAGTTAATGAATTGAGAGCAGTAATTGGGAGGGTAATATGACCAAATATCAAAATAGATTGTTCACGATTTTAGCGATTCCGTGTTATCGGCAGTGCGTGGACCAGAATTGCCATCAATTTGAGCAATTGCGATAACTTAAAAAAAAATTCTATGTTCTTTAATTTAGAGTTTTAATCTTAGATATACCTAAATAAATACTGAATTTATAATCATTCAAGACACGTTAGCGTGTGTTGTAAATCCTGTATAGCCTCACCAATCACATTCAAGACATATTAGTGTGTGTTGTGAGTCCTGTATAGCCCCACCAATCACATTCAAGACACGTTAGCGTGTGTTGTGAGTCCTGTATAGCCCCACCAATCACATTCAACGCTACTTTCCTCCAAGAAACCCACATCTCTGCATGTTCACTTTATATAGTCAGTCGTAGTACATTCAGAACTCTCCAAGTAGCTTCATAGGCAGACCGTTTTATCAAACAAGTCCACGGTGTCACAAAAAACTGTCGAAAATGCTTTTGCAATACTCATTTTTTTCGCATATGAAAGTTTACGTGTCACCTATAACAAAATCATGTTTTGATGATTTATTGAAATTAAATTTCATACTAATCCTAAATTCTGAATGCTGGATCCAAGTTTTGAATCAAACATGTTAACCTTTAAAGACATTGTAATTTATTTTTATCAAACACTGTTTATTCCACTTTTTGTGACGGTATAACCCTACCGGTTTCAAGGCTTTCACCTCATCTTCAGGGGAGCACAAACAAGACTGAAGATGAGGTGAAATCCTTGAAACCGGTAGGGTTATACCGTCACAAAAAGTGGAATAAACAGTGTTTGATAAAAATAAATTACAATGTCTTTAAGCCTCCACAACGTTAATGCATTAACTATAAATAACATAACCTTTAAAGCTTGACGTCGCTACAAGGTTTTTATTGTTTCTTGTCAATACTGCACAGGAGAATAAAGGGTTAACTCTGTTTTAGAGAATTCAATTCAAGTATACCGACACACGTGTTGGTCGACATGTTGTGTGCACAGCATGTTTAATGATAAATGAATATTTGCATTGACATTGGACCATATAAATTGTTTCATTGAGTCAGATCGGCCAACTTGTTTCAAGTTTTTTTAATATCTCGTACAAGGATCAATATGATACACGACTTCACGGCAAATTTTTGTCGATTTTATCAGACGAATCACGAAATATTAACATCCTTGTCTCTGTTGTTATGAAGCGTGTAATTTTGTTAACGAAACGGCTCGTTTTCTTACACGAAATTATTCGTTTTTTAAGGAAAAATAAAAAAAAACATTTCTTTTAGCTAAATTGTCAATTTTTGAAGGGGTAATTCCAAAAATTTTTGTTGCGCAAAATCTCACTTTAATTTTGAACAGGGCTTCCAATTTATATCGCGCATGGGGCCATGTAAGTAATTTGAATTATAGTGAAGTAATATAATAGTAACTAAATAAATATTCAATTTCATAAAGATAGATTTTTCTTTTAAACTCCCATGAAAAACTTCTGGATCCGTCAGTGGCGCACGCGGAGTGTCAAATACTTGAAAAAAATTATAAAGTGGTCACTTCAGTGCATATAGGTTGCCGACCACTGGTATACAAAATCATATAAGTTTAAAGATTATTTTATTTGCTCATGTTTACAATTTAAAATTAAATTTTGAATGTGTTTTAAAGCCGAGTACATCAATTGTATAAATGAAGTGAACATTTGTTATACAAATGAATATACTGAATTTTTTAGTAAACTTATACTTCATAAGTTGTCAATGTGAATTATTCAGACAATATTAATAAGACAGAAGCAATTTAAATTTGCGGGAGTCTAAGACAATGCAAACATGAGACGAATTTCTTAATAACATTTTCATTCAAGGGATGTCGAAAAAATGCGTGAATTACAATTCCACACGAGTTCAGAAGCCAACCACCAAAAACCTATTAAACCTACAAAATTTGCCAGTGGTGGGGTGGGCTTGTTGTGTAAGATGCAATTCTTTGGATTATAGTTTTTAAGTCATGTTTTATACTTTTTGTAATTATGCTCACTTAATTTTTTTTTATTACTATTATTTCAAGGGGCAAAATCGACCACACGCCGTAAAAAATCTATCCTTAAAAGATCCACAGCAAGTTCTACGGAAGCAAATAAGACACTTTTCTGCAGCACTTTAGTTAACAAAGCGCACTTTCTAAGGAATTTATTTTATTTCATTATGACAACATTAAAATAATTAACAATGACTCATACCAATAACGATCTCCGTGGCATGCTTGGAAAGACGCTCGTCTCCCGATCCGGAGGTTGCGCGTTCGATTCCCGATGGAAACCAGATTTTAAAAAAGATTCCAGTCCGATTTTCGCTTAAGGCCTCTTAACATCTTTCTGGTTGGTTGGAAGATTTTGTATATATGCTAAGCCAATATATAAGCCAACCCGGCTGTACAGTATACAACGAAAGTGTAATACAATACAATACTCATAAAATGCTTTCTTTTTAATTTGAAACATAGTTTTTGGTGACATTTGCAAATATTCTGTTTAACTGTTTTTAATAACGTCGTAACCTTTCAACCTGACGCTAATTTGCGTAACACTTGTATGGTCGCTTGAGAGAGATTGTCGTATGGTAATCAACTCGATTTTCTGACATTTTACATATCTTTTAAAAGAAAATCCTCAATGGTGAAAATATCATGCCGATATTTTCATTCCATGTTGACCAATACCCTTAAAAATATTTTAACTTTATTTGAAATGTGAAATATCCCGTATTTTCATGCCCTTTCCCAGTTTTTGCAAATATTTTTTTCTAGCTTTTTTTTGTTTTTAATCACGTTGTAACCTTTCAACTAGCAACTGAAACTAATTTGCGTAGCTCTTGTCTGATCGGTTGAGAGAGATTACCGTATGGCAATCAACTCGCTATTCTGACATTTTACGACTAATTTCATAGACAAACCTCAATCCTTCAATGGTTAAAATATCATGACAATATTTTCATCTACGCAAACGCATACAAAGTGACAGTCATGTTTATTTAAATATTTCAAAACTGGTAAACGTTAATTTTTCCTTTTTAATAATTAAGTATATACGTATTTAATATTGTAATTCTTCCTTTATGAATGCTTAATACAAATAGAAGACGTGATCACAATATTTGCTAGTGACAACGTTTATACACACATTTATTCCACATATCAAAAAGTTAATATTTGTAGTCAAGGAAAATGTGATGCAGAGAATTCTATTAAACAACATTTGCAACGCTTCATTTATATCGAGTCATCGGGCGTTAGGAATTATTTGATAAGCCTTTATCGTTTTTTTTATTGTATTAATTTTTGTAAGTCGAGTATAACCTGACGGACCACGTGTACGTTTACTTCAGACAATCATAAAGATGTTATAAAGATCGTACGTGAATCCATACAGACTAGAACAATTTTCTGTTCACCATCGAGCATTGAATCCACCGAACCACCAGGCGCAAATAAAAGCAACAGACATTGAACCTGTTTTGAGATAATCCATTTAATTGGTTTTATATTTTTACTCATAAGTATGCGGTACTTGAATTCGCTATTTCCAATTGACCGAAATGTACCAAATAGGCCATGAAAGTCGCATATACGACAAAAACATTTTGTATGAAAAGAAAAACGAATAAGGGAAACAGTAAAATCTCGTTCAACTAAGGGTGCCTTGGAGGATAATAATAAAAATAAAGCACCGTTTAAAGAGCAAACTATCCTCAAGGGCAATCTAACTCGGGGCAATATTAAAGATTAGACATAGCATAGTTTGTGACAAAGAAAATATTTGTTTGTACATAGATGAGGAATAGCAATTTGATAAATCGTTTGTCAGCATTATGACAAACTATAAATTTGCTCGTTATTTAAACAGCTTGGATCAGAATTCATAGTCCTACCTTAACACTCAATACTAAATCTGAACTATTTTGTTGTTAAAGAAATTAATATTTCAAGCTAAGTCGTAGAAATTTCTCGTAGCTTCTTAAATAAAGGAGTCATATTTTTTTTTTTTTTATCCACTTTGCACGGATTTCTCCTGTTACACAAAGAGGGTTTGCTTCTAGCGTTAGCTTATTCGTTAGGAATAATATCAGCCAGGATTCTTCTCATACTGCTAGACGGTACCGAGAATATATAATATCAACCGTGTCATTCAGTTGGTTCAATATCTCTATATCACGCGTGACTGAGTGTTTAGCCATGATATTCGTCCTGTAAGTTGGTATGTAGATATGGTTTCATTACCTCATTTAAAAGTTTGAAACGTATGACTTTCGACCCTGAATACATAGCGAAATTTTAAGGTTAAATATTAAAAGCCTTAGCAAAGAAATTCTTTTTTTCTGTAAATATACGAGAAATAGTAAATTAGACAATGGTGCGTCAGATAATAACCGACAGTACATTTGCTCATCATTTAAACAGCTTAATGTAAATCTTCAACCTTCAACATTTATACAATAGAAGTAAATGTTCCATCCATTTGTCCTGAGAGTCGATTCTTCCGGTTTACTCATTACTTATCAATAACAAATAAACTTGCCTACCTGAGATCACTATAAATCACTTTGAAGGATTTATATTATCAGTACTTGGTTCAAGTTTTGTTAATAACGAATAGAATAATATTCAAGAATTTTATAATACAGTAAATATAACTCTTCCATCTAACGGTAAAATTTTACTTCTCATTTTTAAAAAATAACTGTAATGTACAGATTTATTTAATATTAAAGCGCTTTCGTAGAAATTTGCTAAGACTTTGGAAAGATTTCTTGAAGTCCTATTATCACTCTTTAGACCTATTAACGCAGGTAACTAACTTTATTTGTAAATTATTTCATTGGCACAAAGGATATTTTGCTTTTGTATTATAATATCGTCAACAATGAGTATTCAAAAGGTGGTATTTAGGTAAAATTTTAATAATACGGGTACAATGCTGTATCTAAAATTTAGAGAAACCTGAATTGAAAGTAAAGTTTTCTGAGGATCAACCCTGGGTATTTAAGGGATTTTCTTTAATTGTATATGGTATGGAGGAACATATTAGGTCTAATACAGTTACAAGTTATCTTTTGTTCAGTTCTTTCAAATCAGAATGATTTTGATTTGGAATTTACACAAATCAGTTTAAAAGCACATGAAAGTAAAAAGAAAAGTTGGACGGATTTGGTTATCGAATATAAGTTACTGGGATTTTACAAAATAGGTATGCGATAACTAAAAAATCAAAGGAAATAAATATAGGAGAGAAATATTACACTTCTTCTTCCTAGTGTCATGTCAGGTCCCCCCCAACGTTGACTATCACCTGAGAGTAAGCATCTTTGTCCCCGGCAGCCCGAAAAAGATCCCCAACGCTCCTTATACCAGTCCAATCACGTATATTGCGGAGCCAGGAGATTTGCATCCTGCCAACACCTCTTCGACCCTCTATTTTGCCTTGGATGATCAGGTGTAGTAATTTGTCCAGGGTATCCGTAGCATTCTCCGGTGTATCCACATTTCGAATGCTTCTAGTCGGTTCATACTACCAATTTTGAGGATCCATAATTCCACTCCATATATATTATAATAACACTGACCAAACGTAGCACTTGACTAACCGTTGTTGGCTGTTGACTGGCTTGGGCATTTCATGTGACACCGAACAGACCAACCATTATTTTATTTGCAGAAAGGATCCAACCCACAATTAAATGTTTTGAGATATTTCAAAAAACATAACGTGGGTTATTCTATGGAATGAAAATTTTATGACAAATTAGAACTTGAAATATACTGGCTTGATATTTTTTGCAAATACAGGATTGGTGTACATAAACATACCATCATACCGTCCCCTAATCGGGGTGGACAGAAAGGAAAGAGCACCAGACTTTCTTATCTTAACAGTTCCTGAAAGAGTAAATCAAATCCAAGGGACAATTTTATATAACGCCGTTCAGAGAACAAACTCCTCAAGAGTGCCCTCACTCGGGACTCGAATTGTGTAGACCACTTTCGCTGTACACAGCACAACCCTGTGGGATTATTGGCACGTGGCAACTTTTTAATGAGAAGCCTTAAGTGAGAGCTAGATTAAAAACCTTTTTTTTTTTTTAAATATAAGCACAATTTAAGTTTGTAAGCGTGAAATATTTTGGAGAATACAGTATAAAGCTATAATTATATAACCTCAAAGGAGAATGGGGTTATACTTTAATTACATACTCGTAAGATACCGTCTATCTAATTTAGCGAGTGTATATTTAGTTTTCTATTTGTCAAATGTAAATTGACCTTAAGAAAAAAACGGTGAAATCGTTAAACCACGATTTTTCATATACTAGGTAAGTCCAGGAAGTAAGTGTACTGAATTTTTGTAGGTTACAATTTTTTTTATTTAAACAAAAAAATTACGTGGTTACCGTAGTACATATGTAAGCTATTTTTCGACATAGTCGCTATTCCTCTCAATGCAGGTGGTGAATCGGGGTATCAACTTTTTGATGCCTTCCTCGAAGTAGTTTCCCGCCAACCCCTCCGTCCACTTCGCCACCTCCTCCTTTACCTCCTCGTCGGTTGAAAACCTTTTTCCACCCATGTGCAGCTTCAGGGAGGTCAATAAAACGTGTTTCTAAATATTAACAGGTGTTACATTATACGTATGCCAAAAGCATCAAATAAAGTGTAGAAACAAGCAAAAAAATGCCATTTTTACGAAGTCCACTATGAACGAAATAATAATCCATAATTTATGAACTTTGAATAACGGGACTTGTTCAAACTATGTATATTTCGAAGCAAAGTAAATTTGTGTACAGATGTAGAAGGGGCGAAGGATATGTGTCGAGATGGGAAAATTTGACGATCTGTTCTGTGTCTACCTCGACAGAGAAATACCGCGATGGTAAGTAAGATTTTTGTTTAATATTAGGAAATCATAATGTACAATCGAGATATTAGTATGTATGAAGTTAAATTCATACATTAAGAAACAGGACTGAACAACAATGAGTTGGTTGGCCCAACAGTAAAACGGAGGGTAACATTTTCAAGAATAAACTATCATTTTCCACATTTCTAAGTAAAACTCTACCTGAAGTGAAATGAAATAATCATTGCTTTATATCCACTTGACACGGATAATCCAACAAAGACAAAGTATAACAATATATACCAAATGCCTTACAATTCAAAGAATTGAATATTTATATTCCTTGACAAAGGAAATTTTGCAAATATTTGTAAAACAACAGTTTTCATAGAAATAAAGGACTTTTAAAACAATGAGCGGGGCATTTTTATTTATTAAACAAATCAACACGAGAAAAAAGTACTTTTTATATGCAAATTTTTCAGTATGGAAAAAGTCAACAGATGATTTATTTACCTGGTGTTTCTATCAATCTCGTTTTTTAATATTTTCAGGCTCTTGAAAATTCAATAACAAAAATAGAATAAGGTTTCTTAATATAAAATAAAAATACATCAAGTTTTTCTCCGTTCAGAAAAGTACGCTTTGCATCAATAATTCGGATATTTTCAATGTCTATTTTCTGCCAATATTTTTAATTACACGAGGAAAGGTAGCCCAGTAATTTGTTACATGAGTGGGAGAAAATAAATGAAAATGGTGATGTAATTTTGAAATTATGGCATATTTTCAAAAGCATTTTTTTTCTCAATATTTGAGATGTCAGTGCGAATGGCAAAATGTTGTATCAAAATTTCATTGTGATATTTTGAATGATTCACGTAGGCTAAATTAATAGTTAAACTATCTCACCTGTAGTGGAATTCTCAAGGCTTGTATAACCCACATACAATAAATGTTGAACCTCGTGAAGGAACCGTTTTCGCTGTTAAAAAGTAACACCAAATATTATACAGTTTGGACAATTAAGCAAATATTTCACACAGAAACGCGTACAGTAGCAGCACGTCACAACTATAAGGAACTTTTCGCAAAGATAACAGAAGAAATAGAATAGTAAAAAAAAGTTTTGAAAATAAAGACTTGGTAAACACGATGAACGACACGAACGGAGCGAAAAGACTGACGTGCGCACTGTTCAGCGGACCGGTGATGACTGACGGAGGAAGCTAGCCGATCGGATAAATATAAAGCGATAACTGTTATCAGTCCCCCACCACTTTGTTATCGTGCGGTTATCAATTCGAAGGGAAGGATTGGAAAATTTAGGTAATTTAAAGAATATATATTTAGTATATTTCAAAACGAAATTTATAATTCGTTGTTGAATATACATTTATCGAATTGTTGACGAAATACAGCGAGTTCTAGACATATTGTATTTACAATTTTATCTTTATAATTCCTGAATTTAGCAGGTCTTGGGTATGATATCATTATATAATATAAGGATCTTTGGAGGCTTTACTTTTAGAGCTTTCATGAAATGTATTTGTTTTTATGTGGGTAATAAGACAATTTAAATCAATTATAAAAGAACTACATAACGAAAAAAGCGTAATATATGTTACATTTTCAGAGCGAAAGGCTGCAACATATTGAATCTGCCGATCGTCTTGCAACTGATCTTCGGTTTTCGTCTATCAAGAAGACTGAGTATTCATTAATATAAACCTGTGTTTTGTGATATCTGCGCTTTATAATCAGTTTCAACACAATTTATTACTTCCGTAGCCTAATTGGTGTGACGTCTGTCTCCTAACCCGAGGGTTGTGTGTTCAATTCCCGTTGGTACACTTTTTTTTTCAAGTTTCAGTCTAGTGTTCACCTACGACCTGTTTCTGGTTGGTTGGAAGAGATATTCATGTGGCAATTAGTCCGCTAGATTGTACTGTATACAAAGAAGAGTAATACCTTAAAGTAAAATAAACCAATTCCCGCATTGGCGTCACATCATACATGTATACGACAGACAGGCAATCTTCTCCAATCGATTATAATTTAGTCTAGACGTTTTTGCTGTCTAATTTTAAATGCTTAATCAAGTTATTACGTAAATGGAACTTTGCCGAATTTCTAATAAAATGAATATAATATGAGATAAATCGCTTTGCCAGAATCAGTCACCAGAACAATTAATTCATGGCTGGGGTATTCCGCGGAGTCAACTCTTTTTTAGGCCCACCGAAATTAACTTAAAAGACGCAGACAAGTCGGAGTCAAGTTGGGAGTTCGTGAAATTGACTGTTTTTCGCTGGAATCGACACGTTCCAAGATCGTGACATTAATACCGATGTTTTATATACGAGTAGGTACATGTCTTCCTACACACTTGGCAAGTATTAAATCAACACATATATGTCGGGCATATAAGCGTATATCACGAATTTATAAAAGCTGCAACATATACATATTTTTAAACAAAGTAATACATGGTACAAATATTTGCCAAGGCTATACCTATATACACATATATTACATAACTTATCTTATTTATATATTATCATTTATGAACTTACTTAATCTTATTTTCCTACAAATCATTTTATTTTTTTAAATCTTAATATACGATTTCTTAGAAATAATTAACACCTACATACTACTTGTAAGCTCTGTCTTCTATGCCTATCCGACAAAGAAATGGCGGTATGGTATGTATGTTATATGGTTTTGTTTCGAGGGCTATCCCTTTTGAATAGAGCATCGGATATTGACCTACTTAGTAATGGCAGGATGTGCTTTTGCAATTGGAGGTGCAAAAGCAAAACTAGCACGAATTTATTTATCTTTTTTGAGCACTTCACGAATAGAAGGTTCGTTATTTCCATATATTCTACCAATGACAGCGATTGTATTAGTTTCTTTTCGTAATAAGTTAAGAATGTTTAGCTTTTTACTTACTGCAAGCACTTTACGAGGTGTTTGAGTCACGAAAATCACTAGTCTTGCGTTTCGGGGGCATTATGACGGCAAATAAGGGTTATTTGAAGACAAAAAATGAGATACAAGTGGATGACTTGATATGAATATTTGAGTCCTTGGTAGACCTGACTTGATCGTGTTCATTGACATTTAAAACAAATGTGAGAGGTCGACCGTGGATACAGATCCCGTGGAAAATGGGGGACTACTATATTGTGACAACTCCTTAATGATATATCTCCCTTTCAACTCGTTTGTATTATCCTTATTTAATAACATATAAGTTGGCACTAAAACCCCATTCTGCATTGTTATCAACGCTTCTTTAAGCAATGCACTTAATAGCACAAACCCTTTTGATATGCATATTGTATTAAGAGGTATGTAACATATTGGAATAAATAAAATTAGACTTTCTTTTTAATTTTGCCTTATCTCACCTCATTTGGGGTCAGCTCACTAAACAGGCAAATCCAAGAACCAAACGAGCTTGTATTTTCTCTAGACCAGCAAGTCTATAAATTCAGGCCTAAATGTCACACTAGTATTTTTTGACATCTAACATATATTACTCGTAATATAACCTCCATGACATATTGGCAACACGCCTGTCGCCCAAACCGAAGTTGTGGGTTTGATTCCCGCAAAAATAAAAATAAGTTGTCTCAATCAGGTAACAATAATCGCGCACTAGATGTGTGCGAGTATTGTTGACTCTTCCCGTGCGGTTCAGTGGTTATAAACCTGAATGGTCAATTAATGGGTTCAAAAACAATGTTGTCTCCCTGGTACACTACAATATGTCCGCATCGGCGATTCGCGTACCGCATGAATGAACGAATCTCAAGGCAGCATTTATTTCATTTATATAAAGCAACAGATATGAAAGAGACGGTTCCAAAATCACATGCAGTTTTTTTAAATAATGTAAATGTTTCAATAGAGCAAGCTCTGGTATTTTATTAATGTATTTCATACACGATTGTTAACAACCTCAAAGTATTATCCTAATTTATTTCATACACGATTGTTAACAACCTCAAAGTATTATCCTAATTTATTTCATACACGATTGTTAACAACCTCAAAGTATTATCCTAATTTATTTCATACACGATTGTTAACAACCTCAAAGTATTATCCTAATTTATTTCATACACGATTGTTAACAACCTCAAAGTATTATCCTAATTTATTTCATACACGATTGTTAACAACCTCAAAGTATTATCCTAAATTATTTATACTATAAACAACTGAAAATAAAGTTTACAAAATATAAATAGCAAGGAATTTAGCATCATATCTAGCAGGCTCTAAACCGGGACATAAATTATGTATAACATGTAAATTATCCACCAGTCCATTGGTACCGGCGATGCTGTAAGTGAAATTTGGGCTGATATCCAGGTTATTTAAGGCTAAAGATGGGACAGGACTCTTTACTCTTTAGTAATTAATATATAGATTACAGATACATAGTCATCATTATCATCACCATCACGTCGTCTCTATTGGGGTAGGCAGATAGAACAGATATTTACATTACTCTATCTTGACATACATTTTTCGCATCTGACACATTCATACACATCTTCATTCATAATTGCCTTTTATAAAGACTTTTCACTTTTTCATCTTTCAGAATTTTATTAATTTGATCGGACCTCGTTTTTTTTACGTCTTCCCAAATTTGACGTACCTTCTATACTCCTTTTATAGATACACAGAAGATCTCCGTGGCCTAGTTGGTAAGACGTCGTCTGTCTCCAACTCGGCGAATACAGGTATGATCCCTATTTAAACCCAATTTATTTTAAAAGGGGTTCCAGTCTTGCATACGCTTAAAGTCTCTTTAAAATCTTTCTGGTTGGTTGGAAGATACATTCACATAGCAATTATCCCACTAGGTTGTAATGTCTACATCGAAAATGTAATACAATACGATACATAATTATAATTCTAGAAATGATCCCTAAAGCAAAATATGCTAAATAAATTAGTAGAAAAGACACTTGGTTTCCAGTAAAAATACTGGATTGACCGCAACATAAGGATAAGAGTTTAGTCCCTAAAGCTACCCCCCTGTGTGATGGAATGTCTCGCTCGAGGGAACTAGAAGTTCTCACCATTATAACAATTAACGTCACTTAAAGATTCGAGCCGTGGGCTACTAAATCATAGAATTAACGATCTGGCGCCAATTCCGAGTCGACTGAGCAAGTTTATTATTGCCTTTTCCTAATGATCTATATTGACATCATTAGGTTATTGGTAGTTATCAAGGAAGGAACGTCTCATTGGGCGTTTAGTCTTAATCGCCGTTCTGCATCACAGGTGAGTGTGAGAAATTATTAATATACGTATGGATATTTCAAAGATCATTAGCATGTCAACGATCTGCAAATATTCTAGAAAATGGACATTTTGGCTTGAAGAAATTCATATTTCTTTTGTTGGCAATTTTGATCTAACAGTTAGTATTCATGCTAATTAAACGGGCGCACAGGTTCGTTCGTTGGTTTTACTCTTAAGACAACTGAATTTAAGAATCCAGGTGGCGCTTTTGTTAGCGCCTTTGGAGTCTCTCTATCTCACTTATTTTCTTAAATAGGTTGAGCTAGTTAGGAAGCGCTCTTGAGGTGATTGTAATGGTAAAGCAACAGCTTCTTCTTCTTCTTCCTCTTGGTCTAGGTCGTATCACATGTTAGTGACGACGTCCAGCTGTCATTCCACCTTTTCGGCGGCCTTCCTGATAATCTCCGGCTGCTAGGGTTTTCAGTCTTAGCAATTTTCTTTGCAAAGTCGTATCCTCCATGCGGTCTACACGATCTCTCCAGAAGCGCCTTCTGCTTCTTCTCCACCTCACTATGTCTTCAACACCACAGACAGACGTTATCGTCTCATTTCTGATCCGATCTCTAAGAGTTCTGCCTGCGATGGAGCGTAGGGTTCTCATTTCCGCCACTCTGAGAAGGTGTTTTGTCCTGTTGGTATCGGCTCTCACTTCTATCCCATATGTCATGATGGGGCGGACGCATGTCTTATATATCCTGAGCTTACTTTCGGTTAGCATATCTTTGTTTCTCCATATAGTGTCCCCCAGGCAGCCAGCCAAACCAGTCGCTGCAAGGTAAGCTGTAAAGCATAGGTTCCCAAATTGGGCAATATCGCCCACTTGTGGGCGATGAAGGAATCTTGGTGGGCAATACTGGCTTCGGGAGAATTTGGTGGGCGATGTGAGGAGTTAAATGGGCAATAACAGATTGATGAAAAAATAATGTGTAAAAATGTTTTGAGCATTTTATATTATATGTAAAGCAAATATTTATTGCATGAAATATAATGCGTTTTAGGGTATATCAAAATAGCCGCTCTAACCCTTTTTCTAGGTATGGGTACTTAGATACTTAATCCAGTCACAAAAAACGGTATAACACTAATTTCTGCTAGTCATTAATCGACCAACTGTCAAAGGAAACATTTCTTTTCATGTTTCGCGACTCCGAAAATTTTATTTTCATCCCTTCTTCGAAATGTCATAATACGTACTTATATTTGCTAGTAGTGTTTAGTTTAATTTCATTCGTACACTGTTCAACATACAACGGACAAAGTTAACAAGAAAGTGTTGTGAGTTAACGAAAGTTTAAGAATTTATCATCGTTTCATAAACGCATCGATAAATTATTTTGTTTCCAAACATCCTATGTGAAATTATAAAAATGTACATGTTACATGAATATATTGGTAAATATAAAAAAATACGCATAGATATGCTTACTATTTACTATTATCTTAAATACAGATAGTTTTCCAAAGGTGGGCGATGAAAAATATTGACGTTGAAAAATGGGCGTCGAGTCAAATAAGTTTGAGAATCTATGCTGTAAAGCAACAGCGCTATATTAAATTATCTAAAAAGAATTCTTATTCCACAATTATTATGCTGTGGCTTCTGCGGGTCGGCAGAAAGAAAGGATCATCTAAATGAAATATTTCATTACATTATATTCCAATACTGTCGACAACGCCAGATCTTGTCGACAGTAAAGAAGTTAACAAATTGTGAATACATCATGATACAAAGATCGAAAACGAATAACTAAAAATGAGTCAGTAACTACGCGACGCATTTCCTACCCCACAGAAACCTTCCATACTATTCAGACTCCTCGTCCTGTCATCCTCGAAGCCTTAAGTGAAAATATGAATTGGAAATCGTTTTTAAAAAAATGGGTGACAAAGGTAATCGAGTCCGCAATCCCCGTTTGGGTGGCAGGCGTCTTACCAACTAGACAACAAAGATCCTTCGCAGGGAGCAGAGAATAAAAATACAATTATAAAGGAAATAATAGACAATTCGAATACGTCCTATAATATGTTATGTTTATCGTAATTGTACATGTTTCACATTAATTAATGAATAATTATATCAATAAGAGAGTTTTCATTTAATGATATTGAATAAATAACAGTTTCTGGGAAGGTTGTAAAGTTATCTGATGATATCAACCATCCATACCGTTCAATGACTGAGACACGGCATCCTCCGCAAATCCTCTTCCAGCACATTAGGTAATAAAAATATAATAAAGTGAACCATTGGGTCCGTCCATTTCAAGTGATCCAATGGTTGTTACTTGACCATTTTATAATTCAATTATTTTTGTTTGTGGATTCCTACATGATTACAGAGTCCAAATTTTTTTTTCTAGTTCCGATGGCAGCCATCTTTGTTTTACAACACACGCTGATTCTTGCGTTTGTAGGGGTTTACGATAACTTATATTACTCAGAACTGGTAAACCTTAGGTTAATGAAACAAACACCATTTTATCCAGGAAAAAACAGCCTAAATATTTAGTAAAAACAGCCTAAAAATAGTCAAAATCGACCTAAAATTTTTACAATTTTTCAATTTTTGAAGGCATATTTACCCCATGAAAGAATGTAATCTCAGGCTTATTTTTTTAGGGGAGTGTAGATACCTAAATATACTGTATTTACAAACACTGGGATGTGCTTCTTTTACAAGTTACAATTTTTCGAAAACGGAAAATTTACAAAATATTAAAATTTTGAGACCTTGTATCTCTGTTGGGACCAAGTTTAAAAATCTGATTTTTTTACAGATAAAACCTCTATTGTGTATTAATTATACTGCTGTACAAATTTCACGTTCGAGCTTTATCTACAAGTCAAGTTACAGGACCTTAAAAATCACAAAAAAAAAATACTTTTAACTTTTTTTAGCATGTAACGATGGTGCGTTAATTCGATAGTCAAATTAACCAATTTTTTCTGGAACTCTTAAAATGGACGGACCCCATATACGATTCCAGTACGTCTTCTGCTATGCTTATCGTAATTGTACGTATTTCACATTAATTAATCAATAATTATCAATAGTCGAGACTTCATTTAATAAGATCTTATAAATAATACATTCTGAGAAGTTTGTCAAGTCATCTGATAACATCGTGATATATATCTCTCAATTATTTCATTTCTTATCATATAAATACTATGTCAAGTGAGACGGCTAATTAGTAAATTATTTGTACATACTAAATCAGGGATGGGGAAGTGCAACCTTTTCATGTTGGAGGGCCGCATTAAGTTAGCTGTAACCTAATGAAGTCACATTCAAGAAACTTCAATTAGACGCACTTCAAAATATACATTATTTTGTTAAAAATCTAACTACTATGTACTTATTAAGTTAGCTGTAACCTAATGAAGTCGCATTCAAGACACTTCAATTAGACGTACTTCAAAATATACATTATTTTGTTAAAAATCTAACTACTATGTACTTATTAAGTTAGCTGTAACCTAATGAAGTCGCATTCAAGACACTTCAATTAGACGTACTTCAAAATATACATTATTTTGTTAAAAATCTAACTACTATGTACTTATTAAGTTAGCTGTAACCTAATGAAGTCGCATTCAAGACACTTCAATTAGACGTACTTCAAAATATACATTATTTTGTTAAAAATCTAACTACTATGTACTTATTAAGTTAGCTGTAACCTAATGAAGTCACATTCAAGAAACTTCAATTAGACGCACTTCAAAATATACATTATTTTGTTAAAAATCTAACTACTATGTACTTATTAAGTTAGCTGTAACCTAATGAAGTCACATTCAAGAAACTTCAATTAGACGCACTTCAAAATATACATTATTTTGTTAAAAATCTAACTACTATGTACTTATTAAGTTAGCTGTAACCTAATGAAGTCGCATTCAAGACACTTCAATTAGACGTACTTCAAAATATACATTATTTTGTTAAAAATCTAACTACTATGTACTTATTAAGTTAGCTGTAACCTAATGAAGTCGCATTCAAGACACTTCAATTAGACGTACTTCAAAATATACATTATTTTGTTAAAAATCTAACTACTATGTACTTATTAAGTTAGCTGTAACCTAATGAAGTCGCATTCAAGACACTTCAATTAGACGTACTTCAAAATATACATTATTTTGTTAAAAATCTAACTACTATGTACTTATTAAGTTAGCTGTAACCTAATGAAGTCGCATTCAAGACACTTCAATTAGACGTACTTCAAAATATACATTATTTTGTTAAAAATCTAACTACTATGTACTTATTAAGTTAGCTGTAACCTAATGAAGTCGCATTCAAGACACTTCAATTAGACGTACTTCAAAATATACATTATTTTGTTAAAAATCTAACTACTATGTACTTATTAAGTTAGCTGTAACCTAATGAAGTCGCATTCAAGACACTTCAATTAGACGCACTTCAAAATATACATTATTTTGCTAAAAATCTAACTACTATGTACTTATTAAGTTAGCTGTAACCTAATGAAGTCGCATTCAAGACACTTCAATTAGACGCACTTCAAAATATACATTATTTTGTTAAAAATCTAACTACTATGTACTTACTAACTTAAAAAAATAGTTTTTTTTAAGTGATATAAATTGGTTTGTGGTCCTCACTAAAGAGGATTATTCAAAGTAATCTTCTTTTATTCTTTGTTTTTTTTTTAATGTTTATTTTAAGATTAAAAATAAAAGGCGAACAAAAACATATTAATAAAAATAAAATGATTTAATCAGCAAAATCTGGAATTAATAAAAAAAAACCGGCTCTTAATGACTTTAATGAATGCCGCAGGTTCCCCAACCCTGGACTAAAATTTTATTTATCTTGCTGAATACATATTTAATTATATACAGTATAATCCCTCAATTGACACGGTCTCCATGTGCGCGAATCCAATTTAGTACTATTTATTATGTTTGGAACAAAGGGACAGAAAAGGATAATCAAGGAGCAGACTTTATACACTCGTATATTATTTATGCTATTAACATCGACAATTGAAACAGTTCCAACTGTAATAGCGACAAATGGAAGAATGGAAGATAGATTCACCGAGTGATTTTGAATGAATAGGTAATCAAATTGTAATTACTGTACCCGGCGGTAAATAATACACACCGGGCTTAAGAAAGAGACTGTCGGCCATAATCGGCTAACTTCGGTTTTGTAGAGCGTCGTCTCTGTCTTGACAACGATTGACAAATCGCAACGGAACACGTGTATGAATGACAGAGACGACGCTCTACAAAGCCGAAGTTAGCCGATCATGGTCGAGTTTCTTTCTTAAGTCCGATGTGTATTACTTACCGCCGAGTACTGTACCGTAGTTTACCTTCGTATGAACCAAACACATAGCTCTCATCAAAATATATTGTATTACACTTTCGTTGTATACTATTGTCATATGGCAATGTATTCCGATATAAAATAACCAGAAATATATTAAATAGGTCTTAAGTGAAATTCAAATTGGAATCATTTAAAAAAAAATCAGAGTTTTACTGAGAATCCAACCCACAATCCTCTGGTTGGAACATGAGACATCTTACCAACAAGGCCACGGGAGTTCTCCAAATGTGTGTTTTATTAATTACCAGTAACCATTTACATACATTTATTTAAATAAACTGTAAAGCTTTTTTGACTAAGTAACAATAGAATATCTGAAAAAAATATGTAAAAGATCATCTCGTCGTTGTTCTGCGAAAAGCATTTAAGCCCAGATTTGCTTAAAATAAAAATATCGACACATGGAAAAAACATTTACTATACATATGTCCAAAAGTTATATGGTTTCGCTGTTATGAAAAGATTAAAAAACACATCATCCCGAAGCAATTCCATGGTTGGTATTCATCCCTACCAACCAGGACAAGAGTTCATGACTTAATAAACCACGACACATCAAGTGATTCGGAATAAATAATAAAATAATATAGAAAAAAACAATATTTTAGAAACGTTTCAGTCACTTTTTTACAGTTGTTTTTACTAAGAAAGGATTAAATCCAAAACAGGTGTCCGTATTTTTAATTTTTAGGTAATATGTTTTTAAGTTACAATACTATTTTTTTTTTTTGTAGTAATTCTTATAATTAAATAAACTGTCTTTAAATAACATCTGTTTGTATTTTATTTTATTAAAAACAAGATTTTACACTGCCTTCCGAAACTTAAATTGCATTTATCTCAAAACTCAATATTGGGACAAATGCTTTTCGCAGAACAACGACGATCTATTTTACATAGCGTTCAGTGACTCAATTAACGTGGTTTTTATTTAACGCTGTTTTCATGTCCACGTTGTTTTCCTGAATCCAATTACCTACGTAAATGGAGGGATTATTGTACATGTGATATTATTTTAATAAAATACTAATTATGACGTGAAATGAAATGACATTATTTGAGGAATATATATTTTTTATTTTCATTTTCAGGTAAACATTAATAAGTAAAATACGTTGCAAAAAAGGGTCGATGGAGAAACGTGTCACATAGGCATTATATCAAAATTCTATTTTTACTTATATTTCGATTAATAGAAGATTGTGCGCGATGATATGTATGAACGTAATGACAACGAATGTGGGTTGGATATGTTTTGCGTATATACCGGGTTGTCCGGAAAGCAATTTCGCATTTTTAGGCCTAAATTGCACCAAACGCTCGTTGATGGTAGTTTTCGCTTTTTTCATTATATCACCAATCTCTCTTAGAAAGAGATTTTTTTTTTTTGTATAATTATTACTTAATTTTTATTATTTTTAAATTAATAACGTAAAAGCAGAAGTGAAAGATCTCGACCAGAATCGAATTTAGTAAAGATCTGTTCTCTCTGCCTACTCTAATAGGACATGACGATGATCATTATCATCACACTATACGTTCCATCAGGAACACAGGGGTACCATTAAACGCCTCTGTCCAGGTCGGTACACGTCCTTCCCCCACGTTATCACCAAAATTGCGACACTCCACATTGCAACACCAGTGTATGTTTGTTATATCATAGATAGTGAAGGATGTGCGCCAGGTTTCTTCAAGACTGCGTTCGTTAAAAATAAAGAAACATTTTAATGGTATTTCCTTTATTAGATTATTCAATTGATTATTGTTTATAGCCGTATTATTTATTTGGATTGTTTTATGTTAAAAACATGGCTTTTATGGAACACGTATGACCACATCACGATAAAAACAAGTGTCTAGATAGTGTTATCTTGAATATATATTTTTATTACATTGTTCGTACATAGACAATAAATTAATGACTAAATCGTTATTTTCGATGTACTTTCCGGTTGATCTCGAGATTAAGAAACTTAATTTGTTATTACTTAATACCACTCAAGTTCTAAAGTTCTAAAGCATGCATGAACAGATGTCCCGCCAGCCACGATCAACGCATAGTCAGGCGATGTTCCAGTTAAAATTTAATATATCTACACTCAGTAGTATGACAACTAGACCCGATAGAAAAGGTTTCGTTATAATCAGAAATGTTAAAAAAATAATATCGCGCGGATATTAAGTTACTTTCAAAAGAAGCGAAAAGCCCGTTAGATATTTAAATGCTGTCTAAGAAGAATCTTCTACCGGGCTTTTCCCTTCTTTTGAAAGAACTTGATTACCGTGCGATATATTTTTTTTATCATATAAGGATATAACTAAATATATGTCTTCTATCAGTTCAAGTTGACATACTACATGTGCATACTGAGGGTGGAGGTGTCAACTGTAACACCGCCTGATCATACAATGGGCTTGGCCAGCGTGATATCTGTTCACACACGCTGTAACTTGTTCAGGCCGGAAACTTTCAGACTATGGTATACAGGCCCTGAGACAACAAACAATTTTATTTATTAATTTTTATTGACCGTAGTCTTTTCAACAAAAAATCACACAAGATCATTGAACTTCCGTGCGTCAGGTTGCCAGTTTGGACCCCGCGTTGTGCTCTCCCCCTCGAATGACACAGGTATTTTTTCCGCCTATTGTTCGGCGTATAAGGACACCTATGACTTCGGTCATATATATTATTTTAAAAAAACATGCCGGTGTGCTTCGATCGTCTCACTTCATCGCCATCGAATCCAGTACAGCTGTGTGGCCGGTGAATTTGCTGGTGTGCAACGACTCACTCACTTAAAAAAAAACTCCACGGCTCAGCTTCGCTTTCCAACTGAATCGACATTGAAATGACGATGAGATCCTCGACTACGAGGCCTATTAACGACGATAATATGTGGTGATGACATGGTAGAACTAGTGGAGAATGAAAATTAACTACAGCGTTTGTATGAACTGTGAACTGCACGTGAAATGCGAACAAGACTCGATAATGATGTTTGCAACATCTAGAGTGAAAGGTTCGGGTGAACAATGAAAGATAAGAAACAGATGAAAGGTTCGGATGAACAATGAAATATAAGAAACAGATGAAAGGTTCGGATGAACAATGAAATATAAGAAAGAGATGAAAGGTTCGGGTGAACAATGAAATATAAGAAAGAGATGAAAGTTCGGGTGAACAATGAAATATAAGAAAGAGATGAAAGGTTCGGGTGAACAATGAAATATAAGAAAGAGATGAAAGGTTCGGGTGAACAATGAAATATAAGAAAGAGATGAAAGGTTCGGGTGAACAATGAAATATAAGAAAGAGATGAAAGGTTCGGGTGAACAATGAAATATAAGAAAGAGATGAAAGGTTCGGGTGAACAATGAAATATAAGAAAGAGATGAAAGGTTCGGGTGAACAATGAAATATAAGAAAGAGATGAAAGGTTCGGATGAACAATGAAATATAAGAAACAGATGAAAGGTTCGGATGAACAATGAAATATAAGAAAGAGATGAAAGGTTCGGGTGAACAATGAAATATAAGAAAGAGATGAAAGATTCTACTATATTATTGCATCATATTTATAAAAGATTTTATACCAGAGGTTTCCAAAGTAATCGGATACTTCTAACAGGCAGTCGAAAATTTTAATGAATAGCCTTAAATTCACATTCAACCCATGTAATTTCATTCCGTAATCTGTCATATATTGTGTTATGTCGGAAGTCGGGAGTTTGATGGTGAAGATGGCAAAAATGCAATTTCTTCAAAATTTGATTCAGGTGACTTGTACAATGATTTACTATGCAAATTATTTCACGGAGATATATTTACAGGACGGAACGTCATAGTGAACTCGTTCGTCCCTAGTGTAAATGTACCTAAGGAATTTGCGCCTTATGGACCCTTAATATACTCATTTTGGTGAAAGCGATATATTCATCTCTTCCCAATTGAAAGTGTAGAAGTAAATGCTAAATGTAGTCAGATAATATACTCGTATATTTCGGATAAATAAACTTCCAACTAATTTTCTCGCGATTCACTTATCTGCAGGGGATAGGAAGCCACCGAAAAACAATAAAGACAATGATTAAATATTTAGCCTAAAAAATCTCTAATGACTGACGTGGATTCTTGTGATAAGACAGGTGACCCTCGGGTTCGCTTTATGGACTATAAAATAGTATAAGCGTCCATCACATAACAATTGTCACCCTATTTCTACAGCATTTATTGGGCAGTACTTTTCCATGTCCACGAAATCTTTGATAAATTAGTAAGGTATAGTTATTCGATATTTAGCTGTCGGAGTATATTGGAGATAGTTTGTTGCCTGTCGGAGTATGCAGAGAGGATAGAGCGCAAGACTTTCCTATATCGCCATACATTCTAAGCTTCCAACAGCTCCTATAAATTCGTTTAATAATATTTTTCCAAGTTAGCGTTTCACTCCCACGTCATGAAAGACGCTACTAAAATACTGTTGTGGACTATCTTTAGCAGGGTTTTGATACTTGTCAGTTCAAGAGTATACATTATAGTGCCTCATTGACTTTGTTTCCTATCAAGTTAAGTAGCAATTTGCAACTCTTTCCGTATACAATTTACAACACCTTGAACAAGTCATTATAAAATATTATAACTGCGTGTTTTTCAATTAAAAATTGCTTTGAATTAGCACAAAAATAATTCAAAATATTCATTACCGTTGCCCCTAGAGCAATTGAAAATGTCCACCTCCGTCGGGTTCATCGATATCTAAAAGAATTACTGTCGTTTTACTTAAAACCATCAACAGAGAAAATCACAATCGCAATAGTACACGTGCAGAATTCACGCAGGTCAGATTTCAGTCATTGGTGTATTAGACCCTTTTAATTTTGGCTTTTTTTTGTTATTCATGTATAGAAAATAATGACTTAAGTTAAAAAACAATATTATAAATTCACGTTTATTTTCAAGATTGGAGAGCAATTTATAAGCCACCCTGTAGTTGCGAAAATATTTACCCAATTTCGATCATTCTGCCAAATCGTGGTAACTAACAACACATCATCACTTGAAGCAAACAAAATATCGCCTTGTCCAATCAACGGCCTGTCAGAATGTTTGCCAGTACACGAGTTGTATTTAGTTAATCTACTCTGCCATAGTCCAGTTGAGTTCAACTGTCACTGGTTAAGTCCGGACGTTTGATATGGTTTTATCGTTAATTTGTTAGTTAAAAAAATATATACGTCATTCATAAATTCAACATAATGTAACGCACATGGGTATTAATTATTTAATTTTGAATTTATCAATGTCGTTTTGTTATGACTATGTACTATATTGTAATCACATATATAATAAACATTAATATACGACAGTTAAAATTACCAAAAAAATCACCTACTTTTTCTTTTAAATACGGTCCAAGTATTCCAGAATGTGATTTTACAAGTTCAGATACGAATAAAGTAGAGACCTGATTATCTGACCTTTAATAAATCGACATTCCGGATTATACTATCATAGTCAAAATGTAAAAAAAAAATAATAAGTAATGTCGATTTAATTTTTCTCGAGTTAATTTTTTTTTCAAGTTTGCTTTATAAACGGCGCTATATAAATTGTCATTTCATAATTATTATGAAGAACATGTTTCATGTTCATAACAAAATAGATATAAAATGTAAATTGAGCGGAAGGCGTATGAGACGCAGACCAAGAAAAGTATGGTCGGATCAAGTGAATGATATTCTGAAAAAAGGAAACGTGGAAAGTCAGAGAAATCGTAGAAGTTGTATGAGAAGTGTACGAATGTTGAAGAAGCTAAGGATGTGTGTCGACATAGGTAAGTAGTGTGATCTGACCTCTCTGCTTACTCCGACAATGAAATGGCGTGATGGTATGTATGTTTCATAGCAATGACAATCAAATTTTTTTAATTTCTGTATATATTTTTGTATTATGTACAAAGTTTTTTTTAGATCGACATTATCCGTTCAACATTTTATTATTTTCGATGTAAGATACAATGTGTGCGAAAATATATTTGTATATTGTAGGCACATATTTTAAAGTAATAAAACATGTTTTTAGCATAACAACTTGATACTGGCAGTTCCAGATTATCCGTCATTCTCAGTTATCCGACCCTCCCACAATTTAGAATCCGTTTGGATCGGATAATCGGGACTCGACTATAGTGTCCAAAAGGAGTCAGCAGCCGCTTCTTTCTTATCCTCGCACTTCTTAATGTATTATTCAACTTTCCAACCTTAGTAGTTCGGCACATTGAAAGAACGATACGCGAAAGATTTACGAAACAAACGACCGAGTAGTACCAGCCTTAATGTATGTTAGCGAAGCATCGACATTGAAATGGGAGTGATAACAGAATAAATGCGGTAGAAAGCGTGTCTAGTATAATGTTTGAGTAAGAGAGTAAAGAAAGGCAGGATAAAGAATAACTGTCAGATATGGTTGTTATAATTAGAATTCAGAAAAGAATCATTGAGAGAATGAGTTGCGAAAGGCTTACGAAACAAATATATATGTTTGAAATGAAGGGAAAGCGAGGAAAACGTAAACCGAGGAAAGCGTGGTTAACATATTTGGATAAATTAAATTTAACTAAGAGAAAAAAAAGTTAAGTATGAGAAAAAGAAGAGCGTGTATGATGAGAGCTACGGATGTAGAAGAGGCGAGAGCTGTATTAATGAAAAGAAAGGCGTGGAGATCTGTCTTCTCTGCCTACCGTTTTTTATGTACCGATATCATTATATCTATTGAAATAATGACAACCAGTGTAAACAATGTATAAGATATGTTTGGTAAGATGCCCTTCTTCCATGTCGAGGGTCGGTTCCCGTTGTTACCCATTTTTAAAAAACATGTTCGTCTATTTTTCACTTAAGGCCTCTTTTACATGTTTCTGGTTAGTTGAAAACGATCGTCACATGGCAATAAGCCCGCCCACCAGGGTATGGTATGTATTGTATGCAAGGGAAGCGCACTACAATATTTTGATATTATGATGATTGCAAAATGGGAATTAAACCGCATCGCTTACCTTTCAGAAGTTGCAGTCATCATTTTTGAATCAGAACTGCAAACCACGAAAAGACTATGAAAAGCATCTGGTTACATTCTTTCAATAAATCAAATTAAGATTTTAAAAATATATTGAAGAATGGAGTTTTTTTAATAGGAATTAGAAAAAAATAAATACATTTATTATTATGCTTATTTCAGAAGTTACAGATATACACCACGCACGTGTCATTCGCAAGGTAGGCAGAGAGAACAGATCTCCATACTTTTTTATCCAATCACACAACTTTTTTTCCCTCCAAAATCATACATCTCGTCATTCACAATATACAATATATTGTTCACTTTACCTTATTTCAAAATCCGGTCCACTTAATAAAACTAGTTTTTTTTCGTCCATCTTTTCCACACACACCTCGCACTCTCTCCACATGTCCAAACGATTCATTGCTATTATGTATTAATATTTATGCTGCTTTTGATGTAACGCGGTTGTTGTACTCGTATATTTGTATTACGTTAAATGCTGTTTCCTTGTTCTCTGTCGCAACCCTGCTTTCAACGTATCTTTCATTGCGCCCATCACACGTCAACATACTAATCAGATAAAAGAACTCATCTACCGAGTTAATCCATACATTGGTTATACTTTTAACCATACATACGAGTATAATATATCTACAATATAACCTTTGATTTTGCTCACTTAACATATTCCTTAAATCGTCTTCATTTCCAGCAGGTACAACTAAATCATCTGCATACAAAAGTCTACACACATTATCTTTGAAATTGCGCACACATGAACCGATTTACAAACTATGCAACCAAGGTGACATCAAACACCCTTGCTTTACAACTTTAGTAGTTTTAAAACACTCAGTAAGAACCTAATGATCTGAAAAATAATTCAGATCATTAGCTTCTTACTGAGTGTTTTTTCGAGCATGGCGCTACAATAGGCGTTCAAGTATGGTGCTACAATAGGCAAAAGACGAGCGAGGATGATGCCCAACATTTTTTTCGAGGAAACCTTAATATATCTGGGAATCCCCTCCTGACCGAGACATATTAAATTACAAAATACACTTGTAAAAGGGTAGGATTAGTAAATGAACGTAAATTCATATTTTTTAAATAATATAACAATGGAATAAATTGTCTATTTCTATTAAATTTGTTAAAATCAAAAATACAACAATTTATTCTTTCACGCAATCCTTGTACCTTTTTTCGCAAGTTTTTGCAAATTCTCTACGGAACCTCGGACACGAGTCGGCAAACCCCTGGTTGGGTATGACTGTTAGAGATGCACAATAGCTGTGCGTGTATCGCGTTAATGTGTGTAAACTGTTGCACTTCAGCAAGTCTTCACAGATAAAACTGAAAGTTTCAAGACGATCGATAGGCAGGTTCAATATATTACATGGACTGATCCACAACGCAGACAGAGAGAGTCGATCTATCACATAATATTCTCCGTTTATCCACGTTGTGCTTAGTTCTCCAAGTCCCTGTTAAGATATTTCCAGTTTATTCTGGACAATTAATAGTAAAAAAACAGCAATTGGAGCTCATTATTACTCTCCATTCTTTGGGGCCCGATGTTTCCGATGGGGCCAGATCGCCAGATGTGCCTCCCCATTCGTTCATCCTAGGAACATCAGTCTATGCGAAACTCGCTGCAGTGCCCAAGGAGCCCAGTGTCTTGCAAAGAAGAGGACTCGACTCGTGGAACTCCAAGTGCTGTCCAGGTGGATCAATTCTGGGTAAAAATAATTTAGTGCCATTGACACGACAAGATGAGGAACAAGAATCGACTACAGTTTATGATATCAAACTTATTAAGCGTTATTTTTTTACTCCATAGAACTCGTCTTAAGTAGCCAAAAAGCTGCAGAAAAACAAAATCAGATATAATAATGTATTAATAGTAAAAAAGTTCATCGGCAGTTGTAAACTTATTCAATACTTTGGCTGTGGTCAGCGGGCGCCCTAGGTTCGATTCCTGCCGTTTCTATAGAGGCTTGTTTTACTCCTAGACAATTTTACATCAGAACCTTGTATACTTTTAACTTCAACCCACAGAGCACATTCTTGTCCAGCCCACAGGCACATTTTGTGGTATTGTGATGGTAATAGACACTTAGCCTTATATTGGTTCATCTTCGGACAGATTGGTGTCAAATGCTAATTACTCAGCATTCGAAGTTTTCTGTGAAAGTACTGGCAACTTACGAGGCTGTTTGAATTCCAGGCCTTAAGCTGCTTTATAATTCTATTTACTGCGCTACGAGTCATTTTCCTTCTCCCGTTACGTCAAACCTTAAGTCCGTTGTCGTTAGTATTCTTTCCACACTCACGCATATCACCATCGGAAGAAGAGACCTTTTAAGCAGTTCCTTTTTCGTTACTACATGCCGTCGATTTTGATCTTCTAGTGTAGATCGCGCTGGATGGGGGCTTCTTTTGCCTCCCATAACAGCGCGGTGCGATGGATTCGAACCGACTGAGCTTTTATATGCATGCTACTATAGCGCTATTAAGCAACTCGAAATAAAGCTTTATAAAAACTCTGCAGCAGACTAGACCTGTCGATCGCTTTGGAGTTTTGATCTTCTTGTCATCGGAACTTTGAATTGGATCTGTAAAAACTGTGGGCATACAATACACGCACAGGCATCTTACATACACAGGATGGCTGAAAATCATACTCGATCAGGAGGGATAGTCTAATGTATCCGAGAGTATCCCTCGGGAATCGAACGTAGAACTTTTTTACCAGACCGTGGTTATCCTTGCGCCGAGTCAACAAAGAAACAAATTGTTAGTACTCCAATCAAAGTGTTATGTAAACATCAAATATATGTATAAAATATATAACGACACGGGTCAAGAGACCAAACGCTCAGCAGGGTATCTTTATCTCTGGGCAGGGGCCCTTGATCTCGTGTTCCGACACGCGACACCACGCCTCCCAGCTACCGTCATATCTGTGTACCCCGACACTGACTGTCCTTGTGATCAGCTCGTGATCAATTTTTTCAAGTCCTAAGTGCGATTTTAATTTAATTAGAGTGGGAGGTTGAAGTGTGATCACGAAATAGAAGTGCGTAATTATCGCTGATTCTTCAGATCTTCGTGTTAAACAAAAAAATATTTATTTAGTTTGTTATTCTTCATGTGTCGTATCCGGTCACACTTGAGGACATAATATCTGTCTTTGGTGGCACAGATAGCTCCTCACCAGACCAGATACTGTCCATTCGCGAATGTTGCGTGACGACATGCGCCTTCTACCACCCTCGAATTTTGCCCATAAATATTAATTTTAGAAAGTGGTATTTGTCTTTTCTCAATACATGACCCAGATATACCATATTTCGGCGTTTAATGGTATTTAAGAGCTCTCATTCTACAGTTCTTATGCGTAGTAGTTCGGTGTTTGAGATATTATGACGATACCGAGAAATTTTGTATATATTTATAGTTATAAGATTTCAATTTATATTTGGATTTTTCCTGTATCTGTAAGTTAAATAAATAAAACTTAGTTTCGACTCAGATGAAGATACGCATTGCTGGAGGAGGAACATGTTAGGCTATAATCATATCAGTATATCAGTTTGGGGGGGATGCACCTTAACCCAAAAACACATATTACAAGGTTTCCCAAAAATTGATTGTGAAAATAATCAATAAACTTCCTGCTCGGTATCCCACGGCGGAGCTTTTTAGAGAGTATCAGGTCCTGAACATAGCCAATTTACATCTCAAATCCATTCTCTGGCACTACCATCGAGAGGAGGGGAAGATGCAAACTCAGCAGACACACATGACACGCATGGCAACTAATGAAATGTTCACCATCCCTAGAGTTAAAACCTCTTTTGCCCAAAGGCAATATGCTTATTTGGCTCCCATTACATACAATGGCGTGCCGACTTCAATAAAAGTAAAGGTAGGAAAACCATTTAGACAGTCGATCGGAGCGTGGTTGTTATTGCGACAGGATTTTGAGTACTTGGGCTTTCAGGATGAATGACGAGTAGAAAGGGTTTATGTGAGCTCGTGAGTGTGGGTCTCTTCTTGTTGTTTAAATTTTGGTTGTTTTTGTATTTGTGTTTCTGTGTGTTTTTCTTTTTTCCTTCTTTTTTTTTTTGTTTTGAATTTGTTTTGATTTTTATTCTTATGATTGTGTGCGGTATATTGTGGGATGAATATTTTTGGTCTTTCTGGAGTGATAATGTGTGAGGAGTTGAGTTTCGCAAGATGTTTCCAGTTGTAGTTGAGTGTCACTGTTTGTCAGGTTGATGAGAGCGTGCAACGGGGTTTTTTTGTGTTATCAAAAATCGGAAAGAAGTATCGATTTATTTTTTCATGCTAAATATCCTCAGTGAGATACAGGCAAAAGCCTAGTTTACTGGGGATATGACAAATGAAAGGCAAAAAACCCAGATCCATTAAAATTATATGTCCAAATCAAATTACCTGTTGTTTTTTCTCAAATTGTGTATATTTCTTGTCATGTGTAATAATAAATAATAATAAATAAATAAAAATAAATAATAAATACAGTTTATAACTGTAGCTCTTTTCCGAGTGATTTGCCCTAATTAAATTATCAGCATTCAAATTCGGTCGTGTTGTTGCATTTAACACTTTTTATAAATTATCGGTGTGTACCTTTGGCATGTTAACATACAATTTCAATATTCTCTATCACTTATCATGAAGCCGTAAAAATACGGAGCAAATGAATACACAGAGAAGAATATTTGGTGTGTCGATGTATGGCAGAATAAGAAATGTAATAATTAAGGGTGAATGTGAGCTAAAAGTTGGTGTGTTAAAAGTAGTAGGTTGAAAAATAGCACGCTGATGTGGTTTGGGCATGTTCAACGAATATGAACTTTATAATGCAAGCATATTGGAATTCGTGGCAGAAAACGATCGAGAAAGGTTACACATATAGTATGTGCACATAGTACCCGTCGTTTCCCTGCTGGGATATGGAGAGAACTGGGCGCCAGACTTTCCTATCCCAACACACACACTTCGCCTCTTCTACGTCTATAAATCTTATCTCGCAACTCCCGACGATTTTTCTGACTTTCAATGTTTTTTTCTTTCAAAATAGTATTCAAATGATCCAACCATACTTTCGTTGATCTTCCTCTACCACGCCTTGCACGCGCACGCGCATTTGCACTATATATTTGTTTTGTTAGTCTTTCTGCGTTCATTCGTTCTACACGCTAAAACAATTTCTCTTAATTTTACTCAACACATCATCCTTAAGTTCACACTCATCCCTAATAATTACATTGTGTATTGTCATACATTGTCACCCCATGTATTCTTCTCAGTGCACGCATTTTTACAGCATTTATTCGGTTCCTTTCAGTTTATTTCCACATCTAAGGTTTACTCCCATACATTCAAGTTTGTACTAGAGAACTGTTGTGAACTATCATCTTAAAATATTTTTATAATATCCGGCTCGAGTATATATGTTTTAGCGCCCCATTAGCTTTATTTTTTATCACTACTAAAAAACTAATTTAATATTCAATTATTTATTAATTGTTTTCACGTCATTGGACGGGGTTTCTAGTTAGTTTACGAACAAAAGGGCTGAATAACTAAAATATATGATTGATACACAAAATGTATCTATCAATCATATTTGAACGACCATTTTTTGTATCCGAATCAAATTATTTTGTTTGCCGTGAGCGTGTCGCTGGCTGGTACTTATATATTATTCGCGTGCATTTACGATAAATCAACGGACTCGGATGGAAATAGTGCATCGAGGGACAGCGACCCCCGGCAATTCAAAGGTCAATCAATCGAGAAACATGCGCGAAGGGGAGGAAAATCGATATTCATAAAATCAGAAACCACGTGGCTGATATCGCTGCGTACTTGTTTGCAAAGTACACCTAATAAGAAGTAATGTAAATATTCGTTTGTAATAAGGAAAAATAACTTTTCATATTAGATCTTTGAATATATTCTTGAGTTGACATACGATACTGTTTTATACGGGAAAAAACAAGACCCGTTTTCAATAAGAAGTCAATTATTGTATACTAAAGGAAGTACCGGGAACGGGTTGATATCAAACTTTGTCTCTTTGTAAATAAGTCCTTTAATGGTATGTCTCCACCGTATCTTTCGAATCTGTGTCGGAGAGATGTTCCTTCAGAGAGGAGCATAACTATGAGGTATATTTTGTTTTCATCGAATAAATTTACTGCTCAGTAAAAAAAGTGAGAAAAAAGAACTTGGGTGTTACGATAACCCATTTCCTGAGAAACACATTATTTTTAAGAATTGAAATGTTTTATTATACATACACGTATAATACAGAAAAGCAGAATACTGGATCAAATTTATTCAATTTTGAGGTTAACTTTTTACTCATACAGCGTATTGTTGAAACTTTCATTGAACAATTTAGTGGTTATTTTAACCGTTTTACTGCTGCACATTTTTTCAATACTATAAGATGTCCATATACAGACTCTCAGCACTCTAACGATTAATGACCGATCATTTCATCGCATTAACTAATTTTTCATAATAAAAAGTTTAAAACGCGAATTTGCAATGTTTGAACATGTTTGTTTTTGGGAAAATAGGGTTCTGCATACAAAGTTGTTTGTGTGTGCATTTTTTCCTTCATGGTTGTATTTTTGGAGAAAATGTGAATTTTAGTGGGAATATAGACGCACTTAGCTTCGTTCACTCATAATATAATTTGAGAAAAACTCATTAAACGTTTAAGAGGTCCGTTTTACTAACGAATCTTATTTTATGATTTTATATAGTACTCCTGACAAGATCATAGCTTCATTTGGACTTATATCTGTTCATATAAGAATAGTGGATGTTATATAAGAATAGGTAAAATGAAGTGGCAATGGGCCGGACACGTAGCCAGAATGTCAGACTCCAGATGGACATCCGAAACAATCCAATGGTACCCCCCAAGAGGCATAAAGAGGCCCAGAAGAAGACCGAAGGTACGCTGGATGAAATCAGGAAGCATGGCAGCATCACATAGCATCAACGAGCATAAAACCGAACAATTTGGAGTCAACTTGTGGAGACCTTCATCCAGCAGTGGATCGACCCTGGTTGACAATGATGATGATATAAGAATAATTGGCTATTCCGATTTAGTGGAATCAAATTATAGTTTTGCTGCAATTTACCATACACTGAGTCATTTTCCTTCTTCCGTGATGTCCGTCATTGTTGCTATGCTTTATATTTCTTTGGCATTTCACTGGCGCCGTGTTATTTTAGGGCGTTTCGTCATTAAGTGACTAAAAGCGATCTCCTAGTGTAGATCGCGCAGGATGGCGCCTTACTTGTCCCTAATGACAGCGGTGAGATCAAACTGAACTGATGATGTGATACCTTTAATGGATGCCACTATATGTCGCCATTGCTTGCAGGTATAATTATGATAAGTGTCAAATATCATTTGCTGTAACCTGGTATTCTCAAAAACTAATCGAACAATGCAGCGTCGCCTACGATAAGTATTAACGATTAATTAATTACCAATTTTTAATACAACGTAATAATTTAGAAGCATGACAACTACAAGACTGAAATTGTACATCGGACAATGCACTCGATTGCGATGAGCATATTATCGAGGTAAGAGATAGATATTTGCTTTTTAGCATTCTTTTATAGCATGGTACACTTTAACATATGTGGATTGATGATTTAGATATATTGAAGAGCGTGGTCGGGAGATTGCGCTGTCTTCGGCCCCAGTTATCGAGCCTTCGGTTTTTGGAGGAGTACGCATGGAATTCGCAATTCGTTATTGTACATGTTGGTAATAACACAGCACGCCATGAAGAGACTAACACTTGCACACGTACTCAACGCGTACGAGTATTGTTACCTGGCGAACTCTATCCAGACAGATAACTTTTACTTCGAGAATCGAACTCGAAACCCCGTGTGGAAGTCAAGCATCTTACCAACTAGGTCAGCAAATATACGAAGATGTAGAACACGGTGGATCCGACGAGGCATATTTTTTATCTACTGTCATTTTTTTTTCAATTTGGTTCAGAACGCCTTATCGCCGAAGCTTGGATGCTCCAAAACCAAACCAATCTTATAATGAAAGTGAGCACTCAACAAAACAAACGATGGAGGCCAACAGGAATATGTATCAACAGAAAGAACGAGCGTTATTTACACGTCACCGGGGTTTTCTCAGAATAACGACAAAACAAACAATTCACAATTGCGATATTTATCGCACTGACATGAGCAGCGATTCAATGTAAAGTACGGTGTGTGTGTCATCAACTTGCAACTCACATATACCATACAAGTACTACGGTACATTTCGGAGTAACATAAGCTTCTATTTGTTATGTCACCCTGGTTGTTTAATATTTACATATATTCATGTGTGAAGGAATTACAGAGGTCAATGAATGGCATACAATAGTCGAATGGGAATTGCTGTATGCTGATGAAATTGTAGTGTTGGCGGAGAATGAGGACGAACTGAGAAGAGAAAAAATGAATATTGAGAAATTCAAAGCCCGAAAATGATGGACACACTTATCTATGGTGATAGAAAAGTGTGAAAGGAAAGGTAAATGCGATATATGGGTGAACAATGTAAGAATATAACAAGTTGAGGAATTCTGCTATGTGGGTAGTGTTTTCTCAGATGATGGAAGAGTTAACATTGCGTTTAGTTATGAAAAATGCTTTGGATTTACCAGTGAGAAAACAGGGGTCAATTTGAGATGTTTTTTTTTCATATATAGCTGTAAAAAAATCTTTCGAATCTGTCCGAGTGTTGTTCCTTCGGAGAGAAGTAGAACTTATTATTCGATTCATTCTTCATTAAATAAATTGGTTGCTGGCCCTGTAGTGTGGAATGGTCTGCCTCCTAGTTTCAGATATATGGATGGCGTGTGCAGCTTTAGGAAGAATTTAAAGACATTTTTTGGGTGGTTTTATCAAAATGTATAAATAGGTTAAACTCCTGATTTAGAGCGCCCTTGAGGAGAGTGCTCCTTGCTCTCCAAACGGGTCTATATAAATTGTCTTTTTACTATTATTATCTCAAACATTATGCGAGGAAAAATCTCAGAAAGATGGAGAGCGGAATTCACGGCTAAAGAATCAGAAAAAGAAGTTCAGCAATAAATGCTGATTAATGTACTCCAAGAATATTTGAAAGTTTTTTTGAAGTCACCATAAGTTAACTAATACATCATTTCATGTTATCACGTCATTTTCCTATTACAATCGATTCGTTTAGTCAGTTTTTTTGAAGTCACCATAAGTTTAACTAATACATCATTTCATGTTATCACGTCATTTTCCTATTACAATCGATTCGTTTAGTCAGTTTTTTTGAAGTCACCATAAGTTTAACTAATACATCATTTCATGTTATCACGTCATTTTCCTATTACAATCGATTCGTTTAGTCAGTTTTTTTGAAGTCACCATAAGTTTAACTAATACATCATTTCATGTTATCACGTCATTTTTCTATTACAATCGATTCGTTTAGTCAGTTTTTTTGAAGTCACCATAAGTTTAACTAATACATCATTTCATGTTATCACGTCATTTTCCTATTACAATCGATTCGTTTAGTCAGTTTTTTTGAAGTCACCATAAGTTTAACTAATACATCATTTCATGTTATCACGTCATTTTCCTATTACAATCGATTCGTTTAGTCAGTTTTTTTGAAGTCACCATAAGTTTAACTAATACATCATTTCATGTTATCACGTCATTTTCCTATTACAATCGATTCGTTTAGTCAGTTTTTTTGAAGTCACCATAAGTTTAACTAATACATCATTTCATGTTATCACGTCATTTTCCTATTACAATCGATTCGTTTAGTCAGTTTTTCGCCATGAATTCGTTCAGTATTTTAAAAAATTTGCTCTTTTTTTTACCTAACTCGACGCATCAGCTTTTTAGACATTCATCACCTACTCTACTCGTATAACTGCATTTCTTATTCTGGTTACTAATATATGTATGAAAATGAGTACTGATTCATTAATTTGTTTTTGATATTCAACGCTTTTCCTACTGGGATGTACAGGAGAAAGTCTGGGAGTTCAAGTGATAAATAGTAAATTCAAATGATTACACAAATAAAATAGAGGACTCATGTTGAATACACATATTGTAGACTAAAATAGTACTTTTATGTGTCCCATAGAATCGATAAGGCTTCAAGCAGATTACATACCATTTCTAAGGGTAGAAACCAGCGGCGGACTGGGCCGGCAGACTACCGGGAATATCACGGCAGACCGACGTACCGATGAACCAAAATATTCAGTGGAGATTCAAATTAAAAGAAATCGTACGTAAATTTCCACTTCACGCAGACATAAATGGTATTAAACTATACACTTGACGACTAGATTCATACTGACATTGCGAGTTGTTACGATTCCGAGGAAACTGGGATTGAATTATGTAAAAATGTTATTACTCGTAATTGTTCACTTCTTTCGTCAATACAGGTATCCTGTGAGAGGTATTTTTCCAAGTTAAAATATATATTGAACCGTTTGCGAAATTAACTAACTCGTGCATCTCAAATCGTTCATGATTATGTCTTGCGGAAAATATCTCATAAGCAAAATTAGTGATGGTGATTTTACAAATATTAACATTAAACATATAATAAATTACAAACATAAACCCCGCTGGAACTCAGACTTTATTTAAAAAAATAAACCAGTCTGGTTTTCACTTAAGGCCTCTTTAGCCCTTTGCAGTCCAAAGGTTTTTTTCAAAAAGTGTTGCACCAAGTCCAAGCCATTTTCAGTGAATTTATTAAATATTATAGTTTATGGTAATAAATTTAAAAAAAGTATGGATTTATTACAAATAATATGATATTTATTAATAAACGTGTTAAATTATTATCTACAAATAAAACAATAAAATTAAAATAAATGTTTAGCTAAAACAACCAACTCTCACTACTGAGAAAGCTCAATATACTTTTTTTTAAAACATTTTCTTAAATGTTGAATACGTCAATATCCGAAACCCTATTCAAAAGGGGCATCCCGCGAAACAAAGAAAGCTCGATTGTTGAGTTAGTTCTGCTTATTGCCATTCTAAACATATCAATATTTTTGTATATTTATGAATCGGTCTACGTACTTTATATATGCTTTCCATTCGAATAACATTATTCCATTTTATAATATTAAAGAAAACAAATAAAAGATGCATGAAGGCTTCATTCATATTCTTGACTGTCAAAGTCAACAATGTGTTTTTCATTATTAGCGTTCCCTGTTTCAGTTTGTATATTATTTACCTTTTGTACGTTAATTAGGTTTTCGTTTGACAAAAGGTTCTCTGTGTAGATTCACTTAACTCATTAGCATCTTGGTTGGTGACATCCATGTTTAATTAATTCGTTACATCGACTATTTGAGTTGTGATGAGTAAGAATATTAACCTCAATTAGTCACTAGCGAATGTACAAGTATGAAATAGTCAATTGTAGGAAAAACGAACATGGTAGAAAGAAAAAAGTAAGATAAAAGCTGTGGAGATGCGTGCATTAAGGAAAATTAATGAAGTGTAATGTTTTATATTGGGTTGATGCAAAAGTAATGATCGTTTTTTATGATCCCAGGTAAAAAAAATTCCAGGTAAGAAATGATGAATAGTATCTTCTTTTAAATGATTCCATTGTATAAAGGATGCTTTCCCTCTACTTTCTATTCAGTTTTGGCCTGGCCAGAGTACAGTGAAAAGCCCTTGTATTTTTTCAAAATGTCGGTCGATAAAGTGCATTTACGTCATTGTTTACTTTATGAATTCCGTAAAGACAATACCGCGAGTGTGGCAACCAAAAACATTTGCGACGTGTATGGAGCAGATGTCATCAAAGTTCGACAGGTACAAAGATGGTTTACAAAATTCCGATCTGAGGATTTTTCACTATTTGATAAACCACGTACCGGGCGGCCATTGAAGTCTGATGACAACAAGTTAAAAGTCATAATTGACACAAATCCACGTCTAACCACCAGGGAGATCGCGTCGATGATGGGAGTCAACCAAACAACCGTATTAAGACATTTGAAGCGTATGGGGATGGTTTCGCGGTACAACGTTTGGATACCTCATCAATTGTCGGCTGCCAATTTATTGGATCATGTTTCAACGTGCTTTGCTTTGAGTGCGAGACAAAAACATGAACCTTTTTTGCATCGTTTGGTAACAGGAGATGAGAAATGGGTCGTGTACAACAACGTGACAAGAAAAAGACATTGGGCTATACCTGGACAAGCCCCATTAACAACTTCGAAGGCCGAAATCCATCAAAAAAAGTAATGCTTTGTGTTTGGTGGAATTGTAAGGGTATTGTGTATTTTGAACTCTTGGAACGCAATCAGACAATTACAACAGAACGATATTGTCAGATATTATCCAAATTGAACATCGCCCTTCAAAAGGATAGACCAGAAATGGTAAACAGAAAAGGGGTAGTGTTTCATCCCGACAACGCGTGACCACATGTGGCTTTGATGACCCAATACAAGCTAAATGAGTTGAATTGGGATGTTATCAAGCATCCACCGTATTGTCCAGATCTTGCTCCTTCCGATTTTCATTTATTACGATCGCTGCAAAAAATTTTAAATGATAAAAAATTTGATACAATAGAGCAGGTAAAAACATCCCTTACTACATTTTTCGCATCAAAATCCACGGAATTTTACACTAATGGTATTAATAAGTTGATAGAAAGATGGGAGAAGGTTATAAGAACTGATGGAAATCATAAAATTGATTAAATAAATATTACAAATCTAAAAAAAAAATGTTTAATTGTATATGTAAAAAACGATCATTACTTTTGCATCAACCCAATATAAGGCGGAATGAAGACATCATAAATTAATTCATGGATAAAATGAATGTTAGTAGGATGAAGAAAGGAGTTTTAAGATGGTTTGGACATAAGGAGACAATGCAAATCAGAAGTGCAAGGTTTGCGTGGAAGAGGAAACGTGGCTGGAACAGATTCTGAAAGAAGGTAAAGTGTGAGAAGTATGAGTAATAAAAGATTGTGCATGACGAAATGTATGAATGTGGCGGAGTCGAAAGTTGTGTGTCCTTGGATAGAAAAGTTTGGACATATGTTCCCTCTGTCTAAGTAGCAAGGGAACACGGCGTGATATGCATGTACGAAAGTTAGGAATACGTGTTTATACTTTCTTTAAAAACTTGACAAAACGTTGGAGATATCAATCAATTTCCGGGGCCCCATTCAAATGGAACAGCCCGCGAATATAAGAAGGAGCATTTGGCAAGTTAATTCTAAAGGGTCTTCCGAATTGAGCGGTTTTTTTAATTCTTGAATAAAACACACAATTTGCTTTGGTTTCAAAAACCTTTTTATTGGTCATTGAAGCGTAATGTATGCCATTTAAACAAAACAAAAAAAACAATATCCGCCAAATGCCCACCTCTTGCAGCTCCACAGATGTCCACTCTTTTGTCAAAAATTTCAATGACATAACGCGAATGATTTCGTCATTCAGCTCAGGAATTGATCGGGGGTCATCCTTATAAACCTGGTTTTTCACGTAACCCCAGAGAAAATAGTCCAACGGTGTCAGATCACATGATCTTGGTGCCCAATTAATATCACCGTTTCCGGAGATAACAATACATAACATGTTACATAAAATAATTCAACAATTTGAACGAGTGTATACGTATTGCGTATTGTATACGACTCTATTTTTATAAATGTCATACGTTACACTTCTCAAATGTCACAAGACCCAGGCAAGTTCGCGACGCCATCTATGTTTTATCAAAGAATTAAAAAAAAACTGCTCAATTTGAAAGACTACTCAATATTTCTATATCTCAAGTAGTCGCCAGGAGCATAAAACCATATATTTTTCACCACAATTGGATTAGATGTTATACTCTAGAACAGTACTGGCCAACCCACGGCCCGCGGTCATATATGACGATTTTTTTAAATTTTTTATTACCATACGAATTAATAACTGAGAATTCTAAGTCATTATATATGGTAACCAAACAAATACATTTTTTTTGTTGATTCAATACATGTTTTCTCTTCGTATCTATCATAGTTGTAGCATCGCTTTTTCTTCTTCAGATTTACACTGATTGAACACTTTCTGTGTACCGCAGCACCTAAATCACTTACAAAAAAATATTGGTACAAAATTTGCAATTATTCTTATTTATGTGCGGCCCTTGGGAAATTTTAGGTCGTCAATGCGGCTCGTGGGGCAATTTCCGTTGGCCAGGCCTGCTCTAGAACGTCTCAGTGACAGTTTCACCCAAATATAAGAAGGCTGCACATGGCTCTGCTGCCGCGAATCGACCCGCGACCACCTGCTTTGGGAACAGTTGCTTCAGCTATCTCGGCCAACACGACAAGTACAAGAGGCGGCGATAACCTTATTCAGCCCGCAGCATGTGACCCGGAAAGGCCCGTCTGCTGCGAATGAGAGTTTCCCGATAATGGCATTATGTCATCCATCATGTTATGTTATGATTCTCAGAAAAAATGGATCGTGTTTTCCTTCTATGTGATTCCCTCGTGATATGGAATATCTAGGCTGTGACTATAAGCGTCATCAAGTTGTCAACAAAATTGTCATTTTTATTACTACAATATTTTTTACTAAATTTATTATTGTTATTATTGATTATTTTATTTTACTATAAAGCAGTAGTCGACAAACATTATTTGTAAAAAGCTAAATAGTTAATATTTTAAGCTCTGTGGGCCAAGACCGGGTTCCGCTTTTCTTGCTTCTGACCTGATTACGTGGAGTTGAAAACGCTGTCTAATTATTACTGCGTAGCGTCACAGCAGAGGCCAACGAATGCGAAGCTACAGGAGAGCCACATAGGGTTGAATCTCGTAACTCCTCAACTCGGCGGTCCGAAGTTCCTTTATAGCGCGTACTTTGAAATTTTAAATAATTTGAAATAGTAAAATCCATTGTTAGCTCGCGGGCCAAACAAAAAGAGGCAGTGGGTCGGATTTCGGTCAGTCGCAGTTTGCCGACCCCTACTGTAAACTGTCGACATACGATACGATAGGCAATCCCTCGTAATCTAGTATGAGTGTCAGTCATTCTGTGTGTGGAAAACGCCTGTTCTTGTATAGATTAGTGTGCAAGCTGTTGCACTTCAGTAAGTATACAATCTTGACAGATCATACCCAAATTCCCGATGGCAAAGAGTCAAGATGATCTGAAAGTTTAATGTGCTGTAATCTTAGGTTATGCCTAAATTTTATATAGAGCTATTTTGTATTGCTTAATAGCGCTACAAAAATGTATGATAAGCAACATATAAGCTACAGGAAAACATAAATTCAGATGTAAAATGGTCAAAAACATATCAAGATTCCCTGGACGGATTATTTTAAGTGTTTGAGCGTATACATACTCGTAAAAACGAAAATTCCTTAAAACTGTTAAGGTTCGCCAGTTGCACCTTCTTGGTCACATTAGAGATGCACAAGATACATTCATGAGGAGATATGTTACACAAGATACAAGTAATCATTCAGTGAAAAATAAATGGTAAACCTGGCAGATGAAGACGTCTTGATTTAAGATCTTACAGGAATTGTTTAGGCGCTGAACTACTAAGTTGCTTCAGGCTGTAGAGAACAAGATACGGATTACCATGATGGTGGGTAACCTTCGATAGGAGACCACATATCGAGAAGAAGCGAACGAATTCTCCTCTAGCTCGAATAAACGTATACTAAAACCGACTTCGTTGCTTTCTATACCAGAACTATTGGCGTTCAACGATCCATCCCCTTTTCATTGATTAATCGACGATAATGTCAGTCGATTGTTCATTGCTTAGTATTCAAGGCTCTTAAGACAGTACCACAGTTTGTTTACCCACAAGCTCGAATTTTAAAATCACAAGCTAGAGCGGTTTATACGTCAACATGTGTAAATGTGTGCGATTTGAAAGTAGAGAGTTATCGCCGATAAACAAGGAGTGTTTTCAAGATTCATCAGGACCAGGCATTCGTCCCAGGTTAGCAGTCCTTTCTTTATCTCGCTAAAGATTGCAACCACATATCAGTTCAAAATAGGTCTATCAAATCGATTGAAATAGTAAAAGGTCATTGGATTTACCATTGCCATTGGTATGTCGAAAGTATCTATTCATATTTATTGACGCGGGATGAAAATTCCTATGAGTGCATAAAACTTCCAATTTTCGTTACAGAAAAATTACATTTAACTATATCATGTATAGTGGAGAATATTTTTGCGTTTCACAGTTTAAACAATATTAAAAGCGATTAATTCTGATATCTAGACGAGAACACACAGAAAAAATTTACAGCCTCGTGATCAAAGTTAAGACTGAGCGAGTGCGACAGAAATGACGCGCGTCTGTGATAATAATTTTGATAATACCCTTAGCAACAAAACATATAATAATTGTGTATAATATTCAATTTTGCTGGGCAGCTTTGAGATAGTTGGTTATTTAATTTTTAAAGGTGTATTTACAATGACAAAGGTAAAGGCTGGTTTAGATTTTAAACCGTGAAGAAACTCTCATTAAAGAGTGGAAAAAGCTGTCGAAAAATATATTAACTACTTGTTATGGCGGAAATAACGGAACCACCGCCACTCCGTTTAAGCTCCAGTTGGACGTAAAAAACAGCTATCTTCTGGGCGACCCGACGGTGGAGTTGTCCGGTTTTTCCCAATCTCGGAAAGAGTGGTGCTCTCTGAAAGGTATCAGATGCGGAGTGGGCCACACTGCATATGATATGCGCAAGTAGAGTCTAGCCTTCTGTGAATGCAGGGAGAGTAAGCCCACGGACCACACCGTAAACAGCTGCCCACTGTGTGCATTTCTTGGATACGTGCAGGAAGTACACAATCTAACACCGGACACCGTAGCCTCGCAGAAGATTCGAACTTCACAAAAACAAAAAAGGAATCACACATAATAAAATTATAACCCACTCTGTCTGCGACGCCTTCACACAAGAATTGATGATCTGCAGTAAAAAAGAGATACTTCTAAAACGTGGTTGTGATACGTCCACTAGGATGTGTTAGCTGGGAAACTGGAATGAATCAATCAATGGCGAGACAACAATGAAAGCGCATCCAGAATACCAACTTAATGTATATGGCTTCGGTAGTGAGACGTCGTGGAGAAGGGTCTTTAAATCTCGGGTGTCATCAAGAGAAGCGATCTTGTGAGGGACAGACAAGTCTGGAGATCAGTGGTTTATCAGAGAAAAGCTCTTAAAGGACAATTAGCCAGGTATGTGTGTGCATGAAATAGACAACATACGTAGCTTATATATGCTTAGCACGGTCAGCAGAGATTCTTGACCCCAATCTCTGCTGACCGCTTCCTCCTTCCTCTGCTGACCGCACCTTCAGCACTCGGTATATGAAGATGGGATTTCGACACTAATTACAATTTCACTCGCCAAGTAAAATATTAGGTTATCCAGGAAGCGATTTCGTATTTTTAAAGTCAAATTACAACGCAAAATTGCACCAAATGCTCGAGGACGGCGGTTTTCGATATTTTCAGTATCTCAGCAATCGATGTCTCGTGTCGTAGAACGCTGGTCATTTTTGATTTGATCGTTACGAGTGGGTAATCAACCTTCCATAGCAGACACCGTCTTCATCAACATTACGGATTTTTAACCACATTCGACACACGATCGCTTACTGCATCGTCGTCATATATATATATATATATATATATATATATATATATATATATATATATATATATATATATATATATATATATATATATATATATATATATATATATATATATATATATATATATATATATATATATATATATATATATATATATATATATATATATATATATATATATATATATATATATATATATATATATATATATATATATATATATATATATATATATTTTTAAGTATGTTGCATTTTTTCCTTAGCTAAGTTATATTAAAAAAAGAATTAAACATAAAAAAAGCTTATTTTGTTCCATCTCCAAAATGTTGTCAATAAAAAAAACGATCAAACAATTAGAGTAAACAATAGTCGAAAAAAAGAGCAAAACTATTACATTTCATAATAATATAAAATAATTGTAACTACTTTCCGTACAAACGATACATGTACCTCATGTTCTATCTGGAAGGCAAGACGCACTAATTGATGTATTTATTCTACAAGCCTTAAGGTGACGTCGATGTATAAACGACGCTATGAATCACTTCTAGATCCAAATTCTTTACATCCCTAAGTTAGAATCTACTCCTAACCTCCCGGAAGAGGATAGAAAGGAAGTCTACTGTTTGTCAAAACATATGCATATTACTGTATACGTATGATATAGGTGAATCTGCTAATCTGCATTAATCAATGTAGAAATCAGTTAACTGGGTGCTACACATTAATCAATCAATCTAAGGCACCGGTCAGTGGTCTAAGTTAATTTAACGAAGACATAGCACATTATTCAACGTAAATCATACATTCATAGGTAGCGATAGTGCATTTGATGTTCGTGAAACTAAAAAAACGAAGCAAAATGCTGAAAATGTCATGGGTGACAGACAAGTACTCGTAATACAGACATCTAAATCTTGGAATTATTTGGACATTTTTTAATTGATTGTAGTTATTGGAAGCTTGAATGCGTTGAACCGGCATAGCGAGGGACATTACAGCCAAGTATCCGCTTCATTATCAGGTCGTGGCGCGCTACGATGGGTTTTCGAACTTAATACCGTCATATTGGTGTAGAACTTAATGCAGAAGGCGATTCCTTTCTGATATCGAAATAATAAGTTCGCCAGATGTCATTCCAAAAGATCGGTAGCACCCAAGCCTGTTTTTATCATTAAGCCTCATATTACAGGGATACATTCAACCGTTGTGAAGGGATGAATGGAGAGGAGTCATCAAAAGCTATCGGTATTTTAGACCAACCAAGTGAGGGACACGTACCCTTGACCGCTGCTACTCGAGCTGCTGAGTGGGTAATGAAACCCAGCCAAGAGCTAACACGACTGGAAACAAACAACCCGGAAACAATATCGGAGACTTATCATTGTCTTCGGGCAGGCGACCTCGTGTAACCTGAGGTTCCATTCCAATGTATGACGTGGGTATAATCGGGGAGGTAATTAGTGAGCACTGCCGCGGAGGCGGAGATATCGGCACGAGCAATAATGCCCAGTTAGTTGCCTCTGCTGTCTTCCATATCACCTTCGCGTTCGTGGCTAGGCTGACCCGCAGATAAGGTTGCAACGTGCCCGACTTTATCGCTTTTGAGTCCAAAGGAAATTCAACTGATAAGGATTGAGACCAATATGTTACAAACAATAGTTCAATGTTTTTGTTTGTGATTTATAACTGAATTTCTTATGATCCATGAACTGAGAGGCATTCTTTAGAGTTGTTAACTCAATGCTGAGGAACGTGATCCACATTGAAATTGGTGTATATAGTGCGCATTTTTTTCTCGCCTTACCACTGTCCAGAGTTTATGTAAAAGCCATTCCAACGCATACGTAATCTACCTCGACCCTTCACATTGTCAGTAATCATTAGTTTTTTCATGAAACACTCGGCAATCGTGTCCAACACCATAACTCGAAATAGTCCGTATTTGATCTTTCTCTGGCTGAAGTCCTTATTTAATCTTTGACGACCTCCGTGGTCTAGTGGTAAGACGCTTGTCTACCGATCCGGAGGTTGCGGGTTCGATCCCTGTTGGAATCTAGTTTTTGTTTCAACGGGATTCCAGTCTGATTTCCACTTAGGGCCCATTAAAACACCTTTCTGGTTGGTTGGAAGAGATTGCCACATGGCAATATGTTTGAAGCCTAAAATAATACTGAGAAAATCATTTTAAATACATATTTTTACTCCACGAGAGACGTGCCCACAAGGCATACGAATTTATTTGAATATTCAACATTTGAAGATCAGAAAAACAATCTCGACGGCAAACTAAAATGTAATTATAAAATGCAGACCAATTTAGAAACTCATAGAGATTGCAAATGTCAAAAGGAAGGCTTTTAATACGTTACATATTTCTACTTAACTAATGTTTTCAGCTAAAACCTTCGAATTCTTCCGATTGAAACTAATGAAATTAAGTTCAAACACTAACGATTCAACCGTCAGATAGTGTTTTTAGCCGAGAACGTTTCTACAAAACGTCCAAACGTTAAATGTGATCGGCTTTATGAGACCAAAATGTTATTGGTAAGATCCGGTGTTCCTTCTTGTGATTGCAATTAATCTGGAATAAATATATTTTTAGTGATCTCTTTGAATCAATCTCAAAGATTCAGCAATCCATTTTTAGGATTAAAAGTATCCCCACCGTATCTGGAAGATTTTCATCCAGTAAAAATTTCTTGTGCGTCATCCAAAAAATTGGCTTGAAACATTTAAAATGGCCGGTGAAATAAATATAAGACGATTAAAAGCGAAAAATTTAATATTTTTTTTGTAATAAAAAACTTCATAAAACGATATAAAAATCACACAAAAAGTCAAGCTTGCTTTGATAGCAGTCTCAAAGATTAAAAATATCTACGACTGAATCACAAAATCAATCACAAACTGGGTTAGCAAATAATTATGCTAAACTCGAACTGTCATAAAATTCATTTTCGATAATGAAGCACATTGAAAAGAAATATTGCACGTTGAAATAAATCGATATATCCGCACGTGGGTGACTCGGGGGTTACGGGTTCCGTTCCTTTTAGAATAATATTTATTTTGATTCCTGTCTGGTTTTCACTTCTGGCCTCTTGAATAACTTACTGGATGATTCGAAGAGATTGTCATAAACCCGCATGGGTTGTTCTGTATACAATGAAAGTGTAATACAATACAATGATCTCACGAGACAATTCTGTCCAGGAAAGTGGTCAAAAATAATGAAGAGGTTCTTTGGAAACTGTTTGTGTAATTCGAGCGCGCATTTAAAGTCTTGAAAAAAATATAAAGCACTTATTTAAGAAGTATCATTAAAACAGATTGAGATTCTTCAAGATGTCTTTTGTATGGTCTCTAGAAGCATCTGCATCCTGTCTCTCATCAATGGCTGTCCCGTTTTAGTCTTTTTGCTCAGTTTCTTAAATTTCTCCGCCTTATTTTTCTTATATTTTACCAATGCTTCCTTTCTTTCTTCCGTAGCCTTTTGCATGGCTTCTTTATTGGCCTTTTTCTCTTCTTTGAGTCGCTGCATTTCTTGTTTGACCTTCCAAAACGGTTGAATCTTCCCCTTCTTGTCCAAATTTTCCTCTTTCGGTTTTTCTTTATGTTTAAATCTCTCTTTCATCTTTTCCAATCGGTCTGGATTTAAAACATAATGAATCTTCTTGGTTTCCGTTGATTCCTCTTTAGTTACGTTGTTTTCTTCTGTTTCATCGTTAGAATCATCACTGATATTGTCAGCTTCGTCAAAATTAAAAGGCTTATACTTCCCAGCCATTGGGTCGTTTTTCAAATCTTTGTAATAACTTTTCAATACATCTTTGCGTCTCTGATTTTCCCATTTCTCTAGTTTGTATTTATTGCTGTATCTTTTCATTCTATATATTTTCTTATCAAAAGGTTTAGCATCTTTACTGTTTGCACCCTTCTCAACGCGACCTTGTTTAACTTTATGAAATTTATCATCACCTGCATTTTTATCAAACTTAGGTTTGAAGAATCCACGAGGTTTGTCCGGTGTCCCCTGAAACCTTTTGGGGTTGTTTCTGTTTTCTTCATTCCCATCGTTTTGTCTCGCTTTCAGGGGGCGGTCCTTGGATTTGAAAAAGCTGCCCCGGTTACTGCGTTTCTCTCCAGGAGTACTCTTCATGAAGAACGGGTCCGAAGCGGCCTGGTCTCGCGGCATTCTGCTTCTTATATCGACACGATACTAAGGACTAGACAGCGACCTACAACAATGAAAGAGCGTGCTTTGGTATCGGTTCAACATCAAATTGATCAGCACACGAGTGTGCTTTTTTCCAAAAGAAAATATATGATTGACAAAGTCAAACACGCTATTTCATTTTTGGCTAAATTGAATACCTAAATCAAGTAACTCCTATACTACTCGTAACACTTTCTTTAGACTCAAATATTATTTTAAGAATGGAATATTCGCGCAGTTTAAGAAAGAACTTTATTCATAGATTTACTTTGTTTTGTACCATTTTATTTCACTCTTCTAATTCAAAGGACTTCTATAGAACAGTAGAACACGAAGGAAAGCTAATCGATTATGCAGACTACACTTACAAACTGCAAAAGGTCCATTGTTAAAATTGCGTCTTTAATTTTTTTTAAATGTAACAAGGTGCATTTTGAAAGGAGAGCGACGAGTGAGAAGTTTTTGGAGCTCTCCACACAGGCATGTCCACACAGGAATGAAGGACTGATGCGAATGTAGTGTGTGATGAGGAGTTATTAGACATGATTTTGATGTGGTTGTTGAGATTATTGAGGTTAGAATTGTTTATACGATAGCTTGGGATTAAAGTGTGGTGTGTAAGGATATGAATGCAGTGTGAATGTTTCAGCTGAGTGTTTTAGTATGTAGGACAAATATATGATTTTTTTTATTTTAAGAATGTAACCACTTTGTCACACACCTTACCTACAGAAACGGTGCTCTATATTAAAAAAAGTGAGTTTTTAAGATTGTTATACACTTGTTCCTTTTTATAAAAACAATGTAAATTTTATATTATGTATTGTGGATGGCGAGTAAAAATGTTATCGGGAGAAAATATAAAGTGTTTAAATCGCTTTCGAAAGACAGTTGAGATAACAAATGTAAATATAACCGAAGGATTGTTCGGTTATCATGTGACTACAAAGTGGAGTGACAAAATATTTGCAGATTCTTTGTCAACACATTGTTTTGATTTTATCGAGTACAATACGCTACAGCGGACACCAACTTGGGTGTAAATTGAAGAGAAACAAACAACGAACAGTTGTGCGAGTGACATGTGTACGATACTAGAAGAGGGACGGTAATGGACACTATAAATACACACAAAAGAGGATATTATATGGTAGAAGTGTGTATTTTACAAAAAAAAAGCAGCAGAGACAAATAAAAACAAGTTCGACGGTTCGGTTTTTTCAGTTCAAGTTCGGTCCTATTGAATTGGTGAATAAATACATTGAAATTGAAAAACATTACATTCAGCAACATATAAAGGATCAACTATGTATGGGACAATAGTAATTTGGTGTACGAACTTTGATGCGCGAAGTGAAACGTGGACGTGGAAATAGACCGAGAGGAGTTGAATAAATGGTGTCGAGATGTGTGAATTGATAGAATACACGGAGTGATAGAATGCGGGATGAAGTTAAATTTGTGTCGAGTCTTTTTGCATATAAACATCCAAATACTGATTCATATTTTCTCGTGAACCGCCATGGTTATGTTTGTTTGCAAAGACTTTCAAGAAACCGAATTATCAATCTTTCAACCGACCCGTGGAAAACATCAATCTCCGATAACTTATTCAATAAAATCATCCCGTGTGCGAGTGCCCTGGCTAATAAGAAACGGTACCGATAAACCTTAATTACCGATGATTTATTTTACATTATTGATGTAGGTTGAACCCAATTACACCAAAAACAATAAAAAATGTAATTATTAAAAGTCTAAATATAGCATAATGACAACAGGAACAAAAGAAGCTTAGTCCTCGATTAATCCACCCAGATGTGGAAAATATCGAGATCAGAAAATTCATTCAACAAAGTCATTTGTGTGCGAGTGGTGGTGTTCTTAACAGCAATAAAATTGTCACACATTAATCAGAAGTTTGTTGATCAACGGAGGATATGCTATTTTTACCTGTGAGTTTTTAACACGAATGGTGTAAAAACTAAAGGTGTCCTTTATACGTATTGAAGTCCATATCATACATTGCAGGCAACATAAAATACAATGAAAAACGCGCCTGAGACCACCGAGTGTTACTACATTCACTAAGTCACCATTACCGAGCATGTGGATCGTGGTGAAATAACACGAACGATGTAAAAGCTAAAGGTGTCCTTTATGCGTATTGAAGTCCATGACATACATTGCAGGCAACATAAAATACAATGAAAAACACGCCCGAGACCACCGAGTGTTACTACATTCACTAAGTCACCATTACCGAGCATGTGGATCGTGGTGAAATAACAAGGGATTACGAAAATACAAATAACTTACGTGTACAAAAGGAAAATAACATATTTTCTTAGAAAAAACACTGAAAAATTACGTCCAAGAGATTGTTATATAATACATTGTTCAGTCCAATGGTTACCTCTGTGTTTTATTGCACAGGTAGTGATAATGTGTAGTAGGTAGATTAATAATGTTATTATAATAAAACTTAGGAATAAATGGTAACTAAGCTAGTTAGTTACTGGTTCTACGAATTGACAGTTTGTTTAAATGAAAAAATAAATCAACCAATGTAATGGTTTGTTTTACACTCAAAAGTTTGCCCATACATTATAAACAGAAAAATCAATCAATGTAATGGGTTTGTTTTACACTAGTTTGTCCATACATTATAAACAGAAAAAGAAATCAATCAATGTGATGGTTTGTTTTGCACTCAAAAGTTTGTTGATGCATGGATCTATATTATGAACTGAAAAAAGAAATCAACCAATGTGATGGTTTGTTTTGCATTCAAAAGTTTGTTCATGCATGGATCTACATTATGAACTGAAAAAAGAAATTAATCAATGCGTATTATCCTCAGTGAGATACAGGCAAAAGCCTAGTTTACTGGGGATACGACAAATGAAAGGCAACAAACCCAGATCCATTAAAGTTATATGTCCAAATCAAATTATCTGTTGTTTTTCTCAAATTGTGTATATTTCTTGTCATGTGTAATAATAAAATAATAAAAATAAAATAAATGTGATGGTATGTTTTCCACAAAAAAATCTATCCATACGTGGATCTACATTATAAACAGAAAAAAATCAATCAATATGATGGTTTGTTTTACATTCAAAAGTTTGTCCACGCGTGAAGCTACATTATAAACCGAAAAAAGAAATCAATTCATGTGATGGTTTGTTTTACATTCTAAAGGTTGTCCATACATGGAGTTACATTATAAACAGAAAAATAAATCAATCAATGTGATGGTTTGTTTTACATTCATACGTATGGTACATACATTATAAACAGAAAAGCAAATTGTTTTCAAGCGATAACAGACGATTCTTGTATTTGGTTTTCAATACTACTATAGACGAAAACCCCTTTTCACAAAGAAATTTTTTCAGGGGGTCGCTGTCTTATTTTTTTGGGGGTCACAAGGTTAAAAATGCTGAGAAACAATGTCCTCGATCATATAACGGTGAACGAGGTGTCCCCGGCAAGAAGTCATTCTTTGCGTTTGTTTAGAGGTAATCTAGTCAACCCATCCGTGCTGAACGGTCATGGTTTGTATGTTCCGTATAATTATATGAGACAACCCACCCATAGATTATCCTATCAACCTATAAGTCGAAACAACCTGCCTTAGGAAATACCAGTAGGTAGAGCAATTACACTTTTTAACCGTGTGCGTCCTCATACAGACGTGTTTCATGTGTTCCTCAGCTCCTTCAGGAAAAAACTCTTCAATTTAGTGTAATACTTGAAATAATTATTTTTTTATATTATTTAACATGTCATATTTTGGCATAATGTTTTAGTCTAACATACATACTCGTATTTTTTTTACTTCAATATTTACGTTATGTTTGGTCCTTGTACGAATTAGGGAAACCTGTAATGTGCAAAGGACTTAAAATAAATAAATGGAATTAAAATAAACAAATGTTGGCCTCATGTCACGGGTAAAAGGATTCCGGTGGCGCAGACAAATCAGACGGCGGGGCTAGAGAAAATCAAAGCTTTTTTGAATACTTGGACTATAAAGAAGAATGACTTTGTAGCAAAGGTATGCGTGAGCTCTCGAGTGTGGTACTTTTTTTTTGTTTTACGATTATGTGCGGTATATCGTGGGATGAACGTTTTCGTCTGTCCGGAGTGATGAAGTGTGAGGGGTTTGATTCGCGTGATGTATACATACATATGTAATTGAGTGACACTGTTTGTCAGGTTGATGGGAATGTGTAACGGAGTTTTATACAATCAAAAATCGGAAAAAAGTATCTATTTATTTTTTCATGCTGTATGTCTTCAGTGAGATACAGGCAAAAACCTAGTTTACTGGGGACACGACAAATGAAAGGCAACAAACCCAGATCCATTAAAATTGTGCGTCGAAATTAAATTACCTGTTTTTTTTTCGCAAATTATGTATATTTCTTGTCGAGTGTAAAATATATTTTTTTAAATAAATAAATAAAAATAATAGAGAAAATTATAACAAGTTATACAAAACATCCTAGTTTGTGTGGATTGACTATTATAAAGAAAACAATAATAAAATAGAGTGAATTTCCAAGCGATAACCCATAGGTGGCGTATACCTAACGTGACCAGACGTCCCGTTTTGAACGGGACTGTCCCATTTTATAATTACGAGTCCCGGTGTCCCCGAAATAAATTCTCGGACGCAAAATTGTCCCGTTTTCGGAATCCGCGCGAAAATTGAGGAACCAAAGCTTACCGTACGGTCGGCTGGACGCGAGCAGTGTGCGAGAGCAAGACCGACCGCGTCGTCCGTTGACGCGACGATAACCGAGAGTAGCCGAGGATGCCAACGTTCGCGCGCGCTTTGGCTTATTATTGTTATTTGACAGAGTTTTCGTTCGCTCACTTCTCGCTCATTGTTTTGTTGTTTGATGCTCGATTAGTAATTTTCTTTAACTTCTTTTGTTTTGGAATCCTAAGTTAATATGCCAAAACGTAAGTGTTCGTTTAATGTTAGCTTACAAGCAAAATATCCTTTTATTAGGCAAATAAATACTCCCTCAGATGTCAGATGCGAAAAGTGTCGTACAGAATTTAGTGTTTCTCATAGTGGTGCAGGTGATATTGAACAACATTTAAAATCTGAAAAGCATAAAAATGCCGACCGTGCCGCCGCTTCGAGTTCTTCGATGTTAAATTTTTTTAAGAAATCAGACGCGCCAACGACAAAGGATTTGGATATCGCTGCGCCAGAAGGCGTCTGGGCTTATCACACGATACAAGAAAATCACAGTTTTCGCTCCAATGATTGTGCTTCGAAAATAATTGAATCATGTTTTGATTTGAAATTTACATGCGCGCGTACGAAATCAGAAGCTATTGCAGTAAATGTTTTGGCGCGTACAGCGATGAAAGAATTAAAAGATGATCTTGATACGGCGAATTGTATTACAATTTTGACTGACGCTTCAAACCATGGTAGTAAGAAAATATACCCTATTGTAGTGCGCTTTTTTCTACCCTACGTAGGTGTACAAGTGAAAATTTTAGACCTACAAGAACAGCCAGGTGAGACTTCAGATATTATTGTCAATTATTTAAACCAAGTGTTGACAGATTACAATTTAACAGAAAAAGTCGTGGCATTTTGTGGGGACAATGCCAACGTCAATTTCGGGGGCGCAGCTAGGCGAGGAACTAACAATGTCTTGACAAAATTACAAACATTTATGAAAAAGCCATTAATAGGTATTGGATGTGGAGCCCATGTAATTCATAATGCTGTAAAATCTGCTGCAGATGGGCTACCCTTAGATTATGAAAGTATAATTGTGAAGATATATTCATTTTTTTATATTTACACGATTCGAGTTGAAGCTCTAAAGGAGTTTTGCGCCGAAACTGAAACGGAATATCAACAAATGCTCGGCTATAGCAAAACCAGATGGCTTGCTCTTATGCCTGCATTAGAAAGGGTTATAAAAATGTATCAGCCATTAAAAAACTACTTTTTGAGTATTGAAAAATGTCCCATTTTACTAAAAAACTTTTTTGAAGATCCCACATCAGAATTGTGGCTTTATTTTTTACACGCTCAGTCAGCAAGTTTTCATCAAGCTGTATTGAAACTTGAAGGTCAGACTGTATCAGCAATTGAAGCTGCAAAAGAAATCAATCAACTAAAAGATAATTTCACTCAGAAACAGACCAATCAGTTTCTCCCATTTTCAGTCCGTCAATTTATGGTGAAATTGAAAGATAATGGTACTGGTATCGATGAAGAGTTTGTGAAAAGGACGGCTACAGAATTTTATAAAACAAGCCGTGAATATCTGGAGCAGTGGACTTGCTTTCTAACCAAAGAAATGGAGATATTTTTTTGGGCAGATTTAAAAAACGTCCCCGCATGGGAAGACATTCAAAAAGCTCTGGATGTCCTAATTGAAAAGGAATATATTGATAGTAATAAAGATACAGAAGTTTTTGACGAATTTTCATTAATTTCTAACTACATTACATCGCAAAAGGTAACAGAATGGAATAATCAAAATGTTTCCACGGAAACTCGTTGGGTGGAAGTATTCAAACATTTTCACGCCAACAATCTGCAGCATGAAAATTTTTCTGTTTTAATTGAATATATTTTATGTTTGCCTGCTACAAATGCTCCAGTAGAAAGAGTATTTTCTATGATGAACAAATTATGGACATCTGAGAAAACTCAGTTACAAATTCCAGTTTTAAAGGCGATGTTGATTACCAAGGTCAATATAAAAAAAACGTGCCAAGAGTTTCATTCCTACTTAAAATCATCACCAAATGTTTTAAAACAAATTTGTTCCTCTGAAAAATATAAATATAACTAAACATTTTGGATTTCATTTAGTAACTTTAATGTTATCTTAATTTTTCTAAATACATCAATATAACTTTAAAAAGTATTTTTTTTTCAATGACTACCTATGGTTATTTGACTTAAATAAACCAATGTCCCGTTTTGAGTCAAAAAATAAATGGACACGTTACGTATACCTGATTTTTTTCTCCAACACTCCAACTAGCGATCGCTAGATATAAGATAGCCAAATTGATTGATACGCAAAACGCTCGCAATGTGGGTGAAGGTCGGCACATATTTATAAGGTGTGCATATTGATATGTCTGCTCGCGATCTGACACTTGGCGTTTGTTTAAGGGTCTTGGTTTCAAGTTGTAGGGAAACAAATGCCACAAAGATAAAAAAAGTTTCCGATTTGAACAAGTTATAGCGTGTTTAGATAGATAACACGCGTGCCATGTTCACTGCATTGTCAGGCGATGTTACAGTTAAAATTTAATACTTCTATCCTTTGAAGGATGTCAACTACAGCCGATATAAGACGTGTTGTTTCGTTATATTCTGAAATCCCTTAAAAATTATATCGCGCGGTTATCAAGTTTCTTATAAAATAAAGAATATGTTTAGATACTCTCCACTACGTTTAGACGCTGTATACAGAGAAGATTATCCGCATTTAAACGAAGTGGACAACATCTAACCATTTTATTTTGAAAAAGAATAATAACGGCGCGACATTCAATATTTAACATTTAAGAATATAACGAAACAGCACGTCTTCTCTCGGCTCGTTGACAGGGTATCTGTCCATACGCGCTCCAATTAGTCCAGGCCGGAAACTTTTGGACCACAGTGGTACTACACGGAGTTTCTGCTATTTGGAGCTTGAATTCAAAAGCTTATTAAAAAAGTTCGAAATTATGGGATGATCTTCTTTCCAAAAAATCACGGGAATCGGAGATTCAAGGCACTTATTTTTGCACTACGATAGTTCATATTTTAAACTGCCATCTATTTTCGTAAATCCTAACCATTTAGTGCAGGGATCTACCCTTTCACCATCTCCTTAACCGGTTCACTGTCACGAGCGCGTTGACGCGCTTTCCGATTCAGTGCTCGCCAGGCCGGCCATACAAAATGAACGTGCTCTCCTTTGAGCATGTCGCAAGCTAATATCAAATCCAATTGTAATAATTTATAAATTGTTCTGTGTCAAGTTGTGACAACCCTGACATTTTGTGAACATTTAAACTGTGTTTTTCTGAGTGAACGGCAGCTCAAACGCCCCACGGTGTATATATTTAGTAAGTTTTCATAATATCCTTTATATCTGTATACAAAAAATATATTTTTTTTAGATTTTATTTTTGTTGAAAAAATCCCGGCCTGCTGGGTACGGCCATACTAATAACTTCCGGCACTTAAAGGGTTAATGTCGAACTTTGCTTTTTAACCAGAAAAAAACCTATTTCACACACCTCTGGATAATAATCTTTGTTATGCAATACCCCTTGCGCTTGTAAGCAGCGATTAGTTCGATTAAACCCAATCGAACCTGAATAGTTGGATCTTCAGAACGAGAGCCCAATTGAACCTGAATTATTATACGAATCCACATAAAGCAAGCCCACTCGAACCCGAATTCTTACACCGATCCACAGAAAGCACACGCCCAATCAAGCCCGAATTCTCAGAATGAAAGCCCAATCGATCCTGAGCATTTGGAATCAAATCAAAACAAGACACCGAGGTCGACACTAGTGTTGTACAATGCAATATTATAAAACAATCCTCACGATAAAGATAGAAATGTATTACACAACATAAATGTTTGATAATAAGTAACACCAATGTTTTACATCAGCCAAAATATTTTTATTGTATCTCTAATATTCTGATAAACTATCAATTATTGATATTATTTAATGAGAGCTTATGTTATAGGTCACATGTACGTTCGGTCACATGAATTTACGTCAAGCTCGCAGTATTCAGATAATCAAAGCGTCAACAGAGGAATATAAAGAAAGTATTTTTAATTCATAATATAAACAAGAATTAGGCCCGAATCCATCGTCTCGCCTAAATCCTAATTTCTTAGTTTAAAACTTCATGATTTGTATTCAGAGTCGGACCTCATAAGTTCAAAACTTGAAACTGAGATAATGAAACAAAGTGATTCCCTTATTTAAGGAAGCTACGACAAATTTAACATTGAATACTAATCTCGCCATTAAAAGAAATAGTTAAGATTTAGTATTTAGTGTTAAAGTCTACAATAGAAATATTTAAAAAATAAATCACCAAACACGTGTGAGGGTGAGTTCAAATGAAGCGATCACAATTGTTCATATATCGAAGAAAATCATATTAGAAAATAATATTGGGCGAACTGCTCCGCGTCCTCTAAATTATTGTATTTTGACTCGACTTGACACTACCTACTCTTGATAAAATTGTACGATGACAAACACGTCTTACACACCTTTTTATGTATGTGAGTAATTATATTGTGCAATATTTAATGAGGAAATACATGAAAAATCGATTTCTGTATTAATTGCATTTATCGTTTCGACCTCCAAGAACGGTTATCTTTATCAGTTACAAATAAAGTAAAACAAAAATATAACGGTTAGAGGAAGTTTGGGTAAAGTGGATTGACCTATCATTGTTTGTATTAATTAAGCTTTCATCATGTTCGAGTTTCATATACTCGTATTTTATTGTATCGTATTACATATTCGTTACATACAGTACTACATTGGCGTATTACCATGTGGCAATCTTTTCCAACTAAGCAGAAAGATATTAACGATCTCTGAAGTGAAAACAATACTAAAACCCTGTGGTAAAGACTTAGATAGACTGAAACAGCCTTTTTTCGTTCTAGTTTTTAGCTATTCACTCATCAAGAGTGTTCTTTGGCATTATATGGTACATCCATAAATAAACAATGGTTATTTTCACGGGTTATAAATAAAGCAGTGATTGAAGATTTAGTTTGGGATTTGCTAAATATGAAACCCTGTATTCCTGTCTGTCACAGTAAAAGCAAATATATTAACAAGACATTTTTTTATTGAATTTACATTTCGCCAAAAGTTGGTAAATACCGAAAACATGTTCCAGAGAAGGTATATCAAACTCGCTTTGCACCACGGGCCACAAAAGCTATTTTACATCAAGCCGCATGTTCTCCCAGAAAAAAAAAATTATTTCAAAACAATGAATTCATATTTCATTACATTTTATAGTTAAATATATGTTTTCAAGTCTCGGTAGGCCGCATTCTTATTGTGAGCAGGTCTCGTGCATGACATGCATGTTAACACGTTGAGTGCCGACGCACTAACTCGCTACAACGGGTGCCGGCGGCAGACTGACCAATAGAAGTGACTTAGTGATAATACGCGTAAATGCGTGATCGGCACCCAGCGCTCTTCTCTCATTACGCACAAACGCGTAATCGGCAAGCAACGTGTTAAGAGATATCGTGATTGTTAAATTTTACGTTTTTTATCGTGTTCTTGCACACCTTGACAAGTTTTTTTTATTAATCTTATAACTTATATCATAGTGAGTTCAAAATCTTTTATTTTTTTTGTATATATGGAATTTAAAAAATTGGATTTTTTTTTTAAAAATCACATTTTTTTCTTAATCTCTCAAACGTCTAAAAATGTTAAATTAAGATTTCTTCAAACTTAAAAAAATTAAAGATAATTTCTTGTAAATGTGTTAAAAGTTGCTAACTAGCGTCAAATCCCTAACCAAAATGTGAAGTTACCAATTATGCAGTTCCCCGTGATATGTATATGTGTTTTAATGAATCATTATTTTAGACTTTGTTTTTGTACTTGTTTATAAAAAATAAACATTAATGAATTATTTTCACGAAATACTTTTATTTCAATATAAATTGTCCGATTTATTGCAATGTGACAATATCTCTCCCAACGAATCAGAAATATGTTGCAATAAAAACGCCTTAAGTGAAAACCAGAGTGGACCCTTTAAAAATGGGTTATAGGCTATAAGGCTACAGAGATCGTCGTAGTAAATAGAATATATACACATCAATATGTAAACAAAAAAAACAGAGTTAAGAACTCGTTTATTATCTACGGACAGCGACAAAACATATTTGCACAAATTGCGACTGAGCCGCTTTACCCGAAAATCCTCTACTTATCAAGCCGAAATTCGATATCTCGTCTTCCCGACGAACAAGTCATTATAAAGCTTAGTCAATTTAATTATTAACACTTAAGAACGATAAAATCTGACATAATATTTAAAACAAATCAAACATACAAGTATAAGTAATGTCACCCCTGATTTCGAGTCGTAGTCATTTTCAAGTATGAAAAAGAACATACATATTAGGCAATAATTGTGATTTCCTTACCTGTGTAAGCCACCCACTGGGTTGGCTTTGGTTTTTCGGCGGAATCTTGAATGTTTAAATACACTTGTAACGAAAAAACGTTATCACAGCGGTTTTAAATGATAGGGCTGGAATTACAACAGCAATTCGCGAAGCGACCATGCCCCGATTTTAAGATGGCGACGAAGAGGACTGGTGTTGTCATATCAAAGGGAATCTCATTATTTTGACATAATGTCGAAAAAAGGATTATAGCGAAATGTTCCCGTTTTAAATTTCATCACTTAAAGTTTTAAGAAAGCAATGTAAAAAAAAACAATTTAATAACTTATATCTATAAAATAAGTGATATTTTGAATACATTTTCTATAAACTTAAGGTGAAATATACACAGATTTCAATAGAAAGTTCGAATTATGATTTGAATAGGTTAGTCTTTTATTTGAGTGTTGACAATATTTTTATACAGTGTTACATTAAAACAATTCAAAATGTAAATTTTACCTACTTGTTTGAAGATTTTACAAAGCACAATGCTATTTATAATTAGATTTCGCATAGCAACTACAATATTGTAACTAGTGATGTTATAAAATATTAATAGATACATACATATCATCAAGCCGTTCGCTTGCGGGGTAGGCAGAGAGAATAGATCTCCAAACTTTCCTATCCAAGAGCACAACTTTTGCCTCCTCCACAGTCACATATTTCGTCATGTACAATTTTCTTTTATTCATACTTCTCACTTTACCTGCTTTCAAAATTTAGTCCATTTGATCTAGCCAAGTTTTCCTCAGTCTACAGGTTCCCTGCACAATTCTAACTTGTATACCCAGATAAAATAATTCATTTTCTCGTACCTGTTCCAGTTTCTCTGAGATATCCATTACACTATTACAACACATATTTCTATAACCATAATAACCTTTGTCGTTATATTCATTTTCAAATATTTCATTAGTTATGTCTCATATTGCTCACTTGTCATATCGCTTAAATCTTTTTCATTTACAGAAAGTATAACTATATCATTTGCACACAGGGGTTCACATATATTTATTTCACCTCACCCATCTGAATTGATATATAATTTTTTTTAAATCGTGATGACGACACATCCTTCGTTTACATATTTAGTAATGTTATACTACTCATTAATTGCTCCATTAACTCTAAGACATGTATTGCTGTATTTGTGTAGTGAAGCTATTGGACTTAATTAATAATGTTTCAATAGTTTAAAAAAATCTCTTTCTTCTTACACTTTGTTTTCTGTATTTTTCTACGAAAGTTCAAAATACATTTTTTCCCTTACCCAAATATATCTTTGATATGATACCACAAAAAAATACATCTTGCGCATCTCATACATTCATTTCAGTAATCTTTTTCACTGTCGTTATCAAAATACATTTTTTCTACAACTCAATAAACTGGTAGCTCTGTTTTTTTTAAGTTGTCACAGAGCTATTTTTTTAAAACAACTTTATAATTGCTAATTAGCACTAAAAGGCACAACAGTCATTGACCTGTTTGATAAACACCCTGTTGGTCTCTTATTTTAACTGTTGATCAAGAGTTTTTAACACGTGGCCTGGTCTAGGAATGTTGGAATTGAGAAATACTCAATTTACTATACTGAATGTGGAAGAGGTAGTCTATACAGAACAAGACAAGAAGATACCTTATCATTTAGTTGAGTCAATACCTTATAGCGATAGAGATATACTTTATCAATGTGGTGAAAGTTAATAACCACTATTGTTAAATAATGCCATAAAAGTAGTGCACTTCTTATAAGAGTAGCTACAAAGTACCGCTATTCCTACTTTTTTATTTTGAGTAGTATGCTACAGAAAAGTTGCTGTTTCAAAGTAGCTTTAATAATACTGTCAATTGAATCATATATGACACGGGAAGAAAAGTATTAAAACAAATTTTATCTGCCCTGTTTAAACAATGACCATGATTCAAAAACTGTAAATTTTAACAAATGTTTTAATTCACAGACTAGGGTTAGGGTTATCTTCCACTTGTTCTAGACCAGTCAGTCTATTCTTGCATCAACTCTCTTCTGTGAACTGTTCTAGACCAGTCAGTCTATTCTTGCACCAACTCTCACCTGTGAACTGTTCTAGACCAGTCAGTCTATTCTTGCACCAACTCTCTCCTGTGAACTGTTCTAGACCAGTCAGTCTATTCTTGCACCAACTCTCTCCTGTGAACTGTTCTAGATCAGTCAGTCTATTCTTGCACCAACTCTCTCCTGTGAACTGTTCTAGACGAGTCAGTCTATTCTTGCATCAACTCTCTTCTGTGAACTGTTGGAATGCCAGATTTAATCATTCAAGTTTGTTTGTTATATTATTGTGTTAAAAATATCAATGCAGTAAATTCATCCAATCAAATTATTAATTTATTATAGTTATTTGTGTATGACATACATTTTATATTTGGCGTGTAGCAATAGGAAACAAATTCAACAGGGCTCTAAAATATATATATATATATATATTCGAACCAGATGGTATCAAAATCTGTCAAGATGATAGTCTACAACAGTATTTGAGTACCGACTTTGATGTATGGAAGTAAAATGTGGAAAAAGACTGAAATGAGCCGATTAAATGCCTAGAAATACATGCACTGAGATGAATAAATGGGGAGAATATATGACAGAATTCAGAATTAAGTGATGAATGTGAACTTAAAGCTGATGTTTTGAGTAAGATGAAGAAGAGCGCTCCAAGATGGTTTGGACGTGAAAAACAAATTAATGAAGAAAGACTAACAAAACAAATATATAGTGCAAATGTGAGTGGAAGGAGTGGTAGAGAAATATCAAGGAAAGAAGGTTGGATGAAGTGTATGATATTTTGAAAGAAGAAAATGTAAAAAATCAGAGAAATCGTATGAGGTGTATGAATGTAGAAGAGGCAAAATCTGTGTATCGCAATAGAAAACTGACACTCTCTCCTTAGCCTGACTGGGAACCGTATGATGGTTTGTGTGTATGAGTACATTTTATAAAGACAAAATAAAGTAATAGTAGAGCTTCACTCAAATGGTGAGCTAAGAACTAGACCGGTGCCGAAACTATGGGTACTCCTTATATACAACACAATGATGTCCTAAAACTCTTCCGTCCAGGTTGGTCTGCAGCAAGAAACTCCATGTCCTCCCCTCCCACAGGAGGCCAACATTGCATAATGTTTATTATAACACAAATGGTGTAAGATGGGAATCTGATTCACCGAGCCCAAGACTATCTTAACTATTACGCTAATAGGGCTTAAGCCCAACGGTGCCACACGCTATAGGGCGCAGGTCGCCGCCACATTCAAGAGTCTTATTTCTTTATTGATGTCATTATCTTTTACACTTGAATTATATTGTAAATTAATCAATTTTATTGTTTTATGAGAGTACATATAAACATGTTAAATTTATAGCCATATTTTGTTATATAAACCAAATTTTCATAAGTACCCATCCGATAAAAAATAATATCAGTATTCTGTTGTAAAATTAAATGAGATTTTTTTTAAATTATGAAAGATCACCTGATATTGTTAGCACGAGGCACTTCAATGTATTAGGCAGCCCTGGCCATGCCCCTAATATGGGATAAAAGCGTGCAGCTGCAATGTCAGCTACCAGACGGTATTCTTAATTCGCGACTCTACCACCTTCTATTATAGGCTGATGTGTCTGTAGACAAACCACCTTAATCATCACAATGTTCATATTACTAATCACCTATCAACCTCCTTAGGTTCAGTTCGATTCCACCACCACCCACGCTATAATGAGGGACAAAATAAGTCCCCATTCAGCGTGATCTACACTAGATCAATTTTTTTTTATAAGTGAGATATCACATAGTGACGAAAAAGAAACTGCCCAAAGGGAATCCTCGTCCGGTGGCAACACACCTGAGTCTGATATTTTTTTTAGCTACGATGGACTTAAGGTTTGACGTCATGGAAGAAACAAAATTACTCACAGGGCAGTAAATATACTTACAAAGCAATTTATAGCATGTACTGTATATAATGAAAATGTAATACAAATACAAACAACCTGGGGGGCTTATTTCCTCGTGGTTTTAAGTGAAAACAAGACCTCGAACCCTAAGTATCAATAACCAGTGCTTTCTTCGAATGCAGCAAATCTATCCTTTGACGTCACAAGATCAGGGTAGCCAATCGATCCAAAAAATGAACTATTCAGAAATTATTGAATCAATTATCATTGCAGTGACACAAATAAACTTGAATGAAAGTGACAGGTCTGTTTCGTTTTGCAAAGACATTGTCAAACTGTACTCAATACGTTGCTTACTAAGCAAATATAGCAAAATATTTTACATTCTGCGGATTAAAACTAACATACATAAATGTAATACTTCACTATCCTATCCTGACATGTTGGCAACCACCAGCCCTCATGAAACTTTCACACTGCAATACTATCTTTATCCAACTGATGTAAAATAAGATGAGAGATCAATTTAGTCAAAAGGAATTTTAAAACAAATCATAGGTATTTTTTCTTTCTTTAGCTAAAAAGGGATTTCAGTGATGCTTGTGTCAACCAAAAAGGCTTAGTTTAATAATGAGTCAAGTGACAGTAAATATTTACTCAAACCGAATTCGAGTTTTGTTACGTTTGGCTAAAGAGGCTTGAAACATTTCCGCACTTTGTTTTTTTACCTTTTCGAGCATCAGAAACTTTTTTCTCTTAAGAAAATTCGTGTTGAAACCGCCGATAGTATGTACAGGTTTCCTTAGAATTGAGGTAAAAGGAAAGTAAAATAAGAGCAAAAGTATGGTTCTTGATATAATTTATTTCAAAGATGAGTCTTCATGTAAAAAATAGATCACATTAATTCGCTAATTTAGAAAAATACAACAAATAAATCAGCATTCAGATCAAGCTTCTTACAAGTACAACAATTCATAAATTTCATCACTTGTAACACTTATTCGAAATAATCTAACATAATGTGCATGATCGTATTGTGGAAACCAGAATATTTTTAAAGTACACATTACAAAGGAAAAAGACACTTCTAGACTTAAAAATGATATCTTAAGATTTGATGACCACATTAGCCTGAATATAAAGCCAAAGACATTATCTTTTTGTATAAGGACTCTCGTTATAATTGATCATAAATGGCTTAAAAAATGCTACGTTTCCAATAATTTTGATGCAATGGAGGACAACATCAATGGAGGAAAATCGGGTTACATCATAAAGCAGTGGAGATTTGATAGATTCTGATTAAACAGTATAATTACAATATTAGAGAAATGAATCATTATTAATGTAAATAGTTACATATATATTTAATATTAATTATGTTACCTTTTTTCGAAATTCCCTTCATGAAAAATTAATGGATTACATTAAATTCGGGGCTGCGTTATATTCGGACTAATATAGTAATATTTACATGTAAAAGTAACATTCAATGTACAAAGGCAACCACACTCATTTATCACTGTTAAATGCATTTTTATACGCTTTCCAAGAATCCCTAATATTCAGTCTCTCATTATCGTTCAATAGTCTATTTTACATGTCTTGGACCTAATTATGGTTATTTTATTAGTTATGACACTTAAGTTTTTTTTTAATTTCAAAATAAAACATCAAGGATTTTTTCACCATACCCCATAAGTATGTTATCATCAAGACTGTTATTTAATATTTTGCTATGCAAAATTAACCCTTGATTACTATGAAGGACATAGGAATAACAATGTTTAATGACTAAAAGAGAAGCAAACATACCAATTCTACTTTCAAATGGTATCCCTTAACAGGAGGAGAGACTTAACAAAATAAATAACAGTATGAAAATATATATCCTAAAATTACACAATTATGTTAAGGTAGTGGGAAAGAAAATAAATTTGAGAGAGAAGCTGGGCTCATCCCATACCATACTCCCAATCGAGATACACTCCCACCAATCGGAGGGCGAGCCCAGCTGTGAGAACGTAAGATGTTTATCAGAGTCTTCCAATCTTTTACTATTCGAAGAAAGTGGATATTTTGAAGAGCTTGATAGTCAACCTTTGCCAAAATCCATTTTGTTCAATGCTAATTTATGTTCTATGTAAATAACAGAAAACTACCCCAAAGGGAATTCCTCTAAGACAAATGCCAGGCACATAAAATTAAAGGACGAATGCTACAATTAGAAGATAGACAATGCCACGAGGCAGCATAAACTTTATGGCTTCCAGTAACATAGTTAGATGTTGATAGGTTTTACTCAGTTGCTTCAGTCTCGGTCTGATGTGGAAGGAACATGTTAAAAAAATGCTAAATAGCAAATAAAATACCTTCAGGAGTTTCTTTAGTCACTGAATGGCAATAGAGCCCATTGTTTCTCGGATTTTCTCAGAGCTAATTGTTTCTCAACCTTTTAAGCCTTATGACCTCCCCAAAAGATAGAAAAAATAAAATTAAGACTTCATGACCACCCTGCAAAAACTTCCACATTGTATAAGACTTGGACTGTAATTTTAAAACTTAATGGTGTTAAAATATTCTGATCAATTTAGCAGATACATGCTTTTTAAAAAAAACATGTGTATTTATAAAAAGAGAGGAAGACTAAAACCATTACAAATGAAATGAGTTAATGTAACTTCATAACAGAATTATTAAAAAACATAAAACTCATCTTAATAACTTTATAACCATACAAACAAACATCAGTCAATAAAAATCATAACAGACATGGCATTTCGTACGACGTATTTTACATTAAAAATGTTCCTTTACACACTGGTATCTTATAGAACTAATCACTTAACGACATTAAGAATAAAATCACATTATCTGCACTTGGAACTTTTGCAGGTACGCATTGAGTACGGTTCGATGCTCCTGGTCCATACTTTGCAGGATTGTTGCGAGTCTTCCAGGAGACGTTCTGCTCAGTACTCCGAGGGATTCAGCGATGAATTGTTTCAACTCGCCAACTTCTGTAAGTAATGGTCAAATCAAAGGATCAAATTACAGGATACACATGTTGTTTTATTTAATTTTATTTTACGATGCAAATATATGCAATATACACATTATTACAAAAGTTAGTCATTTCAAATTGATGGCTTGTAGGCTGGATAAAAAATAGTGGGCATCGCTAATATAAGAGATTGAAGAACATGATTTTGAGAAAAAGCATATTTTGTAGGCAAAAGTGTATATCGTGATAAAAAACATTATTTTATTATTAATGTTCACTCCCCTAATAAAGCAAATAAAAAAAAATCCTAGGTTGATAAATGTATAAAGGGGGAAAGACTGCTCTTTTCTCAATTCTCCTCTATAGAAAAGAGGCGTGGAGACTGAACCAAGAAATATTACGTATGATATAGGCTTTTGAGGTGTGGATCTACAGACATACCCTTAAGATTCCCTGGATAGATCGTTTTACAGTGTGACAGTGGTTTGCGTATGAATACAGAAAGAGAACTGCTTAAAACTACCTATTTCAGTCTCATAATATGAAAGGCAAAAGATACATACAGTACCCGGCGGTAAGTAATACACATCGGGCTTAAGAAAGAGACTGTTGGCCATAATCGGCTAACTTCGACTTTGTAGAGCGTCGTCTCTGTCGCAAGATTGACTGACAAATTGTGACGTAATACGTGTATGAATGACAGAAACAACGCTCAACAAAGCCGAAGTTAGCCGATTATGGCCAACAGTATCTTTCGAAAGCCCAATGTGTATTACTTACCGCCGGGTACTGTAATAACACGAAAGATTATTCCGGGGAAATAAATGGCAAACGAAGCAAAGAAAGACACTACATCTCTTGGCTTTATAACCTGCGGGAATGATTTGTGTGAAGTTTAACTGAGTTGTTCTGGGCAACAGTAAACAAGATAGAGATTGCCATGATAGTGATTAACCTTCAATAAGAGACGGTGTTTCGAGAAGAAGAGAAAAGCTTCTTTCTATCAGGGCAGGTATTGCAAAAAGAATCAGTCAGGGAACTCTAGTCTCGGGTGGTAAGATCTTAACATATGTGAATGTGTCTCAGTCATGTACTCACGTGGCAGTGGATCCACTTTGTCTTGCTTGGTGGAAGCCAGCTGGCAGTAGGCAGCCTCGTAGCCCACGGGCTCCTCTATATCCACCCAGTGGTCCTCAGGCAGAGAGCTTTCAACACTGGGAAGCTCACACAGGGATATTACCGCCTGAAATAAAACATGGTACTTTTTATTTCAGACTATTTCTACAGGACCCGGGACGTAGGTAAGGGATTGACAGGCACATACATCATCTATCATAAAATTCATTGTTTAAAAATTTGACAGATCAATATGAAAGGGCTATCCCTCGCGATTGAGTATAAGTGTCAGAAATCTTGTGGATGGAAGATGCCTGTACACGTATTAGTTTAATGTGTGAAAACTTTTGCACTTCAGCAATCACACAGGCTTGACGAATCAAACCCAAAATTCCACTGGCAAAGTTCCAAGATGACCAGTAGGTTCAATATGTTGCAGCCTTTCATTTGGCAAAGCTTTACATAGTGCTATGTTGCTTAAGAATTTATAAGAAAAACCAGATTCAGAGAAACTAGGTCTAAAGCTTATTGCCATGCAGCAATCTCTTCCAACCAACCAGACAGAAGTAAATGAAGCAAGTTACATATGGTCGCATAAATCATTCAAATGACTATCCATCCCAATGAAATCCAAAAACACATACGTGAGCATGTGCTCACAAACCCCACAAAGACTGACAATCACCCGAACATTTATTTTCATATAAAGTGAGATATCATCAATCAAAGGAAAAGGAAGGGATGGTGGAGAGGAAAGTAAAAGAAAAAATAATCAGGAATGAAACTGACTAGAAATTAAGAGTTTTTTCAGTCGCTTCTTAAAACATGCCAAGGACGGAACGAGTCTTATATTGGTTTGTGACTGATTCCAGACTCTCACTGCATGGACAGTAAAGGACGATGTAAAAAAAGAGGAGCGGTGAACTGGAAAGGCCAATAAACAATCTCTGTTTGAGCGTAGCGGTAATCCATGATGTGGCGAAGGAAAAGTATAAAGATAGTTTCTAAAATAAATGTATCAATTATAAGACAGAAAAAGTTCTTACTTGTAATATGGGCACCCAAAGGACGTTATACTTTTGTGAAGGCTCAATGAGGGTGGGACATTCACACAAGAGTTTGACATATCCCACAACTGCCATCTTCTTGTCACCATCTCCAGACACTCTCTGAAGCTCTGGGACCAGCACTCGTTCACAATAAAGTCCAAATAACCTATAATTTAGAAGTTAATTTTACTATTGGTAGAGAAAAATCAGTTTTTCCAAAGCAGACTGTCATTGATAATTTATCAAAGGTTTCGGGCAGTAATTTTTTGGAAATGCACATTAGAATATGGAGTAATAAATTATTTTGTTATTCCATTAATTATATTGATCCTCGCTACATGTGTTTCTACCTCCTATCCAGAGGCTCTCATCAGGCGGAATGATCCCGGTTTGTTCTGAGAGCAGTGCTTATACGAGTATATCAGACTGGTAAGTCTTGGTATGGACCACCTACTACAAAAGTGTGTGCGGTATATTTACAGAAAGATTTAAATTTTAATAAAACGATTAAAATATTTTTTGCTAATAACTCTTAGAATTTGATAATATTAATGCAGAGGAATAATATTTAAGAGGTGCGAAAGATTTTGCATTGTTTGGTTATTAATTTTTTTTACTGAAGGCTTTGTGTACCTCCGTTTATAAATTCAATGTTTTATATAACCTTACTATCTTTGAAATGATGATTAATCTCTATTATATGGTTTGTTAATTTTTGTGACGTATGCAGAAATTTGAGAAGAATCAAAGATATTTACTGAAATAAATTCTTACCCAACTTGTACAGATTCCAGAGATTCCAACAGGTCAACAGGCCCATATCTGACGGAGTAGAAACCGAGGAAGGGAATCAGACCTCGTAGATACTTTGTTGTTTTCGATGAAGATAGCCTTTGGAATACCAGTGTGATGATTTGCTTCAAGAAAGGTCGCATAGTTTCCCTGGAAATAGAAAATCATAAATAACTGTAACAAAAAAAAATTATTCAAATGTGAATAATTTTTTTTTATAATGGGTTTTATACATTTTGTTATCTGTTGGTTTTTGTCAGTGAGTTATAAGATATAAATTATGATATATTTGATTAAATTAAATGTTGCTATAAACGCTTGCACTCTCAGCAAGGTCCATCTGTTCGGATAGAATAAATTTCTTCCACCAGATCTAATTGGTTGACCATATACTAAGAGTATGAAATTAGAGAAATATGATATAATTGTACCATTACAATTCTTTTTTATGACGGTGTCTTAGCAGCTTTAGTCTGAAATAGGTAAAATGTGAAATCAACTAAATTGTATTTTTTTCCTTTGCATGTCAAAGTCCACTTTAAATGGGTCACCCAGTAATGTGGGCATAGTTAATTTTAAGAGTAAACAAAAGGAAAACATAAATAAATAAATATCTCACATCCTCCGAATATTATTTTTACTTTATATTTGAATAAAAGGCTCCTTACTCAGGGAAATGTTGGAGTATGCACTGTATAAGATAAAAGCCTTCATGATCATTTGCTTTGGATGAGATCAATTTCTGGAACACTCCCAGCATCCCATTCTGGAAAATAAAATATGGAACAATTATCATCTCTAAAAATTTAATTGTAATGCAGTAAACTCTTGATGATCCGGAGTGGTAGGGGAAAAAATTACCTCAGATAGAAAAAATTAAAATAAAAACTCTAACTTATCCCACACATGCTTTTACTTAAAATATTTCACAATGAAATTATTTTAATAGAAACATTCTAAGAACACAAAGACTTTTTTTGAATGCTAAATATTCTTACTGTAAAATTTTCACTTAGGTGTGATACTGTCAGGGGAGTCCCTTTATTTTTTTTCACTATGTAATATCACTCTCGATTTCAATCTTCTAGTGTTGATCGTGCTAGATAGGGATTTTTTGTCTCCCATAACATTGTGGGTGGTTGTGCAATAGAATTGAACTGTAAATTTTTAAAAACCAGTCTCAGAAGATTCAGAGTTACGTTTGCACAACCATAACTTTTTCCAATGATATAAATACATAATAATTATAAACTAAAGATATTCTTACCAATCTGTTGTCCCTCGACAGCTGAGGATGAGCAGCCGCCGTGAGGGAGCAGAGTAGCCTCACCAGCGGCCTAACATTAGCCGTCTTGTCCCAGAGTGGAGGAGCCAGTAGGCATCCTACCAATCCAATGTAAGGCCCTCCGACATCTCCTGATACTCCGTTAGCGGCCACCATCCTTTGTTCCAAAAGTAGCGATAGCATTTGAAATACGTACGGCATGAATTCTGGAAAGATGGAATTAAAAAATGTATAAATCTTTTGTTGTATACAGTATAACCTGGCGGGTTTATTACCACGTGGAAATCTCGGCCAACCAACCACAAAGATGTTTAAGAGGTCTTAAGTGAAAACCAGACTGGAACCTTAAAAATAAATAAGGTTCAAACAGGAATCGAACCCGTAACCCCCAGTTTGGAAGACAGGCATCTGACCAACTAGGCCGCGGATGCTGAGAATACTGATTTAGCAACTTGTCACTCATTCACATATGGCTTCAGTACACAATAGTGATTCAAATGAAGTGACTGCTAAATTAGTTGAGTTTGCACAAATGTAAAATAATGTCCACAATATTTAAATGGATGTTAACACAACGATCAATAAGCCCCGGGACTAACTACTAAAACATTTGTTTGCCAAAATTCTTTATTCATCCATTTAGTCTCGTTCAAGAGCGATACATTCATTCCAACGCTTTCCTAACTTTTATATGCCAGCCGTGTAGAACGATTTATCTTTGGTTTCAAAATAGGCGTTAGTTTCGGCAATCACTTCTTCATTGGAGCCAAATCTCTTTCCCTGGAGCATCTTTTTGAGGTCTGCGAACAGCCAATAGTCGCCGGGGGCCAAATCTGGAGAATACGGTGGGTGCGGAAGCAATTCGAAGTTCAACTCATGCAATTTGGCCATCGTTACCTTCGACTTGTTACACGATGCATTGTCCTGATGAAAGAGAACTTTTTTCTTAATATGGGGCCATTTTTTTGCAATTTCTGCCTTCAAACGCTCCAATAACGCTATGTAATATTCGCTATTGATGGTTTTTCCCTTTTTAAGGTGATCGATGAATATTATACCATGCGCATCCCAAAATACGGAGGCCATAACCTTCCCGGCCGACTGTTGAGTTTTTGGTCGCTTCGGGCGACTGTCACCGGCTGCTCTCCACTCAGCTGACTGCCAATTTGATTCCGGAGTGTAGTGGTGGATCCAAGTTTCATCCATTGTGACATACCAACGCAAAAACTCCTGTTTATTTCGCGTAAACAGTGCCAAACAGCGCTCTGAATCATCGATGCGTTGTTGTTTCTGTTCCATTGTGAGCAAACGCGACACCCATTTCGAAAAAAGCTTTTTCATTGTTCATGCAAAATAGTGTAAACACTACCAAATGATATCTTCAAGATGTCAGCTATCTCACGCAACTTTACTTGGCGATTTTCCATCATGATTTTGAGTTTTTTTTTTATGTTTTCTGGTGTAACAGCCTCATTTGGACGACCAGAGCGTTCAGCATCATTTGTGTTTGTACGACAGTGTTTGAAATCAGTATACCACCGACAAATGGTTGTTTTCGACGGAGCAGAGCCCGGATAACACTTTTCAAGCCATCGCTGAGTTTGAATGGTATTTTTTCCCATTAAAAAGCAATGTTTTATCAATACACGGAATTTGGTTTTTCCCATTGTTTTGAAAATAGCAAAAGTAGCGTCACTAAAACCACTGTAACTCAATGTCGGAATATCATGAAAGTTTGACACATAACTTCTAAAGGTTGGTACTAACTGAGAATGGTATGGATTTGTTATTAGAGGCACCATCTGTTGGTTAGTCCCGGGACTTATTGATCGATGTGTTATTTGTTTCCTTATTTATTTAATACTGTAGAAATAGTTTTATATTTGTTTTTCAAACCACGAGTGAACTTAAAGTGACACCTTCTCTGCTCCCTGTTTGTAAATGTTTATCAATTTCCCATTGCTATGAATGAAATACCACGGGAATGGCCGCAGACCTGTCGTACAAAAACAATCTAAGATGAATACTCACCCTGTACTTCTTGTTGTAGAATTTCCTGGAAAATGGGGAATAGAGCATCTTCAAATGAATCCACTGCTGCCGGATTTGCCTTGCATATAACCCTGAGAGAAAACAAAACAAAAGTTTAAAATGTATAACTTGTTGATTAAATAGAAATAATAACGAGAAATTTGTGAGAAGTCTGAATAAAATATTTCCATTTATACTCGTATATTTTTTTGGCGCCTATTTAGTGACCAAAGATCACTCTATGGGCTCCTACATTTCAAAGTAATATCTCTCAAACTTTATCAAATTAAAATTAAACTGGAATACCTTCGTGCTATCATGTGCGCACTGGGCGTATAACGACCTTCGTGGCCTAGTTGGTAAGACGTCTGTCTTCCAGCCTTGATTTTTTTAAAAAGGATTCCAGACTGGTTTTCACTTAAGGCCACTTTAAAATCTTTCTTATTGGCCAGAAGAAATTGCCCGCTAAGCCCGCCAGGTTGTACTGTATATAACGAAAGTGTAATACAATACAATGTTTGTATGGCAGCACTGAACGTGTTAATGAAGGACCGAATTATTCACTTATTTTAATAATTGTAATCCATATTTTTTTTAACTAGCTAATTAGCAATGAATGTTTTTATTCTATCGTAGGGTATCCTTCAACAAAGCTGAATCAGTGATTCAAACATATTGAAGTGCGCGGTCGGAAGTCAATAATATCTTCAGGCCCCAAGTAATCAAGCCTTGAGGTTTAGAACCACTGGAGTAGATACAGAACTTATGGTTCATCATTGCATGTGTTGGTAACAATGTGAAGAAGCAACAACACTTGCACACTCTTTAACCAGACTGGGACCTTTTTTATACGTACTATCGGGAATCGAACCCAAAACCCACTGGTGGAAGTCAACCGTCTTACTAACTTAGGTTACAGTAGAAGTCATACAATTAATCAGATAGAACATGCGGCATTCACATATTTAATTTCTTGCTTTCACTGGCTAATGCTTTAATAACCTATAAGCGGGTAGGTTCTATAGCTGATGTGTTTGTTCCTCATCAGCAATCAATGTGAAATTGAAAAATATACACCATAATGAAGGGTTGCCTATGATGATAAGACTCTTCAACTACAGATTCTGCAGTTTTTACTTACATAATAATTACTCTTGCAGCACTAGAATAAGTAAGATTGTATAGTAATATGATGCACTCACTTGATGGAGAGGGAGAGAGACTCAAAGAGAAAGTGGTTGAAGTGCGGCCGGGATGGGTTCTTGGTCACTAGGGAGAGGGTCTGTGCTGCTGGAGGAGGCCGGGGCCCACAATGGGCTGTAGTGCCATTGATGATGATGATGAACCTAAAAAAATTATAGCTTGGCAACACCAACATTAGCTGTCATGTCACATTTATTTATTACGTTTATGCGCGAACTGCTAGTATGACTGGTATGTATTTATGTTTTTTAAATTTTAATTTTAAGTTAATTTTAGTATTTATGTTTTATGTATTTATGTTTATAAAAAATCTTTCAAGTTTCGAAATCATTCACATATATTTCGAGTTGATTTTTGTTAAAAAGTTATCATTTCTAAGGTTATGTTTACATAGTTTGACAGCTGCTTGGACAAATGGTATAACCCATATTTTTGAAAAGTTTTATGAGATTTATATTTTCATCATAAAAGTTATATTACGAACATAAAGGTTATTTTACCATAATATATCACGAAAATGTCGTGTTATTTAATGGATAGTTTTGTAAATGTTATTTAATACATTATTATTTATAATAGCATTAATGTTTTTTTTATTTGCAGGTTAATAAAAAAGCACGGTTAGACGATGTATTAAAGAATACAAAGAAAATGGGGGAAAATTCACAACTCCAGGCAAAAAAAGGAAAGGTCACCCTAAAAAGAATTGGACGATTTCAATTTCTGTGCGATTCGCCAACTGATTCGAAACTTAAAACAACTTTCAAAATTTAATTCAAATTTTCCTTAATTAGTTTAAGCAAAATGATTTTGTTAACTCAGAAATTCAACAGAATATAGTGAAATACCATTTATACTCTTTATATTAAATTTTATATTAAAGGTAAGTTCATCAAAACGGCTAGTGTTTATTTTTTCTGACAATTTTTTTTTGTGGGTTAGTGCATTTTTGCAATCAGCTATACAAAACTACGGTGTTGCCAATCAGGCGATCGCAGCGCCCTTATTTATTTTCAACTCTTTTTTGACAGACTGTATATAAACTTAAGGCTGATATGTTAAGATGAAGAGCACTCAGAAATGATTTGGGCATGTAGAACGAATGAATGAAGAAAAAATAATAAAACAAATATATAAAGCAAATGTGAATGGAAGACATGATAGAGGAAGACAAAGGAAAGTATGGTTGGTCCAAGTCAATGATATTTTAAAAGAAGGAAATGTAGAAAGTCAGAGAAATTGAGTTGTGTGAGGTGTGTGGATGTAGAAAAGGCGAAGAATCTGTGTCAAGATATGAAAGTCTGGCACTCTTTCCTCTCTGCCTACCCTGAAAGGAAAATAGCTTGATAGTATGTATGTATGTATAATCAATGAATAAACAAAAAAAATTTTTTTAAAGAAAAGATACGACCGAAGTCATAGGTATCCTTATAGCCTCGAACACTAGGTGGAAGAAGTGCCTGTGTAGTTCGAGGGGAGTAGCACAACGCGGGGTTCGAACCGACGACCTTCCGTATGGAAGTCCAGTGCGTTACTGTGCCGCCATGCACCTCTTTTAAATTAAATCATAAAAAAAATTAATATACAAAGTGTTGCAGAAATAATATCTTTGAAATATAAATAAAAAAGACATCATACATGTTCTATAAAATATCATTTTATAATCTGAAAGAACAATTCTTACCATTATTTAGCTTTGTTATGAACATTATATGAATAGAGTGCCCCATCTTAATTTTCTATACACATCTGAAGCCTCACCGTGAAGTTCCGTATTTCTCTCTCCTGGTCATTTCTGGTGGTATTGCTCCGATTTCGTGTTGGATCACGTTAAGTTCCTGTACATCCTTCATTTTGAACGGATTCAATTTCGGATGTATGGATGGTGAAGGTCGGCATTTGATTGATATAATTTTTAAAACAAGTCGAAAAATTTGATAACTGTTTGATCAGAAAATAAAAAAAAAATTTGCAAAACATTAAAATACCTTTTTTATTAACATTTCTAAACGAGGCATTATTTTTGCCACACCCGTATATAAAATTATCATGAGTATGTCTCGTTATTTCAGTGCATGGGGTTGATATATGATCCAACCATCTCCAGCATCTCATGTGTATCATAGTGGTTATGGGTTGCTGTTACGTCCAAATACCTTCAAGACTATATTTGTAATGGGTTAAAATTTGCAGTACCTTTCATAGCGTAATCATTCTCCTGGTGGCCAGGCTTCTGCATGAGTTGCATCAGGCCATGGATGATGTTGGGTGCCATCCCTTCTAGTTGTGGCAATTTGCCTAGCACCAGCAGCAGCTTTTCGATACTGCTGGCAGAGTAGGAGGCCACCACACCGCTCTCTGCTTCTAGGTGCCTTATCTAAAAACAATATTATCAGGAGTCATTCATTTTGGAGTTTCGTTTATTAATATGGTACCCTTAAACATAATACATTCTTAACCCTTGCCGATCTGTGAACGGACAAGAGTGACCAAGACGTATATTTTATTTAATTTCTCTAAATATACTGCTTGCAGGGTCTTCATACTTTATGTATTCCTCATCGAAACCTCTATGATTTGAATGATGTCATTACGAAATAAAATCAATAATAAATATCAACAGAAATGAATGATAATAAATCGAGAATTGACGAAATGTCAAAACACTCCGTATGACTCATTCTTTTTTGACAGTTAATATTTTACGAGTACATTCGTTCCAGGGATTGGTTACCAGTTTTATCAAACACCTGTGCATTTAGTACATAGAATAGAAACAAAAGTTATTTCGTGCCCCAATTGCGATAGACTTTTTCCACAGGATTAAATTTTGATTTTATGATATGTTTGTCCTATTTTCAAATTTTGACATATTTTCAAAGTGTTTATATTTTCCAAATGGCATATTTTATTGATTTGAATTTCGTGTTTATTTTTATATTATTATTTTTGAATTTATATATTCATTTTATATTTTTTTAATATGTTAATTATTGTCTTAACTCGAATTATATTTTTATTGCCAAAAAATACACGCTATATTTTATTGTGTAATTTTATGATTTTTTTTTTAAAAGGTTGGAGACCTCTTTTCAGTCATGCGCATTCTGAACGTTGTGCAGAACGAACGACGCAGTGGGAAAATTATATTCCTATAGAAATGTCACCTCTCTGTTTCAACTCTTATTTTATCATTTCTTACACTCATTTTATATTATTCGACATTTTATTACATAATAAAATGATGTTTATAGCTAATTACAAAAAAAACTAATAGATTTTGCATAATTTTTATTTAAAACATACATGTTTACTGTACCCTCAGTGTCCAACACCGTTACTGGCGTAATTTTTTAGCACAGTAAGGGAAGTGTTAAAGGTGATGATATGTTGAAGAGCAACATTGTTTTCAGCCCCAAAATCGTGCCCTTTAAGAGTCACTAGACATGTAACTCATAGTTCACCATCATACGTATCGGAAATAATACCGCACGTAAACAGTTAACAACACTTACTTGCACAGTTCTAGGATATGCGAGTATTTTTACTAGATTACCTTGATTTCTTAATTATATACTTACAGAACTAAAATAGGTTTTTTTAAATATTCCTTTCTTCAAAATTTTGTTAAACAACAAAAAACTTAAATAACTCTTTTTTAGAGTTGCGTCAAGATACACCGCTCGTACATTAGCGGACCCAGCAATACTTTTGTTAAAATTAGGTTTTCCTTACTGTTCAATGTGCTTCAATTTTTTTTGCATTAATCTAGTTAGGTAGGTTAGTGTTACATGTTGTATTGAAAAAACAATTTCTGTAATTTCATAAATTTGAATTTTCAGTCTTATAATTATAGTAGGAATGTAACTCTATGCTTTATCTATTTTTTCCATATGTACAAAACTATTTCAAAAACCTTTTACTGATTTGAAGTAATAATTTATACAATTAATTTTAAACACTTTATGGCAAGATTTTTCTTGAAATTATCAGTGACCTAAATTTTTTAAATGGTAACTATGTAATTATTTTAAATATGAAAAATGTTTGATAAAAATAATTAACACCAGCAAGTATGCAAGGGTGCGGAATGCAGCCCAAGGAATATCATAACAAAAACATGAGGAATTAAAATACACACTCTAGTTATACACATACACAATTTCTTTCAACCAACTAGGATTTTAAAAGGTATTAAGTACAAAAACTAGACAAATCCATTTTTTAATCCTATTTTGATAGAAATTGAATCCAAAGTCCCCAGGTAGAATACTTCATCAACTAGACCATGGAAGTTGTGTGTACTGTACAATTGATCATTATTATCTATCTGAAATGTATCGGACGTGTAGCGTCACCCTTGTGTGTGTGTATGTGGTATGATGAGATAGACAATGCTGTGTAGATCTGGAGGGAAATTCACCTTAATATTCGTCAATTTAAACTGTGTATGAACTCTTGTATATGTTCCTTGTATGTGAATTTGCTGCTATACTTTGTTCTTGTAAATCTGATATATGTTCTTGAATAATATGTAAAATGCTTGTATGTAAACCCTTGTATTTCCATATGTTAAAATGTATGTTTGTTTGACTCCGATCGCATTCGCGACCGCACTGGAAATAAGTGATTGGTGTAGCAGTGCAATCGGAGTAGGTCGGGGGCCAGTCGGCGTAAGCAGGGCCCCAAACCCCGAAAGTTGTTGTTTTTTGCGGGCAATGGGCACTTGTGACGGCCGACTGACCATTAATATAGAGGGCCCCCCAATTTGGAAATCATGTTCTTCTCACTTCTCACTTGTTCTTCTGCTCCGTCATTAAATAATTCTCAGTAATATCGATTTTACCGTGTTTTTACTTGAGACCCGCTACCCTACATCGACTGCCTGAGAGGAATCTCTCCCTCCTCTTCTTCTTCTTCTTCTGCTGGATCTTCGATACGGAATTCACTACTTCGGTTCTCGGAGCGCTACGCGGCGACCAACCACCTATATACAGTCTTTGTACCTGTCCGGTACATGAAACTAAAATATCATCAGTCTTGAAAATCACCGAAAAAAACTTATAAACTGGGAACCATTATGAATGAAGAACAGTGAACTCACCAGATTTGGCATAGCTGCGACTAACTGTTCTTTGGGGAGCAGCGTGCGGAATGTCATCACGTATTTGATGGCGTCTGCTTTCAGTATTGGAGTTGCATTCACTATATTAAATAAAAGGTAGTTATTAGATGTAATTCTATATGAAATTTAAAAAAACATGTGTGTTTGTAGGAATCACTTATAGTCATCATCATCATCATCATCAGCCCGTCTCCGTCCAAAGTTGAACATAGGCCTCCCCTCTCTAGTAATTGAGTAAGATGAAGAAGATTACTTCGAGATGGTTTGGGCATGTAGAACGAATGAATGAAGTTAGACTAAAAAAAAAAAATATATAGTGCAAACACGAAAAGCGAGTGTGGAAAGCGTGGTTGAGGAAGACCACAGAAAGTGTGGTGGTTGTATCAGGTTAATGATATTTTGAAAGAAGGAAATGTAGAAAGTCAAACAAATCGTAGAAATTTACGAGATGTGTGGATGTAGAAGAGGCGAAGGATGTGTCGAGATAGAAAAGTCTGGTGCTCTGTCCTCTCTGCCTGCACAGACAGGGAAATGGCATGATGATATTTATGCATGTAAAACACAGAATATTTAAAATACAAGTACATAATATAGAAAATATAAATTCGTTGCCTTTTTTCTCCCCAATATAATCTGTTGAATCCGTGTATGCCAAACTTGCGGAAATGGAAGGCCAAATGTATGTGCGTAACGCATAAATGTGCTGTGCATATTATTTTAGTTTGGAATAGCTGTTGATAAAATTTAAACGTATAGATTGTGCAAAATCGTTACAGTTTTAATAAGAGATTCTTAACCAGTTGACCACAAATCATCAACAGTATCTGCAAAAGGGTGCAGTTAAAGTGTGTTGCTTGCTTTGCACCACACAGCATTCACATCTGCCGGATTTTATTAGTTTCCAACTGTACTGTACACCAGCCTCAATTTACGCAGATTTTGTTGAATCAACCATTCCCTTTTACCCAATCTAAAGTCTGCCATCTTTACTGTCGAATCAATGACTAGTTCATGGTTCAACGCAGACTCTTTGCTCCATTCCTTATCATTAGCTTTTTAAAATAACAATATAAATAAATTAAATTCTTACCATCTGTACTAAGATCAGGCAGGACATGATCATTACAAAAACCTGGCAAACTGACAAGAGCGGACACAGATGTGACTCCACTGCGCTGAGTCTTTCCTCGGGCTGAGAGTGACGTCACAAGGTACAATGCGGCATCTTTGGCTCGCCATTGGCTACAGTCCGGAGCTGCGGCGTGGCGTGCTAACATCGCCTGAAGGACAGAGTAATATTAATTATTTTTGAGAACAGTATTTCAAATCATACTGGTTATGATAGGTAAACTGTTGTGTTTGGTAAGATCAGTCTTGATACGAGGCATATCCAGAAAGTAAGTGTACTGAATTTTTGTAGGTTACAATTTTTTTTATTTAAACAAAAAAATTACGTGGTTACCGTAGTACATATGTAAGCTATTTTTCGACATAGTCGTCATTCCTCTCAATGCAGGTGGTGAAGCGGGGTATCAACTTTTTGATGCCTTCCTCGAAGTAGTTTTCCGCCAACCCCTCCGTCCACCTCCTCCTTTACCTCCTCGTCGGTTGAAAACCTTTTTCCACCCATGTGCAGCTTCAGGGAGGTAAAGATATAGTAATCTGAAGGTGCTAGGTCAGGGGAATGCGCGGGATGGTTCAGGACACCCCATTTAAACGAGGCGAGCAGTTCCTTCGTGGCGTTGGCCATGTGTGGTCTGGCATTGTCATGCAGCAGGCAGACTCCCTTTGTCAGCATGCCTCTCCTCTTGTTCTGAATCGCCCTCCGCAATTTTTTTAGGATCTCACAGTATCTTGCAGAGTTGATGGTCTCCCCTTGAGGCATATATTCAATTAAAATTATGCCTTGACAGTCCCAAAACATGGATGCCATGATTTTCTTGGCTGAAATTGTGGTTTTGAACTTTTTGGCGGAGGGTGAAGAGGGGTGACGTCACTGTTGAGACTGCCTTTTGGTTTCAGGCGTGTAGTGTGCAACCCAAGTTTCATCTCCAGTAACGATGGAGCGGAGAAATTCATCTCCATGAAGTTTGCAGCGCCTCAAAAACTCTTGCCCGGCCTCCACTCGATTCAACTTGTGTTCGTCTGTCAGCTGTTTTGGGACCCACCTCGCGGACAGTTTCCGATATCCGAGGGTTTCTGTGATGGTTTCGTGTAGTAGAGATCTGGAGATTTGCGGAAACATCGCAGAAAGTTCAACCACAGTCAATCTGCGATCGTCACGGAGCGCATTTTCGATTTTTTCCACAATTTCGTCAGTCACAATTGAAGGTCTTCCGCTCCTCTGATCATCATGCACAGACGTACGACCGTTTTTAAACTCGCGACACCACTTGTACACACGATTCATAGCTTTATCACCATATGCAGTTTTCACCTCATTATAAACCTCAACCGGAGGTTTTCCCTTCCAAACGAGATAACGGATGACGCCGCGTATTTCGCACTTGGCGGGAGATTGGATTGACATTTTTCACGAAACGTGTTGTCGCGTCGACACTTTTCAACGTACTGACCTCGAACCGGTCTCGTTGCAGAGGGGAAGGGTCAGGCTACACGGAAGTGTAGCCAACATGTCGAAAATAAAACCATCCGGTCGTGAGAACCTCAGTACACTTACTTTCTGGATACGCCTCGTATATCAAATCTGAGGTTTAAATGAAGGAGATTCAAACTTCAAGACTATCTACAGATTAAATATGTTGTAGCCTTTTGAAAGATTTGACTTTGGAATAACATTTTTGTCTATATTAAAGAAAAAATTATTAATAATCAAATACCTGCTTCTTACCTGCACATATTGGCCAAATATTTCGAAAATCCTCTCCTCAAAGTTGACAGAAAGAACTTTGACTAAATCGCAGGCAGCACGACGTCTCGTTTCTACATCAGAACCTTCAATATCCCGCCGCATGTATTCCTCTGGATTGTCTTCGAACAACTCTTGGTCAGCCTCTGTGAGAAAAACATATATATATAAATTGTAATTAACAAAATAACTCAACGATTCGGATGCCCATGCTATACGATACACCGGTATTACAATATGAATGGAAAAATATATAGTGTCAGACTGTGGACAGCACCTGGAGGCGTTTTATGAAATCCCTGTGTTCCTGGTGGAACATATGCAGTTCCTGATGGTACATATACAACATCCATAGACAACAGATTTTTTTTCCAGAAGTATAATAACATATGTTACTTATTTTTTTAAATGTTGAATATTTCACAAAAAACGCCAAGACACCGACCACAATTTCTTTTTAATTAAAATTACCACTGAAATGCCCTCTTTCAAATGAAATAGAATATTTATGTGCGTGAACTTGGTAACGGGTCGACAGGGCGATAATACGCCACCAATCGAAAAAAATGGGATGAATATATGTTACAGCCATATACTTTCATGCCCATATTTCACTCTTATACAACAAAGTTGTCACAAATATACTGTTGAGGCCATCATCTTAGCAGATTTGGATACTGTTGGGTTCCAGTCTATTCGTTTCAGTGCCTTATTAATTTTGTTTACATATGACATGCCATTCAATATCTTTCATAACTCTTCCGTCACCTGAGAAAATACTGACAAAGTAGAAAAATACTTTCGCTTACTATGTTAGTAACTAGCATGTGTAAAAATGATAAATTGCCCTGGCTTGAGCTCTTACACTGCATTCAGGACACTGATCCTGCAAGGAAGGCTTTATTCAGCAATCTGATGGAACGTAGAAGAGTGGGTAAACAAAAGCTGAGATGGCTGGATGATGTGACGCAGAACTATCGCACACTGGGTATAAACAATTGCGGAGAAAGATAAGTGGTAGACAGTCCTCCTTGTAGCTATGGCTCATCATGGGTTGTAGGGTTAATGATGATCAAGACGATGTAAAATAAATAATATTTTTGTATATTGACAGCAAATACAAGAAAAAAATAAACACTTTGTAAGTTTCACACAATTCTTAACAAACAAACCAAACTAGATGCCATCAAAAGGTTTGGTCTCATCTTGTATGACTCCTCCGATCGGACATCACCTTAGTGTAAGGTGAAGAAACCCGACAGGGGGTATCACAGACATTTTATATGACACTAAATAAAGAATAAAAATTGTAAATTGAAAGACCGATACGGTTTTTTTTAACCGGTTCACTGCCACGAGCGTGTTGACGCGCTCTCCGATTCAGTGCTCGCCAGGCCGGCCATACAAAATGAACGCGTAAATGCGCTCTCCTTTGAGCTTGTCGCAAGCCAATATCAAATCCAATTGTAATAATTTATAAATTATAACACATAGTGACATCTATTGGGATGGTCAAGAAATACTTAAATATTACAATTTACCGATATTATCAAAGTTACAGTCATCTTTCTAAAAGCTTTCACTGACAGTCAATACGTGTCTCTGATACAGCGTTACCGACTACAGTTTTTTGCGACGTAATTGTGATGATTTATAATGACTTAATTTGTAGTTTTGTTCAATGGTTGATTTTTAACTTTTGTGCGTTATTTTTGAAAGTATTTATTTACAAAGTGTGTTTTCATGTATTCTTTGGTTATTGGCGGTAGTTTTGCGGCATAATACGACATTTATATAGACTTTTTATGGTTTTATTTTATAGTTTATTTACCTTTTGTGCTTTATTATACATCATACAGATAATTTGTTGATTTTAGTTTACAAAGTATATTATATTCCACTATATTTATAAGTAAACGTGTTTTCTGTGTCAAGTTGTGACAACCCTGACATTTTGTGAATATTTAAACTGAGTTTTTCTGAGTGAATGGCAGCTCAAACACCCCATGGTGTATATATTTAGTAAGTTTTCATAATATCCTTTATATCTGTATACAAAAAATATAAATTTTTTAGGTTTTATTTTTGTTGAAAAAATCCCGGCCTGCTGGGTACGGCCATACTAATAACTTCCGGCACTTAAAGGGTTAAATGATCATTTTGATTGAAGGCACCACATACCTCTGAATTCTATGTTAGGGATGATCACCTTCTCACAAATGCTACTCAGGGTTGCTGGATCCTCAAACAGGCTTCTGTATTGTGTCTTTTCAGCCACATTGGCCAAGAAGCAGAGAGCACCAGAGACCAGCTGAAAAGAAAATATAAAAAGTTGAAAAACAGAAAAATAAAGCTAATAATCACCCTTATACATCCCATCAAGAACACAGCGTTGCTATAAATCCCCACCATCCAGGTCAGTCCACAATCCAAGACTCCATGTATTCTTAGATTATGAATTTTCCTATTGTTACACCAGTGTTCTAGTGTTGGGACAGGAATTGGGAGAATCAAGGACAACATATCAGAATGGGGAATGGTCAGGAGCAGTCCATGCAACATTTGCTGCAGTTTCAAAGAAGCCAGATGTCTGCACCCAAGACGGCTTGATTCATGGCTCCAGGTGGTAAGAGTTATGGGTAGAAATAATTTAGTGTCTTTGACATGATAAGAACTGTTGGATGGACATCCAGTTCCTCCCGGATAATAAAACGATACAGCTCTTGATCAGCTTTCAGGTGACATCTTCAATAGATAATCCAATCAATTCTAGTGCCTCACCCTTATTACACCTTCATGGTGGTTATATACTACAAGACGAACCATCTTCTTTGGCATGTGATTATATCACCTGACAGATAATAGTAATGAAAAAAAAGCATTGCGGTTGATTGAGAGAAAATATTTATTAATTAACTTGACTCAATGGGGGAAAAAATTAAATTAATTTTATTCTGTGGTTTCAATTGGAAATCACCTTTTTTAGAAAACCACCGAACAAACAGGTTTTTGTCTCCTGTCGGAGGATTGCCACCATCATGGTAATCTACAACCTGAACAACTCAGACAATCCATACTCATACACGATCAATTATATCACACTATACCTTGTGTCTCTCATTATGTAACTAACTTGCATATTTTCATAGTTTTAAGTGATTTTTGGTATTTCCTCACAGATACAAGTACTTCAACAAATCTTGAGTATTCACTTGTATATCCACTTTTCAAAAACTTCAATCATTCATTGAGTTTCTTGTAATATTTATTACTTGAAACTACAATAAAAATTTAACATAAATTTTGAACTCACAGTATCATATTTAGGTTGGGGTCCAGCATCCACAAGAGCTCCCCAAGATGCTGTGACGAAAGCTGGTGCATGCGGGGCAAACTCCTCACCGTATTTGAAAGCATACAGAGCCGCACACTCTACTGCCTCAGCACGAACTTTTTCCACGACACCTGCTTCATTGTCATCCTGTCAACAAATATTATACAATTTTAATATAATCTAACTAGGGGTTTGTAATTTTTTTAAATTGTAATACTAAATGAGTCACAAAGTGGTGTACAGCCAGTAATCCTCCTTCTCTCTCCTCCACCCTCTGCCCCTTCATAAGCAAACGGTACCTATACCTACCCTCTTTACTCATTGTGTAATTAATATACCTTAGAATTTAAGTTTAGAAAGTTGATTACAAAATTGAAAAATAAATATAGGAAATAATACCTCCTATAGGTTCAATATACATTATTTGGATATTTTAAGGATGAAATCTAAAGAAACTTTATACAGGCACTTACCAAATGCAATGTATTTTATTTTTTGGACTGGGTAACTCTAGGTTAATTTTATAAATATTGTTGGTGTAAGCCGGCCTTTACCTGTAGTAAATTATATTGAAGTTTCATGGAACTTCAGTATTTTGATTGATCGTGTACCACTAGACCGGGGCTCGCATATCACTAATGATATGCATACCCTAGTTTACGAACTTTGATCTAATCTAACACATCGATCAATAAGTCCCGGGACTAACCAACAGATGGCGCCTCTAATAACAAATCCATACCATTCTCAGTTAGTACCAACCTTTAGAAGTTACGTGTCAAACTTTCATGACATTCCGACATTGTGTCATTGAGTTAGTGGTTTTAGTGACGCTACTTTTGCTATTTTCAACCGTTCAAACTCAGCGATGGCTTGAAGTGTTATCCGGGATCTGCTCCGTCGAAAACAACCATTTGTTGGTGGTATGCTGATTTCAAATGCCGTCGTACAGACACAAATGATGCTGAACGCTCTGGTCGTCCAAATGAGACTGTTACACCAGAAAACATTAAAAAAACCCTTAAAATCGTGATGGAAAATCAATCAAATAATTTATATTTATAAATTAAAAATAATGTTTTTGCATTTTTTATTGTTAGTTTTATGACCTTGATGATTTTTATGCTCAGCAAATTTTCTTTATAATCAAAAGTGCTCTGTGACTTCGAAAAGGTTAAGATCCACTGAACTAAACGCTACAGCTGATTTTTTTTTTTTTTTTTTTTTTTTATCCACTTTGCACGGATTTCTCCTGTTACACAAAGAGGGTTTGCTTCTAGCGTTAGCTTATTCGTTAGGAATAATATCAGCCAGGATTCTTCTCATACTGCTAGACGGTACCGAGAATATATCAACCGTGTCATTCAGTTGGTTCAATATCTCTATACCACGCGTGACTGAGTGTTTAGCCATGATATTCGTCCTGTAAGTTGGTATGTAGAACAGAGGGTGATTCCTTGCACGGATATATTTATTGGGTACATATAAACTTAGTGCTTCTAGAATCGCGGGACAGTTAAAGGAACCTTGGAAAACCTTTATTAGGAATATCGCAATGGATTCTTGCCTTCTTGTTTCAAGGCTTCTATAGTTACACACCGTGAGAAGTTCGGCATGGTGAGCATATTTTGGGTAATCGCCCTTTGTTCTGTACCATAGATATGAGGATTTTTTTTTGTATTTGTTCTATATTGTTTTTATATTTGAGCTGGTGAGGAGCCCAAACCGTAGATGCATATTCTAATTTGGTTCTAATTAGATAATTATATAAGTTTCGGAGGATATCGGTGCTGTTAAATTCTCTTGATATTCTCATTACAAAACCGAGTAGTTTGTAACAGTCCGATATCAAACGTGAGACATGGTTAACGAACGTGAGTCCGACATCGAAGGTTACGCCCAAATCCTTGAATTCAGAAACTCTGTTTAGTGCCACTCCCTGTATAGTATACTGATGGTGGATTGGTGAAAACGATCGACTATAAGATACACAGACACATTTGTTAATGTTGAACAGAAGATGATTTTGCTCACTCCAGGAGACTAGGGAGTCTAGGTCCTGTTGTAACTGTGCACAGTCGTGAGGTGAATTGATCTTTTTGAATATTTTCAAGTCGTCAGCGAACAATAAACATGTCGAGTGACTTATGGAATTCTGAATGTCGTCTATTAATATGAGGAATAGTAGGGGACCTAAATTGGATCCTTGTGGTATACCAGATCTTGCGATAAATTCCACAGAAGACTTGTTACGGATTGTTACGTATTGAGATCTTTCTTTTAGGTAAGATGCAAATAATCCAATTAGATTATCGCTGAAGCCAAGTTTGTGCATTTTCTTAAGTAATATATCGTGATCAACTTTGTCGAAAGCTTTCTGAAAGTCTGTATATATTACGTCCGTTTGTGAAAGTTCGTCTAAGTTTGACGCAATCTGTTGTGTGAGAGAGAGAAGGTTGGTAACAGTCGATCGTTTTGGCAAAAAACCATGCTGGTTTCCAATACGTCTTGTTGACACTTGGTGGGTCAATTGGTTGCACAGTACAGTTTCGAAAATTTTTGGAAGCAAAGAGAGAACAGCTACAGGTCTGTAATTATGAGAGTCTAACGGGTCTCCCGATTTGAAGATAGGGCAGACCCTGGTTGTCTTCCAGCTTTCGGAAAATGTATTGGTATTTATGCTCAAGTTAAATATGTAGCAGATGGGATCACACACGTATTTCGCAGACTTTGAAAATGTCGGCTGATAACCCATCTGGTCCGATTGCTTTGTCGGTTTGCAAGGAGTTTATGCTTTTCAGCACTTCTTCCTTAGAAATGGAATGGAGCGATATGCTTCTGCTGTCTGACGAACTGTTTAATATATTTTTTATGTCATATTTGGCCGCTGAATCTAGGTAAACTGATTGAAAGTATTGTGCAAAGTTTTCTGCAATCTTTTGGGAGTCTTCAGTTATACTGTCACCCAGTTTCATAGATTTGAAGCTAGTTTTATTCGTTTTTCTATTTTTTACATGATTCCAAAGATTCGAAGGGTTTCCTCGGATGTCGGTCTCTATCTTGGCTAAATACTCTTGGCGCGATTGTTTTATTTGAGTTTTTAATTTGGCTCTCAGCCTTAAGTATTCTAAGTAATCAGACTGGTTTCTGCTTTGAAGATAATTGTTATGAAGTTTATTTTTATTTTTGAGATCTCGGATTATATCGACATTGAACCAAACTGGATAGTTGGGCAAATTTGGTAGATTATGTTTCTGTGGGACGCAGATATCTAGCGTTCCGTAAATGACACTATGGAAGTACTCTACGGCTTCGTCAATATTATCTATGCTATACAGGGTGTTCCAGTCAAAATGTAGTAGAATATTCTTTAAGAGTAAAAAATTTGCCTTATTGTAGTTATATGTAGGGCGGGAGTTGCGTGGGGAGGGGGGAGGATCCCTGGGTGGCGAAGGGCGATACTTGCGACCCCTCCCACGGCCCACGCATCTCACCTGGATCTCCACGGAGAGTGTCGGATGATGTCTATCTTCCTTTACAAAGCATTCCAACGATCTGTCCACCTTGCAGTTGGTATTGCTTAAAACTAGGTCCAGCATATTGCCGTATTCGTTATTTATGTGATTGTATTGGACAAGATCGTTGGACTGAAGAAAACAGTCATAATCCAACAATACTTCCGTGGATTCGTTATTCAAATTAAAATCTCCTATAATTAAAACATTTTTTTTTTTTTTTTTGTTGCGTAACTTAAGATTGTCCGAATTCAGAGAGTCATAAAATTTTTGTCTGGTTTCGTCGGCACCCGTGCACTCGAAGTAAACTACACAAATATATATATTGTTGTATTGTTTATCCTGCACCTCACCCAGATGTGCAGGATAAACAATACAACAATATTGTATTGTTTATCCTGCACCTACCGATCGTCTTGGAATTAGAATCTTGTTGCCATAGGAACTTTGGATCCGATCCGTGTCGACTATGTGCTTGCTGAAGTGGAACAGCTTATACACAAAAAACCAATACGCGCACGGGGTTCTTCCATCCACAGGATGGCTGACAATTATACTTGGTAACTATCCTTCTTTCATTACGTTGCTACCCTTACCTCCCTGTTGTTACTAGGCGGATAAATTGCCTGTGTCGTTCGAGGGGAGTAGCACAGCATGGGGTTTGAACCGACGACCTTCTGTAGGAAAGTCCAGTGCGTTATCGCACGGCCATGCACTTAAAATATAAATTTTATTTATGCATTCGTTTATCATTATTCTGCCTTCTTTCATACATTGTCAAAAAAAATCTTAGTGCAATTTCAATATAAGTAAAATGAAAAAAAAAAACAAAAGTCAAACAACTCACTCCATTATCCAAGATAGGCACTTTGGCCTGCAGAAGTCCCAGAAGATTAGGCATCCATATGGGCATGTTGTCCTCGAAGAACTCTGGCAAGTCCTGGTAGTTGAGCGAGTGGAAAACCTTACAGATGAGCAGCAGTGACGAATAGATGACCCTAAGGGCAGGCTCATTTGTGGCATGTGCTCTGCTAAGTTCTAGTGTTGCCTGAGATAGAATAACGGTTATATTTTTATTACAATTAAAATAGTATTGTTGAGTAAAGAAACACATTGAAGTGTTATTACATTGAAGTGTTATTAAATTGAAGTCTCTGGCACTAACCACAAATCTGGTGTTTTTTTTTAAATTAAGAAAATTGTCATGAGAATTTCATAACAAAAAGAAAAATAAACACAAAAAATAATTAATAAAATGTGAACCAAAAATATCTACTAAGCAAAAAATATAACCATAGTGGGTTTTGAATCTTGTCGACTCAAATATCACATATATAACCATTTTTAAGATTTTCTTTCAAACATTATTAATTTTTTTTTCTACATCGTAATCTTAATGCTGAGAAATGTGACCCACACCAGAAGTGCTATATGTTTGTGCACATTTTTCTTCAGTCCTCCTGGCACTACACTGTTACACTGTTCGTCGAGCCTGCAGTAAAGGCAGGCTCGTAGCATTCTTGGTTAGCATTCTAGGCCTTAAGTGAAAACCAGACTCAAACTCTTTATATAAAAAATTAGACACCAATAGGAATCAAACCCACAACCCCCAGTTTGGAAGACATACCTCTTACCAACTAGGTCACGGAGGTCGTCCATGGTTGAAAAAGGATAACATTTTGGAAAAACATGCCACGTCATTGAAGAAAAAGTATTTTTGAAGTTTGAAGTACATCTACAAGGGTTCAAATCGTATGGTAGTTATAGTTCGGAAATTCTAGGATGAGTCCTGTGACAGCTCACAAATTTGCCCCAATACAACCTTGTAACGATGTTCAGTAATTTTAATTATTTTATCAACTTTAATATAAGCTTCAATTCTAATAAATAGCAAGTTATTTAGGTAAATACATTACATAAGGTTGTATTGGGGCAAATTTGTGAGCTGTCATAGGGACTCATCCTAGAATTTCCGAACTATAGTTGTGAGCAGCGGCGACTGGTTTCGAGGTGCGTTGGAGCGCTAAGCACCAATGCACCTCGAAACGCTGAGCAAATTTGAAATATCGCTGCCTCACGGTTTACTGTATGTCTCTGCCCTATATGAATTTATGTTTCCGTCCGGTGAATATTGGAGTTCACTCCTGTAGTATTGGCAAACTTAGCCGGTCAATTTGAAAGGAATATTTTTTTAAATTTTACTTTCAATTTTTTTGAATTTTCACTTAAATAAAAATCCTCGTACTATTTGTCAGTATTCTTATACATATATAATCAATACAAATATTTAACATTTTTGGAAATCATGTTTGCGGATATATAATTTAATTATTGCGAATTATTTCTCCGGTTCAGCGTACCAACGCACCTCCAGACCAGCCGCTACTGGTTGTGAGTAATGTAGTTGTTAGTTTAGTCTGATGACATGGAGAGTTAATGCAATGTGCCTAAAAATGGCAGCCTATAATCGCAGTATTGTTCTTACTATATCAAGAATAAATCGATGGTTGAAACTCCAGCATGAAAACATTGTTTTATTGACATTGTTTTATTAGTAAATGAATATGAGTGTTAACAAACTGTGATTTTCATACTTACCAAGAACAAATCTGTCAGCGGTTTAGCAAAGTTATCCAACACAAACTTGATTTCCGTCCATAGCTGCTGGGATTTGAATTCATACCGGTAGCGCTTGAAGAGAGAGTGGCAGGTCTGTAGCACTCCATTGATGACGTGGAAGTCACCTGTTTGAAGAAATTTAAAAAATAACAAACAAGAATGAACACATTTTCATGCAGATTTCTGATGATGATATGATAGTGTCAGAGCAGAATGAAGATGAATTACAAATATAATTGTATAAGGGACGTTCAGATCATAAATTAAAGATGAAACAAAATAAATTGTTTATTTGGAAGCTTTTTTTACTACCGCACAGAAAAAAAATGCGACACAAACCAAAAAAGGATATGTCAAATATATAGTAACGATGCAGTAAATGATTGTGTGGCAAATGTGATTTAAAAAATCCATACAATGCGATATTCGAAGGTGGATTATCACTGATGATGACCAAATTAAGGCTTTGAGCGAGAATAACCAGAGTTCGACATACTGAAAATGTTGAAAACCACCATCTACAATCTTTTAGTAAAGCTTGGTTACATGAATCACTAGTGTTTAGGTACTACATGATTTGAGCGAAAAAACTTAATGGGTCGTGTCTTCGTAAGTGATTCACACTCCCACCCGATTCACATGGTGTTTACACTCCCACGCGGTTCACACAGCTTGTATACCTCAACTGCATCTCTACAAGCATATTCTCAGATATTGGTGACTTGGTTGTTCCAGAAAATGTTGAGTGTGATGGAGGAGGCGTTAATGGAACAACAGCTACATATATGATATTGTATATTGAAAATAATAAATGTGAAATTAAAAAGGGTAAAAACTAAAAGAAAATTCTAACTTTTCAACAAACCTGTAGCAAAATTTTCCACGCACTGCGTAATAAGGCCGGGCCACTTATCAGGGAAGTCATGCTGGCCGATCATTGCGACAGCCTGACTGAGCTGGGCTTGCACGGAGGAGGGGGCCCTCAGCATCAGTCCCACCAGGGCGGAGCGCACGCCTTCTCTCTCAGCTGCTGTAATCTTATCTGCTCCATCTTCCTCCTGTGAAATCAAACAAAGAATAATATTAAGATGAAAATATAAGTGTTTCAGGTGATTCTAGGACTGACTTTTCACTTTTTATCATTTACTGATTCAAGTACTGCACTGCAATAGTCATTATGTGAACAATTTATACTTTGCCAAATTTATAAATCTGAAAATGTTCAAGTTGACAATTTATACAGACCTCAGCAAGTCATTCGATCAAGTCTATAACAAATTGCTTCTTAAAAGTTGAATGGTTTGAATTTTCGTAGCATTATTTTAAAATGGTTTGAAAATTCACTAACGCTGTGAAAATAAAATTCAGTCACATAATTTCGGAGTCATTAGTATAGGAAAGCCATTTTGGACTTATATTTTTTATAAATGATATTTATCAAATTATTCAGAAAAGTAAGACATTAAAGGCTGTTATTTTAAAGCCTACGGCGTATATATGTATTGAAAATAACACTAATTAATGTAAATAAAATATTTATAATTAAACAAGACACTGCAGGCCTTATTTTGCGAAAAAGGGTAAACATAGTAATCAACAGCATCAGAAACCAACAATATTAATCGTAAGTTAGCAATTTTACAGTGAGTCGTTTTGAACATTTTGTTTTGTACATGTTTATTTATTATGGTGTGAAAAATATTCATGAATATTGTTTATGCACACAAAGTAATTTTCTTATCTGTGATTGTAGTTTAGCTGTCAAATTGTTTGAAACTATCAAAATTTCTAGTTGTTTGTTATAGCTATTGTAACCATAAAAGAAATTGTATTATGAAAATATGCAAAAATTGTACAAAAAATTATTCGTTTTTTTAACTGTAATTTAGTATAGTTTTTAAACTTGTGTAGTGAAAAATTACTAGAGAAATTGAATTTCGTATTTTCACTTACTATTGACCAATTTCTTCGAACATAGTTCTTGAATGCGATAGATCCTGCTATCCTCAGAGTGAGGTCCAGCTCAGTGTTGTCTACCAGTTTCAAAAGAAGCAAAGCATAATTTTGGTTTCCTTCAACGCCCTCTAAAAATTTTTCAGCTGAAAAACCAATGTTAATGAAAATATATGTACTGAGCATAATGCGATCGCTACAATAATTATTTATTAAACATTGGACCAGGACAGTATTCTAGACTTTTGGAAAGTGGTTATGAAGAGAATATGCAAGCGAAACATGGAACGAGGCTAAAATTGGAATGTATGGAAAAACAATTTATGACAGAATAAGGAATCGGGATATTAGGAATGAAAGTGGATTAACACGTTCCGTGCCGCAGTACATTTTGATAAAATAAGTACGTGCGCCACTAAACAAATTATAGTTTATATTATGTATACATATATAGGCTTCATAAATAATGATTTATTTTTAAAAATAAACTGATTTTAGGTGATATTGTGAGCGTAGGTCACCGGTGACCTACGCGGCGTCGTACGGTAATACATGTATATACAACATAAACTTTTGTAGTCGAAACAAATTGTAGCATGCCTAATTTATTACTTATTATATTTTTTATTTATTTATATAATATGCTATAGTGTTACGCCATAACATAATAATCTCTTATGATTACTGAGACAATAGCTCCAAAAAAAAGGATCACAATGTTGCATAGACAATGCACCCTCATAAATTTCCAGAGTGGGACAAATGGATGGTCCCATTCATTATGTTATCCCTGGAATCTCTTCTATACCCCCTAGCCTACTTGTAGAGGCTAGTTTATTTTTGAAAAAAATAAACCGTAATAGCTTGCTCATGTACACCTGGAGGTTTATTAAAAATAATTGCATTTTCAAACAAAATTTTGGAAGTTTTTATGTGCATTATATTCAGGGGCGCCGTATAGGTCACATTCAATGTTAAAATTCGTAGTAAATGTGTCCGCTGGCGCACTGGGACTGTTTATAAAAAAAAAAAACACGTAGGTCACCGGTGACCTATGTGGCGCCCTGGTCAAAAACATGGTAGGTCACCGGTGACCTACGCGGCGCGGAACGCGTTAATAGAAGATGCAGAGCTTAAAATGAAGAAAGGAACATTGAGATAATTCAGCCACGTAGAAAGAATGAATGATGAAAGATTCGCAAAAAAAATATGTTTTTGAGAAATATAGAAAATACGAGGAAGTTTGTGAAAACTGTGACACAACCAAACTAATCAAATTCCGAAAGAATTAAAAAACTTTATAGATTTATCATATGGAAGTGGCAGAAGTGAAAGACATGTGCCAGGATAGTTCTCTTTGCATACCCAATAGGAACATGAAAAGAATTACTTTTCCATGCCATTTATAGGACAATATTTTAGATACATGATCAACCTTATGGAATCTGGATGCCAAATAACCATGAGATTTTAGAATCAACACCTTCATGACACCAAGTCCAAATACACAATGTCCATTGTGGCTCCAGCCTAATGATCTGGAAACATTTTGTGTATTATCCAAAATCTTTTTGTGTTGAATGATTTATCCCAAGATTTTTTATCATAAAATTAATAAAAGACATGCTGCAACTTTACATGCCATAATAAGCGCACATATTAATAAAATAATAAAAAGGATTGGAGAACTGAAACAATTCTTTCAAAATATTTCTACTTCAGGTTTTGGATTAATGGTGTAATATCAGTTTTGATAATACTGATATTAGGGATTTTATATCAGAGCAACTTGGGTGCTGTCTTTAGGGTCCAACCAAGTTCTGTACTTTGTTTTCAAATTTATAAGGGTAGAGAATCCTTGTTTCACTTATTTTATATTTTTATTTTTTTTAGATTTCCACCAAATTTTGGGAACAGGGGTAATTTACCCCTGTTCCCCAAACCCTACTCTTAATAATATAGAAGTGTATGAAATTAGAGTAGATTCTCGATTATCCAGAAATTTGTATACCTTTCGAAATACATACTACCTTGATCAAAAAGTTTTAGGACCGGCCACCGTGTGGCGCTGTCAGTCACCCGATTGGAATTCTTTTTTTTTTGTTAGGTTACCACATCTATCATTGACACTTCCCTTCAAATTTCAGCATCATAGCTTGACATTTGTAAAAGTTACGCTGTACTGAGTACATTTGTGCGTGTTTTTGATTTTTTACAAGTATGGAAATGGCATCAACTGTGCATTTACGAGTTTGCATAAAATTTTATGTGAAAAATGGATTTAACGGTCTGCAGACCTTGGAAATGTTGGAGAATTGTTTTTTGGTGGCACGAACGCTTGAGAAGTGGTCGTGAGTCGGTCGAGGATGACGAACGCAGTGGCAGTCGAAAACTGATGAAAACATCGGTAAAATCAAAGAAATGTTGGCCGAAAACCGCAAATTGACCATCAGAAAGCTGGCAGAGGACTTGAACATCGCTTATGGACCCGCTCAAGACATTTTGGTTAGTGATTTGGGCCTCAGACGTGTCGCTGCAAAACTGGTGCCGAAAGACCTCAATTTCATGCAAAAAAAAAGGCCGCGTTGAAATAGCGAAATACATGATTTCCATGAGTTTTTGACCAAAAACAACACGAATACTATCCAGCAGCCTTCGAATTCACCTGATCTGGCTCCCTGTGACTTTTTCCTGTTCAACCGACTTAAAAAACCGCTTCGCGGAACGCGTTACAGCACCCGAGAGGATGTCATGAAAAAATCGAAGACGGTTCTGATGGACATACTGAAAATTGAGTACCAGCGGTATTTCGAGGATTGGATCAAGCGCTGGCGTAAGTGCGTTGCAGTCGATGGGGAGTACTTTGAAGGGGACCATATCGATTTTGATGAATAAACTTGTATTTCGATTTCATGAATAAAGTCCTAAAACTTTTTGATCAAGGTAGTATATACCATTTTATTTTATTTTTTATTTATTTTACACATGACAAGAAACATACATAATTTGCAAAAAAACAACAGATAATTTAATTTGGACACACAATTATATATGTATATATCACGCGAAATCAAACTCCTCACATTTCATCACTTCAGACAGACCAAAACATTCACCCCACAATATACCGCACACAATCACAAAGCAAAAAAAAATACATTCATTACACCATATCCCTGTCGGGGTAGGCCAAGAGTACAGAGTGCCAAACTTTCCTAAAATGACACACATCCTTACCCTCTTCTACATTCATACATTTTTTTTCAGAATATCATTCACTTGATCCAACCATACTTACTTACCTTGATATATCTTTCCTTCTGCCTTCCATTTATATACCATCTATCAGGTTTGTTATTATTTTTCATTTATTCGTTCCACATGCCTAAACCATTTCAGCGTACATCTTCTTCAGCACATCAGACTTAATCTCCTATCAGTTCATTCCGTGTTCTATTGTACATTATCGCTCCATGCATTTTTCCCAATGCACGCGTTTATTCGGCTCTTGTCTTTATCTATGTCCACGTTTCATTCCCATACAACAAATATGACACCAAAATACGTTTGTGGAATATCATCTTAGCTGATTTTGATGCCTTGCGAAATAGTATTTTAAGTGTTGTAAAAAAATCGTATTTTTTTTACTACCCCGTGGAATGCGACTCCGGATAATCAAGAGTATGTTTTTTTCTATGATGATGATGATAATTGTAGATATCTAGAAAACACATGTCTAAAATCTTTAGATCATCAATGTATTTAAATAAGCGCTTCGTAGAGTGCAATTCATGTATAAGTTGTACATTTTTTTAAAGCCCTTCGTTTCTATGAATGTTATTTTTTTTAATATGTCAAAATGCATATTTCCAATTTGCATATTTAGAATATGCTTCAAATTAATTTCATAATAAACTAATTTCGTTAGGATGACTAAACTCGAATGGTATGCATGACAAGACTAGTAATAACTTTCAATAACTCCTTCAAAAATTCAATGTTCAATACAACTTAAAATTCGTTATATGATAATCGCTTACATACTTAATATAAGCGAATATTCAACCCTTGTGTTGTTATTCACTTGTAAGAATAATTATTATAGCATTAAAATTATCGGTAAAATGTTTTTTTTTTAAATAGTTTTCAATCAAAACGTTTATTTGTAATTTGACATGTGACTTGAAATTGCACTTACCTGGCCTTCGAACGGAAGGATCTGGACTTAGTGTTTGCTGCAAATATTGCGCTAATGTTCTTAAATTATCGTCGGTCAGTTCCATATTATAAATTTCTCAGATCAAATAAAAATTGCACAATTAAAAGTTTGGCAGCCGGCAAACGACCGCGAGCGAATATAATTGACGACTTAATGCTTCTTCTTTTTCTAAAATGTTGCGGTTTTATAAATATTACTACGACTTAACTTTTTATCAGTTAAATTGTTTCAACTATTAACAAACTGTAATATAATTGAAAATTATCGAATTAAATATTTTTAAGCGTACTCATTTTTATTATTCCGATTAGTTTTCTTTCATTTTCCTGTACTGCGTCTAATGAAGTTTAAGTAGGTACCTAATTTTTAAATAAATCTTTTTAACGGGGTAGGTAGGTTATTCAAAAAATCATTCTCCTTTCGAAACGTAAACTAGAGTATCTCCAATTTTACTGAAAATGAGATATTACTCTTTTAAAAACCACCACAGTCGAGATAAGATTAAAATTCAAGTAAATCTAAGAAAACGGATTTCTTATTTACATGAAAAAATAAAACTACATCACATATGCATACTTAAGTAAAAATATTTTTCTGATTAGTTTGCCATTGTTTAAAAAAGGTAATTTATTGTAATAAATATTATGTTTTTTTTGTGTGATAAAAATAGGAACAAAATCTTTAAAAGAGCTTTCTTTTTAAGCCGACAACATAATTGCTATCTTTCAATGTCTTCGCTGATCGTTTATGTTTTTTGAGGGCTTTTTATTCAGGCATACAATAACTCGTTCCAGTTCGCCTAGTGAAAGTTTCCTGTCGAGCTCAAGAGAGGTTTTCAACTGCGTTATTTCTTTTACCAACATCTCATTTTACACATCTCCATTTGCGGACAACTCTGTCAATAAAATTCTAAGAGCTACGATATGAGCATTATCCCTTAAGAAACGTCAAGAGACAATTGAATAAATATTATGTCACTCAAAATACCTTAATTAATTCCCCCTATTTTTCGCGATCTTTCCCCTGCCCTCTATCATTTCCTTTCCTCTATTCATATTTATTTTTCTTGAGAATTGTTATTTACTCAAAATCCCCAGAAAAATACTCGAACCGTACAGTATCAAAATCTGGAAGGATGATAATCTATAACAGTATTTAAGTACCATTGATGTATGGGAGAGAAACATTGACGTAGAAAAGATTGAGATGAGCCGAATAAATACTATAGAAATGTGTTCACTGAGAAGAATACATTGTATGACAGAATACAGAATGAAGTCGTTAGGTATAAATGTGAACTTATTGCTGATGTGTTTAGTAAGATAAAAAAACCACTCTGATATGTTTTGGAGACGTGGAACGAATGAATAAAGAAAGACTAACAAAACAAATATATAGTGCAAATGTGAGTGAAAGACGAATACCAAGAAAAGTATTGTTGGATCAAGTGAATTATATTTTGAATGACGGAAATATTGAAATTCAGAGAATCGTAGAGAATTCTATGAATGTAGAAGAGGCGAAGGATATGTGTCAATATAGGAAAGTCTGGCACTCTGTCCTCTTTGCTACCCCAAATGCCCCATGGCGTGATGGTATGTATGTATATTTTGGGTTGCAGCTTTCTAATTCTTGAGAATTATTAGCCTATAGTGACAGGATTCAATTAAAGAGATAAATTTATCCACATTCAAGGTCGCTCAGTTCCTCTATGGTCCCACTTTTGCTACGTTGGGAGGTCTCATGCCCTTTATAGACTTTCCGAGTAGAAAGTCCACAAGTATGATAACAATAACGAAAGTCATGACACAGCCTTGCTGGTCCCCAATAGTGATCTATAAGCATTCAGACGCCTTGGTAGCATGCAAGATTCAGACCTGTATAGTAAAATATACAGATTCAGTTGTCAAATATTTAATATTTGATCTGCTTACTAAATCTTGAGAAGTTCCATATCACCTTCAAATTGTTGACAGTACTGCTGGCAGCGTTTATCTCATTCAAATGATAATCAAATACAATAAACTCACCAATATCTGAAGTCTCACTAACTAGGTTGTGATTTAAAAAGGAAAATCGGGGCAGAATCTCCAAAGACCCTTAGCATTTCTTATGTTGAGGGTCTGTGAGGACTGTTATAGGATTTTTCTATTAAAATCGAAGCAGCAAAAAAGTGATGAGTTAAGTTTCTGTACTTGTTGAAAGATGCAGTGGATGTTAAAAATGTGACCTGCACAAAACTTACCAGGAACTAAACCGCATTGCTGCTTCCTCAGGATAGGTGGGTTTCCTGATAAAACTGAAGATCATCTGAGACAAATGCTTTGCAGGCACACAGATCCCGCAGAAGTTTACAAACTCAAAAGGGTCACCTTTCTTAAGGGCCACCTTTCCTTATGGCCTTGATTTTATGTTTTTGTGTACATTTCCAATCCAGATAAGTGGATCTTATTTTGCCACAAAATACATAGGCAGTAGTTGTTCTGATAGCATATATTTCTCTTTCTTGTAGAACTAGTACTTTTGCTTGTTTCTATGTAGAACTAGTATTTTTTCTTATCTCTGTATAGAACTAATACTTTGTTGACCACTATGTAGAACTAGTACTTTTTTCTTGTTCCATGTAGAACTAAATCTTTTCACGTATTTGTGTAGAATCGTAGTTTTTTGTCTCTATGAAAAACGAATACTTTTTCTTGTCTCCATTTAGAACTAATAAGTGTTATTATATGTATATGTAGAACTAGCAATTTGTCTTGTCTCTATGTAGAACTAACACTTCTTGTCTTCCTGTAGAAATAATGCGTTGTCTCCGTGTAGATCTAATACTTTTTCTTATCTCTATGTAGAACTAATACTTTTCTTGTCTCTATCGAAAAGTAGTACTTTTACTTGTCTCCATGTAGAACTAACATTTTTTCATATCTCTTTATATAACCAGTACTTATCTCCCTGTAGAAATAATACTTTGATTGTCTCCATGTAAAATTAATACTTTATAGAACTAGTATTTTTTAAATAAAATGAATTCAATTTATAAAGATTAACAACAAAAATATCATCGAGTTGACACTATGCTTAATTTTTGTTTAAAACAAGTTTATATAAATCGATTTTTCTTTGTTAGTTTATGAAATCAAACTTTCTGTATTGATTCGTTTATTTCGCTAATTGGCATCAAAAATATTGTTTTGTTCACAAAGGAAATTTAACAAGAAAAGCTAAGAAGATCGAGGCTCCATTACGGCTATAAAATTACAATGTAATATATAATATAATGAAAACAGACTACCTATATGGCAAAAATCAGCATATTACCTGTTTAAAAATGCAATGCGAGCATTTAGATTTCAAAAAAAAAATAGGAAGTAGCTAAGACATTGATAAAGTATTCACATAGATCGCAAAGAATTCGAGGATTAAGTTCAATAAGATAAAGGATTAAGTCACATTTAAAAGAAATTTACTTCAAACTATCTTCTCAAACTTGATTTAAAAATATTATATTTGCTTCAAATATCTTGTATGGTTTAAAGTGATCAAAATCATCGTATCATTACCGGAAGTTTCCTGTGTTCGATGCTATTTTATAGCCGTTTATATCTTAAGTGTAGCACCGCCTTGGAATCGGAAAAAAATCATCAATTATATTATTAGAATCGCTAACTTGACACACTACGTAAAAATCGCCAAGGATTCGCGCGTAAAACAGCTGTTAAACAACCGTAGACGACTTTTTGATTGGTCGATTTCTTTTTGTCCGTACATCGAACTCTTCGAACTTGATTTTTTAACCATTTCCTGGAAATCAAATATGAAAATGAATTTATTATTTTAAATTCGATGTTACATGAAAAAATAAACGTAAATATTTTCTATGTACACTTTTGTTCGTTTTTTCTCTCAATATATTTATTTTTCTTTGTGATTAATATTTTTATAATTTATTTCTATCATATTTTTTTAATATTTGGGCTCCTTTTTCATCATCGTTAATTTCAAAAAAATAAATCGAACTATTCAACTTTTCACTGGCGGCATTCAAACTTTTTTGTTAAACGTAAGGGATGGGATTATAATCATTCAATAGGATTTTTCAATCTAGGTCAACATTGAACTGAAAAAAAAAGAAAATTATCATGAGGGCTGTATTCAGAATTCCTCGAAAATTAAGAAAATAATTGCAATCTAGTATTTAATAAATTATAATGGTTGTGTCGAAATATGCTAAGAATCGTCATTTTTATAAATTTATGTATGGTCCAAGTTTCATTGGTGAAAATAATTTTCCTTTCTATAATCTTACTTTCCATGTATACATTTTGTTAAAAAACATATGTAGATACATACTATCATATAACGCCGTGTCCCTGTTGGGGTGGATCATTCGATTGATCGTTGCGGGGTCTCGTAGTCGAGGATCCCCTCGCTATTACAATGTCAATTCAGTTGGAAAAGGAAGCTGTGCCGTTTTTTTAAGAGAGTGAGTCGTTGCACACCAGCAAACTCACTGGCCACACCACTTATACTGGATTCAATGGTACACCAAAATGAGATGATCGGAGCACACCGGCATACTTTATTTTTCTATTTTAAAGAATAGATATGACCGAAGTCATTCACCTCTTCCACATCTATACACATTTCTTTTTGTACCTTTCGTACAATTTACTTATTGATATCTGCAATTCATCGTCATTCTCAGGCAACACTACCATGTGATCTGCATGAAGTAATTCACATACATTCCCATTCGACATTTTTAAGCCACCAATTGACCTTTGTAGATTTTTCCAACATGAATCTTCATAAATATTGAACAACCATGGTGACATAACGCATCCTTGTTTCACGTCTTTCGAAATATTCAACCATTCAGTCACGGTACTATTCTCTCTAATGCACACTCAACTTTCGGCGTATAATGACACAATACTATGTATTAATTTACATTCAACACCATACTATTCAATGTTTTCCAAAGCTTGTCCCTTAGCGTACGCTTTTTCCAAATCCACAAATTATTTTAAATTTTTTTCCATACATTTTTGTCAAGCATATACAAACAGAAAATCTGATCCACGCATCCTCTTCACTTAAAAAGGCACCCTGAGCATTCCACACTCTTTTTAGTCTATTTTCACTCTTTCTATCAGAATTTTTCCGAACAGTTACACTCAGAAAACTAATGACTCTGTAGCATCCACACTCCATTCTTGCACCAATGACTATGAAATGGAAGTATTACTACACTCCTTTAATATTTCGGCGTGTAGTCAGATTTCTAGCATTTTTTGAAAAACTGCTTATTTCATCATAACTGGATGCTTTCCCTTTTTTCATGTCTTTCACCGCCATTCGTACTTTTTGTAGACTGATTTCATTCAGATTTACCAAACGCTGGCCATTTCCAGCTATACCAGACTCACAGTTGTTTTTACTAGTATCACTACTCTCGTACAGTTCTTTAAAATATTCCTTCCATCTTAATTGTTTTGACTAAACCTTTCCATTTTTATCTTTGATTCCACTCATATCTCCCGTATCGTTTTCCACAACGCATTTTATTTTCTTCCTTACAAAATATTTTTATATTTTCCCTTACATTCATACCCAACTTTTTTCAAAAAAGTATCATAAATGAGATATATATGGGTGAACATGCATTGGTCACCCATATATCTTATTTACTTTCCCTTGTGTAAAAGAATGATACGTGTTTATATAAAAAATACAGTTTTTTAGTTCTGGAAAAGTTAGGTTGACTTTAGCTGCCTTGCCTCGGGCTCAGCTCGGCCTAAGAGTAGTCCGATATGTGCTGCTTTATTCGGGAACCTTGAAAACTTCCTAAAGAATTCAACATGGCCGCTTTATTTTGACATTTCGATGTCAAATGTCGTGAGAATTCCTTTTCGATTTGAGGTCTACAGCTGTTTAGCATAAAAGCTTGATGTAAAACGCCACATATTATTCGAGTGCTGGACGGAAACTCGCGCCGAGCTCGTGGGGCTATCGATCTTTTTATTTTTAGCACTCCATCGCGAGTATGTCGAAGCCATGTGACACAAGGGGAAGATTATGTTTTTGGAAATAATCGCATTCCGCGTGCAGTAACGTGTCATCGCTGCCTCAGCCGCGCTCTCTGCGTCCTCTCAGCAGACCGTCTCGTCTCGTAGTGCGCACACAGTCACAGAGTCAACTATAAATGATCAGTGAGTCATACCATTAGTTAAAAATGAGTGTGAGGTCATGGGCACCCCTTTTCCGAACCCTCAGCACGGAGCGGCGGCCAAGCGGCAAGGCGGCGCGGAGCGGGAGCGGGGGCAGGGGGCGCAGGCGGCGGCGCGTACCCGCAAGCCGCGCGCCGCCGCCCCCGTCCCCGCCCGCGCCTCGCACTCCCAGCTCCTAGCGGCGCCGCCGGCCCCCAGTGAGGTGCCCACCAAGTTCCAGTATGTGTCCACCCCCCTCACCAACCCCGGGCCCAGCGGCATCAAGCAGTGCTTTCGCACTGTTAAGTTTGTCAAGCGTATCCCGATACTCCCGGCACCACCGTCCGAACCGCCCCCACCTGGTTCTTCTCGCAAGGGCAAGCAGCTCATCAAGCCTCCCAAACCCCAAGAAGATCCCGCTAAACAGCCTAAGAAGCACATCTGCAAGTTCTGTAACAAGAAATTCAGCAGTCCAGGCAAATTGCACCAGCACAACTTGTCCCATACGGGGGAGCTACCTTTCAGCTGCCTAAAGTGTGATAAAAAATTCAATTCCAAATTCAAGCTCGTCCGACATAACCTCATTCACAACGAAACTCGTCCATTCTCTTGTCCTACTTGCTTTAAAACTTTTCATAGAAAGGATCATCTAACTAACCACGAAAGAACTCACAACCCTATCAAAATACCTTATGTTTGCGAGAAAGAGAATTGTAAGAAACAATACACTTCTTTGCTGAGCTTCAGAAAGCACACCGCTTTGCATTCTGCCGAAGAGGGGAACCTGGAGTGCAAGATATGTTCTAAAACATTCGAAAAGCAAGAGGATATTGTATACCACTTAAAAGTGCACGCAGGTAGCAGGACGATAAAAAATGAAAATGACAAAAAGTTCAAGTGTTCAGTTTGTGAAAGGAAATTTTTCACCGGAAAAGATGTTCGTCGGCATCTTGTAGTTCATACCGGTACCAGGGATTTCCCTTGTCAATTCTGCAAGCAAGAATTTGGCAGAAAAGATCATTTAGTCAGACATATGAAGAAGGCTCATCCGAACGAAACGTGGCAGTCGTCCACCCCTGGTCCATCCACTTCTACTTCTTTCGCCGTCCTTCCTAAACCTGTCCAGCCAGCGAGTCAAAAGAAAGGGAAAGGAGAAGCTAAGAAGTCAAAGACCAAAGCCGAATTGAAGTTTCCGATTAAATCACCGGAAGAAATCATCGAAACCTCGATTGTAAAAAGTGAACAACTCTCGGTATTAGATCAAGGAGAAGTCTTTCACTACGAGGCGACTCCGGAATCTTTGTTGACTGACGATCCTGGCATTATGCAGTTACAGCAGCAGACTATCTTCTTACCCCGTGAAGGAATGGTACAGATCAAAAGCGAACCTCTTATAGAAAATATTAAAGTTGAAGAAGGTATTCCCGGAAGAGTGCTCTATGAAAGCCTCCCATCGACCTCGAAGGAGGTACCAGTAATTCTTCCAACTGTTGATTCGAGTCCTTCTACCTCGATGGGTAAATTCCAAGAGTATGATCCTAATTTGATTTTCATAATGTCTCCGCCACCTCCTCCATATCCTGTTATAACGTCGAACATAGAAATATTACAGTCGGAAGAGATAGGCTACGTCACCAGGCCCCAAACCGAGTTTGAACCTGTGATTTTGTTAGAGGAAGGAAGTGGCCATACAGAATATGCACATCAGCAGATTATGGGTATGAGGGAAGCCTCGCCTGTGCCAGAGCAGTCGCAGGAACAGAAAACTGTCTTGCCGACTTTTCATCAAGCATTCCAGAGTACTGCACAAAGTCCCAAAACCCCTCAGCATCCCCCCAAGTAGCATTGCTACTTGCCAAACTTCAGTTTTCTACTAAACACTGTGATTTCTTTATTTTTCATTTTATGTTCTGTGCCTCGCTACGGAATTGTTGTAAGTTTGGCAATTTTTATTTTGTTTTCATAAATCATAGTGGATGTCCATCGGTTAATGGTATGTTTTGGTTACAGTTACACATTCATTTTGGTTTTCGCAATATGATTGTGGACTAGAAATCTCAAAGTTACAGCTATGTACTTCGCGTTCTAGTTTGTTATGCTCTTGACAGAGCAGTCGTAATCATTGGACTTGACCTTGCGAGCGAATTGATACGCCTCCATTTTTCACGGTCAGTAGCATTTCTACTTCACTCTTAGAGTGAGCTGCTGCTTGCATTCCTTACCAGGGCTGTACATCGCTTTGTACTAGAGGGAGGTTATTAGTAAAATTATTCAATGATAAATAAAATAAACAACCATTTAAACTAACCAACACAAATTCTTTGATTTGGAAATGTTTATACATTCACAAATTAAATTTCTCTTAAATGGTAGAGTTGTTTGGAAATTTCCAGTTGAACAATTATTAAAATACGTTATGTTTTAAATCAGTTTTAAAAATGTATTTGGTGGCAAAGTTGTTGGATATTTCGACTTGTATTAAATACATTTATCATTTTATATTCGGAAAAGGTAGTTACTTTTTCTATGGCATGGAAATCCTTTGTGATTATAAAAATATAATTATAGACCTAGAAAATTCATTTCAATTCAATATAATTTTGCAATAATCAATTTGATGCGCAATAAGGTGTATCTTTTTTATCAGCCAACAAGACATTCTTAATATCATCAATGTAAACAAATCACCTTAATCAAAATTTTAAAATATTAGGTTGTTCTACAAACTAGATCCACTTTCTTTTTTTATGAAAAGAAAGCAGCTTGAAGAATTCTTGCAAAAGGTGGTCTTATTGACTGATAATTTATTGTACTCTCAAAAGTTTTATGTTACTATTCATTTACAAAGTCTAAAACTAGATATAAACATATTTAAATATCAATTTTAATAATTTGATCAAAATCATACTTGGCTTACTTTATTTCCTGTCAAAAATTACATTTTATGCAATCTAAATATTTAAAAACAAAATGGATAAAATCTTCTTAATTTTTTTTAACCAGAGTCCAGATCAACACTAGTTAACTCCAGCAATGATTTCAAATAAAAAATTGTTCAATCAACAAGGACCAATCAATTGCATTTCATGACGGTATCGGCATGCAAATTACTTAGGAAGAGTTCTGTGTTTTTAATTATTTAACTCAATATTTAGTGTTTCCTAAAATCACAATCAATGGTGGTGTCTTACAATAAAAGAAAAAAATGTCGACAGTCCAAATAATACAATAAGAGCTTAAATAAATTAAAAAGATTAAGAAAACTCATATTTCTAGAGATAATAGCATAGGATTTATTCAAAATGTGAATGGGTGAGATTAGGGTTTATGTGATAGGAAAAGAACGTATGAAGTATCAAAATTATGAGATTTTGAATTATTACTTATATTTTTACATATTAATTTATCAAAATTACTATTGTGGTAGAAATAATGATACATTTTTTAAATATTCAATCCACATATATTTTTGGCCTATTTTAAATATTAAACAACTGTACCTTTCGTACAAAAATATTCAGATGTTTATACAATAGAGCCTGCTTATCCACCCACGATGGTATGTTCTAAAACATCTAGTGGATGCCTGAAACTACGGACAGTACCTAACGCTATATATATCTACTATGTTTTTTTCTCTCCCTTTCCTATATTCTGAGGTGGCTTAAAAGTCCAATCTTGGATCGGCACACCCTCTCGCAGTGTAGACACACTTCCAGGTAACATCTGACATCTCTGGTGCTAGACACACTTTTCGCTTTATGCGTTTTTACATTGTATCTCACAGTCTCAAAAAGTGCCACCCCTTCAGTCACATAATAAAATAGAGTAATTACAAAAATACAGTAGACTCTCAATTATCCAGGGTGGCAAGGAAAAAAACGACTCTTATAGTAAACTAAAAATTATCCTACACATTTACGTTTGCTGAAATATGACAGCAAACAAGTTGATTTTTTCCCTCTGTTCACTTTTCAGCAAATGGTGCTACGCAAATTTTGCAACATTCCTGTTGTTGCTCCAAATAACTGAGTTGACTTTCAACATTAGTTAAAGTAGCACTGAGCTGTATACTTATCTCTTTTATGAGGGTACTGTCTTCCTGGTCTGTGTCATCAGTAGCTGCAGGTTCATTTTTAGTAACACATTGTACAATCTCTTCATCATTTAAAACTTCATATTTATATTATTTGCATTAATCCAATTGCGCACAGTTTTTAATTTTTTTACTGCCCCAGTTAATCCGCAACCCGGTTAATGCGACCCCGAATAATCAACTGTAATTAATTAAAATTATAATAATGTGGTCTCTCTCAGAATATTTTATTTTACTGTAATGTGGGTTGAATCAATTTCAATAATAATTTTGCATATGGGTAGGTCTGTACAAAGAATATGTATTTTGAAAGAAAGTTAAATATTGTGTCAAAGCAAAAAATAGTCGATGTCAAAAACAATTAATTCCCTGAACTATTTTATTCACGTTTCGGTTTATTGTTTGAAAATAGATTACACCTTGTATCGTAAACCATTTTATTAAGTGAAAACATTGCATAAAGTTTTTTTGGATTTGGGTCATCAAATTTAAAAGAGCTAAATCAAATCGTAAAATATTTTCAGATTGTGTGAAAACTATTATCTCTAGAGATTAAAGTATTAGTCAGTAAAGATAAAGGCTCCTTAAAGAATGTATGTCAACATAATTTGCAAAATAATATTGTTTTTTTTTTCATTGTGAAAATACATAAATTTTCTCACTTTTGGTGGATTTAGCCAAGTTTGATTTTCATCAACTCAAATACTAATATATTAGTTTACCAAATTACTCAAATATTATTAGTTAATCTTAATTTACACAGTCAAGATGAAAACAAAATTTAACCCTTTGCACTCAAGGGTGCCAAAGCGGCACAGTTTCAATTTTATCGCAAAAATCGCAGGTGCCGCAGTGGCAACACGTTACAGTCGGTTTGACACTAAATTCCATAGCAAATGGTGGTGTGTCTTCATATTTTTATTCATGATCATAATTTTTACAGCTTTTGCTGGCAGGTATTTTGATTATTTAAAAAAAAAAAAAAAAAAGGAACAATATTTAAAGGTTTTTTACGAACGATATTGCTTTGAGTGACTGGTAACACCTATAAAAATAATTTTTGAGTGAAAAGGGTTAAACTATTATACCTTTAATGATGGACATTCGCTAAGCTTATTTTTTTTCTCGATAAAAAAACATATTTTCAGGAGGTTTTTACATGTTTTATGTCATTCCAGTTTAAAAAAAAAATTAAGTGATGTTTGAGGGAAGATCTTAACCAAAAAATGCCTTAGAAAGATCTAAAAACTTTTTTTTTCTTGCTTTGTCTAGGATTATAAACAAATTGCCAATGACTATTTTCTAAAAAAAAGTTTCATCTTTAAATTATAACACTTAATCTTGAGCGGTAAATATTTAGATTCTACGTCACAGTGTAAATGGGAATTTATTTTTTTACAGCCTGTGAAGTAAATAAAAAAAAATGGAACATTTATAGTGGAACTTGATATAATAATATGAAAAAGATAAAATAAATGGAAAGAGAGGATTTAATTATAAATATATTTATTTAAGGGATTTTGAATAATTCCAAACTGATTTATATTTTCCTTAGAGGTCCCGATTGGGGCTAATATTAATTTTATATTATTCATGGACCAATTGAACAAAACCACACATTGTATTGTATCGTATTACACTTTTATTGTATAAAATACAAACTCGCGGGTTTATAGCCATGTGCCATGTGGCGGCAATCTTTTCTAACCAGACCTTAAGTGAAAACTAGACTGCAATCCTTTTTTAAAAAAAAACTGGGTTTCAATGGGAATGACGGGTGTCTTACCAACTACGGCCACAGAAATCGTCACATTCTTAATGTACTAAAAACAAATTTATGATATTTTCGACTGGTAGTGATCTACAGGTTCTGCAAGTGGTTTTACCACATTGCAGATCACTATAATGATTATCTCTGGAGTGACTTCGGTCATTAAATAACATTATAGAAGTTCATTGATTCATTATTAATTCAAGCTGGCTTTCTGGGTTTTGGCAAATCGAACCGGTTCTCACACAGCTGATAATTCTCTGTTTGTATCTTATTCCTTTTCAGTTATTGTTTATAATGATATTAAAATGGCAATTTATACAATGCAGATTTAGATAGCATACTCTTTTCTAAGGTGCTCTAATTCTGGAATCGAACCCACTAGTAATGAAAGATTAAAAATAAAACGACAAGTGTAGGAAGGTGGCGGCTGTGTCTATTATATTGGGTACTTTCCCACGTTTGCATATCTTTAGAAGAACTCACCAAGGGAAGAGGAATTACAAAGAAACCTTTGCAGATCTTCCGATTAGTGATTGTGGCATATTTTGCTTTAGGTGGAGTGTATTGTATGTGTGCAGTGTTCATTTATAATCATTAATTTTCATAAGACCTTCCAAAAAAGGTTGCCTTCAAGTGCTTCATTGTAGGATGAAGTGTGTAACCATCAATATCCCGATTTCCTTGTATTCCTCAACATCGATAGCATGCACTTTCGAACAATATTTAATACACATGAGTTGATTTTAAAAGGATGATATTTTCAATGCCAGGGGCTCTACAGGCACTTTATTAATTATCCCTTTATTCAATATTAAATTCCCATATATTATTGATTAATCTTGGCATCTATTTTATAGAAACAATTAACTTATGCCAAGTCTTCTTCTTTCTTAAAGAATCCTCATATTTGCAGTTAGGCTTATCGATCAGTTTACTGCATCCGACGAGAAAAGATTCAGCTTCCTTAATCCTTCAGGTATTTACAATGTGATCAGTTGTTTGCACCTCACCGCATATGCAAAGGAGAGTGTTGGTCAGTTGCCATCTATATGTAAATACATCAGATATGTGCTATGCCCCTGACCACGATAAAATCTATTCAAACCGCATTGTCCCAAGCAAGCAACTTTGCAGTTGGGCTTTAAAAGAGCCACCCATTTCTTGCTTCTTTGCAAGGCCATTTGTCTCTCCGACTGAGTTCCATCACACGTACACTCTTGTGCTAAAGAGGGTATTGTGAATGCTGATTGGCAGTGCTTTTTGTTAGACCTGGCTCAGAGTAAGGACACCTTGCACTATTTACCTTGTCTTCCCTCGCCTCAAATTAAGGGGTGCAATAAGCGACAAAACAGGAAGCCTTGATAAAATAACATTGGCTCGAGTGTTTATCACATTGGTTCGTATTCCCTCCTTGAATTGCACATCACTCAGTTGTCTCATATCTGTCAATGTTTAAAGGTTGTTGGGTCAAATGATGTCACGTTCGTTATCATTGCCAGCCCTATGACCCAGGATGAGTCTTGACTGTATGCAGGATTCTCTGCTACTTATATCTCTGCAATATCCATCCTCCAATTGGTTATACCCAGAATGAACTAAGCTTTCCTTGCATGATTAGCATGCTACAGCAATATGAATGCCCAAGTCAGCACATTATAGCAATTTTATAATTTTTACATTGCTAGCTTCACCATACAGGGTGTAGAACTCATTGTTATATCTCTGTTTCCACGCGCCATTGTAATAAATTGGACCATATATTCTATGGAGAGTCTTTCACTAAACGGTATCGAAAACTCTTTTGTTGCTTTTTGAAAGTATCCAGGTGTTCGATGAGGAAGTTAGCATAGGTCTTAGCAACATTTTATAAAGTTGACTTTTTATATTCCTGGAGAGTACGCGAGACTCAAACAAGAGGATAAGGCCAATAGCAACTATTTGCCGACAGTATCAGCTTGTTTATTGCTTCACTGGTGTTGTCTGTCATATTGCTTCATATCTCTAGATATCTGCTCCAACTTCTGATCTCGCAATCTATAATTTGAATAGGATCATCAATCTGAAATTTTGCCCATAAACTACATAAAATATAAACAAATTGTTAATTTTTTTATCTTAATTTTTTACCGATTTCAATCAAATGTGCTATACGAGGACATGTAGCTCAGTGTGAATTTTATATTTATTTCCTTTTTGCCCAGAATGTCAGTGCGTTAACCATACTCGTACAATGAAGTTTCTAAAAAAATGGGCAATGTATGTTTTTGTTCTTTTGTTCCTTATTTGGATATATTAAAAAAAATGTGTTCAATATGTAGTAAAACAACCATGTCAAATTATTTTACTGTATATTTGTATAATAGTTATGCAATACATAAGTTTATTTAATAATTATAATAGCAGTACAAACTCATAAATTGAACGGTTGCTACGAACCTCAGTATGTTTACCTCATTACCGTTATATTCTGTCAATAAACATTACAGTTAATAATCTACACTTTATCTGTATTTATCACCGGGTGTCATTTTGCTCTTTTTTTAATGTTGCCATTTTTATTATTTGTTTAACACCGGATGTATTTCTTGCGAATGCAAACTATTTGCTTTTTATTTTACCGTTTATGTGTAGATGGAATATTTCAATTAGTTGATTTTAAAATGTGATAGTAACATTTTTATCTGGCGTTGGAACTTTAACTTGGAATCGACAATCTGCGTTGGTAAGACACTAACTTTAATCAAGGGGTTTCGGGTTCGATTCCTGATATTACCTACAAAATAAAAAAAGGATCCCAATTAGTTCCTCCAGTTGACAATACTCGCATATGGTAAAGATGTGACGTCTTCACAAATATTTTACTAAGTGCTATGGCAAGCCATGAGTTCCAAACTCACTACAATGGTTCTAGATCTGAAGCCTCAATTATTGGGGCTCAAGACTGGCCATACTCTAATATGTTCACGATTTGGATTTGTCGAGGGGCATCATACGAATAAATGAATTAATCTTAACGTCATTATGTAACGTCTTTTGTAAAGTTATATTTACATTGTTAATAAATGCATAGACAGTCTGCAGGATAGACTGAGAACCTTATTCACCCACGTGGTTTTGTCAGTATGTATGTAATATATAAACTGTTTCGTAAATGTTTATAATGATAATTAACTAAGTGCATATGATGGGGATGTCCACGTCTGATATTAACTGTGCCAGGCTCCCCTGCAGTCTGCTTGATGCGGGCAGCATGCAGGGGTGCGTGCCGGTCCCAAGCCCGGGTTAAACCAGGAGGGCATACAACACTTCCGGGCATGAGATCATGTGTGTCGTGGTATCGAGCTATCTCGAGCTCTTTCCATTACCCCCATCATATGCAGTACGATGCTTTAGACTGGTGCTTATTAAGATGGACAATGTTAGAGAACTTTAAGAGGAGTTTAATAACAATGGCAACATTAAAGAATGAAGTTTTTTTTAAATGTTCTTGCATTATTAATTTTACACCAGTGATTCTTTTAACTGTTGATAATATTTTTTGTGTCGTTATGTCTTAAAGATAATTATACATATATTTGTGACTCTTAGATCTGATATTGTTGGTAGTAAAATCGAGTGCTTCACAATATTTAACAATTTCAGATCATTTCTTGAAAATAATTTTTCTACCATTTAGGAAAAAAAAAAATTGGGTTTATGATATTGAAGTCTGCAATGATGTGAATTTTTCTGTTCAGTTTTTTTTTATTATTAAATTCTGATAACTAAAATCCAAATTATTCAAAAAGTTATATAATAAATTGATAAAAAAAATATTTTGTAAAATGATATAAGAAATTAATTCAAAGTTATTTTGATTATATTTCAATACAAATATGTATGTCGATGGTATTTGAAAAAGTTTTTTAATTGATACCTTGTATTATTGTATTCCAGTTTATTTGTATACAGTACAACCTTGCTGGATTATTGCTACATAGCAGTCTCTTCCTAACAACCAGAAAGATCTTTAAGTGAAAACTATTCTATAATCTTTTTTTAAAATACTGGGTTCCAACGGAAACTGAACCCGCAGGGTTGGAACAAAGGCAGCTTACCATCTAGGCCACTGAGGTACTTTATGGAATTCTTTTATATCCTCCAACTATTTTTTTAACGAGTCGATCCATTCTATATAAATAAGGATGATGTCACTTGAATATCTTAAATAATAATCTATCAATGCAGACCTCATATAATTCCTCTTATCAATTAGGTGATTTCTTTAGAGGTAGAGGATGAATGATTTATTTTGATGTTTGCATTTTTAAATATGTTTAACTTTATCTTATAGAATTGTCACATTTTTCAAATTACTCGTATATAATTCCGGTACCTTCAGATTTATATTTAAAACAAATCAAATTTGTACTGTAGTTTTTTCCATACAAATCTGCATATCTTCGAGCTTGAATTTCCACAATATTCACATTTCCACAATATTCACTCAATACTGTCTACTGAACTGCAGTAGCTTAACTCTGCACCGATAATCAAATTTGTTCTGTAGTTTTTTTGAGTGCAAAGGGTTAAACATAGAAATTAAAAACTTCCTCTCTTAATATTTTACAGTAAAATGAGGGTTTTACTGTAAAATATTAAAATGTATTTTTTATGGATTTAATAAAAGCAAAAATACAATATCAAATATAGGCCTACAAAAGTTTCTTTGTTAAATATAAATGTTGACTTATTAAATTTTTACACCCTTTCTCAATGCCTTGAAAGTAACTTACAGTAGATGTTTGACATTTCCAGTAACCTTATTGATATGTACTTCTCAAATTAAAGATTTTGTCTATTAGTATTTCTATTATTGTCTGTGATTGATTTACTATTTTATGTGAGAGATTTCTTATATTGTTATATTTTTTTTTTCTCAAGACATACATTGGTAATGTAAAAACTAACCATTTCTTGCAAAGAAAATACAATAAAACTGAAATCATGTAATTCCTGAACTCCCGTATATACTATACTATACTAGGTAGAAAAAATACTTATTCTTTCTGGCAAGAATAGCTCAGCGCTTGTTTCGAATTGATGATCATATGCATAAAAATCCAGTGTGTTAATCACGTGACCAAGCATTTCTATTACAGATATCCCTCGCTTTACGCAATTTACTGATTTGAAAAAAAAAAATGCATTACTATAAAAATGCATCGAACAAATTGATTTTAATTTAGGTGAGATTGGTTCTAAACAAAAAAAGTGACCTAAAAATAGTAAAAAAAGCTATTATTTTAATTTTAAATTAAATTACATGACTTATTCAATTCAAAGGACATTTTTATATAGTGCCGTTTAGAAAGCAAACTCTCCTCAATGGTTACTATTTAGGTCTCGAATCCACAATTATTAAATAAATCACGCCTGGCAGTTTCAGCAGCATCTGAGCGAAGCATGTATAACACTTTTTTTGTGTACAGTACAGCCGTGTGGGATTATTGCCATGTGGTAATTTCTTCCAATCAAGCACAAATATGTAAATAATACCTTAAGTGAGACTGAAAAACTTAACGGCAGACTGAAAAAACCTTTATTTATTTAAAAAAAAAAACTAGGTTCCAGCGAGAATTGAACTCGCAACCTCCGGGTCAGAAGATAGGCGTCTTACCAAGTAAGATAGACAGGTGTTAGAAGGCAGGTGTTATCCTTTCAATTGTTTAAATTCAAATCATTTTCATAATTCTTTTATTAATTTTATTTTCTTTTATTTAAATTGCGTTTAACAAGGGATATCTGTGCATACTTGAATTCTTTAAATTAAATTGCGTTTAACAAGGGATACCTGTGCATACTTGAATTCTTTAAATTAAATTGCGTTTAACAAGGGATACCTGTGCATACTTGAATTCTTTAAATTAAATTGCGTTTAACAAGGGATACCTGTGCATACTTGAATTCTTTAAATTAAATTGCGTTTAACAAGGGATACCTGTGCATACTTGAATTTTTTAAATTGAATTGCGTTTAACAAGGGATACCTGTGCATACTTGAATTCTTTAAAATCCATTATGGTTTTTAAAATTTAATCCAGTATCAAATTTATAATGAATATGTCTTTTGATTTGAGAACTGTAAATATCACATACCATTTTTATTAAATTTTATATAAAATGAACTCTTAATGTACATACAATACAACTAATTAAAATTTCTGTGATTTTTGCAATTTACACTAAAACCTCGACATTTTTTTTATATATCTATTTTTATATTTATTACCCTATTTTATGTTTTATATATTCTATTACTAAAAATTATGTTTAAAAAAAATAAAATTCATTTTGCCATATATAGTACTTACAAAATATAAAAATATGCATTTTCTTTCATTTATAAAATATGGAAATTCGGATATAAGAAAAATAATGTTTGTTAAATGTAATCGGATTTTTAACCATTTTTAATTTACCTATTACATCAATATAAAATATAAAAAAAAACAACATTTTTATTAAAATGTAACGATCAGAACTTGAACAAATCCATAATTTGTATCAAAATTATTGAACAATTTTTAAAATTTATGTAATAAATTGTTTTTTTTTTGTTTTTAAATAAACATACTAGAAGATTCAATACAATTTTTTCTGTGAAATAAAAAAAAATATGGCACAATAGTGATTATTAAAATATATGTTATGACTATAAATATTATATATACAGAAATCTCTTCATTTACGTGAGTAATTGGTTCCAAGATAACAGAGTGTAAATGGAATCACTGAATGCTGTGTAAAATAATTTTTTTTTTTTACATATATTTAGAATTTCTATTCTAATTTAGTCGAAAAGTTTTAGCTATTTTTTTTAATATATCTATATAAGTGGTACTGATAACTAATAAAACACATTTTTGATGACGACTTTTCGATTTTGTATACAAGGAAATAGATTACAGAACTTACAATTTGTTGTACTTTGTATTTATTCAAAATCTCTTTTGCTGGATGAATTTCCCATTGTTACTTTTGCTGGATGAATTTCCCATTGTTACTTTTGTCGCTTAGCTAGTCCGTCGAGTTCCAAACAGAATGAACTGCATTTAAGTAAATTTAAATGGAGGGTATTCTGTATAGAAGTTTAACTATTATATAAAAATACATTGGGTTTAATAATCTAAAACTGAGAAGCATTTATAGCATATCAAGTTATGACAGGATTGCTGCCGTGTCCATTTTAAAATTTTGATTGAAATATGGCCAACATTTCCAATGTGTGGCTTTCATTTTCAGGTTGGTATTAGAAAAGCATTTCAGTGGTCTGTGGTCTTTTTGAATTGAAATTAACCAAAGAGCACAGATATCAAAGCATTATTGCTCTCAAATAAATAATAATTTGATTTCATTTTTGATAGCATGAATTATTTATATTTTTCGCTGCCATGCTAAGTTTTAAGTCGAGGTTTTAGTGTAATCCTTATTTGATTTCTTACAATTAAACAAACAATATTTATAGGTTCAACAGTTAATTTACCTCTAAAGTGTCTATGGATATTTTCTGTGTTGTAAGCGAGATGAATTCTACCTCAAAAAACTTAGTACCTAAGATAATTTTATATTTAGATGGGTAATGTTCTTGAGATAAGATAGTTTTAAATTTGTAATTATTATTTCAAGATTGCGTACTACACTGAGAGACTTCTTGAAAAAAAAATATTTTTGTATACATACATATTTTATTTTAATTTAATTGGGAACTAATTTTAATTTGTATATTGTAATAAAAAAATGTTGGAACTTTCAAAATTTATTTTCACCGTTGTATTTTTTTATTGATTAATCTTAGATAATAATGACGTATATTTTTGTTTTTATTTAAAAAGAAAACAGGTAACAGTTTGACTGTAGATACTTTTTAAAGTTTAAGTCAATATTATATTTTTGTAAATGAGTAAATTAATATAATTAATGTTTTTATATTAAAAATAATACAAGAAAATTAACATTTAAAACAGAGGATATTATGTTGCAACAGTAAAAAAAAGTTTATATCGTGTATCTGAATTGAGTTTGATATTTAATGTGGCAATATTGGTATTAAAGACTGGATCAGTTTCTGTTCAAGCTATGTTAGAATATCATGCAGCAAAATTTCAGCTATCTTCTTGTAGTGATAGCAGTACCAAATAGTTTCTGCGATTACCTGAATAGTACTGGATGTCCCACAAATCACTGGACATTACAGCAAGTGACACGATTGCACCTTACCACAGATAGTTGATTCAACATGCGATATTCCTCACAGTATTCTTAGTTGTTCCCTCAATTTTGTGGATTTGATTATCAACTCTATTAGGTACTAGCGATCTCTTTCCCTATGTATTGCTTCTTAAAATGAACTCTGCTGCTTTTTTTATTCACACTTCCCACCAGAATTGACCATTCAAGGCTGTCATCTTATTCCCGTGCTGTATCCAAAGTATTGGAAGATTCTTCTTGCATACAGTACAGAGAGAGTTTTAACCCTGAACTTTTCAATAATCGATCGGTTGATTTTTCTGGCATTCCATGGAATGCGCGAGAGAGACTTTCAACATCACAACTTAAACGAATCTATTGTTTGTCTTTTGTTTGCCTTGATTTTCCAGGTCTCCCTATCAAAAGAAAAATGTAAAAAATATCAAATCTGACATTTCGCTCAACACACCATGTTTTTAATCTTAAAATTTGACAGGGAAATGGCGTGAAGGTATGTGTGTATGTATGTATGCAACGTGAAGAAGGTAAAAATAAACACATTCAATAATACTTTAAAATCTATATTAGTTTTGTTAAAACAATAAATTATATTAGTTATGAAACTATTTCTAACTAAAAGGATAATAACGTGGTACTTAGACAGAAAAGCTATGCTAAGCTATTAAAAACAATTGTGAGACGAATGATATTCACAAGTGAGATATGCGTTCAGATTGAGAACTTTTTTATTAAGTCCCCCTAATAATTCAGCCCATCTCAACACATGTTAAAAATTGTATGATATTAATCCCCTTGAGAATCGCTGGCCTAATGTGTCTTCAAAATTTCATTTTTTACTGTACGCTCCGTTTGTTATTCTTTGCCACATCAATCGGTGTAAATTTCAATATTGCTAAATTGAATAACTTTTTCAATGACCTTTGTTAAAAAGGAGTGTTTTAACTCTTTTTTAAATATCTGTTTGTGAGATTACGTGCCTTTCATATTAATTCATCTCAATTTTGATATTTTAAAAATATAAAAATATCCCTAAACATAATTTTTACATTAAATTTTATTATAAATGAGGTAATTGTTTATCTCTTTTATTTTGGATGGATATATCGTGTAATTGACAAAATAAAATGTTTGTACATATATTCTATAGTTGCTGTGTATTATATTTTATCAATATTCTAACAATAATTGATAAAATCTGAATAACTTTACAAATGATATGTAGAACTTTATCTAAATTATTTCATTTTGAATATGATTTGATAAGTTACCTTCAGTTATAAAAAGAATGCATAAATTTTATTTAAGATAAGATTATTACATTTTAAATTAGTTCCCACATTATATTGTATTTGTTACGATTACTCTTAATAAGAAAATGCATTATATCCGGTGCAATAGTTTGTTTGTCTTACTTTAATTATTGCATTAAAACTAACAAATATATTGTAATATATGGTATTTTGAGATATATAATATTTTTATTATTGCTTTAGTTTAAATATATCATTATATATATATATATATATATATATATATATATATATATATATAT